>CM044443.1:84757345-84844354 GCA_024363595.1 Xenopus borealis | reverse complement strand
AGTGATGGCATCAGTTATAAATGGTGAGTAGGGATGTTATTTTTGCCACATGACTCATTAAAACTTTAGTATTATAATAAATAAAACATCCTTTGTTGGAAAATATCAGGATATTAGAAGTAAACTTGGAGTTCCATGACCTTTATATGGTCATGGAACTCCTCTGTGACTTATAATATCTTTATTTACTTTATTCACTATATAAATCCTGTAATATGTTTCCAGGGATATCTAGTAATAACTTTCTGGCATATTGAGATCAGCTGTATCTTCCATTGCACCCAAGAAAATATTTTCTTTCCATGTTATCGTATGTGATCTTATCGTATGTTTGGTTGACTTGGCTGAACATTTGCTACTGACCAAAAAAGTAAAACCAAAATGTGTGCAGTTGATGCAAAATGTAAATTTTTTTATTACACTATCCTTTTTGTATTTTTGTTTGGTAGATGCCAAAGTTTAAATGGCAAACTCCGTGCTTCAACAATTTTGTAATATGCTGCATATAATTAGTAATAACTCCTTGTAATAGTGTTTTTATACAGGTCATGGAACTCTGAGGTAACTTCTAATATCCTCATATTTTGTAACAAGTGGTACTTTATTTATTATAATACACAAGTTTCAGTCAGAATTCACTGTTTATAACTGATGACTTCAGAACTCACCATTTATAACTGATGACATCAGAAAGGCTACAACAGTCATCATGGTCAGTATCATTTAGCAGAGCATAATTTTATTATTTATAAAAATAACATTCCCCTATTTGATACCTTAATCAGCAGATTCTCAGATCATTCACTAAATGGTATTCTTTAGTGAACTTGATGTATTCTTGAGTCTAAGACATTGACACATCTATTAGAATCTAATTAGCCAATATTAGATTAAGTTCCATTTATTTTTATTTTTTTAATTATATAAAATAGCTTGAATGTTGGGAACCTTTAAAAGCATTAGGTTTCACATTCTTAGACAAGATTCAAACTTTGTGTTCCCCTCCAAACACATAATTGTAGCTGGAGAACTTTAAAATCTAAATAAAGGAACACCACAAGCATGCCCTTTATCGCCATTAATGTCCAACATTTCATTGGAATCTGTAATTCTGACACATAATTACACAATTTTCGATGGAATATGGCCATTTTGGTTTGAAAACGGCCATTCAAATGGAATAATCGCATCGTTTTAGTCAAACGATTTGAACAATTCTTTTTAAAGAATTGATTTCTCAGGACTTAGAAGAATTTTCAGGACAGGTTCTAGGAGGTCCCCCATAGGCTAAAATGGCAATTTGTCAGCTTTCAGGTGGTGAATAGTCAAATTCGAATGATTTTTAAAAGGCCAGTACTTTGAAATTCTAAAATTTGAGTTTTCAAACTTTTTCAATTCGAATCGATTTTGGGCTATTTGGAAGCCAAAGTAGCTCAAAATTACTCAGAAATTAAAATTTTTTACATTCAAATTTTCACTTCAACCCTTAGTAAATGTGCCCCTAAGGGGCAGATTTATCAAGGGTCGAATTTCAAAAAGACCAACTGAAATTAAAATTGGTAAATATTTGATCAAATTTGAATCATACGAATTGAAGCAATATTAGTTTCAAAGCTTTTCCCAAAATAAACTTAAAAAGTCCACCAATTGACTCCAAATAGGTTTTAGGAGGTCCCCCATAGGCTAAAACAGCAATTTGGCAGGTTTTAGATGGCGAATAGTTGAAGTTGAATTTTTAAAGAGACAGTACATAATAAATTTCAAAATTTGAATTTCAAAATTTTTGGAAATTCGAATCAAATTTTTACAATTTCTTAGTCAAAGGACACAAAAATAGCTCAAAATTAGATTTTTTTATTTGAATTTTCACTTCGACCCTTGATAAATCTGCCCCTAACTATATTACTGTCAAATATCTTGCTGGTTCCAAAGTCTTAAACAGAAATAATATCTGTGCTTTTATAATTTCACATAAACAAGACATATTTGAAGATGTTTTGTCACTATGGAGGAGCCCTGAAGTAAAAAGTATCACCCTATGGAGACCACAGTTAAGAAATGGTCAAATTATTTTCAGCCAGAAATTACTCCAGAAATTCTAGTTTTTTTTCTGCCAAAGACTGTTATAAACTAATAACTAAACAACTGTTTAATTTGGTCATCCTAGCTTTAAAGGCATATAATTTCCAAACCAATAATAGCAATTTTCTCACCAACTGGCTAGTAACATCTTCAAATGGTTCAAGGGACCTCTGCCATTGACTTCTACATGCCCGTGACAGGTTTAGACGGTGTATTTTTGTATTTAAGCTATTTTCAGGGTCAGCGTATTAGAAATCTCGAAAAAAAATAGTTTTTTTACCCTGAATATGTGAGTTTTGACCAAAAAAATGCAACTCGAATTTCAATAAATCTGCTCCTAAATGAATTTAAAGCTTTTGAGTGAAGTACTTTATTTAGATTGTACTCAATGTATGTCCAAATGGAAAATTATTCTAAATTCCCTTAATAATATAGCAACGAAAGAGAGTATCATATTACACAATTCCACACATTCTTTAAACTTTATATCTATAGCCATTATTTAAGCTGTATAATTTAAATTGTTTACCTTTATATATAATTTATAGTAGAAAAAGTTGTTATTTTTTAGTGATGGGCGAATTTATTCGCCAGGGCCGAATTCGTGGCGAATTCCCGCGATTCACGGCGAATTCCCGCGATTCGCCACTGGCGAATAAATTCGCGAAACGCCAGCGAAAATTCTCCAAAAAAAGTGCGACGAAAAAAAACGAGTCGCGCGATGAATATGACGCGACGCGCGTCGAAAACGATGCGACGAAAACAATGTTACAAAAACGACGCGACAAAAACGATGCGACGCGCGTCAAAAACGCGACTCGTTTTTCGTTTCGCAAATTTTTTCACCAATTCGCGAATTTCGCTGGAAATTCGCAAATTTTTCAGCGAAACGGGGGAGATTCGCCCATCACTAGTTATTTTGTATACACTCTTAGCCATCAATCATCTCTCTAATTATTGTTTCTTATTTCTTTCTATACAATACTTCGATTTATATATTGTCGTTGCAATGGTCGTAAAAAAAGGTGAAATGGCCCATGTAATCATATAAGCTAACCAATCACATAAGCAAACCACAAGATGCTTTGCCCAACCTCAATCAAGAAGGAATAGCAGTTTCTTTTTATTGGTACTGATTTCATTCTTTTTCAACATTATTTCTAGAGAGAGACCTTTCTGCAAAGTAGCATTTAAATGTATATTCTAACCAATCATCCTAATGCAAACCATATTACTTTTCTTGATGTGCCTCCTCTAAGCGCTGCATGTATAGGGCTTATGTGAATATTGGTATTTATGGTTATGTACCTGTGGAGTAGTTTATTTCTGATGTGTCTATGTATTGCTATGTATATAGCAGGGACTTCAAAATGCAAATACTTCCATATTTGAAATAACTTGAATATTAAAAATACACTTCCTATTGAATTCTATAGAAATTGCCTGTTTTTTTTTTTATTTGAATTTTTAAGACTTTTTTAATGAATGTATTTTACATTTATGCCAAATCTGAAAAGTTAAATTAAAATTTGAGATAATTTTTTACTACATTATAAGTCTCAGGGAAAACATGATGTTTAATAAATTTTCCCCATGTTGTTTGTTTGCTGAAAAGAACATTCCAGAACAAGTACATTCCAGTGTAAAGATAAGTTGTATAGGGTAGTTTTATAAATTCTGCACGAGAAGCTAAACATACAGTACCATCAATTGAGTATTTTACAACCATTTGTTGTTCATTATTATTACTATTATATTTAATAGTTGTGTAATTTACATAGTTAAATTGGGTTGAAAAAAGACAAAGTCCATCAAGTTCAACCCCTCCAAATTAAAACCCAGCATACACACACACACACACCCCTCCACTCTTTCACACAAACAATATATGCCCATAGCTATACTAACCCTATTTGCTTTAGTAGCTACAGAATGACACTGCCCAGAATTAGACAACTTGTTATCTATAAAAACCCCAAGGAAACTCCCAACACACTGCCATTTAGTGTATAACTTGCATTTATATTATTTTTGCTAAAGTGCATAACCTTGCATTTATCAACATTGAACCTCATTTTCCAGTTTGATGCCCAGTTTCCCAACTTAGATAAATCACTCTGCAAAGTGGCAGCATCCTGCATGGAAGCTATAGTTCTGCACAATTTAGTATCATCTGCAAAAATAAAAAACGTACTTTCAATGCCCACATCCAGGTCATTAATAAATACGTTGAAAAGCAAGAGACCCAGTACAGAGCCCTGCTGTACCCCAATAACAACACTGGTCCAATTAGAAAATGTTCCATTTGCCACCACTCTTTGTAGTTTATCTTTTAGCCAGTTCTCTATCCAGTTACAAATACTATGTTCCAGGCCAACATTCCTTAATTTGACCAGTAACCTTCTGTGTAGCACTGTATCAAATGCTTTAGCGAAGTCTAAGTAAATCACATCCACAGCCATCCCAGAATCGAAGTCCCTGCTTACCTTCTCATAAAATGAAATTAAGTTAGTCTGGCAAGATCTATTATGCATAAAACCATGCTGGCACAAACTCATAGTATTGTTATTTGCTATGAAGTCCAGTATCCTATCCTTTATTAATCATTCGAAAAGCTTTCCTACCAATGACGTCAGACTAACAGGCCTATAGTTTTGAGGCAGAGAATGGGATCCCTTTTTGAATAGTGGCACCACATTAGCTATTCACAGAAAACTCAGAGAGAAGAGACAGGCTATTCATTTTTGTTCATGCAGCAGTTGGGTGTCAAATGAACGATCTAATATTTCGTATGGGGGGGCTCACTTTCCTAGCAGATATAGCATAGAGCTGACTCGAATAACTGATTCCAGTGTAAACAAAATGCCTTTTGCACAAATTCTGCATGAAGAGAGACAGGACTTCTGGTGATTTTAAAAGAGTGAGTTCTAATAAATCTTGTAGGCAAAAGGAGCCCCCTATAAGATATATTGGGCCATTCATCTTACACCCAACTCCTGAATGAAGACAGAATGAGGAGAAACAGCTGCTGAGAGAGGAATATTAAATAAAAAACATTTTCAGAAATGGTACAGAATTTTTAATTGTTTGTATTTACTGTAGAAAGTTTCTTTTTTCAGTATGCTGAAGTTAATATTAATTTTTCATTTTTGCAATAGTTCCCCTTTAAATATCTCTAAGCATGTATGAATATATGAGCAGATCAGCAAGACTACTTGATTTGTATCTGTATAATCACCTCAGTTAAACAAAATAGTAGTAATATGCTTTCATACTGTACATTTTCAGTTTCTCATGCGATCAAAAACACATCATTTAGAAGGCATCAATTAAAGGCATTCTGTTACTCATCAAATGTGTATTTTGTTGAAAACAGTGTGAACTGATCAATATTGTTAAATGGAAAGATGTCTATGAGTGAACTTAAGTTTGTTTCATTGGTCCATTAGTAACTGAAGAATAGAGGTAATGAGGCGGAAGAAGACAATAGCTTGCATTAATCTTAAGCCCTTTTATGAGATGTGCTCTGGTCCATAATAAAATACATTTATTTATTTTTTCTTGTTGCTTTTCTATTCTCTCTTCATAACCTGCATTATACATTGCTAACTGACCCGTGCAACTGCAACCTTGATTCATTATGCAATTACAATGATAACATTTTTACCATTATTATTACTGTTGAACTTGTTTTTCTATCCATGTCTTTGTTTTTTCTGATTTGTCTTATTAGTGTAAGAATTATAAAAATGTTACTAGTCTTGTGTTAGTTATTTTCCAGTTTAAGACGAGTTAGTCCCATATTGATGCCAATGTCTAAATGGACCTCTTACATCTTCACAGAACCTGTCTAAAATGCCAATCCTGTTCTGCTACACTAACACAGTCTGAATCTTCAATAATGTTGCTTGTGATGGGTGCAATACACAATATTTATTCCATTATTATGTTTTTTTCTTCTTATTTCATTATTTATAATATATTTAATATTTATTGGTATCAAAAGTTAGGAAGGCTCATTTTTACAGGGTTCAGATTTATGAAGTGTTTATGAGAAAAAATTATTGTGACTGAACACTGAAGGCTTTTAATTTACAGAGTCCTTTTCTATGCTACTTCAAATGCAAGTATTGTGGAAAAGAAGTTTAACTAATTAAAAGCACACCGCTAGATTCATAATGCGTTAAAGGTAACTTGTTGCTTATCTTTATTTGGCAAGCTGGCATTCACTGCTGCCACTAAACTACTGTTTAACAATACCTAGGTAATAACTGAATTCCACAAATTTCATAAGGAATTTATCATTTTGTTTTTGATGAATTGGTAAATGTATTGAACATGGGAATGCTTTGTAAATCAATTCATGAAATGTGTTTGATGGTCTGCAAAATCTGTTAAAATTCAAACTGCTTGGTATAGGACTCACTAGTTAAATTTTTCATAAATCTGACCCTTTAGATTTGATCTCTTTTCAATACAGTTATATGGTATGCACATATCATTCTTACTTATTTTCTAGATGAAGCAGAGTTATGGAAAAACTTAAAGATATCTACAAGTTTTTGCACCTTCTTGTCACTAAACCTATACATTTTAAAGCAGCAGTTATGGCAACACAGAAGAATTTAATCAAGTATTGGGTGCACTAATAGGTGTAATAGATATTTTATGTTCATAAAATGAACATAATTGATGTGTCTATATCATATGCTATTTCCAAGGAAATGTGTCCTTTAATACGATTATTTAAGGAGGATATTTATCAAAGGTCAAATTTCGAATTGATGTGAATTTTTTTTACTCTAATAAATTGTAATGTACTTAAATGGGATGTTATTTGTGAAAACATTCAACCATCTAAAGTTCAATCGAATAGGAGCCATCCAAAAATGTGTTTCATATTAGTATCAAATATGAACAAAACACAAGTCAAATTGTCCTCCAAAAAACTTGAATGTCAGGAAGGCTATTAACATATTTAAATGGGGCAATGGACCTTTGACTTATAAATTAATTCTGCAGGTTTTATTATTTATATTTCAATCGAATCATTTCCATGGTCATGATAAATTTCACATTCAAATTTACATATGAATTGGTGCTTTTAAATTCAAATTTGTGCATTTTGTCATAACATTTTTGAAAATTCAAATTTGAGTTTACCATCGAACCTTACTAAATCTGCCCTTGAGTGTCTTGAAATGGCTATACAGTTTTCCAACATTTGATGTCCTCTACCCAGTTGCCAAAACACTAGAGAGGTTATTTACTAAAATCTGATTTTATCTTATTGTTTCAATAAAAAAGTTCAACCAAACTTCCATCCCCGATTTTGCCTTATTAATTAATAAAATATCTAGAATAAATTGGATTGGCAAAAAAACTTTATGAAATTGAGTGAAATTAAAAAATAAGCACATAATTGCTAAACATTAAAGGAAGGAACTGAATATCCGCTCTTAAACATGCAAACAGACCACACAGGAGGTATGAAGGTAGGGTTGTGCCTAGTACACAGATAAAAAGAAGTCCATGCAAGGGGATTTTCTGTGCACTGTAAATCTAATTATATGCCTTTCAAGAACCAGACATGGAGTAGCTTTAGTGTCTTCTAAGCTTTGCAGTTTTCATGATTAAAACAATGGGCAAAAAGTATGATGTCATGTTGAAAAGAGTGTATTCTCTTTTACAATAAACTTTTTTTAAACTGAATATTCAATGTAATGTAATTTAGACCTTGAGTTTATCATAAAAGTTGTATGATGCATTAGTTTATTTGTCATACTTTTCCTCCTGTTATCATTACATAAATATTTTCGATTTAGTTTGATTTTCTTAAGCAAAGAGTAACTTTGATGCACTGTATAATTATGTTTCAGCACAAACAATTTAGCAGTCGGCCTATTCAGTTGTTTTATAACATCTGTTGTGGTTATTATTGGTTCAGTCTCTCCTGAAGATATCCTCAGGGAAGGTTCTACAATATGTCCTTGTAAATGGTATCTAACAGCAACAAGACTGATTCTTTTTTATCTCAATGCAGTAGTTTACCTCTCAGTAATCAAGACATTCAATAACCTTTACCTTACAGTATTCAGTGGCACCTCTATTTATGATTGAGTTTTGCCTTGGTCTTCCTGATTGTTTTTTGGCTGCATACATTTTTTTTTCTATGCATCAATGCTTTCACACTTTCTTCATGACTGCCTGCTGTTGCTATTTTATATTTACATATATTTTTAATATAGTACATTACACACAAAGTAATTTGCAAAATAAAAATAACATGCAGCAATTAATGTATTTCCTATTCTTTTGAGCTGTGTGTACATAGTTTATTGGATTATTAGGGGGTCATTTACTAGCATATCTCAGATGAAGGGGCATATTTATTAACATTAGAGACAAATATCACCGGTGATATTCCCCATAGCAACCAATCAACAATTAGATTTGAACAATTTCAGAGTTTTGGAAAAAATCAAGCAATTCAGGAATTCCGTTTCCATGCATTTCCATGATATCTGTGTATATTTATTAACATAAGTTTGTCTGTTGAACTGTAGTGCCCAGCATGCCAAGAGTTGACAGTGGAAGGAGTAAAAGGAAAATGTCAGTTCCCTTAAGAATTCTAAACATTTTCAAATTGGCACAAATAAATAGTGATGTGCGAATTTATTCGCCAGGGGTGAATTTGCGGCAAATTCCCATGATTCACCGCTGGCGAATAAATTCGCGAAATGCCAGCGAAAATTCACCTGGCGAAAATTTTCAAAAAAAAAAGGGGTCGCGCGTTCAGCGACGAAAACAATGCGCGTCAAATACGATGCGACACGTGTCGAAAATGACGCGACACGTCAAAAACGTGCCGCAACTCGTTTCGCAAATTTTTTCGCCAATTCACAAATTTCCAGCGAAGCGAAACTGGGTAGATTTGCCCATCACTACAAATAAACCTCACAGACATACCACCCTTTGTTAGATTAGCATATATGCTACTCTAGGTTCACCTAGCGGCAACTATTATATTAAAATTACAAATTCAACACTAGGTTTTCACTGCTTTCTGAATACTGGGTCCAGACAATGATTAATTATTTCCATAGATGGAAGTAACTCAAAATTGATTCACATTAGCTCCTTAAATTCAAGTGAGCCTTTAATATTGCATGCAAAAAGTGTTCTTTAACCATAAACACATTAATCTGATCAAATCCTTTTAAGTCTGGCTGCAAAAATGTATGTCTGCTGTCAGTTCTACACACCTGTTAAAAAATAGTGTTTTATGCCTCTTAAATATGTAAACTTGAATTAGCAACTAATTGCAAAGATGCAAGGGATCAAATGTTTCTGCAAATTTCTTTAGTAGAATTCATTTTTTTTTCTTCTTGAAAAACATTGTCCAGTTACTGTGACATTGGTAGTCGGGAAGTCTTGAAAGACTATTAAGGCTAGTACACAGTGACATGAGTTCATGATGAACAGTAATTGGCGTCAGAATTGTTTTATAAATGACAGGTTATGTCAAACTAACCTAATACATTCCTGTGAGCAAGTAGGATCATGGATCAGGGAAATATATCTGATTTGGTTTATGGGAGAATGTAATAAAAGTTAAACAGAAAAAACAGGCACACACAAACAATTTTTCCTTTGTGTGAATCATTTCTCCATTGTGTATATTTTTCTTCATTTTATCATTTTGACTCTTGTTTTCCCCTTAAAAGCTGTTGATTTCACATCAAGAGACTATTATATCAAGTATTCTGACTGCTAGATCATTTATTTTGTTTAATTGATTTTCCTAATTGTATTTGATTTTTGTGATTTTATTGCAGTTTTTTACCTATACAAGTGAGAAATCTATAAAATATAAAATTATATATATAGTATAGAATACTTTGAAGATTGTCCTGCCTGAAAAAATATTGTTTATTAAAATATTTAACAAATGGTCTGGAAATACAAATTCCAAATCAACCAAATTGGTTGGTAGTGAACGGGTTAATGTTGTTTTTAATGATGATGATGAGTCCACAAATACATGACATATTATGAGGCAACAGCAAATTGCAAAGTGTACCGTTTGCATGCAATCCACTATATTTTTAACCATTATATATGCATTAAAGTATTTACCATAATTTCCAGCACTCCTCAACTTTTGCTAATTAGTACCCTGAAAGTTGTGTGTGTGTTGATAGCATCAATGTCAGTACAAGCTTCACGATTTCTGACAATACATACGGTAACTGATTATACTGTATATGTGAGATGAACAGAATATGTCTTGTGTATGCTTCCTAGTACTGTGTCATACCACCATAAGGGAGACTGTGAGGTTAAAATCAAAAAATTATACATGCTGCAGGAAAATGTTAAACAATGGATCCCTTAAGAATTTGATATAAATAAAATGGATGAAATGGATGAAAAATTGTTGCTCTCTAAAACATACCATATGTTAAACCCTTTGATAAAGTAAAACCACTGTTCCCACGACTGCAATAGACCTCTGAAATAACCTCAATGCTAAAAAGAACTAGAAATGCAAGTGTGAGCAAACCCCAGGGATGGTGCAGTCTTTTCTGGCAGCAGAAAATCATATTAATGATTATGTGTAGTATATATATATATATCTATACTGAATATATGTATATTTATACACTACCAATATTCATGGAGGGAGGGCCAAACTTTTCACTCTACATACAATACTTCTTATTTCAATCCAAAAAATATCTTTAAAAAGTGACTTTATACATTTAACTAATACACATCTAAAACATTGTAAACATTTAACAGTTTTTAGCCTTTATCATCTTGGAAAGAAATGGCTCAGATATATTTTATTTTCTAATAGCAAACAATATTTGAATAAAAGCAGTCCATTATTATTAGTAATAATAATAAACTCTGCGAGTGTGTTAGAAATGCATCATTACTAATGAAAGAGTCAGTTGGGATTGTACTTACTAGTTTATGTCTGTAGAAAAAGCGGGTTAACTCTACTAGTAATGTATTTGTTTGAGGAATACAAAGAATAATAAAAGCAATACATGTTTGAACATGAGTTTGAGAGAAAAAACTTGGGGGGGGTTATATATATCAAAGTCAGAATGCCAAAAATTTTAAAAATGTTAGTTTTTTTTACTACTACACAACATGAATTTTTAGTGGAAAAAAATTATTAAACCCAGAAGGCGTTAAAAGTTGGAATATAAAAAGTACTTCATATCAGACCTGCTGAGTTCATGTAGAAGTCAAATGGGAGATGTCCTGAAGGTTTCCTAATCTGCACTGGGTTTCATGCAATAATCAAAGATTGTGTAGTTTTTTGTGTAAAATCTGAAATATTCTTACTATCAGATTTTTTTCACGATTTTGTCAAGTTTTTTCCCGCACAGGAGATTTTCGGGAAAATGGATAGATAAATAAGGGGAAAAAATCTGTGTGGATTTGGTTCGACTATTTTACAGAAAATTATCAGAAATTTTTGGATTTTGATAAATAATCCCCTTGGTGTTAAGCAATTGCAATAAAGAGACTGCATAGTCAAATTATACTTGGTGGCTTGGATCTAATATAATACTGTACTGGTCTTAAGTAGATATGACCACCTGTACAGAAGATAATCAAGAATTATAGACTGGGCTATAAACATGACTGGCAAATGGAAACTGAAAAATTGGGCTGTGCTGTAAGATTGGGTTTTCTTCTCCCAACTCATCTGTTGGATTTGTGATCAGTATATGTAATTATTATTAGATATATTTGTATGTACTTGTAAATTGCCCCTAAACCTGAGTAAATGCTGAATGATTTTTTGCAACAGAACATAGAAATTACTCTAACCCTGTTTGCTTCAGTGATTTGGAATCTAAAATCAAAGCAAACAGTGAGGTGTCATATTGTCATCAATATATTGTATATGCACCAGAAAGGAATACCCCAATCACCCAAGCTCAGGCTAAGGCGAGATTTTAAACAAAGGGATGGGGAATCTGAAGGGTTTGATGGCATCAGAGAATTGTAATATGGGAAGTGAAAAGACTATTACTGTACAGCTTTTTGTCCTCCTTTAAAGGGGACCAATCATTCAGAGATAGAATGCTTTAAAAAAAAAAGTAATTTTTCAAAATAAACAGGAAAAAAATAAAAATTCCTCGTTTAATAAATGAAGACATCCATACCTATTATAAACTAATTTAAAAATCTCAGCTGTCAATCATGTATTGCTTTTCCAGCATTTATACTGTACTGAGGTATAGCAATCACTTTAACTTTCTTTTGTGTATTGCTATTTGCAAATGACCTCCTCACATGTCTGCCATCCTTACTATCTGTAACTGGAAGAATGGACAATGGCCCCTATTCTGGCATAAAAAATAGATTTTGGGTTGATGATTATCTTGCTAACAGCTTCCACAAAATGGTTCCTGCTTGTATGCTCTAAGGGGCACATTTACTAAGGGTCGAAGTGACTTTTTGAATACAATTACAATTTTAAAAAAGTCCTAGAAAATCGAAAAAAAAAATTTCAAAATCGGAATTCCAAAATTTGGAATTATTTCTTAGGGTGACAGGTACCCTTTAAGAAACTATAAACTCCGTTATTATTGCAGTTAATATAAGACTATAAATACAGTTGAATAATAATTATTCTGGGCAGTATATCTGTAAAATAAAAATATAAATTCACATACTGTATGTGGTCAGTTAAAATAAAAATCAACAGCTTTGTGCCCAAAACATTACATTTCAGCTACATATTGCAGCTTCACAGCATGCTTTCTCATTGTTTTATAATTACTGGCAGGGAAGCAAGACTGTAATTTGACTGGAACAATCTGAGACATTTTATGGATGAAAAGAAAGAAAAATAACAAAAAAAAACCCCAAAAGGCCAACATATTTGACAGAGAGGTGATTTATATTAAAAGGAAAGGGGTTAAACCTAAGCAGTGATGTGTATATGTCTAACACACCAACATGTGCCATAGTTATATCCAATTCACAGATCATAAAAACAATGTTACATCTAAATTCAATTCATAAATGAGCTAATGATCTCTAAGCTAGGAGTATAAGTCTGCAGTTTCATAAGTAATGTTTTCCTATATGCCTGTCGCTTGTGACAAATCAAGCGAAAAATGTATCTGCCACATTATGCAGTTTATTTCTATGATGAATATAGGTCTCCCACAGGAAATTACACAAGATTTCATGCATCAAATCACGTGGTACATACAAGAATATGTAACATTTATTGAATTTATTGGTCATCATTCGTCATCTTAAAAAATATCTGCATACATAAACTGCAGATGATGTTCAGACAGCCAGTCAATGGGCAGTACTACACAGACCCCCATGTAGGGATATAAATGATTTATTGGAATGTCAGATCATCCATGTAGGGTCTACGTGCATTCATCATATAGTCAATGGCTCAATGCCAACAAGGTTTATGAATAAGATATAAGTGATACAATAACTGATGGGCAATAATATCTTTAGTAAGTTCTTAAATAAAGCAAAAGTTTTTTTAAAAGTTATTACACGTACTCGATTTTTCCAACAGAAAATTTTAGTCATATTGGCAGAAGCAATTAGATTTGTACATTTGGCATATTTTAGACCGCTTGGAGGGTGTAAAACCAAGGCAGACAGTCCACGATTGCCATTGTTCTAGAGAGACTGCAGTTTCCACTGTACAGCATAAGATACAACAGGCTGACCAAAGGACATTGCTGACTATAGGAGATTCAGCTCATTGCCCATAGTGACATTAGACGTCTGCTCATATCAGCAAATAATATATATGAAAATTCAAGCATGGGACCCACTAAAGAAGAAACTTTGGCAATATGTCAGACCAAATACAGCTATCAGTATATGCTCGCATATATTTGCATGCAATTATTTTGTAGAAATAAATTGGTAGAGTTAGTAAGTACATATTGCAGTTGGAAATGCGATTCGTCAGTAACTGGACAATTTAAAGTTCTATTGGCCTCTGTGACTGCAGATATTTTCCACAATAGTGTTCCAGTCTAAGGCAAGGGAAGAACTACCAATGCAAGCTTTTGCTCACATATCCTGAATATTGTATGTCATTTTTACTGCAGTATAGAGAAATTCCTAGTATTATTTTCATTAGTCAGAAAATATTCTAGCATTGTAGTCAACCCACATAATTCACATTAGCACTATAATCTACCTTGGCGTAAAATAAAAATGGAAATACTTACCCCCTGGAACTCTGTAAAATGTATGCTTGAGGGCCCCTGAGATCAGCAAATGCCATCAACAGAAAATTTATGGAACACTTGCAGATGACAGAAGGTGCCTATTTACTCTTGAGCAATGGCATTTTGTAGATTTATGTCATTTGTTATGTTGATGACTGCATGCATGTATAATTGCATTTTTTATGGAAGAATAAAATGTGCAAATAACACATATATGGATCATATATACACTGTATATATTAATTTATTTATGGCCCATGAATCACTTGTTAAATATTACATTTAAATATTTAAATATTCACATCACACCCTGAGAAAAATATATATATATATATATATAATATTTTCTCTGCATATAAATGGCCACCAAGGGGGAAATATGAATTTAAAGGTGCTATTATGAACAAATAGTCAACCATATGTGCATCAAGTTGTAAACTCTTCATATGATGATGGAAAACTTCAAATTCGTCAATCACATTAGATCTGCATATTGTTAGTCAATGTGGGATCCTTCCCACGTTTATGTCATATATCAAGTAAAGATCTATTCTCAAATTCACACTTGGCCTGTTGTTTACAGCTTAAATCATAGAATGACCTCTTATGCTATCAGGGCTGTTTTAAGGCCTTGGTGGGCCCTGGGCAAAGAGTCAACTATTGGCCCCCCCATACCCCTGGTGCGTGCAGCGCGCCAGAAAATTTTTGAAACCAGTCCTGCCTCCCCTCTGTTTCCCTCCCTGTGTTTCCTCCCTCCGTCTTCCTCACTGTGTGCATCCCCTCCCTCCATCTTCCTCCCTCCCTGTGTCCCCTCCTTCCATCTTCCTCTCTGCATGTCACCTCCCTGTGTGCGTCCCCTCCCTCTGTTTTCCCTGTCCCACCCTATTTATAAGTGCAGACGTGTGGCTGGGGTTGACAGCCGGGTAGGGTTGCCTTGGGCGCCCGGTCAGCAAAGCCCGGCCCTGCTCTGGACTGCGGCTGGTGACAGTGGGCCCCCAAAAGCAGTGGGCCATGGGCAGATGCCCCTTTATGTGCATTATTAAAGAGGCCCTGTATGCTATGCCCGGCCATTGATTGGGGGGCAATTTGTCAGTGATACATTCTGAAGCATGAGAAGCAATTGAGTAGAATCATGACAGTCCTTTCTCTATAGTGAAACTTCTATTATGTTTCAATTGGAGCTATACACATTCTGTGTTGTCTCTGTAAATATATGAATGACTTTTCTCTGCCAAATTGTTATAAACTCAAGGAAATGATTAGGCTGACCGATGTTGCCTTGCTACCTAAGCACACACGGTCAATTTTATGAATATTTCTGTAGAGAAGAACAAAACAGAAAACATATACAGCTGCTTCGGGACAAACATACTGTCATTAGAGTTGAGAAATCTGACTTCTAAACCGGTTTCCAAGATATACACGAAAATGAACCAGTATTTGCTCAGTGAGGCCATTACTACAATTTAAAACAAATGTTCTGACATTGCAGTAAGTGAATGTAACATGATCTCCTAGCTCAAAGCGCTGCTTGTTCTTCAGCAAATAGTATGTGAAAAATAATACTTCATGCATCTGAAAATGACCAGTTTTAATGGCCACTTTTTTTTCTGTGACATTAAATTCAGTAATTTCATTATTCTGTTGTGCTCAGTCATTTTAATAGAAACTTCACAAAGGCTACAGTTGTTTTAAAAATAGGATAAAGCTTTTACAGCTAATACTGCTATATGGGCTAAAGTTAAAGTGCAAAATATCTAAAACAATGAACCGAAGGAAAGGTGTCGTATGGAAATTATTATTTAAACTTAAGTGAACCATTTTGAAAATGCAAGGGTTACTGATTAGTTAAAAAACATTCAGAATACTAAGCAATTAGGATTAACTGTTCAGAGGGGTGTTAGAGTTCAGTGCTGCTGCTGCTGAAACACCAGCATAGATGTGAATTTGTTAATACACCTTCTGGATCATCAAGATTTTTTAACACAATGGGAAAATATGAAACTGCTGGGTATGTTGTTGTATTCCCTGTTTGATCTCTGCTAAATGTGGCCCCTATGGTTCCATTTAAGAACTGCAGCATTAATTTTTACTGCACAATTAAAGCATACCTCCCAACATTTGAAAATTGGAAAGAGACAAAAAGTTTCAATGTCTTTGGCCATGCCCATCTTGTGGCTACATCCCTAAATACCATGTCCATTTACAAAATTTTGCAGGCTACGGAAAGTCTGAACACATTTCTGGGGGTTATAGGATGATGTTTTATGTGTTATTACAGTTTTGCTCTTGAAAGTGAATTGCTCTTTAAGCTGCGAGTCCAGTGGCATAACTACTCCCTGGTGGACCCCGGTATAGGATGGGCACCTGGGCCCGCCTGTCAGGCCCTTAACTGTATAAATCACATGCTGGAGTGTTGATAGCATTTTCTTGGCTCCAATGGGCCCCAAGGGGGTGGGGGCCATGGTGCAATTGCAACCTCTGCACCCCTGGTAGTTACACCACTGTGTGAGTCTTAAGAGTCTACAAGAGACTTAAGTCTTAAATAGTTACCATTGTATCTAAATTCAGGTGCAGAGTATTCTAGGCTTTCTGCCAAAAAGCCTCTTATTTAATTATGTTTTAGAAACTTTGTATCTTTTTTCTGGCATCAGTAAATGAGATCAAAAAGAAACTAAGGATATTTCAATAAGAACCTGGGATTGAGGACTGAGCTATCAAAATTGTGACTGTCCCGCAAAAAATGGGACAGTTGGGTGGTATGCTAAATACTTAGTAACTAAGCTCTATAACACTCTAATTGAAGAACGTTAGGGCAGTACAACGAGGGGGTGATTCAACTGACCCTCAGGTCTCCATCAGGTAAAATCCGCCCTGTGTCTCTGAACCCAGTGACTGTACGCATAGACACACCAACAAGTGGAGGCATGTTGATGAGCTGCTTTTCAACATGCATTTTAACCCAGGTTGAACCCAGTGCCACATGGGGTTGATTTTTGACCTGGATATAATTGCAACCCAAGAATCAGCCCCTTATGGAACTGCCTTAAAGGAGGACTAAACCATAAAAATGAATATGGCTAAAACTGACATGTTTTATATACTAAACTTATTGCACCAGCCTAAAGTTTCAGATTCCCAATAGCAGCAATGATCCAGAACTTCAAACTTGTCACAGGGGGTCACCATCTTGGAAAGTGTCTGTGACACTCACATGCTCAGTGGGCTCTGAGAAGCTGTTGAGAAACTAAGCTTAGGGGTTGTTGCAAATTATCAAGCAGAAATTTAGGGTGGCTTGTAATACAAGCTGATGCTACAGGGCTGATTATTAAATTATGATGCTAGGTGCACTGGTTTCTGTGCTGCCATGTAGTAATTATCAGTATTAATTACTAAGCAGCCTTTTACTGTGACATTTATATTCTATGTGTACTGTATATTTTGAGTCGGTCCCTAAGCTCAGTAAGAGACAACAGCACAGAGCAGTGAATCAACAGAAAAGAAGATGGGGAGCTACTGGGGCATCTTTGGAGACACAGATCTTTACTGCTAAAGGGCTGTGGTTGCCTTGAGCTGGTACAGAAGTACAAAACACAATGTACAACATTTCTAGCTACAGTACTTCTTTAATTTAACTTTCCTTGTCCTTTAAAGGTTCAGATTTATTTAGTTGACATCATTCAAAGCTTGGATTAAGCCACTTGTGAACGTTTCTATAACAAAGGTTTGTGTTTATGAACTGCATGATAAATTGTATATATATATTTTTCGCATTTTGCTTCAGCTACCTTTTGATACACTGTGGCACATTTACTAACATAGGGGCGAAAACTGCAACCGTGCAGAAACCCAAGAAAAATGGTTTCAGTAGGAAAAAATATCATAAACAAAAGTAAAAATGCAATGTTACTTTGTGAGTTTTCTATTTTCTCTCTGTTGTCTCTTTATTCAGTTATAGGTGAATTGATTTTTGTAAAATGAAAAAGGGATTTCTCCAAAACATGGTTTCTTTTTCTAGCACTGCACTTGAAAGAAGCAAATGTTCCGTGGATTTATAGCTTCCCTCTCTCTTTTAAATATTCTTGGGTTTCATATTTCATTATTGCTTTATGTTCTCCTTATGTTCTGCATTCTTAGAAGTGTACTTAAGTGATTTAAATGAGTACATTGCTAATCCTTTCCCTGACAACAAATATTATATGATTTGCTGAGGTAAGACAATGAGGTTACATTTTAGCTCTCAAGGAGAAAGGAAGTGCCACAAAACTATTACATGTAAAAAGCTATACCAGAAGGCACTCACAGATTCCACGACCAGGCATTGTGGAACAGAATTAAGCTTAATTATGAACACATATTAGGTACACAAGTAGCGATACGCTTTTCATGCCTTGCTGCTATAAAACTAAAGCTTATTTTTCTCTTACTACATCTGATCATAAGAGTGTCTGCTACATGTTGTAAGTCTTGGACATAAGCACCCAGAACCCATGTTTCTACTAGTGATCTTTTGACTATGTGGCCATTACTCTATTTCATTTGTCCTTAAGATTGCATGTAAAAAGCTGGCATTATTACTTCAAAGTAGCTAGGTTACTAGTAAGCTGTATTCACCAGGCATAGGTGAGGGTATAAAAATTAAAGGGGTTCTTAACCCAATCCACTGACCAAAATCTTAATTGTAGATGGAAGAGGATTCCCCATTGAATGAGAGCTCATTACCAGCACAAATTACTACTGAACTTTACAGAGATTACACTTTAGTCTCACCAGTGCACCAGTGGAGCTTACAATCTACAATCTACATTCATGGACACTATGGCCAATTTCTTTCAGGACTATGAATGCTATTAGCATATTATTTGCATGAACCATGAGCAGAGTTACTTTCCTAGAACAGTACATGACACACTGATGTTACATGCAGCGAGTAGGGATGTGCTTAGGTCTGATGACTAGCCCAGCTCTTGATCCTGACTATGTCAGGCATTTTGCTGTTATCTTACATACAGAGATTATTATGTCATTTCTACTCATTTATATTACATTGTAATCAAGCATAGGTATAAATGCTTTGGGAGAAATGCTTTGATTTTTTTTTGGATGTTTTAATGGGGTAGAAAACAGTTGTTTGCAACCAAGTGTAGAGAAATGTTAACCTAGGGAGAGAATTTCTTTTAAAATACTATCTGGATATAGGGTATTTTCATAAATTGGAGGAGTATATTAAATAAATTCATGCCATAATCATGAATGTATGCAAAATTAGAGGGCACTGTCCTATTGGTCAAAAACGAAGAATTTTTTGCCTAAACAGTACACTACTGCTCTGCTGCTCAGAATGTTGATGTATAATCAGATTTCTTGTAACAAATCCAATAGTGCTACTTCACAAACTGTATTTCACGATGAGTACCATGGCGACATGCAAGGTGATAAGTAATAGTATAACAGCTGTACCTTTACATACACTGTACAGTTAATAAGGCAATGCTCATTTCCCTGAATGTCCAACCAAGAAAGTGCTAGAGGTGCTAGGGGGGATATCTAAGGACATTTCAGCTGATAAAGAGAGAAATCATACATCTACTGTATATAATGAGCATTTGTTTTTCCCAAGTCCCAAGTCAGTACATTTTTTTCTACCAAGTCAGTGGAACACTGCACAAAGCCAACCCTACTTTACTACAGATGTCACTATCACTCTTGTTCATGTCCTTTTTATATTCCTTCCAGACTACAGCAATTCCTTATTTCAGTGCTTCCAAAACCACTGGTTGAGAACAATGCCTGTTTGCACATCTAGATACTGCAGGAAGCTGGAGCTTGAAGGTCAGTTAGGAAATCATTTGTGGTAAACAGGGCTCTAGGTGTTTGTATAAATCTGGCAGTTACCAGTGCTTGTATATAACCATAACTTTGTTAGGGTTTTATAATGAGTAGGAGTCATGGGATATGCTGAAAGGAGGGTTTGAACCCAAAGTCCAAAAACTCCATAGAATCTGATCCTTCACTCTTTTTCCCACTGGCTTTCCCTATCACTTTGCTCTCCTTATTACTCAGTAGACTTTTCACATTTAAGACAATTTTCTTCAGCCTTCCCACCCTGCCAGTCTATGTAATAGCTACCTGTCACTTACAGAATCACACTTAAAATAAGAATTCTTTTAAAAAAATAAAAAAAACTACACCTCTGCTCGTGTTTTTGTTCTACTCATGCTCTTATGTCTTGGTTTGCTTATGAATTTTTCCCTGTAGGTGTGGTACCTGTTATCAAAAGTGCTCAGGACCTGGGGTTTTCTGGATAACAGATCTTTCCATTATTTGGATCTTCATACCTTAATGGGAAGATTTATCAAGGGTAGAATTTCAAAGTGAAAAAACTTCAAAATTCAACCATCAAATTTTTTTAGAAGTGTTTTTTTCGATCAAATAGGTCAGTTTTTGATCTAATTAAAATTGTTCAAACGAATCATTTAATTGGTACGATTTCCTCCAAAAAAATTAGATTTTTCAAAAATTAAACATTAAATAAACATATGTGGATGTGGGTTTTTTTGTTTGGGTAGGCTGGAAATGTTAATTATCTATCTGTCAGTAGACGTCATGATGATGCAAATCACCTGATGGTTATACATAAGGCCTGGTCCTATCCCCCATACAAGAATTCTGGTAACCTTGAAATTTTATGTCACCTTCTTTACACCACCAAAAACATCACATGCATATCGACAATTGTAACTTTCAGTGATAGTATTCTCCAGTCTGCATTAGCCTGTGATGGACCCGACACCAATCCAATTCCAATCTACCAGACACTGTATTGTATTTTGTCTATTTATGTTTCCCGTTGTTAAAATGAATAACGTTTTAAAACATTTATTTTTTAAAGATCCTGGTTCTTTGAAGTTGGATTTGTTTCAACTCCATTTGGTCCTATAGCTCTCCTCTCTATAAGTACCACATGTTAGATGAATTTCATACCCACAGCTAACATACATTCAGCTCCCTATATGTCTTTTTTCCAGTCCCACACTTCTTATGCTTTTTCTATCAGATCCCAGCAAACCCAGTTCTTGTTAGCTTTAGCTTTTAGCAATAACCCCCAGCTTGACAGTTGCACCCCAGCAAAATTATATCTCTTGCACACCAAACCCATACTATCATTCCTTAGCAATATTACCCCATACAGTCCCAGAGATCTGTAGCATAGTACTGTAGCTATGTTACATAAATAAATGAATATCTGTGTGCTTATTATGTTATACTATACACCTTCTCCTGCTCTTTACGCGAGTTTCCCTGGTCAGTGATTTCTCTGTATAACCCTAATTTGGTTACTGTCTCTTTAAATAGCAACTTACCCGTGGCAATCCAGGGGCCCTTTTGCGTATAAAAAGTACTGGGAATTACAGCACAGTGCCTCCACCTAGGGAACACTGAACTGAAATATGAACTTTATATAAAATAGTAATAAAGAACTTGGGTAATCTAATACACAATTCACTCCTGCACTGGGGACACATGGGACACTACCTCAATCACTACTAGGTACCTTGACTTGTTTCTCCAACACAGTTCTTTTTATTATCAAAGTCCTAATCCTCTGGAAGGGGTGAATAACCAAACAGTTCAAAAGCAATGTCCCTTCCCCAGAGCTCTTATTCCTCAGGTAGTGCTACCATTTCCCAAAAGTTCCTCTCCCTTTGGAATTTAGCAGCTCTCCCATGTAGCAGGTAAATACACAAGACCTGTCTTCAGTTGGGGGCCCCTTGCTTGTATCCTTGGCAGTATCCTCCCTTGGGTGGCTCACAGGGGTGCTCTCAGAGGCAGTCACACTGGAGATTACAGGAAGCTCTCACCAGTTGCACCTTTCTCCTTCTGAGTCTCTAGCAGCTTGGCAGGGAACAGGATGGCCTCTTTCTGTACTTTAACAGCTTTACAGGACTTGGTTCTGGATGGATCTTTCACTACACAGCCTGTGTTCCACTCTATCACAGGCCCTGCACACCCTCCCTCCCCAGGATGCACTGAGGTGCCCAGCCAATCTGGTCACTCTCCAGTCTGTAAATGGGCGGAATAATGTCACATACAGGAAAACAGGGAAGCAGGGCAGGCAATAGCAGCAGTGTCTGAGGATTTAACTCCTCTGCCAGCAACGTGGGGTACAATGTAGATGGATTATTACAGTCTTTTTCATGCAGTCCTTCACATCTTAAAACTCCCCATAGAACATTCCTGCTGCCTCCCTCACATTTATTAGTTAGATACTTGTGTAATATAATGCTGCAGGCTAGACAAACTAATTTCATATAGTACTTAGGTGTAGGTAGGCTTTTATTTTAATCCACTTATGTAAATAAAACCAATAGGCTGGTTTTGCTTCCAATAGGGATTAATTGCATCTTAGTTTGGATCAAGTACAAGGTATTGTTTTATTACAGCAACAAGACGCAACAAGCTGCGTCTGAACCTGTGTTCGTCGCTTACATGCGTCTTGTGGGTACAACCTCATTGAAAAGAAAGGAGCGCAGGTCAAAAACGACAGTGTGTAAGGGCCCTTAGACTGCCAGTCAACATAGTAGCTACTAGATAACCAAGCACATTCATCACCCCCCCCCCAACCCGAGAAATGTTTTTCATGCTTGTGTTGCTCCCAAACTATTTTTACAGTTGAACCTGGCTCAAGGTAAAAAAAAGTTTGGGGAGCCCTACTGTAGATGACATGGTGCCATATTATTAATTGCAGAGTCTATTGGGACTAAGTTGAATAGATTTCTTAATTTTTTTTTCTGATGTTGGGTTTGGTACAAAGACAGTGACTCTTTGGAACGCTCACTTGCTTTTATGACCTAGGATTTTATTAAACAGTATTTATATCTGTGAAGGTTTATTTGTTAAAGCATATTGTATATTGTATACTGTGTTGTACTTTAGCACTGATATTTGGTCTTAAGGGAATGTTTCTATTTCACCGTTTGAGCATATTAAAGGACACTTTCCCCTCTTCCTCCTTCTGCACTTGATTTTTAGGTTGCAATCAATTTTGTGCAAACACCTGAGGCATCTAGAGCTCACATAGAGTGTGGACAGCTGTCAGACAGCTAAAGGCACATGCAGCATTCTTCACTGAAGTGGTGGCCACAGCAGGGAAATGTGACTGAGAGCAGCCACACTATCCCAATCCTTAGCCTAAAGGCTAAAACAGGAAAGCAGTAGGGACTACAGCTTTTAATAACCAATCAATTCATTTTTGCTGGGCACATCATTTTTCCCCTTTAATACATTTGAAGGGTTTTTTTTTGCATTTTAAGCATTTCCAACCCTGTGAATAACAATAAGATATTTTCTGCTGTTATATAGGTATTATAAGTGGATCCCCAAAGAGATAAGAAGCATGATTCAAATGATAATATAATCGTATTAAACACATAATTAAACATAATTAGCATTCATAGTGTGTACAATGCTTAGATATTTTCAGCAGTACTTAACCAGGTCTTATTTATGCAATATAAAGGGATAATTTAAGTTGCATAACATATATAAGCGTAAAAGGCAGAAACAGAAAATTATCTTATGAATGGTGGCTTCTTTACTTTGTAGTCATTTACATCAGCTAGCACTTACTATAAATATTATTCCTTGTCCTCCAAATGTGATTGATATTGCAGCTCAAGCACAATAGCAAGTAATGGGTCCTGGGGCTGGAGAGGAAGACAATGAGTATCCCAGTGAATGAACCAAAACATGAATATGCTTAAAGGCAGATAAAAATAAACAGACCATCTGCCATCTAAAACAGGGTTTCCCTATTTATGGAATCCTTAAGTCTGAGGCTTGCAGAATACTTTGTCTTCCTTTCAGTTCTGGCTTAGAACACACAAGGAACCCCCATAAACCACTCACAGATCTAGAAAAATCTAAATCTTTGTTTTTGAGGGTAATCTGGGCTAATCATCATACCTGTTTTTAGCTTTCCAAATAACGGGATACTGGCTAAAGTTTCAATACTTGTATAACGTATGCAAACAATTGTAAGATCAATGATGAAAATAAAAACAGCTAGATGGATTGAAATTTTATTTAAATGCAGACATTGCAGTACCGCAACATGTATTTACCTGTATTGTACCTGAATTTTTAATGTGGTAGCCGTAACTTTCTGGATGATGCAAGAAATGAAACAGAAATATCTAGTTACAATACTAAACCTAAAGAACAATAACAATCATAAATTTAATTCTTCAGAATTACTAACTACTTCTTTTTAGAAAGACTAAGGGGCAGATTTACCAAATTCACGCGAATAATTCAAAGTTCGATCGGATTCCGATCGTATGATTTTATCAGATATTTGAATATGCAAATTTGGCCACTTCGATCATCGAATATGCAAAATTCGAGCATATCGAATAGATCGAATGATCAAATATTCGATCATTCGACCATTCGATGATCGAAGTACTTCAACTTTAAAATTTTATTCGACTGCCTACTTTGCCAGATTGAACCCAACGAATAGCAATAGAAGCCTATGGGAATCCCCCCATAGGCTTTTTTTTCTATTACCTGCTCGAATACCATTCATACGATCGAACGCCTCGATCGTTCGAATCTTACGAATTTTTCGAACGACCGAAGGAAATTTCACGATTTTGAAATCGAACGCTCGCTGTTCGATGGTACCATTTTTTTGTGAAATTGAATAGCACACAAAAAATAGCCTAAAACTATTAGATTATCATTTGATAGTCGAATTACTACCGAATTTCTGCCGAATTCGAGGGTTCGTGAATAATGATAAATTTGCCCCTCAATATGCTTAGATGTAGACTTAGGCATTTTGAGTTTAAAGGAACAAGTATGCCCTTTATTCCAATGTTTGATTCCAGTGGAATATTGTCAGGGCCACACAGCCTCAGAACTAAGCAACCTTCATTGGGCCTAGTATTGCAATAACTAGTGATGAGTGAAATTCCACTGAAAATGCATTGGAGCCAATTGGAAAGTGAAATTACATTGCAGAACTCTGCAATATCATATACGTTTCCCAACCTTGTTATAGAAGCCCTTCCCTCTATGCTAAAGGAGCTTCTCCTGCACCTCTAATTACAGAACAAGAAAAATCACAAATATAAAATTTAAGAATAGCATGAGTCATTATCAGCAACACTTAGCAAATATGTCACATCCACTTGCTCTCTTCTTGGGCATATGCAGACAATATGCAGAACCTGTAAACATTCTTAAACTAAAAATTTTCTTTTGAAAGTATTAATCTACATTAAAAGTTACCTATAGGTCTAGCTGATAATTTTTCCCTGATAGTTCTGCTTTTTTACTTGGAAGTTCCTAAACCTGACTGTTTTGCCAGTCTGACTGTCCGTCCTTAACCTAACAGTTAGAGTTTCTAATACTAACAGACTACTTCTGCACAAATATGGCACCACCCTCATACAGGAACAGGGTAGTAAGAAAGGTAATGTAAAAAGCATCAGGCAAATACTTTTATGGCAAAATTATAAATAACTTTAAAAGACAATTTTATGACAGATAATAAAAAAGGTTATTTTCTGATGTCAGTATCTCTTTAAACACTGATGACGTGTCTGTAGTTTATGTACTACACACAGCCACAACACAGGTTCACATCACAATCTTTCCTTTTGTTGGCATTCCATGTGCATTTTGGATTCTCACTGGAAAATGTTATTACATGTGTAATGTAGTATTTCTTCAACTCAAGCTGTAGTACAGAAACATTTAGTTGGAGAACAGTCCTATAAAAGATTAATGTGACATAAAGGTAAATTCCTGCAGTTTGTTGAGGACCCACAGGTACCTGGAATTAGGCAGGTTTAGGGTCGGTAAACCTAACGTGGCATGTGAGCTTACATATTTTGGTTCCACTAAGGTTCATTAGGATTCACATCAGTTTTTAAAATCTATTCCCCTTGGTAGATATTGCCCGACAAAAAGGAACACATTTTTATTTGTGACATGTTTTGTTTCTGAGCCAAATTTTAACCTGTTTGTACATATCTTTTATTTTTTTTTCTACTCGATTCACTTATAAATTACACCCTGTTGAGATCAGTATTGTCTGAATGCAGTTTCAGTAAACTTTCTGGCTATATTTTAAAGCTTAATGAATTCTTTCCTTTCAGAAGGAAAGCAAAACTACCCTGTTTCACTGAAAAACTTGCAAACCCACTATTTGACAAATTATCAAATGCATTTGTGTCAATGGGTGTTTTTTCTTGTTTAGTTTTCCTACTCTAAAAAATGGGATTTGCTTAGTGCGGAAACATGAATTTTACCACAATTGTATCAATGATACAAACAGATGTATGTGGTGATTTTTTTTTAATAATTTTGGAATACTTGGGTCATAGGAAGGCATTATTTATACCTGCTTTGGCCGAAAGCAATTCATTTTAGAAGACTGTGGTTGCCAAGATGAATACAGCACTGCCAAAGGACAAAGTGCTTCCTGAATGAGCACATCCACAAACCACGGCCTGGTTTCTAGGTTCTTATTTACCAGAAAAAAACACAAAATAACTTAAAAAGGAAAAAAAAAAGAAAAAATGGAGATCGATTGCAAATTGTCTAAGAATATCAATGCCTACAGCATACTAAAAGTAAATATGAAGGTGAATTACCCCTTAAAGCTACAGATAATTTACTATATTATAATAATCTAATCCAAAAATGCTCATATTTGGCCACGTTAAAGCAAGGAAACCTCCAGGTCTCCATTCCATCAAATCACTTGGTAAAACTAAACAAGCAATTTTCTACTTTGAAAACTGAAGATCACTGTTACACTTGAGTTTATGCATAAGATGAACTGATTGCTTTGATGAGAAACAAAATGGCAGCCTCCAAGTACAGGAATGAACACAGCAAAGCTATACCACTACACCGATACATTTTACCGAACTCTCAAATGAAAATAAAGTGTCTGTAAGCTATATGTATACATAAGACTTAATTTTCTTAAACAAAATGATTTAGTGAAGTCAGAATATCATAAAAGCAGCAAAGAGGAAGAACAATGTTATATAAATGCATAATTTTGATAAAGAATGCAGTCTGAGTTCAGATGAAAAGCTACAAAGAGTTTTAAAAGAAAAGAAAGTGGTAATAAGATGATAGTGTACCAGTTTCCCTGCTGATAGCTATAGAAGTAAATAGCGCTGCAAGTGTGCCTGTTTCTTTCATTGAGGGGTTCTGTATAGAAGCTACTAAAAGGTAAACGCATTGCTTTTTTGCTTAACAATAGATCATAAAATCTCAAAGAAATCTCTCTAGTATGTTATCTCTTACATTTAGAGCAATTTATTTTTTACTTTCTGAAGTAACATAACAAAAAGGCAGATTAGTCATTCGATAATTGAGTTCTTAAATGTCAAAAACAATTCAGCATAAATATTCAACAGATCCATTCTTAAGTAGTGCTGAGCCTTAAATCACCCACACCTATTGTTTTTCACTAGAATGTCTGTTAACCTGACTTTATAACATTGATGGATAAGGGGTACTTAAAAAATATATTGTTTTGTTGTGCAGTAATGTAGCAAGTTGCAATTTAATATGCAAATGATGTGTGTTTCCCCTGAAATAGAATGTCACACACACAGAAAGCATTACTATATCTAGACATGGGTTCAATGTAGTTCATGCTCCACTGGAATGGAACTGGCATCTGTTGGGATCATTTTCTTGTGCAGAGCCACTTTGGGGACCTGTTAAATATGGCCCCCTTTGAACACAAGCACTACCCAATACCAACAGTTTTTGCATTATCATTGTTTGACACATAACATATGGAAGCTCCTTTGTAAATTCAGTTTATCTGCAAGTTAAGGGAGTTTTTGCAGAAGTTGAATCATTGTTAATGTAATGTTATCACTATATCTTTCTCATTGTGAGAAGGCCCTCTTTCAGAAGATTTCACTGGGCCCAGCGTAACAGTACCCCTGATGGCAGATCAGTAACTGTGTGTGCTGGTCTCAGCTCAATGTTGGTGATGTTGGCACAATTCATGAATGATGCAGTCTGTACAGTTAGGGATTGATTGACCACAGGCCATACTGGCCACAGATCTGACCATCTAGTCAAGTCAGTTGTAATGTGTGGTCATCTTTAGCAGTGAGTTTTCTTCTTTGTTTCCCCTCTGTGTAGTTACCTGCGTCACATTTATTTAAGGTGTAAGGAATTTTAATCACAAATACATTATTATTTACTAAAGCGCGAAGCCTCTAACGCGACTGCTAATTCGCCAGCGTGACATCATTTTTCAACTTTGGCAATTTACTAACAGCGTTTCTAGCGAAGTAGACTTATGCCAGGCGAAGTTGCGCACTGCCGAAGGGATGTAACTATGCTAATCCACTAAGATTCCCATTTTACTGAATGTTACCTCTTGCGCTAGACTTTACTTCACCAGGTCAGACCTGGTGAAGTTCAATACAATAGAAAGGAGTTCTTTTACTTTTTTAGGGTGATATTCTGAAAAATAGGGACATTTTTAGGGGGTTACCCTTCTTCCTCCACTACATTTCCTAACATATGGCAACTCAACTATACAGTGGGCACATGTTTAGGGCAATAGGACAAATTTATTTAATTTATTAAAGGTTTCCTGGGCTTGTGTAGTGTAATGTAGTGGCTGTAACATATACTTCTATTATACTTTTAACTTTGCACCATATGCAAATTAGGCATCGCTAGCGTAAATGCGCTTGCCTGATGAAGTAACGGTAGCGCAACTTCACTACTTTTCCCCACCCTGAGCGCAAATTCACATTTTAGTGAATTAGCGGCGGACTGGTCGAAAATTTGTCTGGCAAAGTGTGGCGAATTTCGGTGAAGGCGTCGCTAGCGCATTAGTGAGTTTGCCCATAAAAGTGTCTTCTAATAGAAAAAAAAAAGAAATTAGTTTATTTGAATGTACATACTATTTCTTTCTATCATATTAAAATGCATATTAAGTGAACATTACATTGTTTATATACCATATCAAGCACATGTGCTAATGGAGACAAATTTGAGAGTGCATTCAGAGTGCATTTACTCAGTGAGTAGAGGTATTTGAGTCAATACAGGCTACCAGGTGGGACTGAGTTTTAAATTAGAAAACCCTGACATAAAGGAACCCTGCAATTACTACCAGATTGGCTGGTAGTTAGAGGTCACCACTAGCGAATTCCATTGATAACCACTACTGACTTGAGATAAGTGATTCAGACACTAATGTTTCTATTAACACGTCAGAAGTTGCACTATTTCCATTCTGAAAATGTTTGTCTCAGTTTGTGCAAGATTCATAAAACCTGTGCAATAATTAACACACATACTATTGTAGTTGCAGCAGGTGCCGCTCAACATTGTGTTGGAATTTTGTGGGGGAAGCTGTATTGTGGGTAAAATTCATGGCAATTCCCTTTGTACTTAGTCCATCCTTTAAAGAGTCTTTACATGTACTGTAAATGCACACAGAGCATGTTCCATTTCTGTTGTTAGTGACTCAACTCTTTTAGGAGGTATCACCTCTTAAACATTGAGAGTGGGATCTCTTCTGCTTGTTTTCTCACTTTGCCAATGTTTCCATGGAGCACTACAAGAAGGGGTATATTTATCAATGAGTGCTCTCTATTAATTTCTATCGGATTTTTGAAGGCATATTTATCAAAGGGTGAAATTTCACTTCACCCATTGATAAATACGCCTTTCAAAATCCCATAGAAATGAATTGAGAGCTGCGGAATTTCACTCTAGTGGCGGAACTTCACTCTTTGATAAATTTACCCCGAAGTACTGTGACCACTGAAACATTCCTTAATTATTGCCTGCAGCTATGAAAATGCAGTTATTGGTAGATGTAGGAATTAAGGCCTACAGTTGGTTTATTTTGGCAAATGTTACGGCGCACTCTCTCTATATATATATATAAATAGAGAGAGTGAGATCCAGTTGACTGCTCTTTGTACTATACCGTTAACTTTTAATACTCATCTTCACTATGATGGTTCAGATCTCTTTTTCATCTTTTCTATTTTGAGCCTCTTCATTATTATAATTTGGAAACTGCATGATGTGATGTTCATACGGCATTTGAATTAGATTCTAAATATGAGCATATAGTAATAAAATTCATACGGTATGGATAAAATAATGTTATTAGAATATTGTTCAAATTGGTCACTGAGATATGCAAGATGGATCATATTACAAAAGTTAATAAAAGGCGTTCAAACGTTGAATAATGACCATAAGTAACACCTCTCTGCAGGTTTGCTTGCTGAAATGGGCAGAAGCAATGGGTATCCCAGCATCTCAGCACCCAGCAATAACTATTATTTCTAATTCTGGGAGAAAATGTGTTGATTATAAATGTACCATGGTTAATTTTTCCCCTGTCATGCTCTTCAATCAAACAATTTCAATTCTGCATGGAATATTATTACTCCTAGATAATACATTTGCATCCCTTGGTGCCTACCTCTTTTTCTAGGGAAGAGAATTTATATCCTCCGTGATAACAAACAGTCTTCAACTTTAACTGACTGAACCTGAATCCAAAGGGTTAAAGAAAAGAAGCCTGACCATAGATAGGAAGACATGGTGAGAAAGGAGGGGGAGGAGTACCTGTAGGTTGCCAGTAGACAGCAGCAGGCATTGCTCAAAGAGGTTTGGCAGCATGGAGAACAGCACTCCACACACTCACCCTAAAAATGGTTTAGTGAGGGGTGGGGATTCTGACTTATTCTGGTGGGGTTTTATTTTTGGGAAATTCACAGCTAGGGGGTTGGATGGGAGAATGCTTGCCAGAGAGGGAAGGGGCTAGTAGCCCTGGCATAATTGTGTTTAATTGTGTTTAAACCTCCAAGAACAGATTTTAATGAAGGCTTTGGGTGGCTAAGCCTCCTTAAACTAGGGAAGCAGGAGTTGGTTAGATATGACTGGCCCACTGCAAAGTTAATAAACCTAAGGTATATAGGGGAAGATTAAGCTTAAACTAGGGAAGGAGGTGTTGGTTAGAAATGACTGGCCCATCTGCAAAGTTAATAAACCTAAGGTATATAGGGGAAGATGAATCTAGGCAAGGGGGAGTTGTTTAGATATGACCAACCAGTCTGTCAATAGCAAACATAAGCAGCTAATGGATCTGCCCCATTTTGCGTCACCAAAAAATTCACAAAAAATTTGTGAAAAGCAAAAATATATTAGAGCCTATGGGTAACTGTTTGTTGCTGCAACTTTTTTGTAGCAAAATATATTCAAGTCTACAGGCAACCTTTTTTGTCTAATTGCATTAAAGTCAATGGATGTTTGTTTTCTCACTCCTATTGCATTGTCAATTGGTGTTCTTTCTCACTCCAAGGGGCAGATTCACTAAAGCGCGAAGCAGCTAACGCTAGCGCAAATTCGCCAGCGTGACGTCAAATTGGAACTTTGCGAATTCACTAACACTATTTCTGGCGAATTTACGCTAGCGAAGTAGATAGACTAGCGCAACTTCGCGCAACTTCGCACACTTACGCCAGGTGAAGTTGCGCACTGGCGAAGGATCATTATTACGCAAATTCACTAAGATCAACTTTTTGCTGTTCGTTAGCACTTCACCAGCTCAGACCAGGCAAAGTGCAATACAATAGATAGGAGGTTGTAAAAAAAAATGTCAAATTTTTTCTATGTCCAAAAAAACGCTGTGGCGTGTTTTACCATTGTGGGTTATAGAAAATGATCGATTTTCTTGGGGGGGTTACCCTCCTTCCCCCCTACATTTGGCAACACTACTATACAGGGGGCACATGTAGGGCAATAGGACAACTTTATTTTTGAGATTAAAGGTTTAATGGGCTTGTGTAGTGGCTTTAATATATGCTTCTATTATATTTCTTAATTCGCGCCGTATGCAAATTAGGCTTCGCTAGCGTAACTGCGCTTTGCCTAGCAAAGTAACACTAGCGCAAATACTCTACCGTTCGCCGACCTGAGCATAACTTCGCCCTTTAGTGAATTTGCGTAGCGCTCGCGAAAATTCGCCTGGCGAAGTGCGGCGAACGTTCGCGAAGCTTGTGCTGGCGTTACTTCGGATCTTAGTGAATGTCCCACCAAATGCATTAAAACCGATGAGATTTTTTTTTTCTCACTCCAGATGCATTAAAGTCCATGGGCATTTATTTTCACTCCAAATGCTTTGAAGCTAATAAGCTTTTTTGTGGCAAATTTTTTGTAGTTTGCGGAATTTCAGCACAAATCAATGTGGCAAAACAGTTTGCTCATCACTACAAGCAGCAGTTACTCTCTTGTTTGTTGCTGTATGGAGTATGTACAGGGCATACAATGTAGAGCAGGAAGGAATGAGTGTCCTAGCTGTCAGGGATAAGCCGTGTAAGTCATTGCCTGTGTACTCTAGTCAGTTTTGTTCTACTTAAACCACATTTAGGGACTAGACTGTCAGGACTAGCAATAAATGCTGCAGTGACTTTTTTTAAGATGACTGCTACATAACATGCTTTTCTGCTGTTCCCAAATCTACTTGTCACACGTTGAGGAAAGAATAATGGTCACATAACCAGTGCACCTGTGAGACGTGATGGGTTTTAGTGTGTGTTAGTGTATCATGGAATCTGAGAATTTATACTCCTATGCTTGTCTGTAGCTATTGTGTGTTATTTGTTTTGTTGTGGTTGTGTTTCTGAGTCCCATTTTTTCAAGTTAATGGTCATGGTTGAAATATCAGTAGTGTAAAAGAATCATAAAAAATGTTTTAAGCACCTTATTTTGCTATTCTTGGAGAAATATGGTTTTCTAATAATGGCTAATCATTTATATATACATTAACTAGTTTTTCCTAGGGTGGTGCACTTGCATCAATGTTAACATTTGATCCTAGAGTATAACCTGTCATATATTCCTTGGATATTGTACATCAAGGGGCCTGTCTATGGAGCCTCAAATTTTTCTGGTTGAGTTTTAAAGGGAAAAATCCAAACTTTTAGAGGAAAAAAAAACCTTGAGTTTTTCAAGGTGTATTTTGATCCAAAACTGCTAAAAATCCGAATCCAAAAATACTCCAGTTAAAACCTATCAAAGTCATGTAGGACTCAATGGCAGATATCCCTTTTATAATTGGAAGATGCTTCTTGCCTTCACGATGTTCATGGGTTTTGGACATTTTGATTCTGGTTTTAAAAAAATTCAAAAATCGGTGGTTCTCGGGCAACAATTTGAAAAAAATCACACTATTCAAATTGTCAAGCCATTTTGTCATGATTTTTCCAGATGCACAATTTTCATGCATATTTTTTAGTTAATTAAGCCAAATCGTGGTTGGACATTAGGTTGAATTTTGATTTTTAAAATAATGAATTAAAAAATCTAAATCAAATACTACACAAATACTCCAGCTAAAACTTATCCAAGTCATGTATGACTCCATGACAGATGTCCCTTTTAAATTGGAAGATGTTTCTTGCCTTCAGGATTTTCGTGGGTTTTAGACAATTTAATCCTGTTTTTTGTTCAAAAATTCAAAAATCTGTGGTTCTCAGGTAACAATTTGAAAAAGTCACACGATTCAAATTGTTGAGCTATTTTGTCACAACTTTTCAATTTTTTAGTTAATTAAGCCAAATTGTGGTTGGACGTTAGGTTGAATTTTTAAATGTGCGTGTGCACTCTCACTGTTTTTTTTCCACAACTGATTGAATATGGTACGAAGAAAACCAGGGTGCGGATCTGGGCCGGTAGGGCCCTCTAGAGCCAAGGGCCACTAGGTTTTTTCCGCCAGGCGAAATCAACCCTAGGAGGCGCATAAAAGTCGTATACACTTTTTTAGAGATGGTGGAAATGCTTGAAGTGGACATTTTTTATTACAAATGTCCAAAGGAGCTTAATAAAGTTAATCTAATGCCCTAGACATTATGGGGTAGATTCATCAAAGAGTGAAGTTCCGCCACTAGAGGGAAATTACACAGCTCTCAATTCATTTCTATGGGATTTTGAAAGGCGTATTCATCAATGGGTGAAGTGAAAGTTCACCTTTTGATGAATACGCCTTTCAAAATCCCATAGAAATGAATTGAGAGCTGTGTAATTTCCCTCTAGTGGCAGAACTTCACTCTTTGATGAATCTCCCCCTATATGTGGCAGGCCCCTCCAATGTATTAAAACAAATGTTTGCACACAAAATCTTTAATAGTTTGGATTTTTGAAGGTAAACCCTCTTTAAAGAAAAGTCACCAGCATTTTTTTACACTTTTTATGACTTTCCGGTGAACAGGATATGATGTCACTGACATCAGATTGAGGAAGCTTTGTTTCAGAAGTCCACCTGGTCTAAGGTGCCAAAGGAAACTCTGGCGAAAGAGTTAACATTCAGTGTGAACGAACGCTAGTGAATTTGCCCCTGTGTGTTCTGTGTTGGGGGGGAGGAAATATATGGAGGAAAATAGTTTTTTTTTTTTTATTTAAAAGAATTATATGAGAGAATCCTTCAAGAAAATTTTAACTAGCCTCCCCAGATATAATATTTACCTTCAGCTATGTCATCCTCCTTGGGTAATGGCCCCAGGAAGTAGGAGTTTGAAGTGAGGCCTACTTATGCCGTCATTTGGCCACATTAGTGCAATTGCGCTTTCTGCACTAGAGATTTACCCCTCTACCCGCTCAAAAAAAGTTAAGCACGGGGGGGTGGCATTGCTTTTGATGCCTCAGGGTGCATAGAGACCTGAAACATCCCTGCCTTTCACACCCATCCTGAAGTGTTGCATACAGTATACTTTTTTGGGTGAACAAGGAAAGTTGCAGCTGTTCAGTAAGAAGTCATGTGCTTTGACATACTGTAAGCTGGAATTCTACAGAGGACTTACAGATGAAGTCTCTAATAGATTTTATTCATAGTCACAGTTAAAGCTTCACACCAGTCCTTCGATTGTTCACAGTCTTGTAATTGAAACACTAAAGGAGTTATTCACAGACTTTCTTGGCACACATGAGCTCTCTTGCATCTATAATTACGTTGTTGATTTAGTGAATTCTTATTGCTGAATTAAGTGTGTCATGTGTTAAGTTTTTCTTCTACTTATATTGAGAAATAGGGTGCACAGTGGGACAGCTTTATCCCTTTAATATTACTTAGACTGAACCTAAATCAGCACAACTATCAACCCCTATGGTGACCACATAAAGTGCATAAACAAAGACAAATGAGAGATTTCTTTAAACAAGGCCATCATGTGTCCCAGTTAAGATGGCAAATATTAGAAAGTGTTAACATATGAAGTACAGGACAAGAAAAGGAGAATATCAAAGGAAATTAATTTGGCTACTGATTGTGGTTCAACTGTTCAGTTAGAGTTTGTAGATTCTTAATTAGTGCCTGTGCACCACCACAAACTATAATAACCAAATTTAAGATAGAAGAAACAAACAGCTCCACAACAGTAATTAGCAAACTGCAAGTGTTATTTTATTAGCAGTGCGTTTACACTTCATGTTTCTCATGTGTACAGAGTGCAAGGCATTATGGGATTAAATACCTTTACGCAGAAACAAAATCCTCCTCCATTCTCTTCTTAGGTGGTTATTTATCAAAGATCAAGTTTGGTAGGTTTTGGGAAAAAATCCTCGAATTGATTGTTATTGAGTGCAAACCACAGTAAATAAACTGAAAATCATGAAGGTAAGAAACATCTTCAGATGTTTCAAAGGACCTCGGCTGCCTATTTGTTGTAATAAATTGTGCTTCTGTCTTGCCCCTGGTTTCCTATCTTTTGCATTTGATTTTCTTTTATTATTAGGCTACCCCAAGGCACCTTCTTTTTGGACAAATAAAGTGTAAACCCCACAAAGATGATAGCATTCTAAAAAAAAAATTTACTTGGGTAGTAATTGAAATACTGCTGGGAATAAATGTAAAAAAGTAGAATCTAGAAAGTTATTAAAGAGTCAATGCTCAATACTCTAGAAGGGGATGGTGTCTCATTTACACAAGCCAATACATACATTCACAATGGTTGGTTCTGGCTGATATTCCCCCTGAGCTTTGCAGGCCGTAAAACAGTTGGACAGCATGCTTTAAACTGGTGTGATCTTTCTAATCTTTTGGTTTGCTGCATTCCCATTTCCCTTTGTTTTACTCTAAAGCAATAATTTTCCCCAGTCGCCTTCTCTTGGTGCTCTCTTTACCACTTCCAGTAGCTTCCATCTTAACTGACTTACATTATGTTTAGCCTCAAAGTAATGTCTTGCTACTGAGGAATCAATGTATGAATCAGGCTCGTAATTCCTGATAGTATTTTTATTCTCCTTAATATGTGTATTAGAATTGCTACAATTCCAGCATTTTTTCAAACTCCTATCTATTGTATTGAACTTCGCCAGGTCTGACCTGGCGAAGTAACGCTTAGCGTAAGAGGTAACGTTCACAAAAATTTTCATCTTAGTGAATTAGCGTAGTTACGTCCCTTCGTCAGTGCGCAACTTCGCCTGGCGTAAGGGTGCGAAGTTGCGCAATTCAATGTCCTTCACTAGCGAATTTTCACCAGTGAAGTTTCATCGGCGAAGTTGTGGATTGACGTCACGCTGGCGAATTAGCGCTAGCGTTACACGCTTCACGGTTTAGGGAATTTGCACCTTGGTCTGACAGCTATAACACAACTATTTAAAGACAATGCAATCCTATGAAGATTTACAAACCCATTTCAATATTCCTACACATGTATGATCTATAAAAATACTTCAAATATGCCATTTACTGACTGAATGTCATTTAAGATGGAAGGTGGCTAATCTGCTGGTAATATTGTAACACACCCGGAATTTTACTCACTTTCGCTGCAGTAGTGGTGCTGGTTATCCATCGACCCGACAAGGCCCCTTAGCAACAGCAATTCTATAATCATGGATCCGCACACACTGGTTTTTCTGAAGTGGGGAAACCCCTTTCTTTTTATTTATTTTTTACCACCAATATCAACGTTTCCGGGCGTACAACCTCCCTTCATCAGGATAATCTGCTGGTAATACATAGCACATTTAGTAATGGTTGAATTTCAAAGTAAGAAAACTTCAAAATTCGACCATCAAATTTTTTGGTGGGGTCATTTTTGATTGAAAATTACTGTTTTCTATAGAATTCGAATCAAACGATTGCATCGTTCGATTTGAACGATATCCCTTTAAAACATTTTGAATTTGCAAAATTGCCTGTAAAGGCTATGGGAGGTCCCCCATAGACTATAATGGCAATTCGGAAGGTTTAAGGTGGCAAATTATCAAATTAAAATTTTTGCTTCAAAATTTAAAGTTTCTAATTTTTTCAATTCGAAACTCATTTTGGGCTATTCGATAGTCAAAGTAGCCCAAAATTACTTTGAAATTCGAATTTAAAAATTTCTGGTTTTATTCGAAAATTCACTTCAACCCCCATAATGTTGGTTACTTGGGGGCTTATTTACTAAATTCACATGAAGGATTCAAAGTTTGATCGAATTTTCGAAAACATTCGAATTCGAATTTTCGAATGTTTTTGAAGACCACTTCGACCAGTGAATTTTGTAAATTCATTTGAATCAAATGATTCGAATAAAATTTCATTTGAATATTCGACTGTCGCAGTACTTCCCCTTTAAATTTTTATTCGACCACCTAGTTCGTCAGATCAAACCTACCGAATTGGGTTTCATTATTTTTAAATGAATAAAAAATATTTGATTGATCAAAAAAATTGTTTGAAACGATCATTTAGAACGATTTATCGATCGACTATTTCCTATTCAATAGTTTGACCAATCAAATTGCGGTAAAATTCGATAGTCGAATTCAAAGGATTTTACTTCCCTAACTATTCACATGGTCGAATTTCGAATTTTTTTCAATTCGAAATTCAACCAATAGTAAATCTGCCCCTATGTTTTATGCAGCCTTAAGTAGGCTATACTTATGTTATTGATGTTTTGATCCATCAGGCATAAGCTAAAAGTGCATTTTCCTTGACATGGACAAAAGACACATTTTGCTGTATGCACAATTAAGGAAGGACTAGTGATGGGTGAATCTACCCAGTGTCGCTTCGCGGAAAAATTTGCGAATTTCCAGCGAAATTCGTGAATTGGCGAAAAAATTTGCGAAACAAGTCACGGCATGTTTCTGACACGTCACGTAGTTTTCGACGCGCGTCGCGCCGTTTTCGTCGCACGTTGCGCCGTTTTCGTCGTGCGTCATGTCAAAAATTACAAGCGACTCTTTTTTTTTGGTGAATTTATTCACCAGCGGCGAATCGCGGGAATTCACCGAGAATTAGCCCCATGCGAATAAATTTGCCCATCACTAGGAAGGACTGCACTGGTTTATGAATGAACTATAATGGACTAATTGTGACCTATTTATGGATATTGTATATTCAGTAATCAACACTGTCACTTTAAGGCTGGGGACAGACAGGGAGATTCGGGGAGATTCTGTCGCCTGGTGTTTAATAGCAGGCGACAATCTCCCCGAACTTCCTTCTCCCTGTCCGTCGCTAGTTTAAATTGAAAAGCGCCGGCGCTGTACACACGCAGCGTGGCGATTTCCGCAATCGCCCGAAGTTACTTCGTGAGGAAACTTCGGGCGATTCCGGAAATCGCCGTGCCACGTGTGCACAGCGCTGGCGATTTTTCATTTAAACTAGCGACGGACAGGGAGAAGGAAGTTCGGGGAGATTGTCGCCTGCTATTAAACGCCAGGCGACAGAATCTCCCCGAATCTCCATGTCTTTCCCCAGCCTAAGAAGTGAATGGGGGAGGTTTGGTTCCTGCATGAAGGTATTTCATTCCATAATGCCGTGCACTCTTGAGAAAGTGCTTTGCTCAAAACATGTACTGTAGTAGATGCACACTGCTAATACAATAACACTTGCAGTTTGCTAGTTACTGTCTTGGAGCTGTTGGATTCTTCTATCTTGAAATTGTTTTGTTTTTGTTACAAATTTGTATCAAAGGATTTCTCTGTACCAGGGACAGGTGTAAATTTTATCTTTCCTCTATCATGAAGGGTAAGATTATTTTGTATACAAATCTCTTTTTAGTTGCTCAATTTCTATGCTTATTATTACCAGTTTGAAGAAGTTTGCAGTAAGCATCACTCTATATACATTAAAAAGATTTTATTTTCACATGCAGTGCAATAGCAATAGTAGCAGCACTATGCAATTGCTAAGCATATTGTAAAGTATTTACTATGGATTTGCTCTATTTATGTACTCTGGACTTGTTTTTTTTCTTATATAGCATAAATGTTTAGTAAACCTGAACTCAAATTGTTTAACTTAATTGTCTTACTATATTAATGTATTCCCTTATACAGGTATGGGACCTGTTATCCAGAATTTTCAGGGCCTGGGGGGTTCTGGATAACGGATATTTCCTTAATTGGGGTTTTCATACCTTAAGGGGCTGATTTACTAAGGGTCGAATTAAAATTCTAATAGAATAGCCCAAAATTCGTTTTGAATTGAAAAAATTTGAATATTCGAATTTCGAAGGACTGGCCTTTTAAAAATCCTTCAAATTCGACTATTCCCAGCTTAAAGCTGCTGAATTGCCATTTTAGCCTATGGGGGACCTCACCCAAGTTCTGAGAATTTGAAGGATTTTGGTGAAAATCGTTTGAAAATCGTTTGAATCGTTTGATCGTATTGAATGATTCAAACGATATACATTTGATAGAATACAGACGTTTTTCGATTGAAAACTGCCATATTTGATCGAAAATGACCCCCAAAAAATATTTTTGGGTCGAATTTCGAAGTATTTTCCACTTTGAAATTAGCCCCCAAGTCTACTAGAAAATCATTTAAACATTAAACAAATCCAATAGGCTGGTTTTACTTACCACAACTATTAATTATATCTTAATTGAATCAAGTACAGGGTTTGTTTTATTATTACAGATAAAAAGGAACTTGTTTTTAAAATTTTGGATTATTTGATTATAATGGAGTCTGTGGGAGATTGCCTTCTCTTAGTTTGGAGCTTTCTGGATAACAGATACCATACCTGTTTTGTGCACAGAAAGGCTTTGCCCCAGAATGTTGCAGTTGACACATTGCATTTGCATGGTTGTACTTGGCTTGTACATTTGCCCTGTTGTGTTCATGTACATATGTGGCCTTATTTATCATATCCAAAAAAGTCAGACCAAACTAGAATCCATGACTAGAATCTAGATTTTTTATTATAAAAAAAAAAACACAATTTCATTGGATCTGGAACAAAGCCAAAAAAAAAACAAAGCCAAAATCCAGAGTTTTTTTTTTTTCCAGAATCCCTGATTTTCTGGGCTTTTTCCCAAAAAGCCTGACTTTTTCAGATTTTTGCCTGAAAAGTCAGAAAAAGTTGGATTTTCATTCTAATTCCAGTGCAGACCACAGAAAATTAGAAATAGGGTAGGGACCTCTACCATGGACTTACATACACAACCTCTGTAGGTGTTAGATGCCGGATTTTCAGATTCGGACTCTTTACTTTACATGCTTGAGGTTTAACAAATCTAGAAAAATTTCAGTTTCTTTCCACTAAAAATTCAGATTTTTTTCAGTGTGGATAGGTGCGGGCCCAAACTAAGGGTAATCAGAAGAGGCATGTGCCTAGGCCGCAAAGTCAATGGATGTTTTTTCTTGCCACAACTGTTTTGTCTCTATGATTTTTTTCTGGCAAAATGAGGAATTTCACAGCGAAACTATACCTGCCAAAACATTTTGCTCATCACCAGAGGACAATTCACTACAAGAAATGGTCCCCCCAATAACTGGCCACACTGGAGCCCATACAGTGATTGGAATAGTAGCAAAGTGAGGCAGTGGAATAAGAGGAAAATATGGGATATATATGAAATATGAGAAATAAAGCAGGTAGGAACAGTGGAAGTGCTGCGTGACTTGTATATATAATCTGATTTCATGGTAGATAACAGAAGGACTAGGGTGGAGTTGCCCAAAAAGTAAACCTTTAGCTGGTGATCAGTAGATCTCAATACACTGTCAACAAACAAATCATCCTCCTGTTTCATGCTTTGCATTCAGATATTTAAGTTAAAGGAACAGTTAGGTGTACAAATAAATGGGTAAGTAGATAGGCTGTGCAAAATAAAAAATGTTTCTAATATAGTTACTTAGCCAAAAATGTAATGTATTGAGGCTGGAGTGACTGGATGTCTAACATAATAGCCAGAACACTACTTCCTGCTTTACAACTCTTACTTTGAGTCAGTCAGTGAATATAAGGGGGGCACATGGGATATACTTGTTCAGTGAGTTTGCAATTCATACTCAGCTTGTAGGTCAGATTCAAAAGAAAACAGTTGTGACCCCCCTCAAGTCACTGATTGGTTACTGCCTCGTAGCCAATCAGTGGAAACAAGAGAGCTGCAAAGCAGGAAGTAGTATTTTATTATCTTAGACATCCAGTCACTCTTTATACATTATAATTCTGATTAACTAACTATTTTAGAAACATTTTTTATTTTGCACCTACAATCTATTTGCCTAGTTTATTTTTAACCTGATCAATTCCTTGAAATGTTACATAAGATATAGTTGTTAGTAATATTCCTTTTCTATGCATTTCTTGTAAATCAATATTTAAGTAAACATTTCCATTGTACCAATGCTTTTAAGGATGTAGATCCTAATATCATATCTGCTAAAAGTAGACCTTGCATTAGTAAAGTATGGGCACTCCTAAACTAGGGAATATGTAACACTCTGGAATCAATGTAGAATACAAATTCTTAACACAATAGATTTTATTCTTAACACAAAACCATTTTTAATTAAAACTGCTTTGCTTATTTTAGTTCACATTCCTCCCTTTTTTGGGACATTTCCACACAACATCACTTTATTATTGGAATTACCTATGTAGACAACACTGATAAATTGTACTATATAGTATAAAATGTATATGTAGTTTTTTGGGTTTGTAGTTTTTTGGGTTTATGGGCCATCATTAGTGATGGGCAAATCTATCCCGTTTCACCGAAAAATTAAAAAAAAATTTTGCCAATTCGCGAATTTCACTGTAAATTCGAGAATTGGCGAAATTTTTTTGACGCCAAAGAGATTTTGGCAGGCGAATTTTCGTGAATCACGGGAATTTGCCACAAATTCCTGCCTGGCGAATAAATTCAACCATCACTAGCCATCAGACTGAAATGAGCAGAGCTTGAGTTGAAAAACTACCCTTGTAGATCTTACATTCTAACTTGATCTTTTTCCTTTCCTAAAATTGTTTTACTTTTTTATAGCATCCTGGAAAATAATAACAGTGTTACATTATCTGCTACTAAGGCTACTTTTGGCTCCACATACTATGAAAACAAGCAGTGCTACTAAATTTCTTAACAAAGCTTCAGTTTGTTTTAGCCTTGTCAAGTATTAAATATTTATAGAGAAAGAGAGTAGAAGTAGATGTAGGCTGGACATTATCATTTTTCTTTGCAAAAATAAATCCCTCAAATCACGAGCTAGATATATTCCTTGGTCTATAATTTAACACCAGAGCTAGTAAGTTATTAAAACATAAATTAGGCAAATTTGGCACAATATTTTTTAAAGCTTTTCCTAACTAGACCTTCTGAATACAATATAAAGGTTAACACTGTATTTGAAGGTTTTAACTCCCAAATTTGAGTTTCTATTTATTTACCCATAGACTATAAAATGCATGTGCTTATTGAGGCCACAACATAACGAATTTTTCTGCAAAAAGTAGTTTACATACCAGAGTGGGTCTTGCCATATCGCTATGCATATAAGCTGGGAAACGAGTGGGAGCAGAGATATGGTTTCATGTAATCTCATTCACAAGGTACCGTATTTTCAATTTGCTCATACCAGATAATTAAGAAATCCCTTTTGGGATGAGTGGGGGGCAGTTTATCTCTGTCACTTTACATGTATCACAGTGTATTTCTTCCTATATAGACATTGATTATTTGTCCAACACCTCTGGGTATTCCTCCAGTGACCTTGCTTCTGCTCCAAGTAGGGTTTTTATTTTTTTGCTGCATCTCTCAGGCCTTGTATTAATGTGGTTTTGATTTAGTGTTTCATTCCCGGATAACGTGTGACTATACACATCAGCATGATTGTTTTGTATGTGTTTCCCATAATCAATGTGGAAATTATCATTAGTAAGATTGTGAATCCTTATGTGGGTTGAATTTGCTTCAGTGTTTCATTTTAAGGCAAGAACATGCGTATACAAACAGACACTAGCTGGGCCTATTGTCAGTAACTAAATAAGTAGGTAATTTGAATCATTTATTACAACATCACATTTCTACTTGTGCATTGACTGCTGAATTTGTATATGTGCCTATTTTTTGAGAAATGTTCAGATATATTAAATGGCATTTATTGTTTCTTAGGAGATAGTGGTGCCCCAGGGAAGGCTATTGCTTTTGTACCTTTGTTAGCTCTGTCTCATAGAAGGGGCGTAAAAGAGAACTAAACCCTAAAAACAAATGGGTGAAAATGGTGTAATTTATTTACTGAACTTACTACACCTGCCTCAATTTTCAGAATTTCTATAACAGGCCTTCAAAGTTGTGCACAGGAGCTCCCCATCTTGGATTCTGTAAGCATTTTCAGTGACATGCACATGCTCAATGTTTTCTGGGCCAATGGTGAGACGCTAAGCTAATTACCCTTCCTGTCTTCCATTCCAGATCAGGTGCTGCTTTTTCCTCCCAGTCCAGCCCTGGCTTCAGGGGCCTCAGGGTTCCTTTAGCAACCGGCATCAATCCCCCCAGTGCAGTTACAGCATATGAATAAAGAGCTTTGTCACTTGCATACCATACACTGGAAATGACACCAGACAGACTTTGATAATATTCAGTGCAACTGTGCTCGATTTGCAACAAAGTGCTTGCACAGTTGCATTAATTTTGTCAAATTGGGCACAGTTACACTGGGCACAGCGCAATACCTTCTCATTCTCATTCTATGCCCCTTTGTGCCGGCAATAACACTGGAATTCTAGGGAAAATCTCTGCATCTGCATTTTGGTCACTGCACTTGCAGACATAAATGAGCCCTAATGAGGTTCACATGTCATAGAAGCTGATTAATAAATTCTGATGCATACAGTACTGGGTTTGGGGTTGCCATTTAATGATACTCTGAAATAATTACTATTTATACTGCAAATGTATATTTTTTTTCAAAACACATCAGTTAATAGTGCTGCACCAGCAGAATTCTGCATTGAAATCCATTTTTCAAAAACAGATTTATTTATATTCACTTTTGAAATCTGACACAGGGCTAGATATATTGTCAGTTTCTCAGCTGCCCCCTAGTCATGTGACTTGTGCTCTAATAAACTTCAGTCACTGCTGTACTGCAAGTTGGAGTGATATTGTCCCCTCTCTTTCCCCCACCCAGCAGCCTAACAACAGAACAATGGGAAGGTAACAAGATAACAGCTCCCTAACACAAGATAACAGCTGCCTGGTAGGTCTAAGAACAGCACTCAATAGTAAAAACCCATGTCCCACTGTGACTTCTTCAGTTACATTGTGAAGGAAAAACAACAGCCTGCCAGAAAGCAGTTCCCTCTTTAAACTTTAGTTGTAATTTGAAAGTCATTTCTTTCCTTTATACAGTAGATGTATGGCACCTTGTGCTGTCTAGAATTTACTCTCACTGTTCTATTACCTCTCTATATGATCAGTGTGTATGCAATGAAGATGATGTTAAAATGGCTTTCTGGTGGTTGCAAATAGCTGCATACAGAATGTTCCCATCAACGAGAGTTAAAGCAACTTAGGAGCAACACCAGATATGGATGCTTAAAAACAGCACTTGGCAGCTTGGCATTTCCCCCATGTTTCTATGGCAAACAATCTATTGATACGTCAGGTATCCTGCATCAGGTCGGATGCCCACGGGTGCCCATGGGATACCCAGAAATATGCTATTTGTTATGTTAAGTACTATAATATACATTAGCATTACAATGTATAAAAAATTATTTGAAATGTGTTACTGAGTGAGTCAAGCAAAAATAATATTTCCATGGTTATGGTTTACAGTGTTATGTATAATTTGCATCAAGGAGAGGACTCCATTGTACAGTGTATTAAACCCTAGCGGCTGCAATATAAAAATATTTAAATTTGCTTGCAGTAGATTTTATTTTTTTATTTGCGTGTGTAAATTCACCTATGATAAAGCAAATTTGTATTATATTATGACCTTGCATCATGCCAGCTTTCTCCAGATGACATTGCATATACAATATTTTATAACCACATAATGGGCTCAGAGTTTTTTGATTTAGGTGCAACTGACCCATTTTCCCTTAGTCAGTCAAGTTTGCTATTTCTTCTTATAGATGTTCTGAAATGTTCATCAACAGTCAGGGAGGTGTTGTTGGCACTGAACCAGCATGAACAATAGGACATTGATATTTTTATGTTTTTGGGTTTGATGTTTGATTTGAAAAGGAATTTTACTGTATGACTTTTTCTGTCTTGATGACAGGTTTGCTTTAATATAGGCAGAGCAGAAACTTTGACACATCTGATGAAAAGAAAGATGCCAAGACATATATGATTTTCATTCCTATAAGATGATGGTTTATGTAAGCAAAATGTTTAAGGGTTCTCCCGAGAAGATACAAAATGTTGTCTTTAGATTTACTTAGCTATTAAGGGAGAATCATCCCTCATACGTCTGTCATCTTGTGATTTTATTACTTGTCCCAAATACATGGTTCTTGAATTTAACAAGGGCAGAAATAGCAATATTTCCATAAGCCTAGATGGAAAAAAAATGTTGAATGTCTTTGATGACAGTGTCACGTGTTAACAGAGAAGGCAGAATTCCCATTGGCAGTCCATTTTGCACCAGTTATGTCACTGCTCTTTGTTTTATTTTGCAGTGCTACTGTAAGAATCCATCTCTGCCATCACACTTTAACTCTTGATAATATTCCCCAGAATTCTTGCATTTATAAAATAGCCCCATGTGGTGTCAATTTCAATTAACAGGAGCAACATCTTGCTTGGGTGTAGGTAAAAAAAAAAGTCAATGTAATAGCAAGTTAGAGTACCGTACTCATCAGGATTAAGTGAAAAAAAGAGTACCATACTCATCAGGATTAAGTGAGAAAGGTTTATTGAGGAAAATCCAGCTACAAACTGCTTTCACTTATGCTAGTTAGTTTGTAGTTCATTTTCCCTTAGACCTGTTTCAGGCAGAACTCTTATCAAAATGGGGATCTATGTTTTGCAATGTGAAAATGTTTTTTTTTCCCATTTCTTTTCACACTTGGATGTTGGATGTCAAACAAGTCAGAACGTGTCCATAATTAACAGTAACTATGGTGATTTTGTTGGCAGCCAAAGAAATGATTTGATACTGCTACAATATCAGTCAACATGGATGCCAAAAGTTATAAATACAGTGTAAATTCAAAAAACTAATTCAATATTCACAAAGTGCAGGTGGTAGAAGAGACTGTTAGGGTAAGAAGGAAAGAGGCTTAGCATTATACATACATCACATTCTGACACCGGGGTCCCTATATCCCACCTACACGTCCTTTCAGTTCATTTTATTCTTTTATTTATTGCTCATTGTGTATACCTGTTAAGGTTATTACAGACAGGGGATTTCCAGAGTTTGGGGAATCTTGGGAGTTTAAGAGGTCAAGGGGGTAAAAAAAAACCCTGTGATAGTATAGGCAGAGAACAGAGATTCTAGGGAAGAGGGGGCGGTTGGCAAGTATAATACAGATACAGGCACACAATATTCTTCACCTTACATACTGGAAGTACATGGTTGCAGGGTTGGGATTTCCTTCATATTATTGCACAAACCTGTAAAGATTATTTATTATAACATTAGTTCTAGAAGTACAACATGCGACAAGGATAGCAGGGTGACAAAGTATGTCATTTTCACATTAGCGACCAGCTTTGCAAGTCTTCTTGAACCTTCTCCCAGCTTTTAGTGCAAAACTTTGAAAATATTAGCCAGCAAGGTCCAACAAAACTATTTCTGGATTCTGAGGAAGGGGGTCGGGGAAATAGGGCAGGTGCCTGAGAAACCTGTGTACGATCATCAAAAAAGATTAAGAAAACAAGCACAATTTGACTAGTTTACATATTGGTAATTTATCAGGGACACAAACTTGACTTTAACAGAGCACTTGAATTTTCCTTCAAATTGTGTGCATTTTCAAACCTCAAAACAAGCATCTACTCACAAATGTCCATGTTTTAACATACCTCTATTGAACAAAATAGAAAATGATAACCTGAGTTTTTATAAGGTAATCAAATGTTGAGTTCGCTGGGATCCCAATATAAGCAAGAGGACTAAACAAGAAAATAAGCTTCTTCCTAAGAAGCTTCAAAGTGGAAGTAGTGGCCAAAAAACTCATAAAAGTATACCCAGCTATTGCTTATTTTCTATAATGGATACAGGAATCTTCCGTTCCTCATTTTCATATTCAATATGATGCATGTAAAATATGCCATTTTCTATTGCCAGGGAATGTAATCATCCCATTAAAATAGTGTTCAGCCATAGGTACTTAGGTTATTGGTCTACAACTGCCAGGATAATCCTGAATTGTATTAAAGGTTGTCCAGCAACATTAGAGATGGACTGTTATGACACTGCAGTTGGACAAAGCATACATTCATATAAACAATATCCTGGTCTTTGTCTCCAGTTATATATATTTCAGGCAAATGCAGCAAACTGCTTAAAAAGTCACTGCATTCACCAAAAAATTAAATATATAAAGTCTGACTGTAGGTTGAAAACTTGATTCCATTAAAGGAACAGATCTAAATGTAATTAATTCTGTGCAGTGAATGTTACAGTAACCCAAAAATATAGAAAATAGGTGCTGATTCTACAATTTGTATATGGGTAGTTTCCTTGTCCAGTATTTATAAATGCTGTGTTAGCTTTTCAGCTCCTGAAATCCGAATAAAGACAGTGGATTTTATACCAGTGGCCAATTTGCTAAACCCATTAGTTTACTGATTGATTGTTGGCTTTACTGGCTGCTAAGCTGCCTGGATTAATATGCATTTTCTTGTTACTGCCCAGAAAATCAGCCATGGTCTAAGTGTTAGGGGCTAAGCCAAATTGCAACACATGTGATGGGCACTTTTTTGTTTAGCAGTGCTGCAAAGTTATATTTTTTGTGTTTAAAATTAGTGTCCATCTGTTTGATCTTGAAAGCATTGTTTAAACATATCCTAATTACTGCAGAGGAATTTAGGTTGTCTTGTTATACGTTCATTCTCATTTCTGTCTAGTTATTTGGGAAGCTTTTTATGCACATTGCATTCTTTTTATGTCCATCTTTCTATATACCACTGGTGAAATATTTGGACAGTTAAAAATGTGAGTGTAAGGGGGTAATATATGAAAATTTAAATACTCAAAACTCGAAAAATTTGATTTGTTATACCACAAGGCTGCAAAAAGTCAGAATCCGAAAATCTGCCATCTCAGACCTGCCGAGGTTGTATATAAGTCAGTGGGAGAGGTACCTATACTATTTGGAAGTTTCTGTGGTCTGTGCTGGAATTTGCCCTAAAATCCCACTATTTTGTGATTTTCAGGCAAAACCCCCCCTAAAAAAAAAAATCAGTTTTTTTGTGAAAGAGCCCAAAAAATCTAACTATTCGGAAAAAAAAACCAAACAAATAGTATGATTCGAGTTTTGCTCAATTTTATAAAGTTTTTCCATGATCCGATTAAATTGTGCATTTTTAAAAAATACAAAGGGTAAAATCGTGGCTTCTAGTTTGATCAGACTTTTTTATTGTAAAAAATCAGATAAATTCAGATTTTGATAAATGTTGAATGATAATTGTAGAGCCATGATGCCATTTTCATTATTCCTTCATCATAATTTATATATACAGATGAAGCCACTTTGGATTGTGCATTTGACACTGAATAACTTAACTCATTTATCCCATTTATCCCACTTAGCACAGAATATTGTGTCACAGCATCCCATCCAATTAAAGAATTCACCATTGAAAACAATGGTGCTTTGGTATGCTAATGAAAAGATTAAATGCATTAAATGAGTTAAGATAACTTTAGATAACACAGTTTCTTCAATTAGCCCTGAGTCACAACGCAATTAACTCACATATCCCAGTGGCTGCATCTGTATAGTGCCAGCAAATTACATTGCGCTTTACAACAATTTATAACAAACAGGAGTTTTACATTAATTTAACAAGCAGTAGTAACATAAAAAAATGGGTTCAGAGAGCCCTGCTCATACACGTAGTTTCTATTCTGTTAAGCAAGGTAAGCAATTTTCCTATATGGAGCCTGATTGATGTATTTATTACTGGTAGAAATCTCATACAAGTCAGAAAGAGGCAGATTTGTGTAGTATTCCCCTAAACAATATGTGTTTTGCAACTCAAGGAACACATATGTCCAACCCATGGGCTGCATGCGACAATAGATCTATGCTAAAATAATGCATTTGTGGTAAAGCAGGAAGCAATTTTTTTTGCACTTTGTACACTGAGTTGGGCATTGTGAAAGAGCCCTATGTACTAGGAAAATGCATTTCTATATAATCCATCTGGACTGGATTGAAGAATTTGACCTATTTGATTAAATGGATTGTTTTCATTAATAATTCTCTTTTGGATTGATGTGATTCAATATTTCTCTCCAGTACAAGTAAATGTGCTTTACAACAAAAGCTTTCCCTTTGTCCATAAGGAAACAGAAAGTTGAATCCAGTTATTATTATTATTCATTTTGTTAAATACCTGCATAGACAAAAAAACTACAGTATTTATAGAGAGGAAATATGTGAATTATGTTTTTAAGGTCATCCAGTTTTTACACCCCCTCACACACAATGTTCAAATTTTTTCTTTGCCTTCCTTCCCACTGAAATGACATATTTACTACTGCCTCTCTACTCTTTTTTTGTCCCCTATTTTTTTTTGTTTTAAAGGTAAATTTTATTTCTCTTAAACACATAACAGTTACATACATGTCAGACAATCAAGCAGATTGGGTCCTAAGGAAAGGAATACCAGCAAGTTGACTCGAAGTAAATCTCCGCAAAAGGGGTTCTTTAGGGATGGATGGACACTTCAAAGCATCAATATACCTTACAGGTCAAAAGTTAGGTCTATCCCTTCAAATTTTGTTGTTTGGTCCTACGTTGTGCACTTGTAAAGAATTTTGCTTGTCATAGAATTTCTATGGCGGAATTGGGTCAATGTCTTTGGTCCCTTATTTTAGATAAACTGTATCATTTATATGCAAATCTACCTCCATTCTCTAGACCAGCGATCCCCAACCCCTGACTCGTGAGCAACATGTTGCTTGCCAACCTTTGGTTGCTCCCAGTGGCCTGAAGTAATGTGCTTATGGTTTGGAGGCCAGTTTAGGTTGTATAAAAACCAGGTGTGCTGACAGAGCTTCCTGTAGGCTGCCAGTCTACAAAGGGGCTACCAAATAGCCAATCGCACCCTATATTTGGAACCCATGGAAATCTGTCATTCTTGCGTTGTTCCTTGACTCTATTTATATTTACATGGGTATAAAGGATTGGGGACCCATGCTCAAGACCTTCCCTCCTTTCTAGATTGTAAGTATGTATGTATGTATATTTTTATTTTGTAGCAATACTAATGTATGCAGTACTACATAGCAGAAAAATAAACTATAAAACCATAAAATTATGGAAATCCCTGCCCTATAGAGCTTACAATCCAGCTTGCGTCATCTCTTCACTAATGTCCTCTTATTACCTAAAATTCACAAGTACAAAACTAAACTGCCACTAAAACTTCCAGTTTTTACATCAATTCTCCTAAAATAATAAAATAATCACTTAAAATAATTAGTTTTGATAACAACCATATATCCGTTTACTAAAGTGCGGTAAAAATTTGCGCACAAAATATAGACAAATTTAATGCAGAATATGTTTTCGCGAGTTTATTAACCTGCGGTAAATATTATTGCATCCGCTGAAAATAACGCTACGTACATATTAACGCCTGGTTTTGGGAAATGTGTGAAAGACAAAATTAATGAAAGAATATTCGCAACATTTTACCGCCATCTATAGAGTGGCGTTAACTTATTTTTTGGCAGAAAATTCTCAATGGGAGTTTAATTTTCATTAAACTGTGCTTTTAAATGATACAAATAGATAACTGGTATGATTTCTTGTTCATAGGATTCTATTGGCAGAAGTGTTTGTGACTGGATGGATGAAGTATGGGTTTATATGATGCAGACATGTTTGATTGGTGTCACTCTGTAATGCTGCTGGATGGTATAATCATCAGTCAATAAAGTTTATGAGTTTTCAAGATGCATTTCTGGCCATAAATGTCACAGTAAAAATTGCCATAACTAATGCCATTATTAACGCATAAAACAAGACTATTTTCTAGAATAAATATTTGCAAACGTAATTTGTCGCCAGAAAATTCGCAACTCGCTAAAATTACCGCTAACGTAAGCTGGTTCGCTAACGTAGTTACCGCAAGTGATCGCAATGACTTCTGAGCACATCGCTGTTTAGTAAACTTAGTCGCTGCGATAACATGCGGAAACTTATAGTCAAATTTACCGCACAGTAAACGGACCCCTTAAGGTGACCATAGACGCACAGATAATATCATACGAAACGAATTTTCGTACGATATTCGGTGCGTGTATGGTGGGAAATGAGCCGACCGACATCGTCAGAAGATTAAGATATCAGTCGGCTGGTTGATCGGACTGGACGGAAAATTTTGATCGGATGCCTTTGAAAGCACCCTGAACATCGGCCATTGTTAGTGCTGAATCGTCAGATACAAGTAGAATTCTATTGTTTCTACCTATGTATTTGATGATTCAGCTGTACACGTGTGTGTTGAAACAAACGATCTTTCTTGGAAAGATCTTTTCCGAGAAAGATCGTAATTGTTACGTCTATGGCCAGCTTTAGTCATTTTACACATGAGAGGACCAAAATACTCATATGTGCTCTATATACAAGGAGAAGGAGAAAGAGGAAGCTATGAATGTCGCACCATTCAAGAGTCCTGACACCTTTAACATCCAGAGAAAGTTAAAGCAACACTTTAACAATTTATGTACAATTCACTTTATTGTTATAAGCATATTATAACAATAAAGTGAATTGTACATAAATGATTGCTTGTGTGAATTACCAACAACAAGTGAAAATTCATTCAGTATTTCCAAATATATCCAAATTACCATTTAGGTGAATAAATTCATCAAGTATTGAACCCAATTGTTCAAATAAATAATACAAATAGTTGAAATTAACTCAATTAAACATAATTAATGCAAATTGGTATATATGACCAAATGATTAAATTCATCAAACAGCTGTGTGCTTAATAACGTGAATAAAGTGAGCAAATATATTCCATTTGTATTAGCCTTAATTTCTCCGTTAATAACTTCACTTAATACTGATTGCTCCTAAGGATAATTCATGTCCATCTACGGTCATAATTTATGTAGCTAAAACATAACCTTTAGTTCATTGTTTAAAAATCAAAAATTAGTTAAAAAAGAATTGGGTTAAAAATAGTTAAAATCAATTGATGAACTGATCTGAGTTTCAATTGCGGGAATTCATGTTGATCACAATTAAGATCATACCCTGCTCAGATCCCAGCATCCAACCTAACAAACCCCTTTATAAATGTACCTCTTATCCGGGATATAATTGGTATTAATAAATAAGCTGTGACATGATTGGTAAAAAATCAGCGCACAGGAAAATCACTTGCTCAGAAATCAATTGGTTAAAATTGCTATGAACCATTTAATATCTAGTAAGCTTGAATGCCTCGGGATGGTGAACTAGCTCTTGTCCTCTCAGAGGCACCCATATACAAACTGCCCCCCTTTCAATTTATCACCCTGTTGCCAAACTCATAAGCCACTAGTGATGGGCGAATCTCCCGAGATTCGCTTCGCCGAAAAATTCGTGAAACGAGTCGCTGGGCGCTTTTGAAGCTCGTCGCGTCAACTTTGGCGCGTTGCGTCGCGTCGTTTTCGGTGGGCTGCGTCGTTTTCGGTGCGTCGCGTCATTTTCGGTGCGTCGCGTCGTTTTCGGCAGGTCGCGTCAAAAACGTCGCGAGACTCGTTTTTTTTGCGAAATTTCGCTGGTGATTCTCGAATTTATTCACCGGCGAATCGCGGGAATTTGTCGCGAATTCGCCCCTGGCGAATAAATTCGTCCATCACTATAAGCCACTCCTTGTGTTCTACATGTGTTGCTCAACTCTGCCACTATATACAACCTCATTAATTACAAATTACACCCCATACACCACAAATTCTGCACACACTATGCTTTCCGCCACTGCACAGTCTACCTATAGGATTTTCACATGCTGCATCCATCGTCTCAAATTCCTTCCTCCATCACACTTAAAACCCCCTACTGAAACCAAGCTTACAATTTAAGCTCTCATTTACTTGCCAGACTTGGTGTCGTTAGGTGTAGTTTTTATTTCTAATTACACTGTTTACACTGCACTGAATTTACTCTATCATATAAAATGGTATACCTGAACCAACAACTGTATTTTTTTAGTTCTAATATTGGTGTACAGGCAGCCATCTCAGATAATTTTGCCTGATCCTGTACTTTCGGAAAAAGCCAGCACTTCATGATGGAACTGATTTTAGATAAGCAATTTTTCCCCCAACTCAATGTAACTGGAGGAGTTGCAGTAGGATTTAAATCTTTACTATCGAATGCTATTTTCATATGTACCAGTGAGCTGTTATCTGGTCACCTTCCCATTGTTCTGCTACTGGGCTGCTGAGGAAGAAAGAGAGGCTGGTGACATCACTCCAACTTGTGTGACTGAAGTTATCGGAGTTCAAGTCACATGACTGGGGGCACCTGGGAAACTAACAACATGTCTAGGCCCCTGTTAGATTTCAAAATTAAATATAAAAAATACTCTTTCCTTTTTGAAAAAAAAAAAGATTTCAGTGCAGAAGTTTGCAGGAACACCACTATTTACTGATGCATTTGGAAAAAAAGCATGTTTTCTTTTAAAAGCTTTTAAGCATACATTAAATCCAATGAGATTGTTTAGCCACCCACATAGGTTTATGTTAGCTTAGTTATGATGAAGTACATGTTACTGTTTCATTACATCAGAATAAAATAAATTATTCAAAAATAAGATTTGTATTTGGCAGCTTTCTAGATAATGAGTTCAGGATTCCATGCCTACATTGGTCACCATAACTTTATGTTTCAATCCCACTCCCATTTAGAGTATGAGCTATTGCCAACAGGATCCTCCACCTAAACACTATGCAAATTAAACAATGTGTATCTAATTATGTAAAATACCATTGTTTGTATGTGTTACTGGCTAAGTCTTGTGTCTGTATCCACTTACTGCTTGAGACAATGGCATGATAGAAATAATAATTATAATTTGGAGGCTAGAAAAGAATATTAAGGTAGATTCTTTCGTTAATGTTGGCTGTGGCAATCTTAAAGCGTGTTATTTCTCGTGTGCTGTCCTGACCCTTGCAAAGAGGCAGAATTAATTGTGAAAGCAGATTTTAACCAGGCCTCAGGCAAGGTCAGTGAAAGTATATGACCTGAGATCAAGGGAGAAGAAATATAGGCTTTAGCAGTGGTTCTGTCTTAGAATGGCTTTTTGTGTAAATTCTAGGATTAGGTAAGAGGCACCTAAAATATATGCAGAAATTCGGGCCATTTGTTTCCTGAGCCTTTGGTAAGCATGCAACAAACTTCCTGGAATTGTTTTGTATCTCCATGGCAACTGCATGGGCCTACACAGCTGCTGCACTTGTCACTAGGTAACACTTTTGCACCAATTCACATTCATTACACCTATTACGCCCCTCATCTAGCTTTCCTTTTTCATTTTGGCTCACATCCTAATTATGCTCACACACATGCATACACAAGTGTGCACCTATACATACAACTTTACTTAGCCTTTTTTATAGTTTCTTCATTATTACACTTTTTTTAAAAAAAATGGGCATCAGTTTGGGCAGCTGCATAAGCAGGTGGCAGGGGAGGTTCTAGCCCACAGATTGAAACCAGGAAACCAGCTTCAGGAGACCTTTATTTCAAGTAATGGTATAAAGCAGAGGTATATGACCTTTTATATTCTGACCAGAGGTAAACAAGTTAGGAACCACTGTGTGGGGTTTACCTTGACATGGTATGCTGGCTTATCAACTTTATGATCATAACTTTGTAACAAAAAACCCTGATATTTTCTTTCTAAATACATTCACTTGCATTTTCATTGAATTACTTAGACAGGGGACTAGGGAATGTGCACTGATTAATTAGCACTTCCATTGCACTTAAATATATTTTAATTTAGCCTTAAGGGTGCACCCACATCCTTCGTTTTTTGGGCATACACAGTACATTTGTCTGTCAAATGACCATAATTCCAAAATGCATTTTTGATTGATGGCCATGAACATGATTAGGAAGAATTTAAGGGTAATTTGTGACTCACAATGGGGCAACTAAAACCTTAGGATGTGAAAAACCCAGACTATATGCATATGCCTGATTAACATATATTATTAATAAAATTTTCCTCATTCTAACCCCATCCAATAAATCTGATTTCCCTTTACAAAGATATGTTGTTGGGACAGCAACATACACAGTACAGTATTTTCATGGGTTTTTCCTATGCCATTAAAAAAATGAATTCATCCTATATACAGAAATGTTTGCCATATTTCATGCCTCCAAATGTATCTGTACTATATATATGTGCCCTGGAGCAGCCTACATAGAACCCAGATACTCAGTGTAACAAATGGAGCCAATATACAGCTAGGCCTGCAGTAATGAAAACTCCTTAATCATACCAGTTTTGCAACTGAATCTTTTGAAATGGCTGTTTTGCTGTTTTTTCCCACTAAGAAAATTAGTATTTCACTGGCAAAATAAGCTTATCATTCCCAGCAGAATCCAAAATATAGGAATTTAATTTAAAAAAATACTTGCCACTCCTAATTTATATTGCTACGATTCATTATTTCCATACATGTTATGAGTAGAGATAATCCTACTTTTACCATTGCCTCTGTCCCTTACTCAGATCCTAGCTTTATCCCTATGTATCTTGCAAAACATGACTGGCATAAAACTCTAACAATTGCCACCGCTTATTATTTATTGTGGGTGGTAGGTTAATAAATGATACAACCACAGTTACCAATACAATGGTAACAGTTATTTCCCTGACTGTCTAGGGAGATCACTCACTAAGGCACAGATGTACCAGCTTCTAAGAGAACTTTTGGAAGTAATAAATGTTCAGAGAGACAAGTATTTCCCAGTGATTCTTTGCATTTGGCACTGGAGATTTATTTGTAACTGAGGTTTTAATGCAGCTATACAAATACAGAGAAATAAGTAATCATACCTACTGGCCATATGTACAGTAAAACTCTAATTCATTCCTTGGCCTACAAGAATATAGCCTAGAGTCAGCAATGCTTCAAATATAATTCAGAGAGTATATAATGAATTCAGTCATATTGGTAAATATGTGCAGTATAACTCAAAATATGAGCTCTTTTACTGCCCAGGAAAATTCTTTTAATTAACAGTATGTGAAAAAAACAACTTGGAAACTACAAGATGATTTATTTATTTTGCAGCTGAAAATCTAATACCATCTTCATGCTACAAATATCACTGGAATCAATATTAAGAGCTAATTTAAGCTTAACTAAATTGTCATCAATCTCAGTAACAAAAATCTTCCAAACTAAATTTATCTGTTTATTTTAATATATCTTTTAGACCAAATGTGTTTAATCTTATGGTACAGACTATGAGTAGATGTCGGGTGGTTGACCATGCCTCTAGCCTTTTAATGTTTCAGACCAGCCTCAATCCATGCCCTCAAAATATATCAGACTATGGGGGGCATTTATTATTGCTTAGGCACTGATGTACCCAATTAGTGATTGCTCTTACTAATACCTGCTTAACGGGACTCATTGTCACGGTCAGCACCCAAACCAGAACAGATGTCAAGCACCCTGGTCTCGTGCTTCACCATTAGTGTGATCACCTTTGGCCTAAGGGGAGCCCTCACCTTACTCAGATGCCCCCTGGACTTAACGAGAGGTGCAAGGCAAAAAGTTCTGCTAGCAAGGGGCACGATGGTTAAGCAAAGTCCTTGGGCAGAAGGTCACAGGACAGGACAGAGGCAGATAACGTAGTCAAATCGGAGTCAGACAGGCCAAGGTCAAACCAGGAAGACTAGCAGAGGGATCAGACAGGATCGGAGTCAGATAACAGGCAAGGGTCAAACCAGGAGATGAGATCAGAATGGTCAGGCAGGAAGGGCTGGATTACAGAAGGTTGAATAGTCGGGTCGCAAGCCAAGGTCAGGAAGTCAGGAGTAGTCAGAATCAGGCAGGGGGTCATAACAGGTATCAGGATACAAACAGACAATACTGCACAGACGCACAAAGCACCAGGAACGGAGTCCTATAACGGGAAAGAAAATCCAGAATGTCCCTTTAAATAATTTGAATTATGAGCGCTGATGTCATCACCTCAGAGTACCTGCACCTTTAAATAACCAGAAACGTGCCGCGTGCACCCTAGGAAGCGGCTCCTGTGGTGCTGAGAAACTGACAAAGCGGGCGTCCCCACCGAGGGGCGGCAGGTGTCCCTGCCGTCCCCCCGCTAGGCCACCAGGGTAAGTTGTCTCTTACACTCATGGTGTGCTTAGTACTGTACCTTTGATATGGTTCACTAGTCAAAGTAAACTTTATTGTCATCTCAGCAGTGTACAGGCCCTGATTTCTACTTGGGCCGCCACTAGGCCATAGGGTCCCCAACGAATGTACCCCCCCCTCAGGAGAGCCCATAGAACTGGGGATTAAGTGTGCCGTAGCCCGTCCCCCAGTTCTTCCGATAATATTGCACAGCGTCCTAGGCCCAGGCCTTTGTGAACTTGCCACAAATCCAGATTTGACCATATACGAATACACAGTGAGATGAGACGACGTGACTCCGGCTAGTACAGATCACAAAAAGGCACATAGAATACACAATATATATATATATATATACAGTTCAGGTGTGAGTTGAAGAGTCTGACAGCTTGTGGAAAAAAGCTTTGGTTGATGGGGCTTTAAAGCTGCAAAAGCGTCTGACGGATGGGAGCAGCGTGAACAGTCAATGTGAGGGGTGTGTAGAGTCCAATGCAATACAGGAGGCCTTTCTTGCACAGCACTTGTGGAAGATGTCCAGCAATGATGGAAGTGCCGATCCAATGATGTTGCCATCTGCTCTGGCGGTCCGCTGCAGACTTTTCCAATCAGCATCACTGTCACTACTGTACCAGATGGAGATGCAGTCTGTCAGTACTCTCTCTATAGTACCCCTGTAGAACACTGTGAGGGTAGAAGGTGGAAGGCTGTCCCGTTTCAGTCGTCTCAGGAAGTGAAGACACTTCTGAGCCTTTTTGGTGATGGAGGAGGTATTGGTGATCCAGGTGAGGTCATCTGAGATGTGGACTCTCAGGAAATTGTTCTTTACTGTCTCTACTGTGGAGCCATTGATGTTTCGTGTTGTGTGAGCAGGGCGAGTTCTCCTGACATTGACTATCATCTCTTTCATTTTATCCACATTCAGTGACAGGTTGTTCTCACTGCACCAGACCTCCAGTAGCTGAACCTCATCTCTGTACTCTTGTCTAGCTGTGCAGTCATGTGTCAGCAATGTATACAACAATGGGCTGAGAACGCATCCTTGAGGAACTCTTGTGTTCAATCTAAAGGTGCTGGTCAATACAAATAGACTGAGGCCTCTCTATTCTCTGGAGCCCAGTTAGCCGCTGCCAGTTGTGGCACCGCCGTTAAAACTGTGGAAAAGCATAATTATGAAAGAAAGCATAATTATGTGGACATTATGGGCCACCCACTTTCTGCGCCTTCCATGGTGGGGGGGGGAGAAAACTTTACCTGCAATTCCACAAGAGATAGAACAATGCTGTCCTAATGCTACCCCAAACTTACCTTTTCCATTTGCAGTACAGATTGAATGGTTTCCTCTTTATCAGTATGAGCCATATGACAAATGACTACATACAGTATCTACTGTCCAAAACCAGATCCCTAACTAGTGACACATTACAAAACAACTATAAAACAAATACATCCACCACCCCAATTTAAGCATTTAATATGCTGTGTATGTTCTGTGATTAACATACCTGTAATCAGAGAACTACAAGAAAATAGAACTTGATGGGGGTTGCATCTCCCTGAACTAGAATTGAATAATTTCAGCTAAGCAGATCTGTTTTCATTTGAACTAGGAACTTAGATTCTGCAGACGTTACATAAAGTAGGTAAGGAAATAAGCTCTGTAGTAGAGCAATAGTTTTGTCACTTAAACATTGTGGAACACTTTGTAACATTACAAGAACATTGCTCAGTGGAGGATCTCTAATACCGAAGGCATATTTGTCCTCTGACAGTGATATCTGGTAGGAGATGAGCATCTGCATAATATTGATTGATCTTATGCACTGTGTTGAGTTAATAAATAGAAGTGAGAATTACATGATTAGGTCCTACAAATCAATAGGGGAAGTTAGCATTTTGCTAGCATCTGTGCAATAATCTGCTGAGTCTTCTCAGAGGAAGGTTTGTCCTTGAAAGGCTATGTATAAGGTTGCCTGGACATCCTTGTTATAATGTTTCCTAAAATTCATTTCATACTGTAGGTAAAAAAGGACATTTTATTTGTTTATGTTGGTGGAAACTGCTTGTCATATTTATGAATTCCACTAGCTATTTGCATTCGCTGTAACCTGGTACAAGATACAAGCATTTGGAAGAGGATGGGACAGATTCATAAGCTGACCACTCATGAAGGCATTCCTTTAATAGAATCTCTAAACGCTGTTTTTATAAATACATACTAGACAGATAAAGTGTCCTTTATATTTGTAATACTGTATGCCTGACCTTGATATAAAGTTTGTCCATTTCGTTATGTAGGAAATAGATTTTCTACAGTTAATACACATTTCTGTCCATATGTTATATTGTAATTAACTTCAAGTCTTTGTGATAAATGTTTAAAACTACCTAGGTAACATAAGGTATTCATTTTCTGACTTTGCAGAAGAATGACCTTTGCCATCATACCTGAAATACTGTATGTAGCACAACATAACATACTGTAATTCTGAAAGCCTTTTCTATGCATAGTGTATCTTAATTTCTTCTTTACAGTTCTTTACTTTTAATCTGAGCAGTTAAGCAATGGTGAAGGTGCTAGTAAGATATACTGTACTATGAGGCTGCACTCAAAAGGCATAAAACAACTTTTCTTTAGCTCTGACCACCAACAGAACTACATCCACCCTTATTAAGTCACAGGTAATACTGGCCAATGAATATTGAACTGAATTCCCAATACAGTATATTAGATAACAAAATACATAGCACAAGTAGGGATAATTAGGCTTTGGATACCAACCATGGAGAGCTAGAGAAAGCAAATAGTTTTATGGGAGCTATATGTTTACTTTAAAAGGTAAAAGTTTTAGCAGATATTTTTGTTCTAAAGGGGTTCAGAACCTTCCTTCAAAATAACTCTTTTGCACCTTCTTCAAAGAAGACACCCCAAGTAAGTGCAGGAGAAGGAAGATTCATTTCTGCAAACAAATTGTCAGTTACTTTGGTGTTATCGAAGATCCCAGTGTTCTGCCTATATTGATGCCAGTTGAGAAGAATGTTAAGGACCTCAGTAAGACCAGTGTTCAACCAAGTGATAACAGCATTTGCCTTGTGAAAGCAAAGCCACTTTTTATGCCACTTCCTTAGGTCACAGTTTGACCTAAAGACCCCCCATTGTTTTGCCTTTCTTCCTGTTGCATAGCTTTCTTTTCCCATTCTGTAATTTAATCCTATCAAACAATACAATTAAACATCCCTTTTCCTGGATTCTGAAATATTGGTCTTCCATTTCTTGTCAAGCTCTGGTTCTTTTTTACTCTAATACAAGTACTAATTAAAATGTTTCTGCCTGTCATATAAAAAAAGTTCCAGTGCTTGATACTATGAAGCAAATTTTTCAAATGGTGAACTTCAGCTCCTACCCATTGAAAAATATGATTTTAAAAGTCCTATAGGAATTAATAGAAAGTGAGTGCATTTTTCTGTGGTGAGCTGTAATTTCACACTTAGTATCGGACATTTCCCCCAGCAATACCATTGACACCAGTGGGAGTGGGTACTTTCATACCAGTATCAGGTATATGCTCCTCACAGGCAGTTATTTGCAATAGTAATGAGTAAATCTCCAGTTGCACTTCGCCAACAAAAAAAGCTTAAAAAAATTCACTAAACACTTTGAAGTCAACAGATGTCATAATATTTTTATGCACAGCAATATTTAACATGTGCAACTTTTTTCTCACTCCAAATGCAATAAAGTCAATCTGCATTTTTTCTTGAGGCAAGTATTGGGCTTACAACTTTCCATATAGAGACAGGTGCTGGCACAGGTGGAGTCTCTTTCTACCATAAGTAGTGATGACGTCACACCTGCTGTGTTTCACCATGTGGCTTCTTCAGAAACTCTGAAAACTCCAGCAGAGGATATTGAAGGCATGATATTTATACCTTTATTTTTGCTATTATGTTTTTCTTCTAGCCCACTCCTTTATCCTCTTAGTGAACTTTCCCACATATATGCGTACAAACGCATACATATACTGCTCACAAAGATTGCCAGATTGCCCCTCTTACACACAAGTTACTCTTTCGCTCCCTTTATTTTTAATTTCCCCTTAATAATAATCCCCTAAGAAAACATCTGTGCAGAGTTTGGAATTCATCAGCATTCTGTGTTTAACAATAATTATTTTAATATACCTTATGCCACAGTCTGTCTAGACAGGATATATTGGGTAATGGGGATTCCTTAGCATATAGTTTTGTAAGAAGATGCAGAACAAATAAGGACAACTTCAGAGATCATCAAACAACTATGACACAAACACAAACGCCATATTCCCCAGCCGTTTAAATAACCTCAGGGAAGTGCTGAGGACAACAAAACATTGGAGATGAATGATTAGTTTTTTGTTTTAAACCAAGCACAAAATACATAATGGTTTGTCATTTTAATGGTTTGAAATGTAAGGGTAATGTGGTAATAATTATCAAAGAAAATATGTATGACTGTGTATTACGTAAAACAACACATTTTTTCAATGTTTTATATTTGAAGCTACACATAAAAAGAGATGATGCTATCATGAGGCATGAGATTGGGGCTTATCAGGACAATTTGACAATCCTTCCCAGTATTCTAGTGTAATTGTAGCCACTGCAATCAGGTTCAAGCAAGTGCGTGTGAATGAATGAATTAATTAATGGTGCTTTTGTGTGACCATTTATTTACTTCTTGGTCATGCCACGTGTTAGATTCAGATCCCCCTTCTAGTAAAACACACTGTGCCTTGTGGCTCATATAACAAAGTTCTCACAATCAGCAAACTGTGTATGGCTCTAGTATAAAAGAGCACAGACACTTTTTGGCCTAGTAATAGTAAATGAGTCATTAAGGGTGCATGAGTAACACTAATGTTTCAGCTATAGGAGCAACCTAATGAGGTTATCTATCAAAGGTCGGGTCGTGTTTTCTCAAAAAATTTTTCAAGGGTAGTTTCACTAAAACGCAAATTTCTGAGTTCAAAAACTAGAATTTTTAGCTATTTATTATGCGTCAAAGCAGCTAAAAGCCCAAATCCAGAAATACTCCAACTTAAATCTGTCAATGTCATGTAGAATTCAACGGCAGAGGTCAATTTAACCATCTGAAGATTATTTTTTACTTCATGACTTACCAGTTTTTTTGACAGTGGTTTGCACTTGAAAACTCAATAAGTTCGAGGTATTCCATTTATTTTAGCCTCTAACTTGATAAATTCGAGTTATTCAAGTTTTTCCCTGATTGCACTCAATCAAGTTTATTACATACAGGTTTTTTTCATAAATAAGCAGACATTCTTGTTGTGAGTTTATTTGAAGTAGAAAAAACCTCACAAACTCAACCTTTGATGAATAACCCACTAAATGTTATGGCCTGATTGCCAATTACTGAGCAGACATGGACTTTTACTTATTTACTTATATTTTTATAAATAAAACTACAGACAAATGGGATAACTAATGACTGAACTTGTTGATTTGCTACCCCTGGCATCCACAACACTGCCTCCTGGACATAACCAAATTAGTATGGTGGAAGTTGCCCCTCAAATGAATGGAAAGAAATAAGGACAAGGTCTTTCATTCAATCAAATGATGGAGGTGCTGCAGCACATAAAATCACTGCATGTTCCTGACTAGGAGTCATAGAATGAGCAATTTAAGAAGAGGAAAAATCAATAAAAACTGTAATATGGTGAGAGAATGTAGCGTTTGCAACAACACTGATTTATTGATGGCGTAAACCACAAAAAAGGTCAACATAAACAAGAATAGAGAAGTGTCCCCTTTGTTATTTTGTTAAGTGAAAGTCATTATCATGATAATATTCTTGCTGACGCTATCTCAATGAAATGTTGGCTTTGGAAACTAAATTAAAAAGCAGTCAAGTAATGTATGCAATGTAAGAAGTGGGGCTACATTCATACATACTAAATTAGGCAGAAGGGGAACAAGACAAGACATAATAGAGAAGGTAGGGAAAGAGAACAGATCAAATGACCATGTTTAAATATCACCATGGAACATGTATATATATATATATATATATATATGGGTACAAAGATCCAGTCCATGTCAAAGGAAAGGTAAAATTAAAGGTGGTACCCAATATAAAATTGGTTCTTTGCATAATGAAAGAAAATGTAATTCTAAGAAACTTTGCAATATACATTCAATAAAATCAAAAAGTAGAAAGTACGAAAGTAGATTTTCTTTATAACTGTCTCTTCTATTCTCTTCTATTACTCCTGGTTATAAAATAATGTAACAATAGTCAGTTCTCCTCCCGTCTGTTAATCAGTTGGGTTCTACTACATTAATTCATGAATCAGACCCAGTAGATATATATATGTTGGTGCAATGAGGACTGGCCAGATATGAGATGATTGCTATTTTGTGCAGCAACTTTGTATGTTTATATACAGAAAATATATCATATTATAAGCATGCCCCACGACTATGCCAGTGAAAGTGACACCAGACTTATAGGCTGTCTCTCAAGCTATGTATCAGAAAATATTATTTATGGGCCCATAGTTGAAATAGTAATATGTGAAAAGCTGAATCATATTGAATAGAATATGACATTCACACTTTTGTAGCAGCCAAAGAGTTGTTGTTTACAAAGACATTGCTTGTGGGAGGTATGTGTGGCTGTGACTCTAATTTGAGTTTCTGTCGTCAGTCCCTTTAGGTGAAAAATATAATGAGTTGCATTCCCAGGAAGGACAGTTCTTAGGGTCTAATGAGAATCGCTTCCAAATAGCTTCCCGCTGCACAACCCCTGCTCGGCAGCCGTGAATCGCTGCTAAAATGAGGGGAGACCTGGCTTTTGTGCGTTACTTACCTGAGAACAGATTGATGGGCACTGTGTGATCTGCTTCTATTAACATTTAAAAACAATTAGCCACTGGGAGCGGCAGCTTGCGTCTGCACTGAGAGCTGTCATTATGCAGCAGAGTGAGGAAATAAGGCCATTAAGCTTGCAAGATAACGAGTCTATTTGTATTGCTCTTAAATGATTTTCTTTTTTGGATAATGTCTTCCACATGTAGCGCTGGTAGTTGATCAGCGCCACTTGAGACCTTCCAAAAATGTTACCCCCTCTGTGCCTCTTGGCAAAACAAATATGACTCTAATGGCCTTGTTGTCTGTGTTGGAAAATTTCCAGAAATGTTGCTCTATGTTCTGCCAACTCGTTTATTGTGACACCTGTCTCCAACCTTATCACACTAATATCAGTCACCTAGAGAGACTCTGACACAATCTATAAAGAACAGCATCAAGGCTAAGTAGTCCATGAGATCTGTTAAAGGACAAGACTGTAGAAGTTGTAAAAAATAAAAACATTCTTACCCTGTATGTCACTCACAATTAATTTGCTAGTAACAGGGATCAACCTATTCCCCCAGCCTTGATTCTATTCCCGCTGGCCAAAGTAGCCACAATTATGCTGCAATTATGGGGGGAAATGCTGCATTCTTGGTTAAAAGCATTGTAAATTGTGCCCAATATTGCATTTTGTTTACTGCACTTACTGTAAGTTTATAAAGTCCAGACCAGCAAGCTTAAAAAGATGAATAAAAGAAACACAAAAATGTAAAGAAATTATTAAGATTTTCTGCAGGTACAGTAGCATTTATTTGTAGTCTATTTAAAAGCAAACATCTTAGTTGTTGCTCCGGGTCATTGCACCAGTTCAAACTGTGTGCCTTTTATTAAATGCTCCAAAAAGAATAAACTACTTGAAGTCTACATACATGTGGATTTTAAAAATGAATTTTTTTGGTGACAGATGCTGAACATTTCAATGTTTATTTTTTTTTCTCTATAATAACAATGCAGCCGAAAATAGTTACAACATGGCTTTACATAGCAATGTTTTTGACAAGTAAAATGAGGTGAAGCAAGGAAATATAGGGGGAAAACCTTGTAAATGAATATAAAAGGTGTTTCTTGAATGAGACATGCATAAGATAATTGTATCCGATGGATGGCAGCACATAGTGTTAATATAAATGTAACTTAATAATTGTAAGAAGAATAAACTATGTAGTGCCTGTATCATAACTCTGCCTATATTCCCACCCACATATACAGTATGAGCTGCTCTGAATAGGACGCATAGCAGCAGAAAATCTCACTGAGATAGCAGCTGTCCATCAAGCACCCTGCATACGCCCTCTGCTCTGAACAGCAAGCACTTCAAGAAATATCCTGCAAATAATACAGTCTGCAGTTAGGTATGTCACATTATTAACAATGCAAGAAGCACAATCAAGACAGCTTTAATGAATTCCCAGTTAGGAATGCTGGGAGATTTCAAATAAAAACACATACAGGTATCATTACCACATACAGACCTAGGGGCAAATTTACTATTTCACCAAAATTGGCTCGATCCTACTCGAAATTCGATAAGCATTCGACCATCGAATGCTTATCGAATTGTTTTAGGCTATCATTTTGCTCGATATTCGATTTCTCAATGAATTCGTGAGCTTCCTTTCAAGCATCCGAAAAATTTGTACGATTTCGAACGCTTCAAACATACGAATAGTATTCGAGCAGGACTTAGTTTCAGAAGCCTATGGGGGGTTCCCATAGGTTTCTATTACAATTTGGTAGGTTCAATCTGGTGAAGTAGGCAGTCGAACAATTTTAAAATTTTGATTCCTTTGATCATCGAATGATCGAATTATCGAATATCGGATCATTCGATTTATTCGATAATTTGGTATTTGATGATCGAAGAGGCCAAATTAGAATATACGAATATACGAAAAATTCGTACAATCGGTATTTGATTGAATTCGATCGAACTTCGATCATTTCACATGAATTTCGTAAATCTGCCAACTAATGTAGGTCTTATATAACAAATTAAAAGATATTCCAGCAAACCATAAAACTGTCCCATTGTGTTCAGTAGAGCTCTAAGATATATGACTAAAAATGTAAATTATAGATGGAAGAAAATTTACCAAATGGGAATGCTGGTTACCACCACTGTCAGGCATCTTGCTGGTATCCCACACACAGAGAAAGGTATATTATTCTGCAGGCTTTTAATATTTTTAGTAATCTCAGAGAGAGAATAAAAGGATTACATTTTTGTATGTGTTTGAAGGACCTCTCATCCTTATTCTTTCTCCTTTTTATCCATCCACAGAGAATAGCTCATATTTTTAATTGTTTAGCTCTAACCTTGGTTTATGGGGGATAGAGCTTTTTTTCTACATCTTAATCCTAAATAATATTTCATTGTTAAAAATTATACATTGCTGGAACGGTCACCTTCCTTCCTCTTCCTGTCACAGATATTTTTTTCTGCAGCAAACTTTATCAATCACACACAACACAGCAACATAATTAACAAGAAAAGAAAGGCAAAGCAAACCTGCATCAAAGCCCGAATACTAAATCATTATTACACTCTTACAAGCTCTTGCAATGTCCTTGCATGAATGCTGGAAATACCAGCAATATTTGGGCAAAGAAACATGATCAAAGAAGAACAGAATTTATACCCAAGTAGAGTACCCACTCAATGTACTTTCTAGGTCCTCACAGCGGTACCAGACTGGGGATCTATTTACCCTTCTGCTCATTCTCTTGAATCCCTATGCTAAGGACTGGAACTAGAGGTAGACAGAAGAGGCAAGTGCCTAGGATGCAATGGAAGAAGGGCTCCAGGCACGTACCTCTTCTATTTTTCTAGCCTTAAACTGAGCCTTTGTCCCCCACTGCCTTCACATCAGAGGGTACCTGTCCCCTGGTGCATTGCTGACGCACACACCTGTGCGCTCCTCCTGAGGTGTCACTGTGCATGTTGGGTAAGCTAGACCCACCGCTACCTTTGCTGGTGGGTGTCCATTAAAGAACTACGTTTTTCTCCAAAGGTTTCTCCACCTGACTCATATAATCTAGTGTTACCTTCCAGGTCTTCTACTGAGGCCTCCTGCCTCACTTTTAATCAGCAGCGTGAGGTTTGGTAGAGGAACAATGTTTATACCATTTTAATTTTAAATTAAAACTGCTCACATTTGATACAAAACACATTTCTTTGGCTACTTATTTTCAACAGCAAGGTTTGCTTGTAGTAGCAGAAAAGACCAGCCTTTAGATATGTTTAAATGTACTTTAAATATGTGTTGCTTTTCCATTTAATTATTTACTTTTTAATATTGATGGGCTAGGGCCTACTGCCAACTTGGTTTTTGAGGCGGATGAGTGGATTGTTTTGTAGCCCTGCAGACACACAGATGAAGTTGGAATTACAATGGCACTCATACTTCCTGTAAAAGACGCTAAATACAGGGTTTAAAAACCTTTAGAACTGTAATTATACAATGCCCCATGTAAATGTTGCTTATTTATGAACATATGCTGCAAATATGCCATTATATTAACTCTTTCCCTTTCCATTTCATGGACGCTGCCTGCAGCAGGTGCAGACTGCTAATTTGACTGGCATCACAGGGGTCAAGGGGTATATCAGTCTATCCAATGTTGTGCAAATTGTTCATTGACAAAGTCATCGATCCAATTGATTGAATTCCCTCTCCATCTGGGATTTACCAGTAATCCCATAACTATACTGAGCAGTGTAATTGTCCAACCTGGTTTTCCAATTGTACAACAGTGCAATCATTAAAAATGCTTTTTCAGAATCCCCATGCATAGATCTCTTTTAGAAATGCCAAATTAAGTGCCCAGATTCTTCCATGTGTGGTTAGATGCACTAAAACCTTAGGTAAAGTGCAAACAATAAGCACAATTTGCAGTTCTTTAACAAAGATTCATGCCCTCTGCAAGAAGGGGGGAGATGTTCACCTGCAGGAACATGGGCATATTCTTTTAACAACATGCAAAAGTAGTCCTGTGTCTAGCATCTCAGGCCCAAAGTAGGGGGAAAATAATATGGTACTAATACAAATGGGTGTTGTAAGGGGCAATCAACCTGGTGGTCCAATGGGCAGACGGGGACACCCACCGCGTGGTGCTTCCTCCTTGGTGTCCTGCAATACTCTGCCATAGGGCTCGTGCAGCGCGCACTTCCGGTTTTTCTGAGCGCAATGGCGTGAAATTCAAATGTATTTAAAAGGACTCTGTGATCTTCTGGGTGCTATCTTGTCTATCTGATATCTTATTCCTGTGTTTTGACCCCTGCTTGATCGACTGATATTCTGACTTCTGTGATCCTGACACCTGCCCGGTATCAACTTTTCCGAAATCCGTAATCTGACCCGTACCTGTCTGACCATTCTGATTGATCCTCTGGTTTTGACCCTTGCCTGTCTGACCTTGATTGTACTCAGCCTGAACCGACCTCTGTCTGACCACACTTTTGCCTATCCTTTGTACCATGACCTTCTGCCCAAAGACTTTTGCTATAAGATTGTTCCCCTCTGCTCGTCCAGAACCCTCGCTTGGCTCCTCTCTTTATACGACCTGATGGCATCAAATTAGCCGAGGGCTCCTCCTGAGGCAGAAACAAGAGCCAAGACCAGGGAGCCAAGCATTGGTTCTGGATTCTGGGTGCTCTTTGTATAAGTAAGTGTGTGGTGAATATGTACTGAATTTTTCTTAGCTCAACTCTGCATCCATTTTTTTTCCTCAGCACTGCACCGACTCCCTTTTAGTCTATCTGTGGGAGGGTACAGGTTTTGCTCACTTTTACTTTAAGCAGTTCCTATCAGGGCTAGGCTGTGTCTACTTATAATTGGGAGAGGGAAACTGTTTAAAGGGTAAAGATTCTCTGATTATTAGTTCTGTCATTGGGATTTCTGGTGTCTTTAAATGGGGAATCATCATGTGTTTTGCCTCTTTCTAGTATGAATGTGGCTTGGGACAGGGTTGGACTGGGCCAACAAGACACCAGGGAAAAACATGGTGTGGCACGACAGTCCTACCCTGACCTGCTCCCTGCTTTGAGCCAGGTGCTCCTCCCCAACTGTCAATTGCTGCAGTAATAAGAGGAATACTTTGGCATGCACACATTTGCAAGAGTGTGGAGGAAGTATGGAGGGTTAGGTGTAGGGGTCCCTGAGGTGACAACCCCAGTGGGCCCCAGGCACCCCAGTCTGACACTGGCTGGGAAGCCTAGATCACAATGCCCCATCAGAAGATCTGTGCATGAAGAGAAGGAGTGGTGAGATAAACAGGGTGACTATAAGAGCAGCCTGTGCTCCACAGCGTGTAGGGTAGTTCATCCGATGGTACTCACCGGGTATAGGGACTCTAGTTGGTCCTTTGTGTAGTTCTTTGTGTAGAATAGTTATTTTGTAACCAGCTTTACAGTATATTATATTGAGACTTACTGCATAATAATTCCTGGCAGGATTCCGTTCTCAATACTGCAAAATGAAATTTGTACAGAGCCTCTAATACGACAGTGCTATGTTGCAGTCGTTTGACCTATGCAGGATGCGTGCTGCTTTGGTTCAGAGACCCTACTGTCTGCATTCCATTTTTTATCTGGGATGTTGTGGAAGGCACTGTCATTTATTATTTTTTTAGCACGTGTCTAATCTTTTTTTCTCTGTAAATATTTTACAGCATATTAAACACCACAGGCACGTTGCCATTTTTATTCAAGATAATGTTTTATTGTGCAGCTAAATGACAGTTAGTAAAGAAAAATTTACCCTTCTAAAAATGTGAATTTAGTGTATGAGTAGTCATTATGCGGCACCCTGTCTCCTTTTCTCTCCTTAGACTTTATCTTCACAGTTGTTCCACCTACTGCAACCTGCTATCTTCAAAACTACATAAACTCAATTAGAATCACCTATACATTGTTTGTTCTACACAGGAAACCAGCCAATCAGACCAGTGAATCATGTGCTGCTACCATGTCAAGTTTGGGGGAAAATGACTATATATTCCTGAGTACAGAAGCTATTGCTATATTTTTAGTATAGCTATAACACAACTCCCCTGTGCTTTGTTTGTCTCAATATACCTGAAGCATGAGAGATATTAAAAAATGAGTGGACACATTCTCCCACAAAAGAACTATTCTGTCATTCTTTCTGGCTGACATTTTAGCTATCTTAATAACAGAATATTCTTACCAAAGTGGCCCTAGATTGAGACTATGGTATAAATCCTTTACTGAATCACTTGGCATACAAGAATGTCTTGTCTGTTCTAAAATATAAGATTTTAGGAAATGTTTAAAAAAAAATGTTTCAAAAGCATTATTTGGGGCTATAATTGTCACTCTAACTACATTTACACCAAATGCAACCTGTCAGATCACATTTTCATGCTACAGTGTCTGTTCTACAAAGTTGCTGTAAACTATTCTGTGCTCAAATTGGTTTGTTCTGGGTAGTCATGTTTTAATCCACTACTTGGATGCTGCCAGGTCTTAAAGTGAGAGGTTCAAGGGGAGAAAACTGGGCAGACTAGGGTACTGAACGTGTATGGAAAGGACGGAGAACAAGGAGAATAGTCCAGGGTCAGGCCAGGTAGCTACCAAACAGGCAGAGCAGTACAAAAACAGGAGTCAGGAACATAATCAAGGTCATGACCAGGGTCAACACCAACAGTAGCATAGTACAAATTCATGATCCAAGGGAATTGTCAGTAAAAAGGCAGAGTTTGGAACAGGCAGAAAAGTAGCAGAAGTCAGGGACAGGCAAGGGTCTAACAATTTCCCTCTGGTCATACATTTCATTGACGGGCACCTCACAGCTTGGTTGCATTTCTTTGGAAAAGTGTATCTTGGCAAAGCAACTGGTCTCACAGGCTGATCATCCCCATTGTAGCTTTCATAGTAGAGAGACCAACACCTATATTTACTAGGATAGGAGGGAGAGTGCCAAAACTTTATTGAATTGGCTGTAGCCAGTTTACTCTTTTGCTTGTGCAATGTAGTGAGCAATCACCCACAATCCTCCTATTCCTGGTAATAGGGTTGGCTTAAACTGCTAACACTGGTGATTTTCCCAAGGAAAATATACACAAATGTGTTGACTGCGTATTTTTTCCCTGCATAAAAAAATTATTTAACATTCTTTGAATTAGCATCTTCTAGCCCAACTCAGTATATATACAGTTTTGTTTTTTTATGCTCTTCACTTTTTGCTTTTCATTTCAACTCACTTGTATTTTTAAGTCATGGCTAATAAAGTTATTTGACAAACAATCCTGCATCACGCAATCTGTTCTGACTGGTATCATGATCCAAGATTACATTTCTATGTAGGAAGGAAATGGATTCCATCTTCCTTAGACCCTTTCAATATAGAACCTTTAATCACCTGTTCTGACAGCTGGTCATAATGTTGGCGGAAGTTCATGCAATTCTCAGTAATGTTCTCTAGCACTGGAATGGACTTCAGTTCAATTCTTGTCCTGAAACTGAAGACCTTATCAAATTAACTTGTCATATCATTGGGATCAGAGTAAATCCAATTTGTGCCTGGAACATTTTTTAGGGAACAACAGAGCTTTTTAAAAGTTTTTATGGATCATTTTCTGCACTTTGAAATCTACTGCCACAAGATGAAAAACTTAAATTTAAGCAGCCAGAGCCCCTTTATTCTTTATAATTCTTAATCCACATAATCAGCCATAAATCCAAGGCCTGGATTTGTATTCCCATGCCTTCCTTTCATTTTTTGTTCCATTATTTCCATTAAGAACCAAGATTCTTAAATCATTGAAGGAGTGGTGAGGGTTGTTGAATTGGTTTCCTACTGATGTGTCAATTTTTTACTGGTTAGGGTGACACCACACTGGAAGAAGAACAGTTGCACTGACCATGGATACTGTACTCCTCTAATGTGCATAGAATCTTTATTCTGTCTGAGATCAGGATATGTGGGTAGTTTTTGCATTGCGTTTTGCCACAGTCCATTTTTGCTGGGTTTCAAAGTGAAATGACAGAAACTTGACAGATTCACTCCTTACTAGCATCAGTTACATTAGACCATATCTGTAAGTTTGGCTCTTGTGATGTTTTGTGGAGGAAGGGGGTGTGAAATCACACCTCTCAGATGCACATATCAGTATTTAGCACGCCAGAGGCTATTAAACAGCAAAAGGAAACTTCAGGAAGTAGATCCTAGCCCGAATCTCTTCCTAAATTGTGGTCCCATGAATTTATGGGCAGTAATACCTCAGGAGAAATATCCAGATGCTAATCCTAAACTGAAGCTTAGTGCTGCTCTTTCTAACTAAATCTGCTTAGCCCACTCACATAGAGTATACTATGACAATTATAGTCCTATTACTGTCTATATATCAGGACATAGAATGACATACATATGTTGAAACTACTTATCAGTAGTACTCTTTAACCTGCCAGAAACTATTTTTTCCCAGTAAGTTGTTCTGATATAAATATTTACTTTTCCTATTTGTTCAAACAAAGTAATTCTTTAAATAATGTATGCCACTTGAAGCTATTGTTTAGAAATGAAAAATCGAACTTTTTCTTTAATTATTTAGGTAGCTAATTAAACTTAGACTTTGCAGAACGCTGTCACTTTATGATTTATTGCATTTATGCACATTTATCTTGAAGCTCACAGCACTTGCAAGCATTTCAGAGCTATTCCCTGCAATGGGTTAAGTTTTCTATGGATTCCCACTGCAGATGAAAGAGCACACAAGCTACTGTAAGAACTATGCTCCCTTTTGCACCCCTTACTTCTCATATGTAGAAACGTCCGGTACGGGGTTAGTTATGGCCTTTTTGGAAGGCAGTTGAAGTTCAGTGGATTGGGTTGGATCTCCTAAAACAGACCCTCATTGGTCTACATCTTCTATAAACACTTCATCAATGTTTGAGCCTATTGTTTATACTTGCATTTAGGCAACAGGCATCCTTCTGGTAAAGGGTTGGCTATGGCCTTTTTTGTGCAGACAGCTGAGGTTGAGTGGATTTGGGTTGGATCTCCTAAAACAGACTGACATTGGTCTGCATCTTATATAAACACTTCATCAGTGTACGAGCCTATTGTTTATACTTGCATGTAGGCAACAGGTATCCTGATTTACATAGATCAGGTAAGGATCTTTTGCCTCATTTGGAATGCTGGTTCTGGATAGCTGCAACATATGGGTGATGATATAAACCTATATCCACACTTGCTAATTCTACAAAGCAGGCAGGGGTGGTGTAAAACCTCAATAAAATGGCACTGCTGCAAAAATAGATGACCAAAAATGTAATCACAGATGGAAAATATTTCACCAGTAAGATTGCTGCTTTCCAGAACTCACTCACATGGAAATGATTGTGCTGCATCATTATGTTACCCGTAATCAAACATCAGATGGGGGAGGGCACACTGGTCCTACATATTTCTGCTGTAAAGCTGTACTTAAAACCTTCAGATCCAGTTGCAGGAACAAAGGACATGGAGCCTGATTTATACAGATTGGCTGGGTTTCTCAGTGTAGGATTCTAAAGAGCTAGACTACAGCTCCCAACATGCTTTAACCCTTGATAATATCTTAAATATACTTGTATATGTAGTCCAGTGACAACCATGTTAAGTGGGACATAGCTTAAAGCAACAGTGCCCAGTGTAACTTTTTGTAAATCATACAGGTCAGGCAGCCCAATTCATGCAGTAAGGTTGCTGCCCCCCTTTGTACAACTTATCCTCTATTTTTTATTATGCCATTGTCCCCTCAAGACATCAGACAAGTTATTAAAAACTTTTGCAGTGTATCTTGCCTTCTGTTGATGTTTGATAATACTGGCAAACTTGAATGCAGTTTAAATCACTAGATAGCAGCAAGATATCTATTAGGGATTCAAGAATCAGTTTTAGATAAAGCTTACTACCTTGTTAAGGTGGGCAGTAACCCATTGCAACCAATCAATAAATGGTTGTTTTCAGCTAGCTGCAAGTAGAATAATGAAAGCAAGAATCTGATTGGCTGCCATGGGTCAATGCCCAGGGGCCAAAGTGGCCCAGTGTTTAAAAACATACATAGTGCTGGTAGGGAGGATTTCCACCAGAGAGTTATTTTGCATCTGTCATTTTTTAAACAGGCCTAATCTGCACAGCTAGGGTGCTCAAATGAGAACATTTAAATGATTGTGCTTTGTTTTGGCACATTTTGTTACATTTTCCAAAAATGTGGTTTAAGAGAAAACCATATGATCTCACAACCTGACAAAGCATTTCAGTTTATGACTAGCATACACAGAACCCAGACCTTACAAACACATCTACAAACAGTTACAGCAAAGCCTGCAGGGAAAAGCAGCTTAGAATGTAATAAAATGTTGGGGTATACAACCACAGATAAGAATAGCCTTCTGGATAGGGTAACATGTATTACTGTGATTGTATTCTTACTCATCCTTTCATCTATTTCCCTGCAATACAAAGCAATAAAAGAGGATTTGTCACTAAAATGAGAAGGGGTTTCCTCAGAAATTGCTTTTCGTTTCGGGACTGAAAGTTACAGAATCTGCAAGAGCTCTAAAGGAACATTTGTGTGGCAACAGAGAAGTCAATAATTGCAGATATGGGTCTTGCTGCCCGCTGATCGGTATTGCTGCTCTAAATGTCATAACGTTAATCAAACAGGTTCCTGCCTTGCACAGTTCCATACATTTGCCTTCATTAAAGGTCTTCTATAGTACAAAAATGAACATTTTTACTCTTCTATTAAAAAGCACAAGGTATGGGTCTCCCTAGGTGGAACAGATCGGATGGGTTGTTGATTTATGCCCAAATTCACTGCCCCTCTGTCAGATTTATATATATATATATATGTGACACAATGCCCACTCTGAAAATCCTAGATGCTGGGATTGACCAGGGGGCCATATTGTGCAAGCATTCAAGAGCCTACGCAACCAATAATTGACCTGTGACATACTACAGAATGATGACAGAATGATGACAGAATGATGATGTCATACACAGTTTATAGCTCCCATAGTCATTGAATTGCAATCTGATCCACATTACTGTTACATGTGTAAGTCCTGCATAGTTTTGATCTTCCCATACAATATCATGACATTCATGACATCATGGCATTTCTCTCCATGGATCTGTGTATTCAGGAAAATGTTGGGAAAGCAAAGGCAAAGAAAAAAGTTTGATATTGTAGCTTAAATGAGCTTGCTAGGGATATCATGGGAAACCCTACTCTAGAAAGTCCTATTGCTGTTATACACTACATATTGTTATTTCCCATGACTCTAAAGAAATTCTCTTTTCATGGCATTATTTTCCATATGTTTATGCAGAATAACAGAGGAAAGCACCAAGTTTAACACTTGTACATAGTACATGGTGAAAAGGAAACGTACACGGTTTGTTGGCCTTGCACAACAGATTGCAGCAGTGTTAGATGACTGGCAGAGCTCTGTTTACATAGGCACCCAAAACTCAAATTACAGATGCAAGAAACTTCTTTAATGAAATTCCTCCTGCTAGTGCTATATCAGTCATCTTTTCTGTTATCTATCATAGAAATAATTGTGTCATTTTTGACTTGTTGATATGACACTCTAATCAAACATCAGAAGGGCAAACAGTCCTGTTCAGGAGCTTAGTGCCAGAAAATGTTTTCTTAATTCACTTAGCGACATTCACAGAAAATGTTTTTCAGATTGCTTTAAAGGAATAGTTGCAGGGCAGGAACTAGGGTTAGACAGTGCACATGCCTATGGTGCAATGGAGGGGGTCATCTGGCATGTACCTCTTCCTTTACCTACCCCTACTCCGAGCCTGTTGACCATCAGGCTTGTAGTAATTGTTATTTCATAGTTCAGTATAGTTGGGAAAAACTGTTTACATGTCCTTTAATAGAAATGATAAAGATTATACATTATGCTGGCCAATTATGGATAACTATTTTGTATGGTATTTCTTTCTGAACTTAACAAGGTTGTTACCATGCTTTAGAGAACCTTATTTTGAAAGTTATTTTTATGTAAGTCAAAACAAGATTCCAACATTTGTTACAATCATGAGGCCACTCTTTGAAGTAAGGGTTCTTAGCCTATTTTTCAAGACCCCAGAGTGGTTCTCCGTGCCTTTAGGATGGATCTAGATGATTCCCTTTGACACAACAGTAAATAATAATTAAAATATCTGCATAACTAAACAGATTCTTGGGCCTGTAAGCTGATTCCCAGATCTAATCTGTGCCCCCCTGAGAAAAAGGATAAGAAACTCTGCATTAGAGTCAATTGTTGATATATTATACTGTGTATATGCCTCATAATAACAAGTATGAACTAAACATGCATTTAAATCTCTGTGCAGAATAATTTATTCCAATACAGTATGTTTTACTAATATTGTACAAGGAATAAAGCCAGCGTTAAGCCTAAAGCATTTTCCCTTGTAATAAAAACAGCATACAGTATAAATGATCAACACAAGTGCAATCTGCTGGACACATGTTAAACACAAGAATATTTGGTTACACGGTTCTGTTAAATCTTAATGAAAACACAAAGTCTCCCTGTTCTCTTTATACCAAGTCATTGTGGATGTCTATGGAGTTAATTTGTAACCTAAGAGCTGATTTTAGTTTTGGCATCAGAGGAGAGAGCTGGAACTGATTTTCTTCCACTTTAGAGGCCTGTCTTGTAAACATAAGGCTGCACAGTCTTTCAAACAGCGATTCTCCAAGAATATGAGCTCTCGTCTCAGTGAAATTCCAGTGTATATCAACTTTATCTGCTCCCACCTGCTGTCCTTCTCAGCCTGAATACTTCATCTATCCCAGAATCTCCACAAATCATCTCCAAAGAAGTAGAGCAGTGTTTGATACATGACAGGGATGGTTTCCTTCCTCTTATCACACAGCAGGAAGGTGAATGTGCCTCTGGACACTGCACAATTCTGTGGACAAACATATTATACAAATGTGCCTCTTTTTTAAATTTCGCTCTTTATTCCATGAGTTCTCAGCTTTCCCAGGGCAGATCTCATCAATGTTCAAAAGTGAGTGCAGTGCATCTCTGTATTGCTGCCTGGGCACTATATTTCTTTCTGAAGTCTGGTTCTTTGAAGTCCGGATCTATGCTACCCCTTGGATTGATGCTCTGACTGTGACAGGAAGGGTACACGATGCAGACTGGAGATGCCTGAAGAGATTGTGAGTGTCCTGAGAAATTGGGCTGGACTGTGCTTGAGAAACCTGACGGCAAAGAGGCCCTCAGACTAATATATTGCTTGTTTGTTCCTCTGGCTTATGAAGGTTTTATAGAACATTGGACTTGCTGCCTCTTGATTTAAAGCTGATTTCTATAGAGACACAGGAAAATTAGATATCCTTCTTTCACATTATTTGTGCAGCATTGTGTAACTGACTCATCCCCACCCCCCGCAGGCAGTAGATTGAAAGTCGTGAAATAGTTGGTACCAGCAAAAATTATACCTCTAGCACTAAGCTCCCAAGCACATAAGCAAAAGCTCACTAAAACTTCATTCCCATCTTTTCTTCAAAACAGCAAGGCTTCATTCATCCAGTGTTTGTTGAATTACAGATAAAGGGATACTGTCATGGGAAAAAAAAAATTTTCAAAATGTATCGATTAATAGTGCTGCTCCAGCAGAATTCTGCACTGAAATCCATTTCTCAAAAGAGCAAACAGATTTTTTTTATATTTCATTTTGAAATCTGACATGGGGGTAGACACATTATCGGTTTCCCAGCTGTCACCAATCATGTGACTTCAGTCACTCTTTACTGCTGTACTACAAGTCGGAGTGATATCACCCACTCCCTTCTCCCCAGTAGCCTAACAACAGAGTGAAAGGGTAACCAGATAGTAGCTCCCTAACACAGGATAACAGCTGCCTGGTATATTTAAGCACAGCATTAAAGAGTAAAAACCAGGTCCAACTGCGACACATTCAGTTACATTGATTAGGAGAAACAACAGCCTGCCAGAAAGCAGTTCCCTCCTAAAGTGCTGGCTCTTTCTCAAAGCACATGACCAGGCAAAATTACCTGATATGGCTGCATACACAGCAATATGACAACTGAAAAAAAAACACTTGCTGGTTCAGGAATAAAATTTTATATTGTAGAGTGAATTATTTGGGGTGTAAACAGTGTAATTTAGAAGTAAAAACGACATAATGAAAGTCATGGCAGAATCCCTTTAAAGATGGCAGCATGTGCAACTCAGCAACAGCTATATACAGTAAGTACAGGAATTAAGCATTGTTCATTTGATTTCCTGGCAAATATACTTAGGCGACAACACCCCTCTGGTTGCCAGGGAGGCAAAAAAGCCGCTCCTGGTAACTAAGAGCCACATTTCCGGTTTTCAAACCCGGAAATTCAGCTCTTCTAGAGCAGAGTGCGTCATGGACCCCCCTACCCCTCTTTGGAGCTGAAGAATTGAGCACTGTGGGGAAGGGGGGATGGCATATCGAAGGGTCGCCATGTTCACCCCTGAGCCCAACAATTTATTTATTAAGCCACTGGTTTCCACCCAACCACCCCATATAGCATTCTGGATTGCTTAAATCTAGAGCAAGTACATGTTTGCAGTGTTACAATTTGGCCCACAGTTTGTTTGGACCCCTTTTCAAAGGTACAAATGACTCTATTGATTTGTAGTGAAATTTGCAAGCTCATAAATGAATTTCAATCTGGAAACCTCCAACCTTTATCATAGACGTAAAACAAATATTTTATATACAATGTAAAATCTATTTAAACCAATTCGATCCCTTCAAAAATGTCCCGAGTAGCTCCCCATCTTGTTTCACTTGTATTCATACCACAGGTGTTGTCTTAGCTGTTAGTTGCTAAACTCAAGGATTGACAAGGCAGCATAGAAACCAGTGTATTCTGCATCAGACTTGATTATTAATCAGACCTGTAGCATCAGCTTTTATTACAGATGTGACCTCACATTCCGCTAATGTTTTCATTATTACCCTCCATTTTAGCTTAGCTTCTCAACAGCAGCCAACAGCGCACTGAGCATGTGCATTGTCAATGACTTTCCAAAAAATGGGCTAACAAGATGGCTACTATGGACATCTCTGAAGGCTTAGATCATTACTGTCATATGGCTGCTGAACTTTTGGGCTGGTAGTGTATTTTTTTTTCAGCATAGAAAATACAAAATATCTAACCATATTCTTTTTTAGGTTTCAATTCTTCTTGAAAAGTGGATGTTCTTCAGCTTTAGGGCGAGTTATTATCTTTGCTTTAAAAGAATTTCTTAGTTTATCACTCATCCAGACACAGAATACATCCTCATTTCAGTAGAAGAAGAACCACTCTTTGTTCACAAAACTTCAGTCCATAGAGGCCTGACATTCTATATAACCAATCAGATGTCAGCATTTCATATGACCAAGGGACATGCTTACTAGCATTGGAGATAAATATCTGGAGAGATTTCTGGAGATGTTGCCGAAAGCAACCAATCAGATCTTTGCTTTTGTTTTCTAACATAGGTGGTTGCACTTACAGTAGGTATAAGAAAAAGTTTTAAAAAAAAGTAGAAGAATAGTGAAGATTTTTCAAAGTAGCTGATCCCTGAGAAACAAATGACATGCCTGCCCATCAGATTGTCAGATGTAGTTGCCCAGTGCCCCCCTATTATTGCACCCTAGGCAGCTGCCTCTTCTGCCTACCCCTAGTTCTGGACCTGGTAGAGCAGAACTATTTAGCAGCACATTGTGGCAAATGACAATAAAGGACCTATGGGTTTTCAATAGTGCCAAGCTTCACAGTGTTATAATTTTTCCCAATATCATGTCAACCCATCTGATCAATAGATTGCACCATTTCATATTATCAGAGATCTACTCAACAGTGCATTGTGACAAAATACAAAAACATAAACGTTGGAGTGTTCAAAGGTGCTGGGATTTAGACTGCCATTGGTTTACACCAAAATGACATGTTAGCCACCTGATCATTTGTGGTATTCTATAGCTTCAGTAAAATATGCAGCAGAACATTTTTGCAAAGGAGAAGCCACTGGACATAGGAGGTGCTTAGTTTGGGTCTACTCTCTATTTGCCTTCAAATCTTTACCAGCCTATGCTCAGTACAGATCTGCCTAGCTTTCATCCCTAGTAATGAAAAAAATCTTAGCAGCATGAATGTTCTGCAGCACAGAGTATTTTTTGTTTTAGAAATATTTCTATTATTTTAATAACACAAAATTTACCAGGTAGGCAAAATAATTATATATTTGGATTTAGTTAAGTAAAATGGCTAGTGGAGAGGTCCTTCTCATGCAATTGGATAGTTCAATAAAGTGTCAACATATTAGAAGCAGCTTGTCATTAGTAGATATTTCTACACATCATATTGGATGATTCAGATAGCTTTAACCGGTAATTTCCAGTGACATCTTGAAGTATCATATATCAGCTTTGCCTCAGTGAGGGAAAAAGGGTTTAAGGAATGAAGAAAGGGATAAGAAGAAGGAAAAAGAAAGGAAGAGAAATAAGGGGGAAAAGAAAAAAGAAAGAAGAGTAAGAAGAAAGTTATTCAGGTTCGTTTTACTTGTACTGAGGAATTTGTTACGTGTTCTGTATGAAATAACTTATGGATGTAATTCTTTAGGTATTAGCAAGAAAGGTTCCCCTCTCTGAATGAAGGGAGTGTCATTCAATTGAATCTGTAGCCAGTCACAGAGTATGTCTCAAATCAAAGCACTATGTATTATCTTCTGTGAGGCACTCTCTGTGTAAGCACTCCCTTGAGTTAAGTCCCAACCTTCACCATTTTAGTAAAAAGATAATTGTCACTAGTAAGGAGTAGCTATTTATTATAGGGCAGCCATGGCATGAATAATTAAGATGGGAATGGTCAGTGCAACAACCTTTCCAGACTAATTTTGCCAGGTCAATGGAAGTATGTGGTCAAGCACAGATATTAATCTTTTATTATTGCCACGTACCCAATGATACAGAAAAGAAAAGTCTGATGGGTCCATCATATTGTATATTTTATGACCTGCACCAGGCTGTAGTAACAGATATTTATTACCCCAAACTCTATGTAGTGAGGTACTGAATAAAAGGGTTTTCAATCCATCCCTACATTAAATTAAACCATATCACACTGAACTCACTGTAGAAGAAGGAGTCAAGGGCCTGAATAGAAAGGGAATACAGAATAATCTTGCTTGTTTATACTATGTATTATATTTTCTTTTCCCACCCTACACATAACATCCATTCTTGCCTGTATTGACTATGCCTTGTCCTTTTATCATTTCCTCCCTTTATCACCTTTCTGACGTGTCTGTGCTGTTTTATTTTATTTCATTCTGTCTCTTTCTGATTTTTCTGGCTCTCTGTTCCATGCTGTTTCTGACACTCCCCCTTTCATCTCTTTAGGTCTCTGTTTTGTTTCTCCATTTAATCATCCTGTCGGTATGAGTCCAGCATTCTTGCAGTTTAAAAATAAAAGGTTTGATTAGAGGCAATGTCTATAAATATTATTCAGACTGTCCCTTGATATTTCCACCCTCTTAAGTATGAAGAGCTGCTACTGTCGTGCGAATGAACTCAACCTTGGTATAAAGGTTAAATTAGATTTGCAGTAAAGGGCAAAGCATGGTAATGAGTGAAACACACTTATCTCTAACTTGATGTTATTTTGTGTTGTCTAAGTATTGTCGGATGAAGATGAGTCTGTTAGGAAGCAGCAAAGAGAAAATAACTCTTAGGGGGTTATGTAAAGGTTATGTAAAAAGAGGTGCAATGTTTGCTATTGGTCTCACCTTTGTAGACATAAACATCTTATTGGTCTCTACAGGTTATTGCCCCTAGCGAAAGACTAAAGGGGTCATTTATGTCCACAAGAGCAAAGTACAATTTATAGAGCAATTGCCATATGAAATATATAGAGAATGTGGGATACAATTAAAGAGAAGATTGAGGGCAGTAAGGAGGGATTAGATAACAGAATAAGTAGTCAATTACTTGGTGAACCTGCAGTGGGAATGGAGTATTGGGTTTAATGGGAGTTAGGCAAATGCACTGTATTTGCAGTAATGCAGCATCTACAATGAAGGAAATGTGGGAGGTATACAGCGCATAGAGATGGCAGAGATCTGTCTCACTGCAGCAAGTGGGAGAAAATCGGCAGAAAAGGACACAAGCCTGTTTCTTGTCAATCATGCAGTAAGACTATATATCTGGGTTTATCTATGTGTTTATATAGCTCTGTCAGGCATCACACAGAGAATGACAGGTTAAATGATTAATCTGTCTTCAATAATCCCCCTGAGGTCCTGATAAAATGTACATTATTTGCAGTGTAAATACCCTAATTGGAATCCTATTAATGTGCTAAAAACCCCTGAGTTGGGGACAGATTGCCTCGTGGTCCCTTTCCAATTAATCTGTAGCAGAGTTAGGCTGGCTCCTGCATACAGATACAACGCTTGTGCGTGTGCAGGTAATTAGTAGTTCTCAATATACCTGCTGGATAAAATCTCATTGTTAATGCTCTCCACTTTCTCAGGTGGCAGAAACCAAACCACATCTTTCCTTTTAGGGGACATATTTAAAGGGCAACGAAAGTCTAAAATAGAATAATGTTAGAAATGCTGTATTTTGTATACTAAATATAAACATGAACTTTCTGCACCAGAAGCCTAATAAGACTAATGATTTATGCTTTCAAAGTTGTCACAGGGGGCTGTCATCTTGTAACTTTGTTAGACATCTCTGCAATATCAAGACTCGCACATGCTCAGTGTGATCTGGGCTGCAGTTGGCAGGGTTAAGCTTAGGGATCATCATAAAGGATCAAAATAGCACAAGTCAAATAATATCTGCCATATAAGCCAATACAGCACGACTGATTAATATTCAGAATATACAGACTGCACTGGGTCCTGTGGATACAAATCTCTACACAGTCACTCTGCTTGAGTTATGGAAGTAAGGTGGGAAGCTCCCCCTGCCATTTGAAAGTATGACTGTTTCCCTCAGGCTCGGACTTTCAATCTGTGAGTTCTGGCAAAAGCCAGAGGGGCTGCTATAAGGTTCCATAGAAAGTCAGTATTTAGTGGGCTGGTGGGGACTGTTTCGGACTCTGTGTGGGCTGATTGGGCCTCTGTGTACCTGAAATGCCAGGGCCTATTTTAATTCTCAGTCCGGACCTGGTTTCATTGCAGAGCACTTAGGGACTGTCTGACAATTCCTATCCACAGCAGTCAATGAAGGGGGAATTTCACTGCATACAGTCAGGTTTATTATAAAAACGGAACACATTTTTTAATTAAAGTATATTGGAGATTGATTTCTTTTTCATTAAAGAAAGTAAAAATGGGATTTTATTTTTTTGCCTTTACATCCCCTTTAACGTATAGAGGCCGGACACAATAACAAATTATTATTTTTTTATGTACTGCACATAACTCATTTATTCACATTTAAAAGTATGGTAGCATCATGGAATTCAGGCTAGGATAAATGTATATGGGCAACAATAAAAACTATGTGTGTTGTGTGATGACCCTTCTCAGTCTTCTGTTAGCTATTTCCTGTTTTACATTGCCCACAAAAAGAGGTCATTGTATATTACTCAGGTTAAAGTTAGAGTGCTTTTGACCAAGAGAGCCTGATCATTTCACCATAGGGGTCATTTGCAAAGCAATACACGCTGTGCAAACTCCCCCACCATTTATTGTACTGTATTCTGCTCTTCTCTGTCCAAGAAGAGTGGGTGGGGGAGGCATGTAAGTATTTCCACCATCCTGGAGCCTCACACGAAAACTTCAGATGACTCTGTTAAAACAAAGCTCAACATATGTTTTCCTACTAGTGATTTACTGTGACCCATGATTATGTGTCCCTGGGACCAAAAAATATGTAGAAATATGTAGGGTGAGTGTCTTTACGTCCTAGTCCTTTGTGAGCTCTTTCTTTCTGTATTGGTTCTAGATTTACATTATTGCTGGTGAGAAAGCATTTGTGGGAGATTAGTTGCCTACAGTAGTGAATATTTATCAGGGGCAACTAATCCCCTCATCTGGCATTACCTAAAATTAATTATTTAATGAATCCTGCAGGTGCTCCATGTTCAAAGACTTTTTCTCAACCCAACGGAACCCTGTGGGATTAATTGGAGCCAGGCCGAATCCTTGCCCCATTGATGATGTTGTGGAAGAAAGGAAGCACATTCCACCAACACTATTCCCAGAAGAGCCTGTTTTTGAAGCAAAGGATGGGCCAAATTCACAGAATGATAATAGTGCTTGTATATTTTAAAGCATTATATACAATACAATATAAAATGAAAGAATATTAATCACCTTGAAGTTATGTGGACTGTACAAAAGCACCTGACTTTTGACTTTGACTGATTCAAGTTTAGCCTATCTTACTGAAGAACTGTCATAACAAACCCTAGCACCTCTGTGTGAGTTTCTGAACAACCTGTGTGTTCTTTAACCTAGTGAGCATACATTTAACTTGGTACTTACTTGAAGGTTCCATTGCACATTTTTAATAAATTTAATATATAATTTAATATATTGTATAGTTTAGTTTATAGTACCTCTGGGGTGAAGTACATTCTGGGGTTCACCACACAGAACCAGGGTTGACAGTAGAAGAATGTGATCAAAGCAATATAAAAGCTAAATCTGGCCCGAAATTAAAGTTTTTGTTCAAGTTAATGAAATGCTTTGGAAATACGGCCAAAAAATTCTAAAATTACCTCTAACAAAACAAGGGAACTGTTGCCTTATTACAGAGGCAAAAAGAGTTGAGATATACCCCGTAATTTGGTTTTAAATGATTTATTTAATTCAAAGGTTTTTCCTTTTTAATGTGGTCACCTCCTCCTATCTGGCAATGGGCTCTATATTCCTTTCTCCGCAAATGAATAATGTTTCTGCCTTTTCTTGGTGAACTTTCAATTGTTGTCTAGAGAAATCTCTGAGACCACATTAAAAAAAGAAAAGAAAACCTTTTTCCAAGGTACACAAAGAAGAGCCTCCAGGGGCAGGGAGATAATTAATCTCACTTTGGCCTGGGTACTTTTAATTAAATGTTGCTGTATATTCTTTAAAACTAAATCAAAGGCACAGACAAGCCTTTTCTTTCAAAGCTTTGCAAAGAAGGACAGTGAAAATGAAAGAAATGGTAAAAAAAAAAAAAAATCTAAGTTCTCTGTTCTGCTCTTGCTTACTACCCACTGTGATGTTTTGGAGCCACAAAACACCTTTGCATGTGTGCTTCCCTTCGGTTATTTCAAGGGCATTTCTCCCAAGTAAATACAGTTGATTGCACATCTGAGCAGGACACCCCTCATTGTGAGTTTTTGAGGCTATACTGTTTGTATTTATGTGTTAAGCTTAAAGGAAAACTCTACCCCCAAACAATGTAGGTCTCTATAAAAATATTTTGTATAAAACAGCTCATATGTTAAACCCTGCTTCGTGAAAATAATATTATATACTTTTTTAGTATTATGTGCCACTGGGTAATCCTAAATAGAAAATTGCTATTTTAAGAACTAAGGGCCAGCCCCTGGGATCCAACAATTCAAAGTGCACACAAACAAACCAAATTTGTTAGGTCACATGTAGTGATGGGTGAATTTATTCGCCTACCTTGAATTCTCCACGGTGAATAAATTCGCAAAACACCCACGTAAATTTGCTGGAGAAAATTTGCTGGCATTAATTTCCGAATTTCACAAATTTTTGTGATATCGCTGGAATTCAAAAAAATTTCGTGAAATCGTTGGAATTTAAAAAATTTTTGTGAAATCGCTGGAATTTCATGATTTTTTTGTGAAATCACTGGAATTTCACAAATTTTTTGTGAAATCGCTGGAATGCCACGAATTTCA
>CM044443.1:84727736-84748562 GCA_024363595.1 Xenopus borealis | reverse complement strand
ATCTGCTTTGTTTTTCACTGGGAGCTGGCACAGACATTTGCCAGATGAAAACCAGTGGTCTGTTGCACCCATACTCTTCTGTCAGTCTTCAAATCCAATATGTTCAACAAATCAGCTCACATTCAGAAAAATGCTATACAGCTATTACAGGCATGGATGGACATTAACTGCCAACTGAGCCAACTGAAGAGCCACTCTCTGTTTACAGAACTCGAGTAAAAGAAATCAGTTTGTCATTTCCATCTCATTATGTTTTTAAAGCCAATGGCTTTAACACGCAGAATAGTCTCCTCGTAGCAATAATTCTTTTCCATACAATTTGTAAATCTTAAATGTTCTGTTTTTGTTTGGTCTGCATTTTATTAACCATTCTTATCTTTTCACATTTTCTTAGCCACTACAGTTGTGAAACCATATAATTTATGCTCTTTTTGGATTTTGTGCTTCGGTAGTCATGGTGGTAACAATGCCTGATAGAACAATGCAACATAGTTCTGCCTACTCATGCCTTTAACTGTGTTCCAAAACAGTCTTTTGTCCTTTTCTTCTACACCTTTTACGGTTTTATTTTGTTTACAAGCTCTATATCATTGCTTCGCTCTGCCTTGATCCACAGTTCTAGTAAGCAAAGCATGCGCAGGTCCTAACAGGAGAAGTAAATTATCCCGCTGGAAGCCATAAATGCACTAACTGAGATGAAATATATGGTACCAGTACTCACAAATCGGGAATTGTGCCCTGGTCAACCTCATAATATTGAATAATCAGTGTGTGATATTGTGGATCATTGGATCAAATGTGGGTTTCAGGTTCACGTGCCCTAGACCATCATTTAATGGAGTCAATCTTTTACATCAGAAAACTCTAGGCAGGCATTTAAGCTGCACCACTATGGGAATGTGCGCAGTTCACAATACATTTTTATTCCCATGAATAACATCCAAAAAACAGGAAATTTTAAAAAAATGCTGTTTCGTTGTTGGGATTTGCTCCTCTAAATAAAAAAGTATTATAATTTGCACACATTTGCATTGCAGTCCACGTTCCCTGTTTGGACAAAGACTTCTGATGTTGAACATTATGGCTTGGTCAAACAGTTATTGCTACTATTGATGAAGTAAAGTGAGAGAAATATTTAGCCACGTCAGGGAAGTATTGCTTGGCTGTGCAACTGAAACAGCTTCCCTAACAACAACATAAATGATTTGTGATTCTAATTACTTAGGGATATATTGCTTTGGAACTGGAAGGCTGTGGGATTTACTGCATGGTCTATGAAGTAGAGATGCACCAAATTAAAATTGTTTAATTTCCTTGCTTGGGTGGCAAAAAGTCATGTGATTTTTAGGATTTGGATTTGGTTCAGCCAGTTTGACATGGAGTACAGAATTCTAGATGGAGTTTGGAGGGGGCTGTGGGGCTACAGATGAGCAAATATCACCAGTGGGAAAACATACATGTTGCTTCTGCTTTCCAAAGTAGCCCCAATGTTGCCTCACAATAAAACTTCAGGCTACGTTGTAACATGTATGTTTTTCCCACTGTTGATTCAGTGGGACGGAAACCACAGGCAACAAAACATCTGGTGTGCATTTGCCCTTCATTTCTGCTATAATGGGCAATAAAAAATGCCTAGTTTCCTTCCCTCTGTCAAAAGTAAAGTAAAATAAATTGCTGGTGTACAATGCAAAGTAGGGCTAAGTTTCCTTGTGAGGCAACTTCAGGATAATTCAGAAAATGGAAGCATTTTCCCACTTGCAATTTACATTACTGCTGGTGGGAAGGACACTAGAGACAATGTGTAACCCACAGTAGCACAGACTTACCATTATGACAAAATATCCCCTTTTCTATTGCCCTATTTCCTCATTTGCAATGATTTACACCTGTGGTGGAAGTGTCTACCAAAAACATGTGCCCACACTACCTAGTCAATGTTTTGCCTTCTGTGAGTCTGTGGGGCTGTCACATGGTCTATTCTTTGGGGGGTGCACTTGGTTCCTGTGTGATGACCTGCAGGGGGACACAGAGGTAAAATAATAATGAACTACATCCAATAGATTTTAAAATATGTCATACTGAGAACCTTGTAGCTCAGCTTTTACATTACATTCTTCTAAATATATATAATAATTCTTCTAAATACTATACAACATTTTGTAGGCCCTGAAACAGCTCTTCCTTGACAAGTACATATTGATAGGCTTTGCAGACATATGGGGAACATTACCGTTTTACATTTTTTTCTCCATGCAAACAATTTTAATTTCACATTAGCATTTACTTAACATGGATTGTATAAGATGTATCTGTTAATATAAGTTTTCCCCTGTAGAAGCCGGTCAGTAGCACATGGTAAATTAATTGGGAGATTCTTGCTTCATGTTTTTGTTCAGTACAATGACTTTGTGCTTGCTTTTTCCTTTGACACACTACAAGTCATTCTCTGTTTCTTCTGGCTGTCTTTAGCCAGTTGTTTTGCCATGGTGGAGGGTATGTATTTTGCTTCATGCATGCAGTTTGTACAATGATCAGATTTTGTTCTTGCTTATCCCGATATGTATCTTTTTTTATTTATTCTGAAGTAACCCAACACTGTTTACATAGGGAGGCTGACATTCCCTCCATGGGACAAAAAGAAATTCTTCAGTTAAAGACATAAACTTAATTGTTCCAAGCTTGTATTCTTTATACAAAATTTTGGTATTTAACATTGGCAAAGACTAAAATAATTAAGTGGTTTGACACCCCTACTCTACTGGTTTATATATTGTATCAATGTCAGCATATGTTTAAGATAAAGCCATTGCCACAAATACCTTTTTGTGAAAACTGTACACCCTTTTCTTGACAGCTTCAGGAGCTTGTTACCCTTATTTTAAATACAAGAGAGAGTATCCTTAATGTTCATAATCCATTTATATCTTTATCCTGCTGACCTGTTACAGATATGTTCTCCATTGCAATGTTATTTGGTGCTATACTGTATAGAAGTGTTCCTGCAACAAAATACATAGCATTTCATGTGCAAAGACAGCAGTGGGCATATGTTTAGGTGTTCAAGAAATACTGTCATCTAGTGTGCATAATTATGATAAGCATTCAGGAACACAAGTATCATTTGGTACTCATTGTGGTAAATAAAAGTAATCATTACAGGCTTCTGGAAGCAGAGGAAAGTGCAAAAATGGAAATGAAGAGGGAGTGATGGGAATCTGGCTATTAGCCTATTTTTGTTTGATTAGGAATGCTAAGTAATAAATTAAAGCTAAAACAAGAGTAGGCATTTATGTTATACAGTATATTACTAGTGATGGGCGAATGTATTCGTCAGGGGCGAATTTGCGGCGAATTCCCGCGATTCACCGCTGGCGAATAAATTCGCGAAACGCCAGCGAAAATTCACCTGGTGAAAATTGGGAAAAAAACGAGTCGCGCGACGAAAACGACGCGACGAAAACGTGCCGCGACTAGTTTCGAGAATTTTTTCGCCAATTCGTGAATTTCGCTGGAAATTCGCAAATTTTTTGGCGAAGCAAAACAGGGTAGATTCGCCCATCACTATATATTACACCTTCCTAGTCAGGGCCACCATCAGGAGGGCACAGGGTGTACTGTTGTACCGGGCCTTGACATTGCTGAAGCAGTACCACCTCTCCTGAAGTCCAGAACAGCTGAAAAGCCGAAGTGCCGGACAGCAGAACTCATGAAGCCGTGAAAAGACCCAAGCCCAAGTTCAAGTCCTGAAGTGGCAATGTGTTTGTTTTTTTAAACCTGTGACTACCAATGGATGATTTGATACTCTATAGGCCACTGCCAATAGATTTTTAAAAACTATTCTCTTGGGACCCAATTCTTTTTAAAATTTTAAGGGGGGCCCTGGTGCCAAGTTTTTTTTAAAAATAAACTTTTATGGGGGGCCCTGGTGCCAATGGGTTTTTATTTTAACTTATAGGGGGTCCCTGGTCACCAATTATTTTTTTAAATTGCAGGGGGGCTCTGACCACCAATTTTTAGAAAAATTTTATGGGGGCCCTGGCGCCACAGTTCTTTTAATTTATAATGGGGTCTGGACCAGCAATAGCTTTTTATAACTTGTTTGTGGGGGAGGTTACTGTTTTTAGCGCTGATGTTTGTAAAGTCTTTTAACTGTGGTGTAGAGTGGGCGGGATCTGGGGTGGGCAGGCACTGAAATTTTATAGGCCCCATGATTTCTAATGGCAGCCCTGTTCCTAGTGAAAAGGTGATGGGTATTTGCTGGCTCCTTCTCCTCAACGTGGTTACAACTTCACAGAAAAGCTCACTTTTAGGGGGTTATTTACTAAACTCCAAATTTGTCTGGCAGGCTTTGTGGGGCACACACTCTCTTTTTTGTGGAAAAAAAACTTGAATTTTCCAAGATTGATTTATTTATTTATTTAAACCTTGATGCTGCAAAAAGCCTGAATCTGAAAATCAGCCATCTCAGACCTGTCAAGGTCCTTTATAGTAAAGCTGGCCATAGACGTAAAGATTTTTGAAAGATCCAATGATTATCGTGAGACCACGATTGTCTCAAAACGATCGTTTAAATGTCCGATGTGTCCATCAACTAAAAAGACCATTTCAGGCGATATTGCAGCAAACCTGAAGGATCGCAGCCTGCTTGCGCTGCAAACATAGGTAGATTGCATGGGGACCGATAAAGATTTTCTAACCTGGCCGATCAATCATCAGACCGATGTCGGACGAAAAATCGTAAGATGAACGATCGTTTGTATCCCACTAACCGCACGATAATTTTACAGATTTGGTCGGACTTCCCTAAAATCGGTCTTTTGGCAGGGAAATATCGTTGCGTCTATGGGGAGCTTAAGTCAATGGGAGAGGCACCAATCTCAGTTTGAAGTTATTGTGGTTTGCATTAGGTTTTGTCCAAAAATCCGAGGAATTCAAGGTTTTGCGGCAAAACCCCGAAAAATTTCACTTCCTCTTTAAATTTTTGACAACATTTATACTAGCTTTTCCCTAGCAAGTTGCCCATAGTTATTGTAGCAGAAACCAGCATTTACAATATCTGCAATGTGATAAAACATACCAGCGATTTTGTTTTACATTTCTTTTGTAATTAAATCCTTTGAAACACCTGTTTGGCTGCTGTTTTTGCTACGGAACCTCCCAAAATGATTTCTATTACCAGGAGAATCAATTCTGTCTGGTGCCATATGATGAATCTTTATATTATGTTTTCTGCAAAAAATTTCAAAAAACAAAGATTACACATTCCTAAATGTAGATGATTCCATTCAATTCATAGAGGGTTCATAAACAAAAATGAAGTATTGTGCGAAGTACAAATTATAAGTGTAAATTAAACCCCCAGTGTGCCCTGCCCCCTCATGCTGCCTCCAATAATAGAAGTGCAACCCGCACAAGTTTGACTGAATTGGGGGCAGACACAAGCCCTATGTGTATTGTGAGCTAATAGCCACATTATGGCATATTGTGTTTGTGCTAGACATTATTTGGTATCAAAGCTTCTACTTTGACTTAACTGGCCTTGAATTGGTACTACACACAGGTAAAATATGTTTCCATTTGATTCTTCTATACTACATTTAGGTGCACATTTACAAGGGTCGAGGTGAATTTTCGAATAAAATTTTCTAAGTAATTTTGGGCTACTTCAACAATCGAATAGCCCAAAATTCGATTCAAATTGAAAAAAATAGAAAATTCGAATTTTGAAGTACTGTTTCTTAAAAAAAATTGAATTTGCCACATAGCGGGGACCTCACATAGCCTTTACAGAGGTTTTGGTAATTTTAAATCTTTCTAAAGGAAAATCAACGGACCTATTCAATTGAAAATTGTCTGTTTTCAATCAAAAGCCCCCTCCCGAGTTTTTTCACTTTGAAATTCGACCATTGATAAATCTGCCCCTTAAAGTGAAGAATATGATCTAAATTCTGTTTCTTAGGTAAGGCAAACTATTATATTTATACTGACACAATCTATTATATACTGTATTGTGTGTTTTTGCAAGGTGCCTTTAGGTGTCACTGTGCACAAGAGTTATACGTGCATACACTGTACTTTCTATGCTGCTTAAAAAGGTTAGAGTTCAAGTTACTGTTGAAGTGTAATGGCTGCATGAACCTGCTAATAAAGCGCTGTTATACTCTGCTCATCCTCGGCTGCCAAAACATAACATGTATATTTTGTGAATCGATTCGTGACTGATATTGAGACTTCAATATAATCATTGAAGCTCTATATTACTATGTTCTGTCCTGCTTTTTCCACCCTATTGATGGTACGTCTGTCCTCATGAGTCCAAATAAGTGTCATCAGAGCTAGGAGTGCAGTAATCAGAGCCAGCTACAGTCAATATCACTAGAAGTAAGTATTTGCATTCTTAGACATGTCTCATATTTTCATTTTACTCAGGGGCCTGATTGTCTGCCCATTTAAGCTATTTCTCTTGGTTATATTTATCTCAGCTGGACGCAAACACCCTATGAGTAGCGGCACCAGGTATGCATGCGTGCACACAGAAGATATGAAGCAGCCAGGGGCTTCTTCGTAATTAGCAGAGAAATCATCCTGTTTATTTAGTTTGTATTTGAATTCTTCATTTCCACCCTCCCAGCTATATCTCTCTCTTATAAATCTTTTCTGGAACCACTCGTTCATCAAGTAGAGGAAATATCTGACAAACTGGACAAGAAAAGTGAAAAAAAAAAACAAACTACTGTGGTGTGAGCTTCCCACAGAGACACTTAAGCGTTATCTCCTTAACTGTGTTGTCAGAGAGGAGTAGATGATGGGCTTAAGGCAGAAGGAATCAGAATCCTGCTTGTCTCATGGCTACTCATAATGCTTAGATGCAAGACTGTTGTGCAATTGTTCCCAAAGTGCAATGTATTTGATTTACTGCTGTGAACTCACTGAATAAATCCTTCAACATGTTTCCCTAAGTCTGATGCATGTTTAAAGCAGAAGGTAATCAAATATAAGCCCTTTGGTATGTGGAAGTTATGATTTGCACCGTGTATGAGATTAGGAAATGGTTAAATAGATCTTTAGACAACTTTGTTGGCTTTCAGTGACTCACTGGTAACAACAATAAGGGGCAGATTTACTAAATTCACATGAATTCACATGAAGGATTCAAATATTCGATCGAATTTTCAAAAAGATTTGAATTTCGAATATGCAAATTAGGCAAATTCGACCAAATTCGACCATCGAATATTCGAATTCGAATGATTCGAATTTAATTTTATTCGAAAATTCGGTGGTCAAATACTTCCCCTTTAAATTTAAATTCAATCACCTACTTCGCCAGATTAAACCTACCGAAATGGGGATCATTCCCTAAGATCGAATAAGAAAAATTTGTTCGATCGTTTAAAAATCGCTCGAAATTTCGATTCGAATTCTATCAAATTTCCCTATTGATTATTCGAACGATTGAATTGCGCTAAAAAAAATTCAAATTCGAAATTCAAATTAGAATTTTTTTTAATTCCCCACTATTCCCCCACTATTCCCTTGTCGAATTTCGATTTTGTTTTGGCAATCGAAATTCAACCCTTAGTAAATCTGCCCCTAAGTAACAAAAACTCAATAGTGGCTCCATTATTTAATACCTTGTAATTCAGATTGAGGAAATGAACAGCTGTTTGTGCTACAAATTTGGAAAATGTCAGGATAATAACCTGATTCCTTTACTAAATCATTGAACCCACTGAATCCCCTCAGTTTACAGTAGAGCAAATATGCAAATATGGCTCACATTCAGATGTGCATGGTCTCCAAACAGAATTACAAGGTATATATCAAGATTCTCGATAAAGGTTCTGGATCTGAGCCGAAACATTGTTTTCTGTACCATGTTGAAATAAACTATATGCATTTTTTTCAAAGAAATCCTAGGAGTGCGCTGCCATATCTATTTGTATAGACTTGGCCTTTGGCCTCGGGCTTTTAAATGGTAATGGAACTCCTTGGTAACTTATAATATCCTTATATTGTACAATAAGGGGTACTTTATTCACTATATCTATTTCTATACTCAAAACAAGACACAAAATGATTGAAAAATAGCAATGGCAATGGCACACTGAGGTTTAAGAACTTGCTCATACTTAATAAGTTGGCACTATAGAAATACATGTTAATAATAATATTCCCAGTTACCTGTTGCAGAGTTATAGCTCCCAGCATACTATTATCAACAGCTGTAATATAGGTTCCTGACATCTGAAAATCTGCAATAGATCATCAGTCATTTGCAATATGCAAAATAATGTGGTTTAAAGCAGTAATTATTATACTTTACAGGTATGGGACCTGTTAACCAGAATGCTTGGGACCTGAGGTTTCCGGATAATGGATTTTTCTGTAATTTGGATCTTCATACCTTAAATTTACTAGAAAGTCATGGAAACAGTAAATAAACCCAATAGGCTGGTTTTGCTTCCAATAAGAATCAATCATATCTTAGTCTGGCTAAAGTACAAAGTACTGATTTATTTTTACAGACAAAAAGGAAATCATTTTTTAGAATTTGAATAATTTAATTACAATGGAGTCTATGGGAGACAGCCATGCTGTAATTTGGAACCTTCTGGATAATGGGTTTCTGTATAATGGATCTGATACCTGTACTATTATACCGTACTATTATATACTATATTAAAGGGATTGTTCATCTTTAAATTAACTTCCAGTGTGATGTAGAGAGTGATATTCTGAGTCAATTTGCAGTTGGTTTTCGTGTTTTATTATTTGTGGTTTTTGAGTTATTTCCTTTTTTTTATCCAGCAGCTCTCCAGTTTGCAATGTCAGCAATTTGATTGCTAGGGTCCAAATTACCCTAGCAAGTGCAACCATACATTGATTTGAATGAGAGATTAGAATATGAATAGCACAGAGTCTGAATATGAACATGAGCAACAGAAAGTAGCAATAACAATAAATGTGTAGCCTTACAGAACATTCGTTTTTCACACGGGTTCAGTGACCTCCATTTGGAGGCTGGAAAGAGTCAGATAAAGAATTCAAATCATTCAAAAACTATAAAAAGGAAAAATGAAGGCCAATTGAAAAGTGGCTTTGAATCAGGAATTCTATAACATACTTATAGTTAACTTAACGGGGAACAATGACTTTAAATGACAACTCTCAAGAACTTGTTTATATACCTACTGCTACTTTGAGTTTGCTGAAAATAATGAAGAATCTTACCTAAGCTGCCTGAGGTTGTTTATATGAAATGTTGTGGCAGGGAAACATGAGAGGAACAAAGATCTGTCCCTAAGCTTAAGACAATGGGCATAGAGATGACCTATGTAGAATGGGTGAATTTGCCCCTTAGAGTCCATAACGATGACCAGAAAATAGGATCCTTCCATAGATTTAACTCACTGAGTAAAAGTGTAAATTTCAATAGAGTTTCTGTCCAATATTTATAGAGAATTTTAAGAATTGTCTTTAAGTTACATCATTTGCATTTATTTGTTCTTCCACACTGAGCGCCTCTGAGTGTTTCCTGTAATGATTCACATTGATGAAGGTTTAATGTGTTGAAAATGCCTTTGAGGGAACAATGTCAAGGAAAATATTTAGTTTTTTTTAAAGATTTTAAGATTTATTCTTCAGTAAGTATCTTTGCTCCTTGAATCAGTCTGCAGCTGTTTTCAGTCGCCTCTGATTTAAAGAACAACTTCATCCACAAACTTGGCATAACATTTACCTTAATATGGTTCTGCTTTCTAATGTGACTCCAGGCCAACACCACACATTCAAGGATTCATTTTATAGCCATATGCAAATTTGATTTCATGCTTCTTTCTAATACATTATGAGGATGTCTCTGTCTGTAGCTGCTGGGGTGATGTAATCTAGGGGGATTATAAGTGTTAAGAGCAAAGTAATATTTAAACTTGCTATAATCTTTTCTCTAGGAAGTAAGGCTTGTGTTAAGAATATCTTGGTTAGTTTTAAAAAAAAATTTTTTTAAGTGTAATTGTTACAATTTATAACTCAGTAGACTATGTTGTAGTGTATTACCAGTAACACTGAGGGGCAGATATATCGTAGGTCGAATTTTGAATTTATTTAGAATTTTTTTTAATTCTATTAAATTCAAATATACTCACAACTCCAATGGGAGGTTATTTAAAGAACCAGTAACATTAAAAAATGAAATTGTTTCAAAGTAATACAAATATAATGCATTGTTGCCCTGCACTGGTAAAACTGGTGTGTTTGCTTCAGAAGCACTACTATTGTTTATATAAATAAACTGCTGTGTAGCCAAGGAGGCAACTAGTCAAAGGAGAAAAGGCTCAAGTTACACAGCAGATAGCAGATAAGCTCTGTAGAACATAATGTTATCTGTTATCCATTACTTATCCTGTGCCATATAGACATTTTTCAATTTCCGCCATTGCTACTCAGCAGCTTGTTTATATGAACTATAGTAGTGTTTCTGAAGCAAACAGAAAAAGTTTAACAGTGCAGGGCAACACTACATCATATTTCCATTACTTTAAAACAGTTTAATTTTTTGGTGTTACCGTTCCTTTAAGAAAAAACTTGAATGTCTAAAACTCTAACAAATATTACTGACTCAAAAACTGGAATCTAATTCAAATCGAATTCAACTAAACTTGAATCAAGTTTTTTTCTCTCGAATGTCAGGAAGGTTATTAAGGACCAGTAACATAATTTTTTTCTTAGTATACATAGAAAAATAAAAACCAGGACAAATACATCTTTTAAATCGCAAAGCCTTTATTAAGAGATAACTTTAAAAAACTCAGCTTTCACTCCTCTTCAGAAAAGGTGACATGGAAATGATCCATCATGCAGTGCTTGATTACTCTTCACTGGCTATCTCTTATAAGGGAGGCAGGGAGGAGAAATCGAGCACTGCACAATGGATCGCCCAATAGCCTTTTCTGAAGAGGAGCAGAAGCAGAGTTCAGTTAATTATTTCTTCATAAAGGCTTTGCGATTTAAAAGTTTTAGCTGTCTTGGTGTTCATTTTTCTAAGTACACTAACAAATTAAAAAAAAATAATAATGGTACTGGTATTTTAACATTTTCAAATGGGTCACTGGACCTCTGGCATTGACATTTATATGAACAGGTTTTAGGTGGTGAATTGTCGAAATTGAGTTGTTCCCAGGGTCAAGGTATGATAAATTTGAATTTGTATTGTTCCCAACTAAATTTGTGAGTTTTGACCAAAAGTCCAACTCCAAATTTCAAACCTAAATAAAGATGCTCCTTACAGTGCCGCCATATATACATTGTTCCTGCCCAACCTTCAATAAGGTAATGCATATGCTTTCACATTGTTATAATACAGTGTACCGCTCTCTACAGGCTATGGTAAAACTGGAATTGCTCCTACATATATCTTGTCTAGGGAAAAAACGCTGTTTGTTTGGCCTCATGTAACAGAGGTTATGAACTCTGGGTTCTGCCTTACCTACCTTTTTGTAAGTGAATTATAGCACAAACGGAGAAACTTTGGAGCTAATTTGAAGACGGTGGCCAAACAGCCTGCTACAAGAAGCACGGGATAAAGGGTAAGAAAGCCTTTAAAAATCTAAAATTCTAAAGGCAAACAATGAGAATAAATGTTTCTGTTGCTGTCCTGCCCATAAATGTTTTTAAAGGACAGTTCCAGGGGCCCTGTGATTAGCAGTAAGTGTCTCACTCATGCACAATATTTTTGTTTTATCTCCTGATGTGGAGTTACCCTAGAAGATTCCTATATGTAGAGAAATCCTGTGGAAGCTGAAGCACCAGTCAGGCAGTAATTTGTTACCTCTGATAGTTCTGTATTTGTTGTTGAGCTACAACTCTCAAATTGGCATCCCATGACAGCTAGGGAGTCATAAGTTCAATGGGCAGCCTTTAGGGTTAACGTAACAGCACAAAGCCTGATTGCTTTCTTTTATTGGAAACATGAGCAAAGGATGAAAATGCTAATATCCCTTTACTAGGGGGTGTTCAGGAAAATTGCTTGATTTTTCCAGGTAAAATAGCCTCAGTAAAAATAGCAGAACCCTGAGGGAAATCTGGAAAGACAAAGTGTGAGGAGGAGAGACAAAGTCAGATTAAAATTCTGCTGCAATCACCTGCCCTGTTTGTGTTCCGTCCAAGCGCACATAAGAGGCCATCAGTCACTGCGGAGCTCTGCTCCCAACACACAGCGCAGCTTTTTATGGCTCGTTTTATTAGACGTCTCTTTAGTCAGCGCTCTGTTTAACAAGAGAGATGGAGGGAAAGGTAGCTGAGCCTGTGAAATCTACATGACTACACCAAATTGATTTTCATTTGGCTTGGTAGCGAAAATTACCTGAAAAACACTTCTTTTTTGAAATCACCCATGGTTTATTTTAGGAAGCTTCTCAACAGATTCAGGGTTTCTATTAACGCTTCAGTCACTTGATATGGCGTACATGTAGATTCATGTATTTCAAAGATTATATTCTATACAACATCGTTTTTTTAAATTAAATAATTTTAAAAAACAGCTGTTTTAGAAATTGCTGTTTTCCAGATTTTACTGCTATTCTCAGCCTAGTACAACTGAGACCTTTTTAAAATAAAATAAATAAAAAAAAGTTGTGTAAAACTCAGGTAGCTTCTTGTTTTTGCAAAGTTTATATTCTGTGCAACATCGTTTATATATATATATATATATATATATATATATTATTTTTTTAAATAAACTATTTTCCACATTTTGTTGCTGTGCTCAACCTGGGGTAGCAGAGGTGGTTCTATTGTGTTGGCTAATGATCAGCTCTACCTCTAGCCCAGCACCGTTGCAAATGAGTGTCTTACTTTCTGGCCTCTCCTACTTTGCTTCAGTCTGACAATGAGACCCTTATTTGCCATCTGTTGTGATCATTTGTTCCTCCCATTCAATTGAGCGTTCACACCTTTATCAAGTTGCTTTAGAAGTTAGCAGGAACTGAAAAGGTGTAATAATACAAATACAATATAACATTTAAGGTTTGTTGTATGGATGAGCAATAAAACGTACAGCAGTACAATTCTGCCTGAAGGTTATTGGCTTTATGATCTTGTTTTTATCTGAGGCGTTTAGGATATGATTGGAATATTGCATCTCAATGGTGAGAAACTAAGGACAGAGGGAATCCCAGCCGGTGCAAAATAAAACATGTTTCTAATATAGTTAGGCAAAAAAGCAATCTATTAAGGATGGAGTGACTGGATGTGTAACATAACAGAACAGAATCCAGCTTCCTGCTTTTCAAGTCTCTAACTCTGAGTTAGTCAGTGACTTGAAGGGGGTCCACATGGGACATTCAGTGTCAGGGACTGTTCAGTGAATTTGCAATTAAGGGCCGGTACACACGGGCGTTTTGGACCTGCGCTCCCCTGCGTTGCGTTTGGCTGCGCTCAGCCGCAGGGGAGCGCAGGTCTAGACGCACCTCATTTTGTTCAATGAGGTTGTACCCACGAGACGCGTGTAAGCGCCGAACGCAGATTCAGACGCAACATGCTGCATTTTTCCTGCGTTTGGCGCCTACATGCGTTCGTGTGAGTACAGACCCATTGAAAATAATTGAGTGCGTCTATACCTGCGCTCCCCTGCGGCTGAACGCAGCAAAACGGAACGCAGGGGAGCGCAGGTAAAAACGCCCGTGTGTAAGGGCCCTTATCCTGAGCATTCAGCTTAGATTCAGCTTAGTCTCTGATTGGTTTCGGCCTGGTAACCAATCAGTGGAAAACACAAGCTGAAAAGCAGGAAGTAGTGACATCCAGTCCCTCCAGCCTTTATATATAACATTTTTGGCAAACTAACTATATTAGAAACATTACCCAGTTTTTATTTGTACCCTGAACAATTCCTTTAAGCTAAAAAAAAAATAGACCTTTCCAGTTAAGTTTATAATGTATAGATTAGTGTGGGTGTGTCAAATATTAAAAACAAATATGAAAGAAAAATAGGCAAACATCAAATTGCCAATTCGCTGAAGACCAGTTGACCACCAATAAATTGTGTTTTGAGAAGTTCAGAACCAAGTTGAAATTACTCGCAGCAGTACTGAACATGCTGCAGCTGTCTGATAATTACTGTCTGTCAGACAAGTGATCGCAAGGAACTGCAGATGTTTCAATGGAGTCAGATGATTTCTATGGTGTTCGCTGTAGTACCAGTCGTACCACAATGCTTACAAAATAAGTTATCACTTTGAGGCTTTGCCCCTTTTATTGTTTGCATTGTACAGTTAATGTTTCCAATATATTGTAGGTAATCATTTTTCCCTAGAGGGCATAGAAAGAGACCCTTTATATAACAGGGAATAAGCCGGCTGTGCAATATAGATGCCCATTATCCAGTTCTTATTGCTTAGAAAAAATGCTCCATGTAATGTGAAAACTTTGCGAATTGTATACTAAAAGATAGGTAGGTTTTTAGGGCAATATCTCTTCTATTGTATAAATGTATATACATATAATAAAGCATGGAGGAACACTTCTCTTAAATAAATCCAACATGGATCCATGCAGCTTAATTACTATCACGTACAGGTATGGGATCTGTTATCCAGAATTCGTTTTCCAGAAAGCTTCGAATTATGGAAAGGCCACCATAGACTCCATTTTATCCAAATAATACAAATTTTTAAACATTATTTCCTTCTTCTCTGTAAGCATAAAACAGTACCTTGTACTTGACACAAACTCAGATAAATTGTCCTTATTGGAAGTAAAACCAGACCATTTGGTTTTATTTAATGTTTACATGACTATCTAGAAGACTTAAGGTATGAAGATCCAAATTACAGGAAATCCGTTATCCGGAAAACCCCAGATCCAAAGAATTCTAGATAACAGGACCCATACCTTTACAAGGTACTGTTTTATTATTAATTTAAAAGTTTTAATTCAAATGTAAGCATTATTTGCGTAAAATGGGAGATTACCTTCCCTTAATTTGGATTTTTCAGAATAAATATTTATCTTTTCAGAAGTTTCCTGTTGAGTACAGTACAGGTATGAGACCGTTATCCTTCCCAGAATTATAGGAAGGCCATCTCCTATAGACTCCATTAAAAACAAATAATACATTTTTTTTTAAATGATTTATATTCCTCTGTAATAATAAAACAGTACTTTCTACTCGACCCCCGGTCAAGATATAATTAATCCTTATTGAAGGCAGCACAGTTCTACTGGGTTTATTCAATTTTTTATTTTTTTTTAGTAGACTTAAAGTAAAGAGATCTGAATTACAGAAAGATCCCTTATCTGGAAAATCCAGATCCTGAGCTTTTCTGGATAACAGGTCCCATACCTGTATTATGTTATCCCATTTTATATATTTTCCAACAACAGGGCAAGTTTTTTGCATATTTAGGGTGTGCTCCTCCAGGTTTTCCCTATATGTATTGAGTTTCCCAGGGAAGCTCACACACAATGAGATATTTCCAAACATTCCTCCTCTCTTAAGCAGAGAGTTCAGAGAGGCAAAGAAATGTAGTCAAGCAAGGAGGTCCCAGCCACAGGAAAATATAATCAGATGTAAATAATAAGTACATGGATATATGGTTCACATAGATGTGGTATGGTTACTTGTTATGATCACAAACCTGAAAAACACTTTGTTTTTGAAAATGTATGTCTTTGCACAGGTACTGAACACTAATAAAACCTGGAGCCAGGGGAATGTGTATTGATCAATCCCATCTTTAAATCCCTTCCTTTAAACCTTGCTGTTCTTTAACACAGTGAACTGGACAGTGAAAAATGTGCATAATGGTAGTACACTAATCAAACATCAGCATCATTGCTTTACTTTAAACTGTCTCTTTTACTCCAAAGCTTAATTACAGATGTGTTAGAATTGGGAATCATTCCAACAAGAACTATGTCAGTCATCCAAAATACTGAGACAACTTTGCCTGCAAATATTACACTGTAAGTAGAGCTGATGATACCTGTTGAGTGTGTCAAGTATAAATGGAGCCAGCATAATTCTCACCACATTTCATTATAGACTGGAAAATATTGGGTGTTAAAGTTCAGTAACATTCGGGTAGAGAACTAATGATATTGATTGTTTACATTAGGGTTTCCTCCAGTCCCCATTCGAGGGCTTTGGTCTCCAGAACAACTGTCCCTATACAGATTCCCCACCTGCAGCTATTGGTTCTGTAACGTAACCTGACTGTAACTTATCTGTAGAAATAAGTCAAATCAACTGGACATTCTGTGTTTTTTCTCTTGAAGACATTTCACCAGTCATCCAACTGGCTTTCTCAATTCAGAATAACTTGTAGATAGGATCTTGCTTTGGTATATATCCTCTGGAAAGTTGCTCAAATCAGCATAATCTGTTTATCATAATCCACAATGATGTCGATTGTATTAGCAAGATTAGATGTTGATGTAATAGCAAGATTGGAGCTTTGATGTGTTATTCAACCTTCCAGGGAGAGGAGCAAAACAGCATTGTATGTGGCAGAAAATAGATGTCGCCCCCCCCCCCTTTATTCAATGTTTTTACACATATGTCTTACACTATGTTCTTTTACACCTCTTCTTAAACAGTAGCTACCCCAGTCTAGAATCTGGACTTGCACCACACTGCGTACACAATGTTACTCTTCTTGTGCTTTGGGGTTGGATCTTTTGGGTGAACTAGTTGTTGCCTCAGCGTGTTGCTTGGTTTAAAGCAGATAGGGATGTGGTGTTTATTAAAAATCCTTCGTCGTTTTTCCAACACCGCTACATATGGGAGGACCAAGTTCTTTCTCCTGTCCTGTTTTCCTCCTTCACCGGTAGTATTGGTGTTATTGCTCTATCTATTGTCTGCCACATACAATGCTGTTTTGGCACCTCTCCCTGGAAGGTTTAATAACACATCAAAGCTACGATCTTGCTAATACAATAAACACCTAATATAATGACATCATTGTGGATTATAATAAGAAGATTATGCTGATTCGAGCAACTTTCCAGAGGATATATACCGAAGCAAGATCCTGTGTACAAGTTATTCAAGTTATGACTGGTGAAACATCTTCAAGAGAAAAAACACAGCAAGTCCAGTTGATTTGACTTATTTCTACAGATATACCACGACCTGGATAAATGGGAATCTTCACAAACTGTAACTTGTTTGATTGCTATCTGGCAAACATTGTCTTCTGGGGTTCATAAACTCGAATGACCCCAGGAATTGTTTACTGGAAACAATGCCAGTACCCCGATTTCTTAACCACACTACCTGGATCATCCTTTGAATATTGAGAGGCGGGACACAGTAAATGTCAAAGGAAATGTAAACTTTATTGATGTGTGTGGTGTTTATACAAATGCCTGCAGGTGGCACTGTGCATACACAGGACTTCCTGTACAGCTTGAAAGTGAAAGTAAGACTTACTGCTGTTATGTAATGGCTGCATGAACCTGCTAATAAAGCACTGTTATACCCTCATCATCCTCGGCTACCAAACACATCAATGTGTTCATGAACAATTGTGTAAAACAACATTTTACAGTCTATTCTTACTATGTAACCTGATAAAAACTGTAAAAATCAAAATACCCCCATTTTATGGTTTCCTAGATTTTACAGGTTAATTGCGGTTTTACAGGAAATGTAAAAGCTGGATTCAATTGCATTTCTGTATAGATTCAGCAGGGCACTCACCAACACTCTTCATCCACTATGACCACAGACAGTATTTCAATTAATGATTCTGTCCCTGTCTCTATAATGTTAGACATGTGACTTGACAAGAGAAGCATTGTCATTTTCTTTTTATTTTGAAAGGAAATGGAAAACTGGGCAAAAGATGGATTTTAAAAAAAGAAATGGAAACGAAGTTTTATATTGTACATTATATGGAGCATTACACTAGTGATAGATTTTCCAGGGTTTGAACAGGTAGTAAGTTTACCATAATAGCTTTTTTTCCGGAGCTCTATGGGGTACACAGCTATTACAAAAGAATGTGTAGTCAGAAAAGCTTTGTTTGGCCAGAGAAGAAGCTTGCTTATAGGAACAAGGACAACAGGAGGCAATTTACAAAGATTGCTCATGGCAGCAAATAAGGCGTGTTTTGTGAAAGGGAGTTTGGGTTGTTTAAAATGTCATTTATGATGACTTTTGACTGTACTTTTCACATAGGGAACTTGGCAGCCACATCAAAGTATTGTAGTTGCACAGCTTGCTGTCAAGTAAATAGCGACAAAACCAGACTACATAACCTGAAAAAAAAACTATGTTTATTAAAAATTCAGGGGCGACAGGTACGCTCAAAGGGAGCTATTGTCTTATATTTGACAGCAAAATTTACTGTTTTCTTTTGATAAAGTATGAATCAAGCTCATACCATAACTTAAATCCCTTATATATGGTATTATTTGAAAAACTTAAACCTTGGTCAGAATTTAACTCTCTGCTTTTACCAGTAAATACAGAATAATTTATTGCATATCAATGTTCCATGATCTCCCACAACATTAACGGATACCAATGGGGTGAATCCTGACACCATTCTGTTACAATAAATAGCCCCTTATAATCCCAGCAATATATTTTAAATATTTGAATCAGTCACTATGGAGGTAAAGCAATTTATAAGCTGCAGGGATGCTCTGGTAGGAACTATACCAAAGAATACATTTGGTTGAAATGAGAAAACCCAGCACTGACGTATAGTGATTTATTAAAACAAATTAGCTAAAACAAGCACGCTCATCTTGCAAGTCAACATTTTAGAAATTACTATCTGGTTGGTTTCCAGCACTTTAAGTACAAAGATACAAATCAGAGCTCAGTAATAAACCAGGGACTGACTTCTAGCTTTAAATAGCCTCTCTTGCCATTAAAAGGATACTTTGTATACGTGGGCTGCATACATAAGACAAATACATGATGTATACTAGTATATAGTATATGTAATATTAATAATATGAGATAATATGAAGTAATATGAGAAGTGGTTTGTCATGGAATGTTAACTTGTAGCAACTAATCAGCAGTAATCATTTCTTAGTCTAGTGGAGCTAGAATAATAGTAGTTTTAGAATAACAAGCAAAGATCTTATTGGTTACTGACAGGAAGACTGCCAGTGTAATGATATAAAACTCATTAATATAAGGCAATGCAATCAAAAGTTCAACAGTATCTGCTACTGAACATCAAGACCAATTCAATAATTTGAATGGATCTCTTCAATAGAATCTAAGAAAGATGACTGTACTATGCTATTAGAAACAAGCCGATATTTTGCAATAACTAAAAAACTGTTTCCTTTAGGTATGGAAAAACCATTTAATTTTATTACAAACCATTTCTAAACTTTATCCACTATTTACCTGCAGATGTTTTTTTTTTTTTTTTTTTTTTTTTAAATGCAAAATACTTTATTGTAGTATTCTTATTATTTAATCTGTTGAGTAATTTGTTCCTTCCCTTACAGGTGTGTGGTACTTGTCAAGACACTGCATAAAAGAAAATACACATTATAAGTCTGTGTTTCATGTTTGTGTGTATGTCAGATGGACCGATAAATTCATGAATTATAGATCAGGAAGAAAGTCATTTAAACTCCTAATATACTGTACATGTTACTTACATTTTACAGGTTGAATCTCTTGAACTCCACCAGAAAAAAAAAATTTACATGTTGTCTGCCTACAGTATCATCTCAATACTATCCACTTAAGCAGCCTGTTTTTGAGAAATACTCTTGAGATTAATCTGTCCTCAAAAGAAAAATTCTTGGCACTGGTAGAAAAAAAAAAGTATGCATGAAAAGCTGCCAGGGCACCCAATATCAAGCAACAGCCAGAGGTAAGTATTACATATAGGTCCCTACACCTCTCCAAGACAGTACAAAGGGAAGATTATTAATAATTGCAGTTATGATTTTGTCATGCATTGTGTTAAGTTACAGCAAATAATTGTCGAGTCTATGTGAAAGGCCTTCCCATAATTCAGGGAAGGATAATGGGTTTCTAGATAACAAATCCCATACCTGTACTGCACTCAACAGGAAACTTCTGAAAAGATAAATATTTATTGAGAAAACTCCAAAGTTTAGAATACTAGCTGATCTGGATAACAGATCTCATATCATAAACACATACCCAAATTGTAGTGGATTCTTAATGATTCCACAAATCATATTTATTATTTTTTCTAGGAGATTTGTGTGTCAGCAACTCAAAGCATGAGTGGGTTGGTTGCAGCTGTAAAAATGTTTGTTAAAGGAACTCACAAATAAATGAATTAATTATATAAACAACAAAATATAAATACAAAATAAAGAATGCAAACAGATGCATTAAACATCCACATCAGTTGAGTTTTTAATAATAGCAACAGCAAATTGTATATCGGTGAAGGAACTTTAGTGTACCAGAAAATATGTATGATCAAGCATCATGAAAAAATTAACACAGGATTCTATCCATAAAATATTTCATATGTATATTATTCTGGCAACCTTAGATGGTTTGTAGAACATTTTCAACTGAGAGCCATGTAACTAGAACCTGGTCAGTATGATGCAGGAACAAATTCCAACAGTCCAGCTCTTCCATGGTGTGGCTATGAACCAGCCAATGTTGCACCCCATGATTAATGTGAAAGATCCAGGCATTCTCCCCACATACTGAACCCCTATTTTACTACATATGAAAACAATACCATCCACGTGAGTAAATAATAGAATTAAATATGCAATAACTACTCTACAATGCCTTATAACTGACACAATATACATGAAACAAACATTGTAGCCAATCTTAACTGATCACTTAAA
>CM044443.1:84697335-84708768 GCA_024363595.1 Xenopus borealis | reverse complement strand
CCTGCCAACACAGACAAGTATTAAGAAGAACAGTAGATCAGTGGTAGGGTAGTTTGATGGAGCTTGTTTAAGTTGTTGAGATTCAGGGGTAAGTTTGATAGCCAAGCAGCTGAGTTTCCAATGAGGAGAAAGAGAAGGTGCAGTGTCCTGGTGGTACCTTGTCCAGATTAGGGGCCCAGAGGAGAGGGACTAGGGCACATAGTGCCAAGTACCTCATTGAATGTGGACACTGATGCTAAAAGTCAGTTAAAGTGTAAAGCATCCCTCAAATCAGAGGTAGGAAAGGTAGGCAGCTGGTGGAATCTGGTGACCTGGGACTTGTAATTCAAGTTAAGATACATTGGGGAAGATTGTGTGTGGCAAGTATCACTGTGGAAGCTGTGTTGGTGAGCAATTAAAAGATGTATTTGAGATTGACTAAAAGTCATATAGAACCTTCCATTTATTGCTTCTAAGTGGTTACTACAGTCCCCTGGAGAGCAATGGTGGTGTGGTTGAGGGTCGGCCAAGACATACGGAGAGTGGCTGGACACCACATAACCAGGAGATTTATTGTTATTGCACATGTATGTGTTCTAAGTTAATACTACTTGTATTTATTAATACCTTATTAATACTATTAATATTATGTATTGGATAAAATATATCCATTGGTTTGCCTGTTTTTATGCCGATTCCCAACATATACCCCACAGCACAGCATTCATTATACAATTTTATCCCCTAAAATATGGACTAGAGCAATACAGATATCATGCATTAGATATTGGCTTCATGACCGTTAAAATGATGCAGTAACATATGCTGACAAAAGATCATTTCATTATTATAGCACACCGTATTCCCCCATCAAAGATTCATTCAGCAAGCAGAAATAAATGATTGGTTCATTTGCTCCCTTGCATGGAAAGGCTCCATTGGGAATAAACTAGTAAACAAGCAAAAATAACTGAACATTAAATATGTTTTCCATTCATGCTGAATAAGGCCCTGAAGCCCTAATATCATTTTGAATGAATGCAAATGGAAGAGGTGGTAACTAGTAAGCAGGCATAAACAGCATTGAATGATAATAAAAATGAAAAGGTTAGTGTGACTATAAATGAATAGCAGGCGCCTTATTTGACAGCTGAATTGTGTATGAGAGAATAAGTCTTCAACAGCAGATATGAAAATGATGATAGGAAGGAAGCAGAAAGCTCTAATGGAACAGGGAACAAAGGCAACATGTAGAAGAACAATAATCCACATGCCATGAAAGAGATGTTTCCTATGTGCACATCTCACCCTCTTACTTCTTGCTTGCATCTTCTTCAGTGGATTCATGTTCAGGCACAATGTTACCAGAAGATCAGGGACAGGGGGTGGAAGTCAGCATAATATTCATATATTTATTCTTCTATAATAGTAATATGCGCAGAACTGTAGTACTACTGACTATGATCATTCTCTGTCCTATAAAACCTTCTATACAGACACAGTGCCACAGGAAAATGGAGATTAAGGGACAGACATTGATCTGTTTACATGTTTGATCTTTCGATGTTTAAAAAATTCAGGAGACAACATTTTCCCATACGTTCTACACCTACATCTAAAAATATCACCTCAAGTGAATGTTTTCCTCTATTCCTGAGATGTATAGATCAGTATTAGGCTGCAAAATTCATCAGGTGATGTATGTATATTAACATTTCTAGAGCGGTGATGAGGGAATTGCTTAGCAATTAGTCTTAGTCTTCTTTATATATTGTCACTTGTCTAAGTGCAATTGTCATCTACTGGGAAATGATGCTCCTTAATGGAAATAAAACAACCAAATATTCCTTGCCATTGGCCCCAATTCAGAACCAGATCTGCGCACTCTGGTTAGTTTGATCTGTTAGTACAGTGGGGCCTATGGATTATAATAGTATTATCAAACACTATTATAATAATATTATCAAACACTTCCATTGTTTACTACTGTATGGATCAGGCTTGGATTTGTACACCCCTCAGACAGGCATCCCTCATACCCACTGCACTGGGGACTTTGTAGAGGCTCCAGAATTTTTTTTGATGCAGCAGGGTGGCATGCCGCCCCTGAATTGCCACCTGTCTAGTTTTCACCAAAACAGCACGATCTTTGGGATGGTTGTCCAGGTGAAAACTGCCTTCCATATTTCCAATCTGGCTGTCTACACCTGATATCACAGACACACCCCATGGATGTTGTACATCCCTGTTGTCTTCCACCTGCCCCTACATCCCCAGGCACAACCTTTGCCCAGTGTAAGGACCAGCCGGGGATTTGAACTCTGGGGACCTGTAGTCTAGACAGTTGGGTGCACTTACTCCATGAGCCACTCTTAGGGCTGGTCTTGACTTCTTGTTTTATTATTCTGCATTTCCGTCTGTTTCCCAGTTTTTCTCCTCCCACCTTGTTATCTTCATGTGTTCCCTATCCTAATCTCTTCCCTTTATATACCACACTCTGAGCTTTGCTCAGGGCTGTGCCATTATCCTGTATTTCGTGGATGACCTGCCAACCTTGTCTTCTGATACCTTGTTCCTGATACCTTGGTTCCTTGCTCCTGAGATTCTTGACCTGCCAACCTTGTCTTCTGATACTTTGTTCCCAATACCTTGATTCCTTGCTCCTGCCTGTTCATTGCTTCATTGTTAAAGACTTTATTTTAAACTTTTCCTGTATTGTCCTCAGTCACCATTAAACCTGTTTATTTCACCATGCCTGCTCCTGTTGTCTATAGCTACTTCCCTGGGCTACCGCCACACCCACTGCCAAGTGTGGGATTTACTCCCATTACAGCAGCTTCCCGCTGTGAATGTTACACCTGTCTGCAACTTGCCAGAAGGTATCAATCCGACCCAATCTTTGTTGCCTTCCCACAAATCCAGGTCTGGTAGGGATGTGAAAGGATAAAACAGAGGAGTGACCCTTGCCCTGTAGAACAAAGTTGTTTTCTTTTAGCTCTGTTATATTATGGGATGTACTCCCTAAATGACAAAAAGGGTGACATCACCTTGTGCTTGGCTCTTGGTGCTCTGTTGAGGAGCAGGTAGGAATGCTGATGGTACAGGGGCTGGACTGGGCCTTACTTTCTGGATGAATGAGGTAGTCAGTTTCAATGATGGTACAACCCAGTGGTGAAATGTAGGCAAGCTTATTAATCAAGCAAGGGCAGCACAGAGACCCAATTCAGGACATTTAGTGATGTTACTATTTCTCAGACAATATGGGCCTAGCACAGGGACCACCGTTCCATAGTAACATAGTTAAATTGGATTGAAAAAAGCCAAAGTGCATCAAGTTCAACCCCTCCAAATGAAAACCCACCATACTTTCACATAAATTATATATGTCCATATCTCTACTAACTGTAGAGTTTAGTATAACAAAAGCCTTTGATATTATGTCTGTCCAAAAAATCATCTAAGCCCCTCTTAAAAGCATCAACAGAATCAGCCATCACAACATCACCCGGCAGTGCATTCCACAACCTCACCGTCCTGACTGTGAAGAACCACCTACACTGCTTCAAATGAAAAGTCCTTTTCTTCTAGTCTGAAGGGGTGGCCTCTGGTGCGGTGATCCTCTTTATGGGTCAAAAGGTCCCCTGATATTTGTCTATAATGTCCTCTAATGTATTTGTAATGTGTAATCATGTCCCCTCGCGAGAGAAAACAACCCCAACCTGGACAGTCTCCCTTCATAATCCCTTCATTCCTCAAACCAGTTTAGTTGCATGTCTCTGCACTCTCTCCAGCTCATTTACATCACTGCATACTCCAGATGAGGCCTTACTAGGGATCTATAAAGAGGTATAATTATGTTTTCATCCCTTGAGTTTATGCCCTTTTTATGCAGGACAGAACTTTATTTCCTTTAGTAGCTACAGAATGACACTGCCCAGAATTAGACAATGCTCATCAGCACAGTGGAAAGAGAAACAGGATACTCTTCCTACTACTGGATGGTATTCACTGAGGTGTCTCTACATCTAACAATATCGGTAAATGGAGGGCACTCAGGCTTAAACAATATTTAAATATGTAAATAAGAGGTGCAATATTAACCCAAAAATGCTACTCATATAGCATAAACATCAGAAATTGTGCAAGAGGTGGGTCTGCACACTCCAAATAAATAGAAAAAACACAGTGGTATGCAAAAAAACTATTTTACTTTATATAGAAATTTTGATCATCTTAAGCATCAGTATTATAACCAAATTCAATACATAGTTACATAGGTGCTAGCAAAATAGCAAAATACATACCACACAGTGTATATTCAAAATGTTGAAATGAGAACCTACAAGCAGCGGATACACTCGCCAAAGATGAGAATCACCCCAACGTTTCGGCGTGAAGCCTTTGTCAAGGGGAATTCTCCTTGACAAAGGCTTCACGCCGAAACGTATTGAATTTGGTTATTATACTGATGCTTAAGATGATCAAAATTTCTATATAAAGTAAAATATTTTTTTTGCATACCAATTGTGTTTTTCTATTTATTTGGAGTGTGCAGACCCACCTCTGGCAAAATGTCTCTACATCTAGCAAGATTTAACGTATAATTGATGATGTACTGGATTGACTTCATTTGAGCTCCATTGGAGTATGACATTTTGTATTTATTGTCACCTTATGCTAATATTACAATAATCAGCTGCATATAGACTTGTGCAGAAGGTACTGTACTGCTGTATTGCACAAGTGCAAATTGCAGAAGGGCCAGGTAAATATCCTATAAGTATCCTATATGGTAAATTCAGCTTTGCCTAGCATTGGAATCAAGGTTTGAATCATTGACACTGCAGGCTTTTGTCTGGTTTTAGTTCCTTATTTCTCAGCAAGAGCATTATTATGGCTTACAAGTTTTCTGGTAAAATATATGGTCCTTTCCATCTTTATTATCTTTCCTATTAATAACATTGGCACTAAGCTTCATTTTTACTGGCAGGGCTGATACAATAGCAGCCAGGTGGCAACCTGCAAGCATAATATATCTTTCAGACATCAAGTAGCCTTACCTATACATTACTTTCCACCTGCCCTTCACACGCTCTCTTAAACATTTTAATTACAGCAAGAAAATCCAGCAGCTACAAGTATTTGTGATCAACTGCGGCCACATAGACTGCTGATATGTAAAGCATTTTCTGTATACTTCCCCTTTAAGTGGGAATTCAGATTGCAGCAGAGAAACATGCCTCTGATTGGCTGGATTGTTGTTAAGCCGAGCTAGCGGGCGCAGGCATGCCTGTAAGTGTGTCCACGAGCAGATATTTTGTTGTATGAACATTGTATTCACTGTATATACTGATAATAGGATTAGCCCCACTGGAGATCATCGGAAACTGCCTGAGTTTAGCTGCCTTTCTGGAACAGCTGCTCGCTTGTTTGCCTTTCTTTTGCCTTTATTATTTTGCTGTTGTTTCATGTTTGTCTTATGATGCCAGTGTGTCCAGCCAGATGCTGTAAAATGTTCATTGGCAATCCAGAAATTTGTAAAGATGATCCGTTTGTGTAAGCTCTTTGCTCTCTCAGTCTAGTTAGCTGACAGTTAATCCCCCATCTTTATAGAGAGGAAGCAATTGCAGTTGGGGAGCAAAAAAAACCTTTCTGTTTAATTCTCACATTTGTTCCCCTCTAAATCTGTAAACTAAAAAACCCAAACTTATATACAGATGTAAAATTGTTCTTTAATGAGAGTCAAATGTCAGTATTGTTATCACATAAAAAAGATAAAAGTACAGTTTTTGCCTGTACAGATACAGGATCTATTATCCAGAATGTTTGGGACCTGGGCTTTCTGTAATTTGGATCTCCATACCTTAATATAAAACAGAATTAGTTGTGCTTTAAGCCAGAAAAGTAAACAAGGTTGGTACTTCCAAAATATTTTAAATGAACAATGGCAAAAAGACAAACTAGTGAAAAGATCACTGTAGGGCATACTCACAGTTCACCCCAGTCCCAGGGTGCAAGTCCGCCACAATGTTCCACTAGTTATGTGAGTACTTTCAAAAATAATGTTGAGCCAATAAATTTAAAAAATTAGAAAAATATTTATTAGGACATATCAGGCAAGACCTAACGCGTTTCATGCCTAGTGGAACATTGCAGTCTCCATACCTTAACTCTGATGAGAACAATTTAAATATATTGGGGTTTATTTATGAAAGGTTGCATTTTAGAGCTTTATGAGCTCTATTAAAGGACAAGGAAAGTACAAAATAGAATAAGACTAGAAATGCTGTATTTGTATACTAAATATAAACAAGAACTTACTGCACCACAAGTCTAATCAAAAAAATGATTTATGCTTTCAAAGTTGGTCACAGGGGGCTGTCATCTTGTAACTTTGTTAAACATCTTTGCAAGACCAAGACTGTGCACATGCTCAATGTGGTCTGGACTGCTTTACCAGTCCTAAAGGGGGGTAGCGAAGAGCGAATCTGTCCCATTTAGCTGAGAAAAAGTGGATTGGAGTAAATTTTTTTTTAGTTTTTTTCATGTTTTTTTACATGCCAAATTAGGGTCGGACTGGAACATTGGGGGCCCATTGGGGCTGTCAAATAAAGGGCCCTCCTACCAGTCCCTGGGACGCCCAACCCCTGTTGCGCATTCACAGTGCAACAGCTTTCATTTTTGGGGCAGCCAGGGGACAATGAGGGTTGGGGGCCCAGTCTGACCCTGTACCAAATTAATTGAAGTTAATGGGAGTTTCTTCTCACTCAAAATGCATGACTCAATGGCCATTATTTCTCACGTTTTTTCTCACTTCAACAACATTACAGTCAATGGGCGTTTTTCTGCATTGTCTTGCAGTTTTTGCTGTGAAAAGTTTTGTAGCAAATTTTTGCTGCGGAATTTCACAGAAAATCTATACTTGGTTAAAAAAATTCTCATGATTACCTGGAAGTCTCTATAATATGCAGGTCCGGATATGTGGAGAGACCACCTAGGCCCGGTCCTAAGGCGGAAGGATTTTAGGGGGTGGCATGCTGCTCAACCACACCCACATTAGTTCAGAAATGTAAATTTCCTGTGTGCCAATTCCTATTGTTCCGTCCTGAACATTTGAGCAAATAAAAGAAAGGGGACAGGGGTCACAAACGACTGCGGACAGGGCCGCCATCAGGGTGGGATGGGGGGGGCAAGTGTCCTGGGCCTGAAGGGGGGCCCTGCAGTGCTGCACATTAAGAAGAGCCCCCTTACGAGTACCTTCCGATGATTGTAGGAATGCGGAAATGCCGAACAGTTGAAGTGCTGAAGCGGCGGAAAGACCCGAAGGAGCCGACACTGAAGTCCTGAAGCGGGCGAAAATACCCAATGTCCTGAAGCCATGAATTCAATTCTACTGACACCAATGTGTGTGTGTGTTTTTTTTTTTTTTAAATCCCCTGGCCACCAATGTTTTATGTTAATACTCTACAGGCCCTTGGCACCAATTTTTTTAAGAAAATAATTTTTGGGGCCCCAATTTTTTTTATCTTGTAAGGGGGGCCCTGGCGCCAATGTTTTTTTTAACTTATAAGGGAGCCCTGACCATCAATATGTGTGTGTGGGTTACTTTTTTAGCGCTGACGTCTGTGTGGTCTTTTAACTGTGATGTGGAGTGGGTGAAATCTGGGGTGAGGCTTGGGCCAGGGGGCCCTGAAAATGTTGTTGTGTGGGGCCCCGTGATTTCTAATGGGGGCCCTGATTGCGGGCCTAGTGGCACCGCTATGTACTGTAAATCCGGCCCTGATAATATACAGACATGGTGGGATTGCTGCCCAGATAGAAATTTTTCCTAACCTATAAAAGACTGGAATAGGTTAAATAACAAGAAGCTGGTGTGAGAAGTTGTAGATTTGCTTTGTCTCTCATCAGGCCTGGACAGACCACAGTGTTCTGGCACTTTGTGTAATGCTCAGTAGGGAATGCCCCAGGTAACTGAATGAGTATTTAAATAAGAATAGAATAATTAGCAGTAGAGTCCTGTGAGGAAGCAAAGAAAGCATTTGAACAGTTTGTTTGAAGAAAATGAGGATAAAGTAATGTCATTTGTAAAATGCTGCCTATTGCCCCTAAGGCAAATATTCAAGATACTCTGAGCAAACTCGCCCTCTCTCCGAATTACACCAAGAGCTCACCTCCTCTCTCTCTTTTAATGTCAGCGTGCTTTTTTTCAAATATGTATATCTCAAATAACCTATGACAAAATGTCTAAAAATTGAATGTACGCTGATATAAAAGGGAAACGAGGGACACGTCTATTGCGAGGCTGTATAGGCTGAAGCACATCTACCACAGCCTTCTGTTTCCAAGTCTATTATTCGAAAGGGGAATGTTGGAAGTTATAGGTTTTATTATTCTTAAATGTTTCAGAATATTTTATCATGATTTAAGAAGATTAAAAATGTAGGTCCAGTCACTGGCTATTTTGTGTAGGATCAGTGTTAGTATATGAAATGCATTTATTGCTGAACTGAACGAGCCTCCAGCCGTTAGGCACTAAAAAAAGAGGATCGGCGAAGGAAATGGCAAGAGGAGAAACACAGTAAGAAATAAATGGACTGAAAAGTGTATTCCCTGGGCTCAGACATTCACTCACTCGTACAATAAAAAAATGTAAGCGCTTCTTTCATCCTCAGCTAAAAATTATATTGTTGTTAGAGTCTGAATCCCAGGCACCACAAATGGCAACAGATACAATCAGAGCGAGGCAAATCTCATGTGTCCCAGTGCAAAGCCCAAGCACAGTTCTATATCCAGCATCAATACATCAAACACTACAATATCTGGGAACACTTTAAAAAAAAATATTTCCAATTAACACACACACAAAAAAAATAAAAATCTTTCATGGATTCATGTTTTGCGCCTGCTGTCTAGACCAGGAAGGGTTGCCATCATTGATGGAACTATGAACTTTGAATTGTACATACCAGCAAATTCTGAAGACAAATGCCAGGGTACTTGTCCATGTACTGAATCTCAAGGGAAGCTGGGTCATACAACAAGTAAATGACCTTATTATTAACATGTATTACTATAGTGCCAACATATTTCTTACCAAGAAATGGTGGAAGTAGAAAAGGTTAAGGTTTTGGAATCACCAAGTGAAAGTCTTGACCTTAATCCTATAGAAATGATAAAGAAGGACACAAGGACAGGTAGATCGTGTGAGGATGCTCACCAAGATCCCTGAAATAGTTCTATTCAGAGGAATGAGCTTAAATTTCTCCAAACCAGGATGCAGGACTAATCAGCAATTACCAGCAAACTGGAAAATGAGGTTCAATATTGATAAATACAAGGTTATGCAATTTGGTAGAAATAATATAAATGCAATTTATACATTAAATGGCAGCATGACAATATAATGTCCTGTTGCCCTGCATTGGTGAAAGCTGTGTGTTTGCTTCAGAAAGACTGAAAGAAGTTGCTGTGTAGCCATGGGGCAGCCATTCAAGTACAGGATACACAGCTGATAACAGATATACTCTGAGTATTCCACTGTATAATATAGGGCTTATCTGTTATCTGCTGGGTATCTGAAGCCTTTTCTCCCTTTTCAGCCTTAAATGGCCGCTCATTGTTACACAGCAGTTTGCTTCAGAAACTCTACTAGTTTATGTAAATAAACACACCAGTTGTACCAGTGCAGAACAAGAGTAAACTGTATGTTAATTCTTTGATCTTACTGTTCCTTTAACTGAGAAGGATCTGGGGATTTTTTGTACATATTGAATTTAATGGACTTTTGTCTTTTCTCAACCCAAATTAAATATGTGAATATTTAGTCGCACTTATTGCTGACCAAGCAGGGCACACCAGTTACTATAAGCAAAAACTTCACATACTTTTGCCACAAAATAAAGTAAAAAGTACAACCTAATACATCCCAGGTCTACATGGCCCAAGCACTCAAGGCGCTCAATTGATTACTCTATACTTAAACAGTAGGTCTGTGCTGTGGTGCTAGGACTAAAGATGGCCAAAGACGCACTGATAAAATCGTAAATTCGTAAAACAAAATAAATTTTCGTACGATGTTCGGTGCGTGTATGGTAGGAAAGGAGCCAACCAATATCTGCAGAAGACTTGGATATCGTTTGGCATCTCGATCAGGCTAGATGGAGAATTTTGATTGGCTGCCTTTGAAGGCACCCTAAACATTGTTCACTGTTTAGTGCTGACAATTCAGCTCTACACGTGTGTAATGAAACTAATGATCTTTCTTGGAAAGATCATTTCCCAGAAAGATCGTAATTGTACCGTCTATGGTCACCTTTAATGTTGGGCTTCCTTGAGGTTCTCCTGATAAATAACTACTCTCTTGAAATGTCAACTGTTTTGCATTACAAAAATGTTTTAATATTAATTATTATCAATAGGGAAATTTTGAGATCCAATGTTTTGTTTCATGATCATTTTCCATAGAAGCTCCCTGCACATAATCCCTTTTTTTGCCCCTTTTTAGTATTAAATCTCATACTTTTAAACTGTCAGTCTCTGTCTCCATGCCTTTAAGGGGATCCCATCAGCACATACTTTCCGTTTCATTGTTTTATACATGCTAATTTTTACTGCTTTTATTTAGATTTTTCTCTGTGTACCCATTTCTACAATTTTTTATTTACTTTTATAAAGCCTTTCCAGGGCTTTCCAGGATCTTTCCTTTGTCATTAGCCTATTAGTCAGAAACACATTGGTGAGGCTTGCCCAGGGAAAACTTTGCCAGCTTGAGCCTGCTGTTAAAACATATGTAATGTCCTGGTCAGTTTCTCATGCATAAAATTGTACACTACCTCCTAGCAACTTCTGTAATCAGACTCTGCCAACTCATGTGATACTACAATAGTGTAATAACAAACTTTATCCCTGCTGTCCCTCTTCATTGTGAACTCACTTCGACAAGACCCCAGACTCGGAAGGCCAGTGAAGTTAAAATATAAAGTATTGGCCTAGGATTCTGCATGAATACAGAGCTCCAGTTTACTGAAGTAGCTGAACCTTCATTTTTCTTCCTGCCACAATTTGCGTGGATTCATCTGGAGCACTTTTAAGGTAAAGCTCTGCAACTGCTAAACTGCAGCTTCAATGAAGTTCAGTTATGTTACATGTTACATTAGCTAAGTAAAAAAAATACAATTCACTGGGTTAAATAAATATATAAATATATATACATACATCTATACATATATATTCCAAACCATGCTTGCAAATCAAACAAGCCTTGAGGAGATCCCTTGCTCTCCATATCAAAAGCAAAAGTGCCTGAATATTTCACAGTTGTTGTGTTTGATGTGGAGAGGCAGGAGCCTGCAGGAGCTGAAGAGCCACTGGTTATGGAATTGTACCTGGGGTCACAAACCATAAGAATACTGAATGGAACAACAACTGGGGTCTCCACAGATTTCGATTTTTGGA
>CM044443.1:84659061-84675246 GCA_024363595.1 Xenopus borealis | reverse complement strand
AAGTAGCATTTTACTGCATGCAGACATTGAAAGTTGGACAGTGTTGCAATCAGGCTTTCGACTTTTCATTTATTTTCTGTTTGCTAAAAATCACAAAATCTCAGATATTTAGTTTTCTGCACTGTACATCACTGCTCTATAAATAATCTCCATCGTCACTTTTTCAATACTTTGCCAGCAGTTACTGTTCTATCAATACCCTGCTATTAGTCCACTGATCTTTCAGTAGTATTGAATGTTACTTTCTTTGTTGTTACTGTCAAAATACTGCTTTTTGAGAACTCCCAAGACCCAATAACACAATGTTTCCCACCCACCATAAATGTTGCATCAGTACCTTCCCATAATACACCAGTGCTCAATATCTATTTCTATTCTGTTAAAATCTCACCAGAAGCTTGGGGTTAGTGATGTGTTGGCTGGCCCGAAACACATGGGACCAGCAGTCGACTACCGCAAAAAAAATCTTCTGTGTATGGGTAAGGTACTATACCATGGTATGCCTCCCCATAAACCTTTCATAAATACATGTCCACCATACATCTCCAATACTAATCTGCTATTAGCTGTGGTAAAGTTATGCACCTGTCTATAGAAGTAAAAGCTCTTTCTATATCCTGCTTATGTCCACTACCGCTTTTTCACAATTTACCACTCTCAATACCAGGGGTGTAACTACAGAGGAAGCCAGTTGCATGGGGCCCAGTAAGGATCTAATTATTTGGCACATCAACATATCTGGTCAATATATCTGGTCAACTCAGCAATGTTTGGGCCCAAACTTGGGGCCAAGTAACATCTAGTTACACCAGTACTCAATATTCTTTCATAAAATTACTGGTTTATTAATACACTCCACTGAACTATATTTCTCCTTAGTGAATATCATCCAATAATCCATTACTTCTTTCCCTATACCCTGTATTGACCATTACAGCCCTATAGATTTTCCTAGTGCTATTATTGTTGTAAAAAAACAAAATCTTGTCAAGACACTGAAAGGAACTCGTATCATGACAAAAGGTAATTTCTAGACAATATTCACAAGTGGACCGGTTTTAATTTGAAATGTAATCCCACATAGGGAACACAATGTGGTCAGATAATGCCTAATGAGACCTATACAAAATCTTTACATATATAAGGGGTCATTCAAATACATAAAATATTGTAATATGTACTTAAATTCGTCTTGTGTGACCTATGACTTAACAGCTACCTGATGTAATTATTTCCCAAACATGAAAGGCATATATTTTATATAGAAAAGGTACAATCTGGTCACAATGTAGAAGCTTTTGAGCACATAGATGAGTTAATCCCAGTCCTGTGGAACATCAGCTTCCATTATTAGGCTTGAAAGAACAGATAGAGGACCCTGTAAACATTCCATGAAAATGTTTTCTTTGCACCTAAACTTAACCACTGCTCAGTGAGTCCCTCAACATTACTTATTATCTGTAATAATCCCTCCCCATACTTACATTTGAAATTCAGTCACGTCTTATTATGTTGTCTTCTGCTGTCAACAGATTCTATCAACAATTTTTAATTTCCTTGCTAGTACATAACAATTGCATGACGACTGGCTGCTTAAACCGCTGGGCTTGGCCACACAATCATTGTACTAATTTTTTTTTTGTACCAAATTTAAATAACAAATGACCACTTCACATCTATGTCATTTCATAGCTACATTTCTAGCTCCTCACCCTTTTGCCATATATAATTACTGCAATACTTCCATATACCCATTACCCTGTGTCCAATAAGGTAACTGCTTTTAATACAATAATCAACATCAAATCAGGACATGTTTATATAACCTGTGTGCCTAATAGTGCCATTGGTGCATTTTCAGAACATTTACAATGCTCTCTATAACATACGATACATGACAACAGATTACCAGTAAATGTTAAGTGTATTGTTTCATCTGTGCAAAGTCAGATGTTTTATTACTAGAGGCAAAACTAACCAGCCAGTGCTGCAAATGGTTTCAATTACCAGTCATAATTATTTTTAGACAATGGGAAAAAATTTCCTTTTCGGTCCATAACTTATTTTTTCTGGATTTGTACAAAAGGTAATCAGCTTGAAATGACTTAAACAGAGGCAGCCCTCTGGCATCTTTACCACATTAATTTCTCTTTTAAGCATAACAAACCTTTTGTATTATGCAGAAAAAAACAGCCCAAAACGCACAACCAGGGAAAATGCACAATAAGTACAGGTGAAAACAGCCACATTAAAATAAATGTACAGCACAGAGTAGTACAAGGAAAGGGGGGTGGGGGCACAGAGGTCTTTAAGGAAATATCAAAAACCAGAGAGGCCAGTAGACAGAGCAGAGGTCTACAGCTGAAAGCGTAGTGCTGGTAAAGGGCAGCAAAACAAGAAAATAGCAGCAAAGGTGAGCAAAGATTAGCTCAAGGAGTAGAGAGTATGACAAATAGTGAACAGACCGCAGAGCAGAACATATACAGAGAACAAAGAATTGTGAGGCACCCATTAAAAACATGGAAAAAAAATAGAGAAAGCAGGAGAGAAAAACCAGGGCAAGAGGGATAACTGTTCATAATATGAATAAAATACCCCTATTGTAAAATGTAAGAATATTACAAGTTACCAGGGAGTTCTATGACCACATTAAAGCAGAAGGTGACTTATAATATCCTCAGTATTTTGCAGTGGGTACTTTATTTATTATAAATTTATAATACACAAGTTTCAGTGAGTCATGTGACAGAAATTACATCACTAAGCTCAGATTATAACCAATGACATCACTAAGCACCTTTATAAGGAAAAATGTACAGGATACTCATGGCACTTGTTTATTATATATATACACATCAACCACTAGATATGGCGGTTTATACAGAATACTGAAAATGTTGCCGCTTTACTGATAAATGGTAATCCATTGAAATGCAGCTTTCTTGCTGCATAGGAGACATGCATGGTCTGCACATGTTCATATATCTTCCGCAAGATGACAGTAGCAATGTCTTCAGTCTGAATTAACAGCGGAAATCAAATATCTGAAAAACTGCACAGACAACATAGGAAATGTGCCAGCTGTCGAATAGGAAACTTTGATACCGGGTCCAGGCACCTTTCCATGCAACACTGGTCTTACACACCATGCATCAAGATGCAGTAAAGGCAACCAGCATGCAGGCAGGCAATGAAAACAGGAGGAGAGAAAGAAACAAAAGGATGTTCAAAGAAACAAAATAGATGGCAGGGAAAAGGAATAAGTGCAATGTGAGTGTGTGATAGACTGAGAGACAAAGATTAGGAAGACAGGATGAGATACACAGGAATTGAGTGCTGTGAGAGAATGAGAGGAAAGCAGGGGGGACAGGGGAGGTCAGGCATTCTCTAGCCTCATGCATGTGAAGAATCCTGATTAAAGCCAACACTGGCAAAGCTATATTAATAAATCCTCTCCAGCTTGGGAGGAGGAGTAATGCAAACTGTCAGTATGTGTATCATTTATACAAGAGGAGCGCTGATAAATTCCTCCTGATTAAACTTCTGTGCAGCCTCAGTGTATCTGGAAATTAATGTATACAGACAGAATGTCACAATGTATACAGAGAATGTGCGTCTCCAGCCCCCAGACATTCTAATTAGATGAAGGTGCTGAGCTGCCAGAGAGAGAAAGGGAATGGCTCTAAAGTGAGTGCAGTGTACGATCATACTATTCTAGTGGCATTTACCCTGTTATAGGTTAACTTAAGGTATGAATGAATCCGAGAAGGTGTATTTATATTGTCACTAACAAGCCAAGTCTAAAAAATAAAATAAAAAACCCCAAATCAAGTCTTTACATTTTATATGCTCACCACAGGGTGCAGGCCACAGCAGGTACCTGCATTTCTAATAATTTCATAATTATTTTGTGCTGTTATAGCTTTATTTTTTAATACTAGATTGGTTCTATTTTTAGTCTATATTTAACTTCCTAGCTATATAGACATATACAGTAGTTACAATATAGATTTTCCTTATTTTGGAGGCAGAAGCAGTGCTTATAATAAAGCATAAGAGCATGTTTTTTTTTTAATGGTTATTAAATGACTCAAATATTACGAAAATATTTCCACTACTCTTATGCCATTTAATGATTTGAATAATGTTTTTCAATAAAAAAAAAAAAAAAAAAAAAAAAAAAAAAAAAAAAAAAAAAAAAAAAAAAAAAAAAAAAAAAAAAAAAAAGAGTCAAGAAAAACTCTTCCCATACCCAATCCAAATCCATCCAACCCACAGTGCGCTACCATTTATTTACTTGCACGAAGGCGGAAGTCTACCTGAACTTGCCCCCCTTGGGCTTCGAGTAGGCCTGCACTTCAAAAATTCTCTGCTTTAGGAAATAAATGATTTCACCAAGTCTGGAGCAGAATAAAATTTTACACCACTTTTTGCAAGGAGTTTGTAGGTTCCTCCCACACTAATTGGCTCCTGAACAAATTATCTGTGTGCGTAAATACAGGTATGCTATTGTAAGGCTGTATTAAACCTAAGGTCTCTGTGTTAAACTAAAAATGATAATGCTTTCAAATTATTAAAATATAAAACCTATACCTATGCGATGCTACTTCTACCCGATTAATCCATAAAATTCAGAATATTAAATTACCCACTGTACTGTGGTTCTGAGCCCAAACAATTTGATATCGGTTTATCATTGGATCCATTTTTGCCTTGTCCACATAATGAGGATTTTGCCTAAGCTTCATTCACGGCAGCTGTAGACTTTGGCATCTCACCTACAAATCTTAAGATTTAGCATCTTTCAGCCCTCTTATCATTTCATGCACTTCATGCAGGGATTTGGGAATTGACCAAAATATGGACAACGCACATGAAGAGGAAGTGAACCACTAAACCAAGCCTGGGTGTGAGATAGTACTATGCAAGGTAAGAGTAGGTATAGACATTCAATCAATGGTGCATATAAGCCCCAAGTTAAAATAAAACACTACAGATTAAAATGCTGAATCAAAATAGACACCCTGTGACCTTGCCAGTTGAATAACCCCTCTCTTTTGCATTCCTTCCCACTGCAGGCTTGGTTTGTTTCAGCACTGAAAAAAAGTACAGAAAGCTGATACCAACCGTGAACTGCAGGCTCTGTCGTTGCACTTGCGTCTACACACGGGAAGAGGAGTAGGAAGGGAGGAAACAGGAGGAACAGCATGCAAAAAAAGGAAAAAAATGGGACAAAATAAAGGGAACAGATAATACACGAGCAATAATGAATCTCACACAGCATTGAGAGTCAGTAAGACAAGGGAAAACATGACAGTCATACACAAGAGACACCTCAGACTTACCTCCAGACCTGAAAAGGTCAGATCCCTTTAGGACCAAAAGAACTACATTATGAACTTTGGGAACATAATGGCTTAAGGAGAACAGCTTTGAATATAATAAAGTAATTATTTCAAATGTAAATTGTCATAAAGGCCATACTCTCTGTAAAGGAAATATGCCCTCGGTGCCTCCTTGTGTTGAGATTGTTTAAAGCCCTAAATGAAATAAGGGAACCTGGGGCAAAGCAAATGATGCATACACTGTCAACAATTTCTACCAGTTTCAGTCAGCAATTGTGCTGCTTTCTTAAATGCCCTTACCTGGGCTTCATTAGGCTGGGGACAGACAGGGAGATTCGGGGAGATTCTGTCGCCTGGCGTTTTTAGCAGGCGACAATCTCCCCGGATTTCCTTCTCCCTGTCTGCCGCTAGTATAAGTGACAAAGCGCCAGCGTCTGTGCACACGCTGCGCGGCGATTTCCGGAATCGCCCAAAGATACTTCGTGAGGAAACTTCGGGCGATCCGGAAATCGCCGCGTAGCGTGTGCACAGGCGCTGGCGCTTTGTCACTTATACTAGCGGCAGACAGGGAGAAGGTAATTCGGGGAGATTGTCGCCTGCTAAAAACGCCAGGCGACAGAATCTCCCCGAATCTCCCTGTCTGTCCCTACCCTTATATGTACAGCCACTTAAATGACTCTAGCTACACAACAGACTGGATTCTCTTTGGCGGTTGTATTTATTTTAATTTAGAGGGTTTAAAATGTTAACATCTAAAAAGGGAGGCAGCACACTTAGAGGCAGAAATATAGAAATAACCTTACTCTAGGAGATAAAATAACAACTTACAAAGAGCAAATATGTTTAATTTTTTCCTTATGTCTGTTCACTCCTAGCCCACAAAAATGTAGAAATACATACCCATATATATTTATTTCAGATAGCTCCTCATATAGCAGCAATCATTATGGCGACCACATAAATGACATTCTCCTAGTTCATGTGGTCACCTAAAATAACAACCGGTCACAATTCCCAAACCATACAATTTATTCAATAGTTTACATACAGTAAGTTGCCCAGCTACTAAATTAAGCTCAAAAGAATACTGTAACCCAACTGCTTAGGCCTATTGTGAACGTGCCAACAATCTGTGCAGCCAGGGTTTCTTTGATTACATATTAAAAGCAGCAAAACTTACCTCTCTTACAATTACTATTAGCATTATATGGAATATGCCGGGTCATAAATTTTAAAAAAGGTTGATTGGAAGATGGGGCTATTGGCGAACACTAAAGGCCTGGGAAAATACATGGAAGTCTGGAGGCACCAATATCGAAGGCCCATATTATTATCTTATTTATAAGGCTCCAGCATATTCTAAAGCACCATAACGCAGAATGATACAGGAATATGGACGTTATGCATGAAGGAACTGCAGCACATTTCTGTGTTCAAAAGTTATGGATACATTTTCATTTTAATACATGGACTTAAATACTAGGAAGCAAATACATAGTCCTGCACCTTGGACCATAATTCCTTGTATGGTTTCTTGTTGACTAAGGAGGGCATTTCTAACAGCTGGAGGCACAAGGTTGAAAATCACTGGTATATACAAAGCAGGAAAAGTCAATTGGTCATCAGAGAACAGAACAATAAACAGTCTTGCATGTCACCTTACATACATGCAGAAGTGAACATGGAGACCATCTTATTACCTGGTCAGTCTAACCAGCAAGTGTTAGTGTTAAGATTAAGGTTCAAGGAGCTCTATTGTGTCGACATCAAGCTATGGGTCCAATATCTTTTTTTAGTTTAACTTTTAGTATAGAAGGACATTCTTAATTTGTCTTCATTTTTCTTTTTAAATAGATTTTGAATTATTTGTTTCCCATTTTGTCTAAAGCTTCACATTTAAAAATGCAGTCTGTCTCATGGGGGGGGGCACTGTAAACATAAAACAGTTACCCCCTGAGGTTACAGTTTTATTATTTGTACAGGTATGGGATCACTTATCAGGACACCAGTTATCCAGAAAGCTCCGAATTACGGAATGGCTCCATTATAATGAAATAATCCAAATTTTTAAAAACGATTTCCTTTTTCTCTGTAATAATACCTTGTACTTGTTCCCAACTAAGATATAATTAGTCCTTATAGGAAGCAAAATCAGTCTGTTGGGTTTATTTAATGTTTACAAGATTTTCTAGTAGACTTAAGGATCGAAGATCCAAATTACGGAAAGATCCATTAACCGGCAAACCTCAGGTCCCTAGCATTCTGGATAATAGGTCCCATACCTGTACTATCTTCTTTTTCTATTTAGCCACTCTTCTATTCAGATTAAAATGGACCCTATCAACTAGATAACAGGCAAAATCTATAGAGCTGCTGAAAATATATATGATTTATAAAAAGGAATACTGATTGCTAACTGTTGTACCATATCTACAATATACTAAAAGGTAAATTTTAAGATCAACTAGATTTGTAGAAAAATGGAATAAGCAGCTTCAAGGCAGTTCTTATAGTCTGCAAATTTCTTTTATTTAAAGCAGTGTATAGCACACAGCCCTGGGAATAGTGTCAGCTACCTGAATCATCTACCAGTAACGTTGGAACCAAACCTTTGTTTAAGATCAACAACCCCTTTATCCCAGTGGATTATCATGCCAGAGTAGGCCAGGAAGTAGCCAAATAAGAAATTATACTGAAAAAAAGTGCTAAAGGAAAACTATACCCCCAAAATGAATACCTGAGCAACAGATAGTTTATATCATATTAAGTGGCACATTAAAGAATCTTACCAAACTGCAATATAGATATCAGTATATATTGTCCTTTTACATCTATTGCCTTGAACCCCCATTTCGTGATGGTCTGTGTGCTGCCTCAGAGATCACCTGACCAGAAATATTTCAACTCTAACTGTAACAGGAAGAAGTGTGGAAGCAAAAGACACAACTCTGTCTGTTAATTGGCTCATGTCACACCTAAAGATGGCCATACAGGGGCAGATAAAGCTGCCGCTATTGGTCATTTAGACCAATTTGACAGCTTATCTCCCCGTGGGGGCTTCCGACGGGTGTTCCCGACCGATATCTGGACATGATATGGAAAGGTTGGATTTGCTTCCGGCCGACCAGCCGGAAGTCCATTGCGCTAGTCGTAATCCGAACGTTTGGCCCTATGGCCCTAATATAGCCCTGCCAGTTAGTGGCATATCGGGGAAAGATCTGCTCGTTTGGCTATGTCGCCAAACGAGCGGATCTTTGCATCTAGGGCCAGCTTTACTTAATAGTTTGTTTGACACGTTTGTGTGCACCGTTGAATCCTACGATCCCAGGAGCCTGTAATGTTTTTAAAATGGCTGTGTTCTATTCATGATTACCGTATGACACGTGCTATTAAAAAAGTATATATAGTATAGTATATATTTTTATTTACATGAAACAGGGTTTTTACACATGAGTTGATTTGCGCAATTTCTTTTATAGAGACCTACATTGTTCGGGGGGGGGTATAGTTTTCCTTTAACGAATGAATGAGGTAAACATGCCATAACACTGAATTATCACATTATAAATTAAGCTAAAGTTGTCATTGGCTACCCTTTTAAAGGAATTGTTCAGTATAAAAATAAAAACGGTGTAAATAGATAGGCTGTGCAAAATAAAAAATATCTCAAATATAGATAGTTTGGCAAAAATGTTAGGTATAAAGTAGTTGCACCGAATCCTGGATTCGTCCTTTTTCAGCCGGATTCGGATTTGGCAGAATCCTTGGGGTAAATTTATCAAAGAGTGAAGTACCGCCACTAGAGTGAAATTCCACCACTCATTTTGAATGGCGTATTTATCAATGGGTGAAGTGAAAGTTCACCCTTTGATAAATACACCATTCAAAATCCCATAGAAATGAACGGAGAGCGACAGAATTTCACTCTAGTGGCGGAACTTCACTCTTAAATTCACTCTTTGATAAATATAACCCCCAATGTCTGGCTGAATGGAAACAAAATTTGCATATGTAAATTAGGGGCGGGAGGGAAATAACATTACTTTTCATCACAAAACAATTTCAGATTCGGTCAATTCTCAAATTGTTGATTCCATGCATCCCTAGTATAATGGCTGGAGTGACTGGATGTCTAATACAACAGAACACTGCTTGTTGCCTTTCAGTTCTCGTTTCCACCGACTGGTTACCAAGCAGTAACCAATCAGTGACTTGAGGGGGGCCCAGATGGGTCATAACTGTTGCTTTTGAATCTGGGGATCAATTGCAAACTCACTGGACAGTTATGTCTCATGTGTTACCCCTTCAAGTCATTGATTAACTCAGAGTTAGAGAGCTGAAAAGCAGGAAGCAGTGTCCTGGCTATTATGTTATTATGCCAGTGTCCTGGCTATCACTCCAGCCTTTAGACATTACATTTTTGTCTAACTATATTAGAACGTTTTATTTTGCACAGACTACCTTTTTACACTGAACTTTTCCTTTAGGGACAATTAACACATAAAGAATAAAACTGGTGTAATTGAAATAGTATACCATGTACTGCTAAAAAAGTTTGTTTCAGAAACACTATGGGGGGAATGTAATTAAAGACGCATAGAGAAAAACATTGCACACCAATAAGAGTAAAAATCCACATCACTCAATGTAATATTGTTCCTTAAACGGTTATTGCATAGCAAATCGTTATTGCGTGTTGCAATTGTGCTCTCTTTAGAAGAGCTTGAAGGGGTCGTAATCTTTTGGAGCAAACATTGTGACTTTTTCAGTAAGTAGTTTTATTATGCTGACAGCGCATTATCGCAAAGTATAAAATTCGCAAACGCCCTTCCGCTGGTAGAAGTGATCGCTAAACAGTTTCCGGGTTCGCAAAAGGTATTTTACATTCGCACAAAGCAAAATTTCTTTGCGCAAAGGTGTAACTTTTTGCATTGCAAATAGTTTTTGCATTAACGACTTATATTACATTCCCCTATATATATTTTTACCAGCTGCTGAGTAGCCATGGAGCCATTTATTGAGGGTGAAAAAATAAAAAGTGTTTACGCAGAAAACAGATGTAGAATGCAATGGATCTAGTTCTTACAAAGAAAAGACAAACAGAAGGCAAATGTCTATCGTGGCTCTCTATAGGGCCCCTGTATGACAACCTCATACAATAGGACATTAGCTTCCAAAAATACTTATAAGTACATAAATGACAGAAACAAAATATACTGAATATTTTTTCTTTTTGATGTCACTGTTCCTTTAAAATATACATCCATTTTGACTTAAAATAATTCAGAGAAGCTTATGTAAAGAAAAAATGTACATGACATGATTTGAACTTCCAAATACATTAGAATTAAATTTTTTAAGGTGGACTATAATGAGTTTCATCGAAACTATGGAATCCGGTGAATTCACGTAAAAAGAATTACATTCATGCATTTTTTTCTGCTAGTTTGCAACACTTTTTCAGGAGTCAGAACTAGGCATGCAGAAAAAAATGTAAACAGCCTGAGAAATACTGATTTTAATAGAATACACACATTATATATATATATATATATATACACACACCCTTGTGTGTGTGATCTGTCATCTAATATAGATAATTTCAAATATATCTAAAAAATATCGCATCTATAATTTTTTTTTTTAAAGACAGAATTCTGCACAAAAAGACTAATGACATAGGACACATCTATCCCACTTAAAGGGCACCTGTTGTGTGAAAATATTTACCCCTGTTGGGGGATAAGTTTTTTTTTTTTTAAATTGCCCCTCTGCCAGCACTAGGACACTCGCACCAAGAGAGGGCTCTCAGTTTGAGTGGCCATGTTGGGGCACAAACATGCACATAATGAGCAAAAGCTGCAACTTGCCCATTAAGCACATTTGCGTTAATGACAGAAGCTCATTGACACTCTCACCAGGAACTCCCTCCCAGTGGGAATATCCTAGCACTGGTGGGGCAATTTAAAAAAGAAAATAAGCTACGTTTACCCCCAACCGGAGTGAAGGCTTCATTAGCCCGCACCTTAAGTTGGGGAAAATATTTTTGCCCAACAGGTGTCCTTTAATGGTCCAGTAACACCAACAAAGAGAATTATTTTACTTGAAATACTTTTGTTCTGTACACAAATGTTTTATTCGAGGTAGAGGTCTCCTTTTTTTGGTTAATCAACTGTACTATGTTTATCCATCATTTATGTTAAAAAAAGCCCCAGTCAATTTGCTTTATTCAAGGGAGATTCAAATTACAAATATTTATTATCTTATCCCAAAATGTCTGCCAAATCAATCTACAAGTACATCAAATTAATGGTATGCTTTTAGTAACCATGCTGGATTGTATAAAGAGCAGAGTAGCTATCATCTGTAAATGCAATTGAGGCATTTTCATTTCCTGTCATTAACAGCTCTGTAGGGCCAGTCACAGCAACCTCTAGTCTAGTGCTACAAATAACCATATATTTTATGTACAGTAGAAAGAACCACAGCTACAGAACTTCCAACAAGTATACAGTACAGAATGTTTGAAATAAAAATAATATGCTTTACATATATAATGGAACTTTTATGAGAATGTTCCTCAAAGTCTGATGGGCATCAGAAGATATGGCAATTCTTCAATCAATTGCAGATTATATTATTATAGTTACAATACACAATCCTCCTTGCCCAACTGCAGCAGCCCCACACAGTGAGATGACACACATACACACAGCTTATGAGGGTACCATACCTGGGATGATGAAAGGGGTGGTGGTTGTAGTGGTTGTGGTGGTTGTTGTGGGTGGTGGGAGGGTGGTAGGGTGATCTGGATGGGAAAAAACAAGGAAAACAAACAAAAAAACACCAAATTAAAAAAAATAAACATCACAGAGAAAGCACAATGTCAAAGGGAAATAAGCAGGAATTGATAACAGCAAATTACTCATGAGCAATTGATACAAAATGGAACAAGTTATCAATCTGCAAAGCAGTAAAACAAAAAAAAAATATCAGCAAAACATGAATGATAACTGAACACAATGTAATGTAATGTATTAGCAAATTACAAGGAATAATATTAATGAGCACCTTGAGTAAAATTTGGGGAAAAAAAGTATGAGTAGTGGAAGGGCATAAGGAAATAAAGCAAGCACTCCAGATAATGCAGCAATAGAAGGACCTCCAGCTGTTATTGAGCTATAAAGTTCAAACATAACTTCAAGAATCCTTCATCTCTTTTTGGATGCTGGAAGTTGTAGTTTGAAAGCAGTAATTTTCATATTATTTTAGTTCCCCCCCGTTCCCCTTGATATTGCAATATTTAGCGCAGACCCTCTTACCTTAAAACAAGATTACACATTACTGTTACGCAAGACATATGCAACAGATGCAAGACTATCAAAGTGTTCCTGCAACATTAATGACCTCAAAACTAGGCCTTCAAAGCAATCAATTATAGCAAAAGTAAACAGGCATTCTCCCCAAACGTAAGCCTAACCTTTGATCTGGTCCCACATTTAGGCTGGGGACAGAGAGGGAGATTCTGTCGCCTGGCGTTTAATCGCAGGCGACAATTCTGTCGCCTGGCGTTTAATAGCAGGGAGATTCTGTCGCCTGCTATTAAACGCCAGGCGACAGAATCTCCCCGAATCTCCCTGTCTGTCCCCAGCCTAAAGGGGCAGTCTCCGTATTTGAGCACCACCTTTTTTCCCCACACGCTGCCACATTTACAATAAACAACTGCTTGATAACCAGTTACCCAGCTCCACTAGCTATCAAAAGGCGAAAGAAGGATGGGGGGGAGAAGATCTGGCATTTTCTTTTTGAGCAAACAGCATTGCAGGGGCCAAATTGCTCAAAATCAATACATGTACCAGTGTCCTAAAAGATCCTTGATATAAGTAGGCATAGAAGATTTCCCCTGAGAGAAGCATATACAGCATCTATGCCAAATTTGAAGTGTGGCATTCAATGTTGGCAAGACAAATATATTACATATGCTCTTCTTATTATTAAATTGGTGCTTAAACAGCTATTTGATTGCAAAAATATCTAAACACAATTTAAACAGAAGAGCATTTTTGTTCTGAATCTTTCCCTCATTGCGACCTCAGCAAGCAAATAGGAGTTTTGATGCCAGACCAGAGAGGTGATTAAAGAAACTTCACACAGAAGAAAAAAAAAACAACTTTTTTTTTTGCTCCAAGGGTCTGTTTCGATTTCTGTTGACGACTAACTGGGTTTCTTAAGAGGACAAATTTAAAGTCAGTATTATTGCTATTTGAAGCTCAGTTGCTTCCAAAATTGATTTTGGTCAGTGTTCCTCAGGGCACATAAATTTTGGCTCATAGCCCTACCCTGTTTTCCTAAATACTAATGCAACCTACACTTGCCTGTTATATTCTGTGTAACAATGTCTTTAACAGTTGTGTATTTTTTTTTACTTTCTGAAACTTTGTTACAGCTATTCACACTACTGCAAAACGTTTTGTAAACGGAGAGAGAAATTAAAAAAAAAAAAACATCTTGGCTTCAGTTTCCTTCTAATTCATGCTTTGCAGCTTATTCTGCATGGATTTTTAATGGATTTTCCTGCCAGAGCAAGGACCTTGAATTAGCCTACCTGTTATTTTAAAATCATTGTGATACAGTTGGCCTGTTTGCAAATTCTGTGCTAAAGCTTTTGCTGATAACAAATGGCTAGACTTGGTTTTCATGTCAATAGCAGACTCTTAGGTTTAGTCTCCTGGAAATACAAACCACAAAGAGTCCAGACTTCCTGTAAAGGGATTGTTCCACTAAACCTAAGCTTGGTGGCTCATTTTGCTTTGGCTGGTATACAAGCAGCTCATCTTGTCAGTACAGATATAGACTGTTAAATGAACATGCAAAGAAACACATCCAATAGTTGTCTTGCTAACAAACCCCTGGATTTTGACAGTGGCTTTGCTCCAGGGTGGAAGGAACCTCAGAAGCTTTTGTTTAACAAATAGTACAGTACACATCGGCAATAAAACAGAGCCTGAAAAAAATGATTCAGAATGGATTTCAAATATTTTGTCTTAGAATCTAAAAACAAAAGTCATCATTAAAACAGTTCAACAATGTGGCAAATGAAAACACAACATGCATAAAAAAAGAAAAAAGAATTACAGGCAAAACTCAAAAAGCAATGGCATATCTGCTGTAGACTTTATTGATAATATTACATTTAAATGAATAGTTGGGCACTGGGGGAAATATCTGCATAATTGTACAGGTATGAGATATACTGGTATGGTAAATGTTCTGAAGACCACAAATGTGTTTTAAAACTGAATTACACCCTCCTCATGTTAGTCTATAATCCTTTTGATACAGGACAATATGTTTTGGCCCTCATTATCTCTGCCTTTGCTGTATTATCCACAAGTAGTTTTTCTTTAATTCAGTCATATTTTATATTGTGACTGTCTAATCCTGAACGTTATGAAATAAATTAAAAGGAAAAAACCTGGCCTGTATCCAATGTGTAGATTTTCTATATTGCTGCAATATAGCAATAAATGACTGCACTGTAAATATAACCAGATGTAGAAAACATTAAATACTGGCGGGTGAGTGGAGGGTAACTCATTCTTCAGCTCAAATTTGAGCAAGAACAATTTGCAAGAACAGATTTTAGAGCAAGGAAAGTATCAGTATGCATCATTAAAATGGTCAACCAAAAGGATTAAGCTATTAGAGAAGAAACATATAAAAAAATACCTATAGAGAGATATTAATGTGTAAATTAAAATAAGTGCAAGGATTTGATGGGATCTCAAAAACAAACCATTTATGAATGTGAAAATTGAGGCATTTATTGCAAATTAAGATGCTGTTGGAGGACAAATGAAACCACGGCAAAAGCAAATTAAGCAAAAGCATGCCAATAAACAGGCAGTCACTACCATATTATTTATGGCTTTAAAGTAAAACCGACATTAAATAATTAATTTTAACATATTAATGTACACTTAATATTACCTAAAAGTCATGTTGATCATTTTTTGCGGAGAGGTTTGTTTTTGTATATAATTGCTAGATGAAGTTCCTAAGCCTGACTCTCTGGGGCAAATTCACTAAGCGACGAAAATGCGCTAACGTTTGCCGCACTTCGCCAGGCAAACTTCTGCCAGCACTACGCAAATTCATAAGTTGAAAGTTACGCTCAGGTCGGCGAACAGTAGCGTAGTTTCGCTAGTGTTACCAGGCAAAGCACATTTACGCTAGCAATGCCTAATTTGCATACAACTCAAATTTCAAAGTGTAATAGAAGTATATGTTACAGCCACTACATTGCACTACACAAGCCCAGGAAACCTTTAATAAAAAAAATAAAGTTGTCCTATTGCCCTACATGTGCCCCCTGTATAGTTGTGTTACCATATGTTGGGAAATGTAGGGGGGAGGGGGTAACCCCCCAAAAAATTTTTGCTCTTTTTCAGACTATCACCCTACAATTTTGGGACATTTCCATTTTTTTTTTCAAACTCCTATCTATTGTATTGAACTTCGCCAGGTCTGACCTGGCGAAGTAAAGTCTAGCGTAAGTGGTAACGTTCAGTAAAATCGTTCAGTGACTTTGTGTAATTATGATCCTTCGTCAGTGCACAACTTCGCCTGGCGTTAGTTGCGCTAGTCTATCTACTTCACTAGTGAAAATTCACTAGAGTCGGTGTTAGTGAATTTGCGAAGTTACAAATTGATGTCACGCTGGCAAATTAGCGCTAGACGCTTCGTGCTTTAGTAAATTTGCCCATCTGACTTTGTCAACCTGGCTGTCCCATCTCAGCCTGTTTAGTTACAGTTTCTAATGCTAACAGACTCCTCATAC
>CM044443.1:84640806-84657500 GCA_024363595.1 Xenopus borealis | reverse complement strand
TTAATGTATATTTGAAAGTTGCTTAAAATCACATTTTAATTAATTGTGAAAAACATTTTTTGAATGAAGGACCCCTTTAAAAGAGAAAATAGTACATAGATGTACTGGATGGATTCATTTAGTGAGAAACTCTTAAGCAGAAATCTGCTGAGTAAGGTTCATCCTAATACTACAAAATAACCCCATGCACTGTTCATCTTACAGGACTTTGTGAGCACTGTGGCCTGTCATATTTCTGAGAAAGCAATAGAATATAAATGGAAAATCAGGAAAATAGTCATGGATAACGGCAAAACAAATGACACTGGGCAACCAGCGTGAGATTTATAGAAAAACAACAGTATATAAATGAGAAATAAGCAATACATGTATTGAGATGACAAAGTTTATACAGAAATCAGCAGAATGGCTAATGCAATGTGTCTCCTACATAGAATCAGTAGGTAACATGCAAAGTGCTTCAGAGAAAAGAAAAAGGTACAGTAGTGCAAGATGATGTGGAAAGCAGGGAGTCATTTACAAATCGTAAATAAGAAGCAGTACAGACCTATACATACTTTTTTTTTTAACATGTATAAAGGAAAAATAATTTAAACAGAAATAACATGCACTTTACAGGTACGAGATCCATTATCCTGAAAGCTCAGAATTACAGGAAGGCCACCTGCCATAGTCTATATAGTCATTATAATAAAACGTTTGAAATGTATTTCCCTTTTGTAGAAAGGCACAGTAGCTTATTGTTGCTTACTTGAGACACTGGGTCAGTGCTCCTATTTGCTGTCCAGGGTATCTTTTAAACACATTCACCACATATCACCATCTCTACCAATTATCTGTGCTGTCCTAAATAGGTTGCATACATAGCAAGGATCTGGCCTTTAACTGTAAAACTTTTTAAGCTGTGAGGATTGCAGAGACTTCAGCAGAGATTGGAGCCTGGTGGTCCAGGGACAGAACTTTTCAGTAAACAGGATAACCTGGCCGGGGGGGGAGGGGCTAAAGTAAGCAATCACTGGGGAAGCCTAACAAACTGGGATGCGTTTGAGCTAAATTATCCTTTAAGTATGGTCACTTGTCAGTGAACAGGGCCAATTTCTCAATAAATAACAGAATTGTGGGCTGCATTCAATTAAAATCATAATGTCCAACAATTCAGTTCTATGGTGCCTAGGCACAAACTATTTTGGAAGGCTGCATCAGTTCCATGGACAACCCAGCCTAGAAAACAATAAAATGAACAGAAGTGAAGTTGCAGTGCGTCAGAAAGCAAAACCACTACACTGAAGCATAGCCAGAAAATGGAATTAAGGATGCATGCAATTTTGCAGCCCTGGATACACCTGGAATTACATCAGCTAATGTGCCAATATTTTCAGATTTTGTTAAACTTTATTAAAAAAGAAGGGGCAGCTTGAACAAAGATTTGACCATGCTGAACCTAAAATCATAGATCTGCTCAGCTCTGACTAGTGCACAGGAGAAGGACTCAGCTGGCCGGCTATAAATGAGATTAAAGAAAGGAGAAAATGCCAGGCCTGCGGTGAGCTAAATGATTGGGAGAAATTGAGAAATTGTATGTGACCAATGCAGTGCAACCATTAGTAAAGGGTTGAGTATAACTTCAGTAATCTTTGGCATCAACAGAACAGCAGCTTTGACACTGGAACAAATAAAAGCAAAATATACACCTTATTGTTGACATGGGTTACTGAAGAGGTGCAAATTTGCACAGTGATGGCAAATTACCTCATTAAATTGAACTTTTATTAAATAGTGTTTCTGATTGAGGTTTAGCCACATTAAAAGGATTGTTTCCTTATAATCATTTAGAATTTTTCTATAGTTTTAAAGATTTTTCCTGAGCTTCCCCCTCCTCCAGTTGTGGCATGCCATACATCACCAGCCGTCTGCTTTTAATACACTCTGCTGTACTCTATTGATAACATTATTGCTTTTGCACACTCCTGAGCTAAAACTGTTCTTAGACCTTTAGCACACACAGCCTTTTCTGCAGTTTCATAAAAACTCAGGCACAGAGGAGGCGAATTCTGTATACTTAGGGTCCGATTTAGCAAAATGTGAGATTGGATAAATTCACCCACTTTCTATGAATTCCAATGGGATTTTTAGATGCAAATTTACAAAACAGTGAGCTCCAACTTCACCCATCGTTAAAATATACTTCTAAAAATTCCATAGGATGAAAAGAATGTCAGTGAAAATTTCTGTGGGAGCTCTAAAAGAATCATAAGTATAATAATCAATATCATCATGATAGTTCCGGTTGGGTGTGTGCGGGGGGGGTCCCTATGGAGGAAAATTGGATTGCGCCAAAGCAGTCTTTGGCCATTGACTCTACATGGGCCATCACGTCATTCATTTGTTTTGTCCTTGGGTCAATAATTGAATTAGTCCCTGCAGGCCAAAAGTATTTTTTGGGTATGGACAGCTTAATTTTTTTTTTCTTTTTACTGTTCAGTTAAAAAGATTATATAAATAGTAAAGGAAAATGTGTGTTTTATTCAGCCTCTTCATAAAACATGTTCAGTACAATATAGGGCAAAAACTTAAGCAGGAAAAAACATGGAAATCCATGTGAAGTGTGTAAAGGGCCTTTCTCCCCTAAAATATTTCCTGGGGCAAAGGCATGTGCACTGCACAGCAGAGCTCTTCCTGACTTTCTACATTTGCATATTCAGCTTGTACGTGCCGAAATTCTTGACCCCTTTAGCCCTACTCACTTAATCATACTGTCCAATCAGATGGCTCCCTATTGTTTCTAGGACAACACTGTACACAGTCCCTCTCCCTTGAGTCACAGAGAAAAAATATATATATAAAAAAAAATAACTAACAGAATTGTGGGGGGCCATGGACCCCTTGGTTCCCGATTTTGACACCTACATATTTAGAGACATTGAAAGATAAGATTACGTGTGCTTGATATGTGTGGTTAACGTTTATGTAACAATTTTGAGGAAATGGCTGTTGTGCCTCGTTTTGTAATTCCTAGCATTTCTGTTCCCTATACTTTTCTTCTATGATGCCGCAATCCGCATACTGCTATACATGGGACAATGTTTGCATTTTTTTGGGCAGCGTAGGAAATGGACGCATTATGCAGGAGCCTTAAGGTGAAGCAACGTCACCAGTTTGGATATGGTGACCATGATCTGAAGAAAAGATTGCTTACTTTAAAGAACCGTAACAGGATAAAGAATGTCCATATGGATCAACTGCTATAGTGGGTTTGGGAGGCGGACATACTATTGAATGTATTATCTTTTAACACCTTTCATTCTCCTTCGATATTAGAAGTAGCACTTTTTAATTTAAAAAGACAACTATTGTTGTGTGTGAATTATTGTGGCTCCTAAACCCATATAAAAGATATTTGAATGAAGGCATCAGGCCTTGAAATGCTGCGAAATGAGGCAGGACGGGAGTGTAGCATAAATATTCTGCATATAATATGAGAAGCTCGTAGGATGTCAACATCCAATCACACATACATCTGGAAGTCTCAATCTGTCCTAGAGCCGTCCTGTCTGTAATTAATACATCAAATCCTTAATTACAGGCAGTACCTTTATGAGCATTTAGGGAATATAGAATGAGAATGTTGTTATTACTGGCAAGATGAGAAAGACAAATAATTGGCAGGATATCTATCAAACACATCTAAAGAACAAGATGACAATGAAATATACACAAATAAATGTGGAGCTGTTTAACTGAAGTCAGCTGGAGCCATATTAGGTTGATATATTATATGCTGCCTTTTCAGTATTGTTGTATGATGTTTAGCAAATGTCACACTGAATCTTCATATTAAAACATCCACTGATTTTAACTGACAGGGGCAGTTTCTTAATGGGCATTTGGTTGCATAAATAATTAGATACTTCAGTTTGCTATTTGATCACTTGCTTCATCAGTGCTGCCACCCAGTTTGGGGCCGAATCTAAGTAAGGAGAGCCCAGAGACAGCACTTTGGCTAATAGAGATTACAATCAATGCTACATTCCGGCCAAGGTCCATGTTTTCCCAAGCAACAAGCTGACATCACTGGCCCATTTTGCTTTAACATATGAGGAATAATGCTGGGAAGTTTTTAAAAGATTTTTTATGAAGTGCCTGAAACAATATGTAGTATACATCAAAAGAATAACAAAATGGGAAAGAAACATGGTTCAAATTATGCATGTTTTACATGGTTTATATATAAAATATGTTTTTGTGAAAACCTATTTGCTCTCTGTTTTAAACTGTGCTTTTTTTATATCTTTGTATTTGTATACATACAAATAATTCGATTGATGTGTGAATACTGAATTATCTCTATAATATAGCTTATTTAGGAGTTACTAGTAATTCCAGGCTTGTCTAGGCTTCCATTAGTCATAGGGTCATGCCCCAACCTTTCTCCTTATCAAGATATACAGGCTTCCTACAAAAAGTTAGCAGGATAATCATAAGGTATGGTATAAAATGGTTGATGTGGTCATTTGGAACAGATACACAAGTGAAATGAACAGACATAGCTGAGCCATGAACACACTACAAGTTCATAGTCTGTACTGAAAGATAATAAATAATACTATGAAACCATATGGATTCCCTTGTAATAAGCACAATCAAGCTTTAACGCGTGCCATGTAGGGTTGCCACCTTTTCTGAAAAAAATTAATACTTGCCTTCCTATATTTTTGTGGTTTATCCCAATAAATAATATTGGCATCAAGCTAAATTTTTACCAGCCAGGCCGGTAAAATACCAGCCAGGTGGCCCTTGCTCTCCACTAAGTGTAAAATTATATATTACAGAGAGGTATGCAAGTTATTGAATGGGTTCAAAGATTGTATTGTTTTTGATTTTATAAACCAATTACTAGGCAAAACTGTGATTTTTTTTTCTCCCTTCTTGATCTTCCTTTACTGTTATACTGTGCTTTTATTTGTGGAGTACTGTAAAGGAATCACAGTTCTTGTGTTTGCAAAAATCTTACAATCTACTTCATACTCTTGCAGTTTTAATGATAAAAAATGGACAAAAAGTATCCTGCACGACTATGTTAAAAATTCATGTGGGCAGAGTTATAAAAAATTGAGACACACTCGGGGTCCTGTATGTAATATGAATCGGTAGTAAATTAGGAGTTTCAAATATCCAGACCATTAATGTTCCACGATAATGACAGATATAGATAGACTGGTAAATGCTGAAGGTAAATAAAATAGATTATGTCTTACAGAATAGAAGGCCAGATGTGATCCTATACAGAAAGTGCCCATAGGCTCTATAGATTGCTTTGATATCTTCATTTTAATAAAACATGTCCCACAGCTTTGCAGGCAGCTAAATTATCAGTCAAGTCCTGGTTAACAATTGGCCATCCCCGATCTACATGTATCAAAAGGTATTTCAATAAAAGTGGAACGGATTTAAATCATTCAAATGTTGTAGCTACTGTATATTAATTTCTTTTAAAATGAGGAAACCTGTTTTGTTTTGATATAAAATATGGCATCAAATAAGGTAGTGAATAAGAATTTTAAAGCAGATCATGGTGGGCAGAATTTGTTTTTATAAAATAATGCAGCTAAAAAAATGGTAGCTGGTTCTAAGGAAATGAATAAAAAAGTGTGGCATTTTACTATACATGTAGGAGTAAATGATCAAAATGCACCAGCACAGTGTTTTTGTGTACAGTTTTCTGCCAGAAAACTGTGTATACATATAGAGCAGGTACAAAAAAAAAAGCCAAAATGTAAGCAAGGCCATGAACCCTCCCCCCCAGTAAAAAGTCAACTGACACAGGTTCTAGAATAACTACTGTAATCATACTGAAAAAAGTTAAGAGAAGAAACAAAAACCTGTATTTGAACATATTAAGTCAACAACCATCAGTAAGGAGGGCAAAAGAGAGGGAAAGCAAATTATTAAGTAGAAAATATGTACATTTTCTTAAATGTTGAATGAGATGTACATGTCCAAGTTTCATATTCCCCCTCCCAGAGTCAGACCCCATACATTTTACCTCCATTACTCACCGTACACAAACAGAGTGTAATCTGCTGAAGCACTGCCCACACTGTTGGAGGCCTCGCACCGGTAAGTGCCATTGTCCGTCTTGTTGAGGTTGCCAAAGAGCAGGTTGTCACCTAAGAAGAGGACGTGTTCCGGAAATTCGTCATCTACTCGCTGCCAATTAACTCTCTGTGGGCTGTAGGCAGATTTAAAAATTCAGACTGAGCTGTAGTCCTTAACTTATAACTACTATATATAATTTTCATTGTCTGACCTGCAAGTGAATGGCATGTTTACATTAATAGACAAACGTAAAAAATGGCAGGTAAAATTCAGTGTCACATTATAATATAATCAGACTAAAATGTTGACAGGGATGACAGGGGCAACAGAGCTAAAAACACTGAACACATAACCTCCAACTGTGCAATATATGTACAGGATATAGGGCGTTTGGTTCAAAAAATATTATGTTGATACTAAATTCCAAGGAAAGCTAATTTTGAATCTATTTTAAGTGCCAATTCTTGTAGTATACTGCTGTACCTACATGACTTTCAACGATAATTCTAAAATGATCTGAATATTTTACTTTAAATACAGAAGTACTTGTAGTGTATTTTCTTTATCGAAGAGCACTTGTGTAATGGTGGCTGCACATTGTTTTTATAAAACCTTAGAAGAACCCCCATTTGTTATAATGAATATACCATACCACCCATATGCCAAATGTATTTTCCCTTTGCTGCAGAAAAAAAGATGATGCGTGACATCCAAGGGTGCCTTGCATCTGGATTTTTTAAAGGAACATATGATGACATTCTCTATGCTTATCTGTTACTAACACATGGACACCATATTCTAGACATCATTTTATGTTCCTCCTCTGCAATGGTAAAGCTATTGTAGGGTATGTTTCTCTTCCTGGGTTCACTGGTCTCTAAAATCTGGCTGCACACAGCTGTCCTTAGAGAGACATCAGGGCAAGCCTCTAATGATAAAATTATACCCACCACAGATATGCACAATGAACAACAACATTCCTGAATATGAATATTCATCTGACCACTGCAACCTTTGCAATAGAAATTAGAAAACATCTTTACATCTTACCTGGGTTTACCTGTGGCGCTACAGATGAGCTCCAATGTTTCTCCTTCTCTGGTCAGGCCCTGTGGATATTTTACAGATATGCTCACCAGTGGTTTATCTGCAGCAGAAAAAGACACACATTCTGTGTAATTTTGCAGTAATTTAGCCATAAAGCCAACAATGATTTCATTTTAGCGTTTTCAAGTACTGAAAATACTTAACCGTAAGCAATTTTAAAATGGGTACAGCGACAAGAGTGTATTCATTCTAGATCTTGAAGATATATAGATGCTCTGGACCCCAACACTGACCCTCGCTCTGCCAGCAGGAGAAACTAAGAGGATTATGAATACAGTACACTGCCAAGAAATCAACTCTATTAAAATCACCCACTCAAGAAAATCTATTTTCCTTGTAATGCAGAGATACACATAAGAAAAGCTGATTAAATATAAACACTAAGATAGCCACAACTTGTATGCATCAAAATGCATACTAGTTTGCCAGTGAACTAGGAGCTACTGTCCTGTGGCATGTCCAAACATAGTATTACCTGCACCTTTACAATATGCCTTTGCTATTAGGGAGAAAAAAAATTGCATTGATACCCACAAAATTTGTGCTGGCCCTGACACACTATTTGACAAATGTATTTGCATGCATAGCACATTTGCATACAGTTATACAGTATAAGAACAATCTTATACTTAAACAAGCAAACAGTATTGTAAAGAATTTATTTTTTAATTTTGGTTGGTCTTATAAGGGTTACTCAACAAAATCTGGTCAACTTAAAGGGAACAATTGGACAGAGACCACACAAAGTCTATGCCAAAGATTAAACGAGATGGCAGCATCCACCATAGAATCCTGTGTTGACTGCTACGGTTCTTTTCAACATGTCCTATACATGCCTAATGCAAAATTGTGTCAGCCTGTCATAGTGTTTAGATTCTTTAGGTTCTTGGCTTATATATATATATATATATATATATATACCCCGCCCCCCCCAACAATGTAGGTCTCTATAAAAAGATTGCATAATACAATTCCTATGTAAAACCCTGCTTTATGTAAATAAACCATTTTCATAATAATATACTTTTTTAGTAGCATGTGCCATTGGGTAATCATAAATAGAAAATAGCCATTTTAAAAAATAAGGACAGCCTCCTGGGATCATAGGATTCAACGGTGCACACAAACATACCAAACAACTATAAAGTTAGGTCACACGAGCCAATTAACAGACAGAGTTGTGTCTTTTGCTTCCACACTTCTTCCTGTTAGAGTTGAAATATTTCTGGTCAGGTGATCTCTGAGGCAGCACACAGACCATCACAAAATGCTGGTTCAAGGCAAGACATGTAAAAGGGCAATATTTACTTAAATATATATACCAGTTTGGTAAGATTCCTTAATATGCCACTTAATTTGATATAAACTATCTGTTGCTCAAGTATTTATTTTGGGGGTATAGTCTTCCTTTAAACAAATTGAATAGACAGTATGGCCTCACATAAGGAATCCATCTGGTCTATTTTTCTTTTTCACTGCATTAACTACCAAAACAAATGGTGGGTAAAAAATGTGAGAAATGATACATCTAAACAAGGGATATGAGGTACCCCTTTTAATACTCTGTCATTTGCAAATGCAGCAATTGTTGCCACAATTTAAAGTAAAGCTACAATTCTTTGGGTTTCACAAAGGTGGAGTGTGCAGCCTTTAAGGAAAGGGTAGATTCATTTCACATCAATTCAAAATATATTTCTGCATACAGTGTTTCACACTTGAAGCATCTCAGGCTGAAGTAAACTCATTTGCCTTCATGCTGAGGTGAAGCTACAGATCTGTTCCATGTTCCACACTGATGCATCCACTAAAATGTCCTATACAAAGGCAAGGCATAGTGTGTGCACAGGGGCAATAATGGGATAGTCTCAGCTTGGCTGCACAGTGCAGCTCATTGCAACAAGTAGGAGAAGGGGAAACATCTGCCAAGAGAGGCAAAAAGACAGGTGCAGCATATGCGTTGACAATAACACTGAGGTTAACTTAAATAAATATAAAATGTTGCCAAAATAAGTAACCTTAGGCTGAAGGAACATGAGGCATTTCTCCTGCAGGCATATTTTGGCTGGCAGAGGAGTGTAAGCTGACTACCACTGACTAATACAAATACAAGTGCCACAAAAGGCAGAGCAAAAATGTGCCCTTTTTTGGACAGAAAAGGTGTACTGGTGATTTTCAATGCTTTTCTGCTTGCAGAAATACAACAGAGCAGAACCCCCTTCATGTGCCTTCAAGTCTTAAAGGCTGACATCTCTCCAGTTTTTTTATTTGTTTTTTTTTTATTATCAATTGTCATTTATCAATTTATCATTGTCAATCAAGAGTCAAATATACATTCCGTATGGAAGTATTACAATGTCATTATTTTACCCTTGTCTTTGGAATTGTGCATAACGTGAGTTATCATATTGATGTGACCTTTTGGAATAATGCCCAGCACTACTACTCTCTACACTGGGACCTCTGACACAAAAGGCAATCAAACGCAGAAGACATCAGGAGACAGAAGTCTTGTTATCTGATGAAGATTTCCTTCTTTGATCTAAATCTGGCTTTCGGTGGCTGAAGCTAAAGGTAGAACTGCATTATTAAAGCTAACGAGCACTTGCAAAATGTTAATGGACATTAAGTTTGAATAAATGAATTACACATTAGGAGTCGCAGGAAATTCCACCACCTGCCAATTTAGGAAGATCAAATCTTTTCTGTTTGCCAATTACAGGGACATTATTTCACAATACTTTCAATTTAGGGACATTAGGAAAAGAAGGCCAAGTAGCTCGGAAACAGATAATGTAGAAGGAACTGGATTCTGGAATCGGATAGTGAACTTTCCACAATACGATTTATTGATTAATATTACTATATTTTACAATTCAGTTCACGGTATGCATCTGGCACCCATAAAATGGTCTGCTCTGCTGTATGTTGTTCGAATATAAAGATGAGACTGCTCAACCTATACAATATGTAAAAGTTTGAAAATCGACACTGGAATTTTTTACCAACTACCACAAATTCAGTGCCAGAGGAGCAACATTTAACCTCTGGGCCAGCTCTCACAATTGTCAGAATTTGAGGAGTTTAAGAGATTTCTTCACTGTGGCAGTAAAATAAAATATTGTCCTTTATGTATAGCATCCATTAAACGAGTGAAATCATTTTAGCTAGGTACCTGTTAAAAATGCCAAGATCAGTTCAGAATGACCTTGGATAGTTCACTTAACTGTTAATGGAAGTGGGAATAGTTATAGTAAAGGATAATGAAAGGGTTAAATCAAACAAGTGGCACTCTCTAGGGAATATAAACTGTGGGCCAGCACTCCTGTTTTGCTGAAAAATACACAGGCCCATGGTACTATTCTGTTGAGACCTGCAACGTCATTGTCTGACTTAATCCCTAGAATCCCTTGTGATTGCTCCTGGCCATGCGCATTACATGAAATCAGAAGTTTTGGAGTAAAGTTCTGCTTTTACTTTATTGCAAAATGTGCAGAAAAGTAAAATCATTAACAGTGATTGTAGAATACTCACATCAAAGTTTCTGAGTCAGCATCCTTAAAGGGCATCTATCACCCACCAGAGCAGTGCACTGACATAGCCTCACTGTCAACTGTGATGCCATAATGTGTGCTTCCGTATCTTTGTATGTGCAAGCTATTTTTTGGTCCCATGTGCATAGAACTAGTGCTGCAGTTCTCTAAATAGGCTCAGCTTAGGTTGATAGGTGCCCTAGAAGAGAATTTGGTACTGGAAGAGACTTTGGGATGGGAACCTATTACAGCCATGCTGGGTGCCGATCAAAAAAGCATTTTGCAAAGTATTTCAGCATAAAAATGTACAGGTCATATCCAACGAAATGGCAGGTGATTACTTTTGTTTTCTGTTACCAGAAAGATTTCCTCAATTAAGCTGCTAATCAGTCATTATTATATTAAGTTGACAATATGACATTTTTAAAACTATAGCCAGCAATAAAAATTTAAGATTTTTACTGGTCCTTGTTAAAATAGCTGCCACATGTCTACTATACATCAATATTCAGATTTTACCATTTGGTTGGTTTGGACACACATTTAATATTCACTATGTTGCCATGGAGGTTTCTCACAATTGCTAGGGATAGGATGCAATCATATTCTCAGTAACACTGGCCTTTGATGGAGTAGATTTCATTTCCCAGCATTAGTCATCATTTGTGCTTTCATCCATAGCTACAAGAGATTATTTATTTTTCAAAATAAAGGTATTTAATTAAATAATGGGAACCACTTTATTATTACTAGTATATTTTTTTACACATATATCCACTTTGTAACCATTAGCTGTTTTTGCTGTTGCTACAATGCGGGAAAAATTATTGGCACATAGCCTCCTGAAATCTACCCTTGCTTCCTATTGAACTGAATGGAAAAATTGCTAGAAGGCCTAAGGCTAGGGCTACACGGATCACAGCCTGTGGAGAAATGCAGCCCTGCTGCTCCCCTTCTTCGCCTGCTCCCAGAAACATTGCCTCCACTTGGGTGAAGACAGAAGCTGCGGATTTCAGCACAAAATGCTAAATCTCACTTTTCGATGCCGAGATCCTCTACGTCTGCCTGCACCCAAGCAAAGGTAATGGTTCCAGGCACAGTACGCACATCAGAAGAGGAGCATCAGGGCAGCAGATTCTTGGCCTGCATTTTTCCCCAGGCAGAGATCTGTTTGGTGTGGCCCTAAGCCTAAGCTGCAGATGGTGATTTTGAATGATTTCAGGAACTTTACTATTTCAGCGAAGTTCAAACTGGCTGAGGGTGTCGACAGGTAGATTACTCACCCAGTGACAAATCTTCTCTGTGACTAATCTTCCCAAATGACTTTCCGCCCGCAAGAATACAAATCACTGCAGGGATAGCATACAACCACCACCCTTATAAGGGCACTGGCGCATCAGGAGATCAATTGCCAGTGATATATCTCTGTTTCTGCAGGCAACTAATTTCCTGTAAAAAGTTACCCCATAGGCAATAATATGAATCTCAGGTGGTAAAACCCACGTGTCCGTTCAGTATCCCAGAATTGCTTGAAGTTGCCTCAAGATGTAACTTGCCATTGCCCGAATAGGAGAGGAAAGTTTGATTTATCCTCATTTGTGGACTATACATATCAGTGTAATGCCTCCTTTGTTCCTGGTCAAAACCACCCGTTAAATGTAAACCAGAGGCTCCAATGAAATATGGTAAAATTGTCAGTATAATGGTAGAAGGTTTGTTTAATGTTACCAAGCTGAAACTGAACACTCTAGTTAAATTCTTAAGTTCAACAAATAAAAGCAGATGGGGTGGTCTTTCTTTCCTGTGCTTGCTCACAGTCATTACTGGTTCCTTTACTAGGCTACAAAGAAATAGAAGAACATTTTACCATAGGCAATGCAGAATTTGCAAGCAAAGTGAGAATAATACAAGTTCTATTCATGCAAAAAGAACGTTATTATACTTTAATCCCTTCAAATGTAGAAAGTTTATAGCTGGGGGTGGGGTAGAGACTTGTTTAATTTGGTAGGGCAGTCTCTGTTCAGATAGGTCACTTTGTAAAGTTCAAGCTTGATCAGCTGGTTAGGTTTGCCCACCAAGATTCTTAAACCAATGCAGCACATTACACAGGGTTTAATAAACAAGTTCCCTTTATACAAACGTTTTTAGAGCTAGGGTGCTTGGACAATGTTTTAAGATAACTTTTTCTCTCTTTAGTTGTGACATTTGTAGATTAACCCCAAAAAACACAATAAACAGTCATTTTATTTCATGCTGGGTATTAAGAACTAGTTGTTCACAGAAAAAACATGCTAACTTTCCCAGGGAACAATATTTTCTGTTTTATAAGTTTTAAAGGATCACATAACAGTAATAGTGAGCAGACAGAGTGCAAAACTAACCACAGATAACGTTCTTTTAATAATAGAAATACTATAGCAAAAATTGTTATTTTAATTTGCAAACACCAAACTAGTTTGCAACTGGACAATAAGTTTGGTGCAACCAGTCAGGGATGAGAATTGTTCAGGCTGTGCTGTAAGAATTATTAAAGCAAACATTTAGGGGCTTGTTTAGAAAGACTACTATAGTTTATGCAAATTGGCTATTGCGTAGCACTAGAAGCAGCCATTCAAGCTGGAAAAGGAGAAAAAGCACAGGCTACTTAGCAGATAACAGATAAAATATATACTAGAATACAATGGGATTCTACACAGTGCATCTGGTTTCTACTAAGTAATCTGTGCTTTAAATGGCTGCCCCCATGGCAACACCATAGCTTGTTTATATAAACTATAGTAGTGCTTCTGAAGCAAATACACCAGTTCTACCACTGGAGGAAACCATACAATATATGTTAATTTAAAAAAATAAAAACTGCTTTGAAACTGGGTTATTGGTTTACCTAGAAATACACAATTTAATCTATTTAAATTTGGCAATCCACATGTATGGTCTTAATGATCTGTTATCCTGCAGGACAGTTGTGTGCAACTCACATTGGCTGCCAGCATATTGATATACAGAAGGAATTAAATGTTTTTTTCAAGAGCAATGAAGGGATTCCATTTCAAAGGGTTGCACTTTCTTAGTCCAAGTACTGTGATTGCTCTATTAATGCATTTGTTTATAGAGATGAATATACACCTTTGGATATAGGCAGCTGGCTTCAAGTTGACAGTTTATTGGCAAAAGAACAAAATTACTGCCACCCCAACCAAATTCTGGTCAGAGGCAAATTGGGTTGACTGGGGAATTCTGTCACTTATGCACAGAACGCTAACGGCTCAGGTGCCAGATACAAGAAACAGCCAAATTTCACCCACCACCTGCAAATCTTATTGAAGATTTTTAAACAAACTTATGGACATAAGGCATACATAGGCAGTAAATATGGCAACCATGCTCCTGTCCCTCTTTTATTTGGACTGAATTGTAAAAGCAAATGTGAGGCATTATGACATCCCTGTACCTTTTCTTTTACCAGACTGCTGCTAAAAATCTTCTATCAAGCTCAGTACTCACATTGAACCTCAAGGTACTGCTGGGTCTGTAGGTCTTTTACAGCTGGATGGTCAACAAGACACATAATGGGGATGCCATCATCTTCTCGTTTTGCTGTAAGCATAAGTTGACTTCGCACTCGGAACATCCTCTCTTCCATGGGCTCCACATCTGTCTTTATAGCTGTGCGAATCCAATGAACAATACATTTAGATCGGTATTCATAACTTAGAACTTTCTGGCACCATTAAACTGATACTAGGGACCTACCCAGATGCAATCTGATTGCACTCTATAAGTAACTCCTAATTGTACTTTCTTTTCACTTATTTGCTCGATTCATAACAATCTTCAGCTATTATTTATTTTGTTTTATACTAAACCAGCTCTTCCCAGACTTGACAATACTTATCCCCTGGTTTCCAACTTGATTTCCTTTATATCCAAGCAACATTAATTATCTAATCTAGCTTCATGATTGTAATTGTAAATGTAAAGAATAATAAATAATTTTATCTGCACCAAGGTTATAGTTTTTAGATACATTTTTGGCATGCCTCCTTGACCAAACAACCGATAGTGAATTCAGCCAGTTGAAGCAGGTGAAATATATCTTCTGCAACCCCTCCTGCTGAGTCACAGCAGGAGGAGTTGCAGAAAAAAAAAGGCTATTCCTAAAACAGATTTAGTTACCTCCATGAGTTGAGTGCAATCCTTATAGAAGGCTTTCACATAACAATACTCACCTGTAAGCTCTTTGTTTCCCTTGAACCAGCGTATAATTGCTGCTGGTTTGCTGGCCAATGCTGTACAGTTCATCTCCACCTCTTCCCCTTCCACATATGTGTCCTTCTGCACATCAATTACCAGATTGTGTGGAGGAACTAAAAGAAAATATTGAGGGGTGGAGTGAGAGAGAAGCCATAAAAATGTTTGTGCGGTATTAGGAATACTGGAAGCATATTTAACTATGAAGTAAAAATATAAATAAATAAAACTCCAATCCATCTATTTTTAAACAGTTGGACTTCTGATTACTTCAAATGTTGTTATCCAGTGTTGGATTTTGCTGATGAGTACTGTGAACACCTAAAAGGGCAATATAGGGAACATTTGTGGAAAAAACACAGGGTCGGTCTGGGCCAGCGGGCTTCCCAATGGGCTGGCCCCATTAAAAAAAAAAAAAAAAAAAAAAAAAAAAAGTGGCCCAGAGTGCTGGCATTCACGCATGTGATGGAACCCGGTGGGCACCCAATGGTCCAGTTGACCCTGGGAAAACAGAATACTATAAAGCATCTCCTGCACAATATGTGTCTGCTTTCCAAACCTGCAATAAATTACAATGCAAGAGGAGGAATTTATTTGGTCTCCCAGGAATTAATAAACAGTGGACAAAAGATAACAAGGTATAATCCTTACCAAGCACTGTAATTGTTGTAAATGCCTCCTGAGGAGGGTCAGTGTAAAGCTGGCAGAGATAACGGCCCTCATCTTCCAGAGTAACATTAGAGAGTGAAACTCGCAGCTCGTTACTGGAGAAGTTCACCAACTGAAATCGGCTGTCCTTCAGGGCTGTAAGAGATCAGTATCATTAACATTTACGCAGAGCTTGGAGCCATCTACGTTCTAGAGAGAATATATATGTTATTACATTGTTAAAACAGTAAAGTTTTTTTTTTGGATAAGTAGTTTCCAGATAAATCATAAAACCTGTTGCACAGTACAACACAGCAATACAGCAATACCAATCCTTGAAGAGCCCATACAGGTCCGGTGTATGGACGCTTATGTGCTTACATGGTAAATACAGCCTTGATTAAACGAGAAGGAAAGCTACAGAGGCATTTTATTGCCAATGGAATAGCTGCAATAGTGCAAGCTAGCATACTATATTTATTCTGTAGAATGCTTTACCATACCCGAGTAAAAAGTTCTAGAAGCTCTCTGTGTGTTTAGGATAGCAGCTGCAGTATTAGCTTGGTATGACATCACTTCCTGCCCGAGTCTCTCCCTGCTCACTTATAGCTCTGGGCTCGGGGGGGGACGACGACTAGGAGCAAACTGAGCATACTCATGCCCGACACAAGGAGGTTTAAGCTGAAGGCAGAAAGTCTGATACAGAAGTCCATGTGTACACAATAGAAAAAAATAAATGCAGTGTTTCTTTTGACAGGGGACTCAGAGCAGCACTACTATGGTATATTTAAGTGGACTTTCTGATAAGGCTTACTTAGTATTAACCTTTCCTTCAAGGGCTAAGCAAATATGGAGCAGAAAGCTACATTTACGGGATTAATGAAATAATGCAGCATCAGTAACAAAGTAATATCCACAGGTTGCCAAAGGTACAACACAGCAGGTAAAAGTTATATCAATAAGGTTACAAAATACCAGAGAGAGCAATACTGTGATTAGCCATGAACTAGAGCAGTGGTTCTCAACCTTCCTAATGCTGCGACCCTTTAATACAGTTCCTCA
>CM044443.1:84622179-84639070 GCA_024363595.1 Xenopus borealis | reverse complement strand
GTGTATTTGTTAGCATTCTGCTCTGGCCAGAAATGGTTAACACAAGCACTATTGCCTAAGTAGGTTTGCAAAGAATTACACAGCAGAAAAAAAACACATTACTGACTGGATACAGGCTTCATTAATCACTCACCCTAGGCCTATCTATTAATATTCACTCTGGCCTTAGCAGATGACACTACCTATTTGCTGGTAGATCATTCTGGGAACAGACAACAAACCCTTACAGTATGACTGCCATATAAGAAAGACGCCAAATGGACAGTACTGAAATAAAACGAGGACCGGGCAAAGCATTTTGTTTTTAGAGATAATGCACTATAATGTTCTGTATTATGGAAGAATTTAGATTTTAAGCAGGTGTAAATGTTATTTGTAAGTGATCTTGCCAGTCATGAGTTTGCTTTTCCTTTTTTTCACTGTGGTGCACATAGAAAATGCAGAGAAACATCCTAGGGAAATGAAACTTTTTTCTGAAACAGAAAATGACATGGAAAACTCTTAGAAACATTAAGGTCTCTCGAGCTGGGACATGTACTGTAGGCTTTGTCTACACTGGCTAAAATCTAAAGCTTCTTGCACAATCTACCTGGACATTGACAAAACAATCACATTGATCAAAGCTTGAAGAATTGCGGCTGTGGTTAAAACCTCTATCATCTGCAAGATTGAAGGTGACCTTGAGACAGAAGACAACAGTTGCAACTCACACCACCCTCTTTCCAACTCTATGGTATAACAGGGGCTCTAGAAGACACAAGAAATCGCCTTTCCTGACAGGGGAAAAAAGGCCCAACTTGTACATTGTAAAATCAATTCCATTACAATTGTCCCAGAAAGGCGATGAACTGACTTGTAAACCTTGGATTCTGTGATGTTGCAACTTTGCATGTCACTCAGCTCAACGCTACAAACAACTGTAGTCTTATGGTTTGTTGGTGGAGATTATGGAATGAGCGTTTCTTAACCAATTCCAGTACGGATATCTGCTTAGTTTTGGCCAGAACGTGCATTAAAGGATGTCTTCTAGTAGCCATATATAAGTAGATGTAAAAAGCCTATGCATAAGCGATATTTTACTGCAGGTTTGTGTAAAGGTATTCTTCATGGGTGTCAAAGGTCTAACAAGAACCGTTAAACACTATTACCAACTGTATCCAACATTGAGGTTTTCAGTTTTATCATAAACATCGATATTTCTAGACTCCACATTAACAAGTAGAGTGCAATGTTGCAGAACTTTGGAATGAATTTACGAAGAGCTTTCTGGGTTTTCTTCATAGAAATGAAAAGGCAAAGATGCATTGCTAAGGTACTGTATCATTAAAAATGCAGAAGATGATAAAGTTTCCTTTGGGAAGTGGGTAACAACGAGCTTGGAGGTAATAATAAATTACTGAGGTATTAATAACAGCATGTGGCACTACAGGTGGTCAGCTTTCCTGTGGAGAAGAAATACATTATGGAGGTCTCCTTAAATAAGAGTTTAATAACTCAGTTAATCAGCTTTCCTTCCAGGGAAAGTAACAGGGCATATCTGAACCGTAATTAAGTGCCAGTTAACATTACAGTTAATCTTTTTTCTCATTGTTGGGATAAACAATTGGTGATGATCAGTAAGGGCCATCAGCATATATAAAGGGCAAACAGAAGTATCTGAGAAATAGAAATAGTCTGTCTCCACCTCAAGTACTTCTATTTGACTTAATTCCTCAATTTTCCTTAGCCACAATATAGGAGTACAGTTTATTTCTGCAGCTAAGGAGGATGCCAATGTCTCAGACATATTGAAAGGGAATCACATCCCATGTTCAACATGAATGCAATGAATAGAGCTTGTACTGAACATACACCTTACCTACTGTTTTAATCACAATAGGTTTACTTCTAATAAAAAATATTTTTAATGAACTTTTAAAGGGGTTGTTCACCTGTAAGTTCACTTTTAGTGTGTTATACAATGACCAATTCTTAGAAACTTTTCAATTCGCCTTTTTTGTGGCTGAAACCAGCAGCAAAAAAAAAAAAAAAAAAAAAAAAAAAAAAAAAAAACTATTGCTGTGCGTTTATCAGTGTTGTTACTTTTTTTACTACATGTTTTTATAGTCTGGCCCACTCCTATTTATGTTGTAGTAGTCTCTCAGTCAAATTGATTGCTTGGGTAATTTCAACCCTATTTAGGGTTGCCACCTTCTCTGGCAAAAAATGCCCGCCTTCCTATATATTTATCTTTTATCCCTATTAATAACATTGGGATCAGCCAGGCCAGTAAAATAGAAGCCAGATGGCAACCCTAACCCTAGTAACAGATAGCTGTTGAAATTCCAAACAAGAATTAAAAAAAAAAAAATTATCTCAGAATATCCCTCTCTACATCATACTAAAAGTTCATTTTAAAGGAGAACAACCCATTTAATGATTTGTGGTTTTATTTTTACCTATACCCTCTCCATGCACTAAATAGAGTGTGTTTTAAATTGCACTTAATTATAATATTACAGACCTTCTCTTCAAGTTGTTCTACATGGTCAACCAAATATCATGTTTACCAAAGTTTGGGGATTAAATTGAAAAAGACAGTCATATGCTCATGCACAAAGCAGATGGTACATGAGAGGCAAGATGGCCCCAGCATCCTTTAAAATAGTGGTGCCAGTTCGAGAAGGATTTCAGAGAGACTCATTAAATGTAATTTCAAGAAACCTGTATATTTGATTAGAGGAAAAAAATGAATATTTCATGGAGGCATCTTTGTTGGTCTTTTGTTGGCCAGGCAGCCAAGTGAAGAATGGAAACTAACAAAAGAAAGAAACTGCATGCTGAGACATTAACAAAGTCACAGTGGATAGCAATTAGACATTCACCTCTGAATATTTCCATTAGATAAATACAAAGAGAAAATAAAAAGTCAAGGTGTAATGGCCCGGAGACAAGAACCAGTCAGGCTCTTTGCCAGTAGTGCAGCACTCTCCTTCTGCAGACTAAAGATGGGCCAACGCCCGACATTGAATTAGCAAATAACACCATTGGTCATATGAGGAATCATATTTATGATTGCTGCTACAGTCTAATACACGCAAAAATCAGAGCTGCTGAAAGTCATGATCAGAAATGCAACACTGTTTATCTAGATCAGTTGCAGAAATATTTTTCGAGGGGCATTTGGTGCAAGCTGTTTTCCGGACATTGTGAGCATGGCCTGGTGCAAAAGTGTATGTTTTCTGCTTTACAAGAGTACAACCAATAGCACAAAAGCATGCAGATCTACAAATGATGCCAACAGCAAATCAGAGTAGGCACATGAGCAAAGACACAGTCAATCGATTGTGAAGCTTTGATGCTCTGACTTAAAGTGGACCCGTTACCCCCAAAAAATATTCAAAATCATATTTTATCACATTAGTCAAGCAAAATGAACATTAATTACACTATATAAATTGTTTTAATCTTGTTTTCTTCAGTCTGGGAATCATAATTATAGCAAGCAGGCAGGAGCCATTTTGTGGACACTGTTAATAAGGCAATTAAATGGTTAAGGGAACTGGGAGAAAGTGTGGAGAGCAGTGGCATCTAGGAAGTGCTGAATGGAAAGTGAAAGTAATTGTCTGCCCCGCCTCTATGCCTAAGGCATAGAGGAGTGGCAGACAATATTTGATTGACAGCTGAGATTTTTAAATGGGATTAAAACAGCTATGAATGCTTGAATAAAAATTTGAAATTTGATTTCATGTTTTTTTAAAAGGACTTATTATACAGATTTTTGTGTCTGGGTGACGGGTCCACTTTAACCCTGTGTACTTACAGATGTAGTCACTTGGATTTGTGTGTTAAATGCGTTGTGACTTAACTCATCTATCTCATTTATCCCACTTAGCACAGAATATTGTGTCACAGCATCCCATCCAATTAAAGAGTTCACCATTGAAAACAATGGTGTTTTGGTATGCTAATGAAAAGGTTAAATGCATTAAATGAGTTAAGATAACTTTGGATAACACAGTTTCTTCAATTAGCCCTGAGTCACGACGCATTTAACTTACAAATCCAAGTGACTGCATCTGTATAAGCAGAGTACACACTAATCACCAAGTTTCAGGCTGACTGAGCTGTGGTAAATGTGCCTTGCAGTTATGCTTCTCTACAGGAACCTGGTCTTTCCAGAAATCTTCCTCCATGCTTACGCTTCAGTCAGATGCCATGTCATGGATAATCACCATTTTGCTTTTTACACAAACCGTTTTTGCTCGGAAAATTAAATGCAGGTTGATCAATTATAATCTACATTTAGCCAATTTAGTAGCTACTAAGATGCTGCTTATTAGCATTTATTAGGGTTGCAGTGGTGTTATGTATGACACACAGTTGGATATGGCTGGCAAACTCTATTCAGAATCTGACAATGAACACATTGGGGGGAAGGGATGTATTGCACACCAATAAGGCCTATGAAGCAATCTAAACAGCTAGTGATTGCATCAGTAGGTATACATCCAAATGAATTTGATTCACTGACTGGGATCAGTGCATTCACAATAAAGTTACCTAGGGTTAACCTAAAGGTGGACATAGACACAGATATTTAGTGTGTACAGTGGGAGCGAGCCAACCAATATCGGCAAAAAGACATTGGATATCTGTCAGCTCATCGATTGGGTAAGTCAGAAAATTTCAAAGGCATCTGAACAGCAGCCAGTGTTTACTTCTGAATCATCAGATTCAAGTAGAATTCTATTGTTTTTATCTGTATATCGGATTATTTAGCTCAATAAAAATGAACGATAGTAATTGTTATGCCTATGGCCACCATAAGGCTATTGTCTGACAAATCATAAGCACTTCCACATAATCCAGCTATAAGGGCTGAAAATATTTTTTTATTTCATATAAATGCAATCAATTTTTAGTCAGTCCAGCATCAAATTGATCTTTCAATGTATCCCCACTAATGCAAATGTATTATATTAAAGGATATGCTAAAAAGTCTTCTAGTGGAAATATTACTTTTCTGACTTGGTCAGTAATAAAGATAAAGTGACTGCTTTCCAACCACACGTTCAATTTTTTTTTCATTAATCAAATCTTATATACATTATAAATGGTTGATTATTTTGAACATTGTATTCCATATGCTAACTGTACAGATGCAGTCTAAAGCTGGCCATAGAAGCAAGCATTTGATCGGAGATTCGTGTGATTTCAGGCCGTGTGTGGAGCGTCCCAACATTTTACGTTATATGGCAATCATTCATGCAGTTCGGCTACTCTGCATGTATTGCCAATCTGCCGATATCAGTGGGAGACTGTCACCAGCTTTTGTCGGACATAACTTTTGTGCAATTGCTGTCATGGGGCAGAACATTGTCTGATCTGTCCTTTTAGTACTTTATTTAATCTGAATGGTTAGAGGTAGGTCAGGAGACAGCACCGAACCAATATGAGGGTAAATCTGCACGTCTATGGCCACATTTAGAGTTGAGAGCATCTGAAAGGACACATTGAAGGCAAAAAAATAAAATCCCATTTTTACTTTCTTTAATGAAAAAGTAATCTATCTCCATTATACTTTAATTAAAAAATGTGTACTGTTTTTAGAAGAAACCTGACTGTATGCAGTGAAATTCTCCCTTCATTTACTGTTGTGGATAGGGATTGTCAGATGGTCCCTAACTGCTCTGCAGGGAAAGAAATCAAACTTATGAACAACAGGGGGAGCCCTCTCCTTATTTTCCAGCCTTTCAGAACTCCAGCAGCTTTGTTTCCCTATACAGATTTGTATTGGATTTTATTTTGTCCTTTACATTCCCTTTACGGTTTCCAAATACAACTGCAGGGACAAAGATCATGGAGCCAGATTTAAAAAGATAAACTGGGATTCTGTTTGGAAGATATTTGCTGCAGCCACTGGTTCTGCAGAGTTGGAGAACGTCTGTATTAAACAATACAAAAACTATAGAATCCACATTAGATTACATGACAACACAGGACCCAGTTCAGTCTGTATATTCTGATTAGTAATCATTATTAGTCTTGTTGTATCAGCTTCTGGTAGATATTATTTCACTTGTGCTGTGTTGATCATTTATGACGATCCCTAAGCAGCCCAGGCCACACTGAGCATGTGCACAGTCTTGGTCTTGCAAATATGCAGAACTCAAGCAGCTTTGCTTTTTGATCATTTATGACGATCCCTATGAAGCCCAGACCACACTGAGCATGTGCATGTAGTTTAGTCTTGTGAAGATGTGTAACAAAGTTACAAGATGGCAGCCCCCCTGTGGCCAACTTTGAAAGCATAAATCATTTGTTTGATTAGGCTTGTGGTGCAGTAAGTTCATGTTTATGTTTTGTATACAAAATACAGCATTTCTAGCCTTATTTTATTTTAGACTTTACTTGTCCTTTAAAAGGACCAGTACCATTTTTTAATCTATTTATGGCCAAAATAGCTATAATGATAGGTTAGGCTTACTTTGTCTTGACTTTTTTCAAATCTTGAACGTCTTCAAAGCTTGAATTTGACTTTCAAAGTGCCCCATAGGAGAAAGGCGAAACGGTAGCTTGAATTCCTCTGTGCACTGACCCAGAAGTCAGCTTCGTACCGATAACCTAAAGCACCCAAACTTTTTTCCCCAGTGTGCAGCTTAAATTTATGTTTCCATTTCTTCTGACAGCTTTGGGGGTAATGATGTGAGCATATATTTAAGCCGCAGACTCTGAAAAATGCTTAGGTGCTTTAGGTCATCAATGCAAAGCGGACTTCTGGTTCAGGGCACAGAGGAATTGAAGTTGCAGTTTCCTCTTTGCCTTTCTCCTATGGGGCACTTTGAAAGTCAAATTCAAGCTAAAGATTTGTAAAGATTTTTTTTTTTTTTTTGAATAGCTTGTAGTAAGTAGCATTGTCTGCAACCCATAGTATCATATGACCAAAATATGTTCAGGCATGAGCGCACCATTTTCACTCCTCAAGAACAGCCCTGCAGGACATATTTTCTAAACATATAATACGACACAACCAGCAAGGAACAGGATACCCAAATATGAATACTACCTTGGAGCATTATCAAATAGAAGTAAAATTATCCATATAATTACAAAATATGTCACAATTTCCAGGTAAAAGATGGATTGCAAAATACAGAATTATATTAACAGGCTACTGGTTATAGGAGTCCCTGCATAATCACAAATGTATGCTACAGTACCTGCATATCAGGCACATAAACAGCACCATGTGAGAAAAGAACACACAAATATTAACAAGGAACTCTGGACAGGCATGAACCAAGAAACATATTACTGCAATGTGATCCATTGTACATGAATTTTGATTCAACTCAAAATTTGGGGTAAAAAATAAATAAAGCCTTGTATGATTAGTAGTTAGGTCTTTTATTTTCTCTTTTATAACATTGTTGTATGTTCTGAAAACTTGAGGCAGAGGATAAAAAAAATGTGCTGAAAAGATATCCTTAAGCAATATACTAAATAGCAATGTAAGATGTCTGACCACCATTGTAAACACTGTCAATATAACCTTTTAGAAAGTCTTTTAGTGACACATAGATAGGCGATGTTACGAACAGTTTTCTGCCCTGGAGGGCAGACATGAGTGGAAGTGTGTATGTGAATTGCTGTCCCTGAGCATCATCACATTAACATTTCAGATACGCAGCTGTAATTCAAGACTGGAGGGAATAACATTGTACTATAGTGCCATCACATCAGAGGAAGGAATACATTTGGAGAGTAATAAACCATGATCAGCTGTCCCTCAGAAATGAGGTGTTTACACAAGACACTGACTGCTGCCAATAATTAAACGTCATGCAGTGATGTGTACAGTCAGGAATCTATACCAGAGGGAGAGCATTGTCAGGATAGAAAGGCAAACTAGTACTCTTGTGCAATTTACAGTCAAGAATTTATACCAGAGGCAAACCATTGGCAGGCTAAAGAGGAAAACTGGTACTAGCATACAGCCAGGAATTTATACCAAAGGGAAAACACTGGAAAGCTAGCCATACAAACTGAAGCAAGTTTTAGGATTTTGTGCACAATACATGGTAATCAATATGGCGGCAACTTACGTCTAACATCCCGGAAGTAGATGGTTTGTCTGTTAGGGTTGAGCAGCTGGATGACCGAGTCATCATTATTCTTTAACCGGCAGCTGATGATTGCAACTTCTCCTTCCACCACAGTAACATCTTCTGTTACAAGGTTCTGATGCTCCCCTGGAATTAGTAAAAAAAAAAGTCAACACGTTAAAGCACCTATCTATAGCACATTTGCACACTAAGTGGGAGAGTAAACTAATCAAAATAATCCACCAACCCCCCCGTTGTCCACAAAAGTTAAAAAAAAAAACAACTGTAGGAGCAAGAGAGTGGCCTAAAGCAAATTACCTCTTCACCAGTACCTGGAAGCAACAGTGGCAATGTCATTTTCCTGACAAATACTGCCTAGCACAGGTTTAATTCACTAGAATCACATAAGCTGTGATACCCAGAAGAATCAGTAAAGTCATAAATGTAGCTGTATATGAAAAACATGCACTCTGGTTAAGTTACCTGCCACAACATGCTGTAAATTAAACTTACCAGGCATCTATTTAAAACCAATACCCTTTGTCAAATTCGCCTGAAAACATTATTCTTATGAAGATTTTCCTTTATTTTCAGCATATTTTCAGAGTGAAACATATAGCCAATCATTCAGATTTTCCAAAGTACTGGTGCAAACCAATTCCTATATTTCTTTGTCCTCCATCTTGTTAGAACACTTCCCATGACTTCTAACAGTTGTCTTAGTTGGTTTCTACTTTGCCCTTTGTTTAGAATGTAAGTCTCAAAATAAAGTTTAATTAGCTGTTCTCTGTTAATTGGTACTGCTTTTTGTGCTTTGCGGTACAAGGCTGTTCTTCTGTTGATTCAGTACAGTTATCTTGGTGCTTTATCAGTATAGCAGTTACACATTTTTACTTACAGTAGGCTCAGAAAATGCACAAGGTTACTGATCTGTTACTCAGTGTATTAGAAATACAAGTGTGAAATGTAGTTTTATTGTTCCTTTTCAGGACTCTTTTACATGTTGTAATATAGCTACAAGGTCGTCTGTCTACCATGTAGAATAACAGTCTGCTCATGGTATAATAATAAGGGAGTGCACCAGATGCTTCACGATCAATCATGGACGTACAATCAAAGTGGTTTTTATGCTATTTTGCTACAATTCTTCATCTTGGTGTTGAATATTAGGTCAGTCCCTCCCTTACTTCATAACATGGTTTCACATACATGAAAACATTGTTATGTGCAGCAGGGAAACACCAAGCCAGTATAAATGACCTTTAAATTGGGCTTCAAAGAGCTATCAGACATTTTGCCCAAATCTCACATTAACCAGTCTTCAGTCTGAAAGGGCACAGCATCCCAACTCTAGTCTGTCTGTGACTGTGTAGGGAATGATGGAAGCTTTACTGTACAACTCCTGTAGTATTAACCAGCTGAACCCAAAGTATAACTGTTTTACAAGGGAATTATTGCCACCGTAAACAACGCTGCAGTTCGGAAAGCTCTTAACACTGGATTAGTGCTGGAGATAAAAGTTTCAGATGGTAAAGGAGCAACCTCTCCATATTTACATCATCTTTGTAGGTGGATTGTTTGGCCTTCATTTGACCAAAAGCCTTTAAAAACATTAATTAGTATTAGTATTTTCATTTCATTATGTACATATGGCATAGTATTATTGACTTATCATATGTGCTATTGGGGTTACCAGCCCTCCTGGCGGTCTCATTCTTCGAAACAAGATTGGTTTTGGTTACCATTTTTACCAGTGAAGTTGCAGCCATACTCCTACAAGCTTTATAAAAGAAATGCTCTTGGTATCAACCTAGTAGTTTTTTGGGGAAATTAAGACAGTTATAAGGTCAGAAAACCTAGATTTTTTGAAGAAGAAAATGTTGAATTCAGAGGTGGCTCAGCACGGACATATTTGAACACTGTATATTATGAGAACTACTGACCCATATAAAATGGTCTGAAAACAATTTTTAACAACTGCAAGGACAGTGTGTACTGTAGTAAGATATACTATACATTACAGACTAATAAATCTAGCACATTGGCTCTGCTGTGGGTTGCTAAAGTTATTGCAGCATCAGCCTGCGGACTTAATGCAATTTTCCCCGTACTGGGTAATATTGAGCAGTTGACAGAGATTCTACTTTATGCATTTAATAAACTGTAAAAATTAATGAAGTGAGCTTGTTAGAGACAGAATCTCGTTAGAAAGAATTTACACTGAACACCAGGAGAATGCAGAGCAGGAGGCTATTTGTGTGGGAAGTGGGAATTACATTCGACTTCTAAGACTCACACATGTCCATGGTGGCTTGACGACAGTGACAGGTTAGTCAGCCAATACCACTAATAAGATGAACGAATGTAAGGTTGGACGAATAGCAGGAAAACAGTTCAAGCAAGTATTTTTCAAAGGGTTTTGATTTAACTTTGATATTTGGAGGTGAGGATGAAAAAAGAAAAAAAAGTATCCCAATTCAGGATTTTGCACATCAGACTAGGAGTGGTCACCAATAAAGCAGGAGTAGCCATAAAAATGGGTTTACTCAAACATTTGCTTATTTGATGAAAAGTACAGTGGGGAATGAATTGCCACATGGCATAAGGGGAAGCTCGGGAGCCAAGGAATCTATACAAATGGAGGGTGATGGACCACAAATATAAAAGTTAAATTGGAGGGGGTGGAAAACAACATTAAAGCACTCATTACCTATGCAGTCATCTCAACCAAGTAGGTAGCTTAATGGCTCCTGTAATGGTTCAATATGACTGCCTCTCTGACCAATATCTTGTTAGGACACAGCTTGATATTGATTGGGCTGAATGAAAAACCACTAGTGTTGATGATTTAGTCTACTCTCAACATGTCTGCACAGGGCCACCATGTGATCTGTTCTTTGGCACATCCCTGTGACTTATGAGAGTGTTTTCGGTCTAGTGTAAAATTCAAATAAAAGTAAAAAAGTAAAAGTTGATCATTTTATAAATGAAATCCAATGTACAGGACCATCACTGACATACAAAAGATAAAGATCATAAGTACATATTCTTCTATCAGTATGACCAGCTTTAGAAGAGGCTGTGCTTTGACAACAATCACATTTAATAGGTATAACAAATGGGAACACGATGGAAAAGGCACAATTTCGACACAATGTCCAAACACCAGTTTACTGCACAGACGGAGACACACCATGTATTTAATGATCTCACCCCTGAAGGAAAAAATACACCAATGATGAAGACACAAGAAATGGGATAAGGTTATCCAAACTCTGATTTCCAGCTGTAGCCTCCATTGGCTTATTAAGGATGATGAGAGTTAAAGATTGGCAAAACTGTAGAGCTATTTGGATATCCCAGAGTTTAATGTGGGTATGATCACTCTTACGTGCGCACAGCAGCACAAGTGTGGATGGGCATCTGGTGACACAGACACAATACAAAAGTGTACATATAGTGTCACATACCAGAAATCTGTAGTGGCTCAGAGAACAAATCAAAGTTTTCATAGGAACTGTGAAGACTGGCGCTTCTCCCTGATAGAAATAAGACAGTAATTAAATATTTGAGAAAGTGCACAGCACATTTGTGGGTCCTCCTAACCCAGTGTTTGATTTTTTGCTTTCAGTACCCAAAACATTCTTGTAGCATCTGCTCTCATATTCAGCATGAAATCAGCCTGTTGTGTGCTGAAGGAAATCGCAACGCAACCCTATAATCAGACAAAATTGCTCACAACCTTGCTGTGCCCTGATGTTCTAGTTATGTACCATTTATCCTGCAGCTTTCCATCCAAAGAGCTGCTTTTTTCTATGTATACAGTATATTCAATACAATATCCTAAAGTAAAATTCAAGGCATTATAGGGCCCGTGTTAAAATACATAATAGTTCAATGTCATTGTGAAATTATAGCATACAGGTAGCGGCACAGAAAATAAGTAGTTAAGAAGGGCTACAACTTTTGAATTATTTGCTAAAATGCAGTCCATCAGAACAAATTATTTATCAGAGGTGGGAAAAGGGAAGGGGGTTTAACCTAAAGTAGAAAAACAAAAATAAGCCTCTGCCGGAACAACATTTTTAAATGTGAACACAAAATGTATATTTAATTATAAGGCTTTATCAATGTTAAACTGCACAATATTAGTTTTGTGGTCCCTGTCATTCTACTCTTCAGTCCCACTCCCCATTCTACTTCCCAACCCCACTCTGCCTGCCCTCATTCTGATCCCCATCTCCAGTCTCTGCTCTCATTCTACTTTTCATTCCCACCCATCATTCTTCTTCCCAACTCAACTTTATCTGTCCTCATCCTTATTTCCATCTCTGCCTGGACTCATTTTATTCTTCATTCCCACTCCTCGCTCTACTTCCCAAAACAACTTTGCCTGCCTTCATCCTGATCCCAATCTACACTGTGCCTGCACTCATTCTATTCTTTATTCCCACTCCCCGTTCTACTTCCTATACCCATTTTACCTGCCCTCATTCCCAATCCCACTCTGCCTTTTCTTATCCTACTTGTCATTCCCACTGTACCTACTTTCATCTTGCTCCCCATTCTACTAGCCATTCCCACCAATAAACAATTTCCAGTCAGACTGTGGCTGCCCTCATTGTGTTCTGAATGCTTACATCTTGCTCTCCATCCCCACTCTTTTGGTCTTATCTGCCATCCATACTTTCACCCATCTCCCCATCTTACCTATGCCTCCTCCAAAATCTATCTATATCAGTGCTCCTCCTGGTACCCAAACTAATGTTAAACATTTCTTCCCACAACAATTTGCTTCACACCCATAAATCTGTTCAACCCTTGCCGATTTTGTTTCTGAAATATTTTATCCCTCTCCCTTTAGCTTTCTCTTTTGGCTGCCTTGTTTCCCGAGCCTGCCAACCCTTCTGTTCTACAATTCCCTGCCTGTCCTTTCTTTGAGGCTTGTTGTGAATGTTGTATCTGGTGAGTCAGTAATGACCCTCTGGCTGCATATTCCATAATGTTGCTATTACATATTACATGTGACTATTTGCTATGCTAATAATCCAAGCTACAGACGGAATAGTCCTAATTAGACAAGTAAACTGGCCTAGATATAACAGTGCTCATGTGCTCAGAATCTTCTGAGAGCACACAGCCTACACATTTACAGCCAGGAGATTAAATAACACACATGCTGGCCTGTCAAGCAAATAAACTTGGCACTAGGGCATTAGCCATTGGCAGCATGGTTAAAGGTATGTGGATAGATGCACATCTCTTTTCAACAAAGAAAACCCAAGCAAGCCTAAAACAGGAATCGGGGCTAAAGAGGAAGATGTATGCAATAAGAAAAAATCCATGCACAAGGCAGGCTTTAGGATAAATATATAAATATATATAAATATATTGCATTTTTACGGATTTGTGTTTGTGCAGGTGCCTACAAGAGAAACCATACAAGAAATGCTGATATGTAAAATTACTTAAAGATGCTGTATACTCTCTAAAGCAAGGATTCTATACCAATGGGAGAAGGGGGGGGAACATAACTAGCGCAAAGCCAGTTTGTGGGTATTGAAGCCAATTCTGCAACCTATTTTAGGTCCCTTGAGAAAAGGGTTAAGAAACACTGCTCTGTAAACAAGTCAATGACAAAATTCAAACACTGACCAGTCATGCAATGTTTTGTACATAGTATGATTTTGTGACATACAGGCAGGCACATTTTTAAGTATGCATTCACAGATTTCTCCAGAGGAAAGCTTTAAAACTTTAAAATCTCCTCAAGTCAGGGATACAAAACGGTCACTTGAAAAACTCCAGGACTTGTGAATGCCAAGTATTAGTGACATTTATCTGAAGCAGCAGATCTTCCCAGCCACTGTACAGCATGTCCACAGGGAAATTATAGGGTGCCCCCATCCCCAGGTAGTGAAATATTCCATTTGATCTAACATAATACTCTACTGGGCTGCTAAAAGTATTTAAGGGGCGTTATTCTAGTTCAGTGATTTTCAACCTTGTGCCTCCAGCTGTTAAGAAACTACAAGTCCCACAATGCATTTGCCTGACTGTGGCTGTCAGACTCCTTCATTGCATTGTGGGACTTGTAGTTCCTTAACAGCTGGAGGCACAAGGTTGAAAATCACTGTTCTAGTTACTAAATTAGCAGTGCCCTTTCCCAGGGGTACCAAATATTACTCCATCAGTCACCTGGAGCTCCTGGGTAGGGGGTCTAGTCAAAAGGTAAAATGGAGTCCCAATAAAAACATACATCTCTTGCAGGCACAGGCAATACTTAGCCTTTGTTAAACCCAAATCCCACCCATTCTGTAAGCACTAAAAAACAACCCTTTTCATCTTGGTGCCCAAAACTATCACAGGGCCACTGACTCCGGTACCCACTACACAACTCTGAGGGACAAGTCTGATGCAGTTTCTTGCAGTCATAGAAAAGGGTATAAAAGTGTTCAATACTCAATGAATCAGATCAAAGTTAATGTAGGACTGGCGAGACCAGGTATGACCTTAATGTAATTGGCCAGCTTGAATACATGGACAAACAAGCCCTGTTTTGTTTAAAGGAGAACTAAACCCTAAAAATAAATGTGGCAAAAAAGGCCATATTTTATATACTGAACTTATTGTACCAGTCTTCTCAATAGCAGCAATGATCCAGGACTTCAAACTTGTCACAAGGGGTCACCATCTTGGAAAGTGTCAGTGGGCTGTTGAGAAGCGAAGCTTAGGGGTTGTCACAAATGATGAAGCAGAAATTAGATTTGTCTGTAATATAAGCTAATGCTACATTTTTTAATTAAATAAATAGTGATGCTAAATATTGCACTGGTTTCTGAGCAGTCATGTAGTAATTACCTGTATTAATTACTTTTCAGCACAGAGCATGTGCAGTGAATCAGCAGAAAAGAAGATGGGGAGCTACTAGATTATATATATAACACACTATTACAAATGACCCTCTTTAAAGGAGAACTAAAGCTTTGCTAAAGAAGCACATACACACACACAAATATATACAAACCGTTATAGGACACATGGTTTAAAAAAAAAAGTTTTAGAAAGGCTTGAATTAATCAATACCAAAATACATATGCCATGGCCCCTCTTGATATTTCCCTCAAGCAGAACATCCATTACAAACCAGCTGCATGTGGAATATGTACATTCATGGGTTTCAAAACAAAATTCAGTGGAGAGAATGACACTAGCTTCCGTTCTTATATCTATATAAACACCAGCTGGAGTTCTCTTTACTGTTTGATGGTTTCAGTATCAGATGTAGGAGCCTGGGAATTTTTAATATACGTACATTCCAACAAAGCTGAATTGTTGATAAGGTTTAAGAGTGGTGTACATTTTTCACAGAAAGCTTTACTTAAAGTTACACAATACCAAAATATAACTGAAACATTCCATAGAAAAAAAAAAGTAAAGTTGAGCTCACCACTAATTTTTTCAACCATTATGCACATCCCATAAGATGAAATATAAAAAAAAATCTCTCCGTCTCTTTGGGCCAACCTTAACTGCTTTTATTCGTCCTTTAAAAAGAAAACCTTATCGATTTAGAAGACGTATTCATATCCTTAGTTTGTAGATATAAAAAAGGAATCAATATTTGCTGCAAAAATATTCCTTGTCAGGGCAGTCCAACCATGCCCTCCAGAGATCAAGACCTTAAAACAGGAGAATGCATGCACCATGAGCTTTTAAATCCAGCACTCACACTGTAAGTTCACACGCCCCCCCCTTTCCAACAAGAAATCAAAGTTTTATACAAACTTATGTATAATTAGGACCAGGCCCACTGCATGCTCCCCCACTGTGAATGAATGCAACAGACATCTTTAATATTTATTTTATTAATTTAGTTCCTTACTACTAAATTATTTAATACTGCGTTCAAAACCGTCATGCACAGCCAACTGAATGACAGAAGTGCCAAGTCCAATCCTTTACTAGGAAGTCAAGTGCATCTACAGAAATACCTTCTAATCGGGCAATTAGGAAGTTAAGTATGTAAGTTTTATGAGGTTAGCATTGATGCATAGGCTACCAATAAAACTTGCCTGACATCACTGGAGCCAAATCCATTGAAGACTGGCAGGGCATGCCCAAACCTTTAACACAGAGCACTGCGCATAATACACACTGAAGGCAAGGAAGGCTGGGCCTAAAGGTGGCCATAGATGCAACATTACATCCTTTCCTGGAAAAGGTTCTTTCCAGGAAAGATCGTTAGTTTCAATACAAACATGTAGAGCTGAAACGTCCGATATACAGGTAGAAACAATAGAAACCTACCTGTATCGGTGCCATCAAAATTTTACAACCACCCTGACGACGAGGCTCTGTTTGGCAGTACATGGTTTTTATGCAGCCAAAACTTGCCTGGAATTGAAATATAAGCAACTGCTTTGAGGCCACCGGGAGCAACATTCATGGGGTTGGTGAGCAACATGTTGCTCATGAGCTACTGGTTGGGGATCATTGCTCTATTTGTTTGGCTTGTTAGCATCCCTCCTAGGACATATTGACTTTATAGATAGAGGCCAGCAGAAGTGCTGTATGAAATTGAAGAAAATGTATAGGGGAATAAATACCTAAGGTGGCAAAAATATAAAAAAAAAATAAAAGTCATGTCACTTCCACCTAAAGATCATTTATCACCCAAGATGCTGGCAAAATTCTTATTCATATTTTGTCATATCGCGTCTAGATTATTGCAACTCTCTTTTAATTGGCCTTCCCCTCCAGAAACGGTCACCTCTCCTGTCCATAATGAACACTGCTGCTAG
>CM044443.1:84596969-84617388 GCA_024363595.1 Xenopus borealis | reverse complement strand
ATATATATATATATATATATATATATGCACACTATTGAATGCTGCGTCCATAATACTTGCAGCTATATATTAGTATTCTTTCTTTATATTGTCCTGCCATATTCCAAATTGCATTACAGGCATTATAAACCATTACCATCACACCAAGTTTAGGTCTAAGAGAGATGGGCTACAATGTAAAAAAAAGAAAATATTCTCACACACAGAAGCTTTGATACAAACTTGCTTTGATTACTTTGGTCTAAAAAGAGAAGTTGCAGGGGAAGCTGCAGGGGAATGCAGGAGCAAATGCAGCCACTTTTTTATAAGGATTATGTACTCACAAAAATGCAGGCAAGCTGCAAATAAAGACAGCACTTACCAAGAACCCACTTTGGTTAAAGTGCATGCTTGCCACTGAATGGGTGCATGAAAATGAGAAAAATAATTGTAATGGACCTATATGGCTGTACTACTTGCCCAGGATAAGATGTGCACAATGAACAGTCAGTCAGTATGAAGAATTATATACCAAGAGAGAGATATGGCAGAACTCATTGTATATATTTAAATGGATATAGTACCAGCAAGAAAAAAAAAAAAAACAATTATAACATGTTAAGGGTATAGAAGACAAGAGATAGGATCAGATGGTAACTTTTGTTGCACACAAGTAGGGATGAGAAAAACATTTTGCAGAGAAAAATCACCCATAGACTATAATGGATAGTAGAGGAAAAAAGAAAGTTGCTCTTTGGAAAATTGTTGCATGAAAATAACGCCCATTGACGAAACGAAACGGGTCACAAATACTACTTATATGATTTACTATTTTTAATTTATTAGACCCCTACTATGTAGCAGAGTTGTCTTTACTGCTGTGAATATCTTAAAAATATCCTATGTTAACTGGTTGCTAGGATCCATTCATTGGTAAGAGAAAAAAAAAAAACTTTCCTGTACCTTTGTATATACAATGTACAGCAAATTTTAGAGTGCATTTTAGGAAGAATCCATTGTGTGCTGCCCTTATTGGAACATTTACTTACAGTCTATGGTTGCAAATAAAAGGCATGGAAAGAGCTTCCTGTGACGCAAATAGCAAGTTTGATTCTTCTACTTGTATCTTTGTGTCCTGTAACACTATAAAAACATACAAGCAGGTTTATTGGGTCCTGATAAAAATACCAACATATTCTCATTCTGTACAAAGGTTTCATATATTTATTGAAGCCATTCCAAAGGCCTTATGGCTGGACTCCACAGCTGGTGCACCGAGAGAAAGCACATGCGACAAAACAGATGTGCTGAATATGAAGTAACAGAAATGTCGCACCTACAAACTGCATGCATCTGACCCGACTGTCAGATGCAAAATCCGCATGTTGCAACTTCATCCTACAGTTGTGCCGGATGCATGCAGCTTACAGGTCCATTATTCCTCAATTAAATTATATTTGGTGCATCCGTCTACGCTTCCTCTCAGCTCGACGGATCAGATCATTGACAGTTAAAGATTGGACTTTGCGCATAGTTCAAATCTGATTGATATTCATTGACAGTTTGATCCAATCTTATAGGGGGGCTTCCTTTCCCCTCAGAAGTATTAGAGCTCATTCAAATAAATGATTCAAGTACACACAAAATATAACAAAAAAACTGCCTTTTGCAAATCCTGCATTTAGAGAGACCTGATGGCTGGTGATTTTAATAGAGTGAGCTCTAATACATCTTCTAGGCAAAAGGAGCCCCCTATAAAATATATTGGCTCCAGCGGTTAGTGAATGAATATCTGACACCCAACTGCTGCATGAAGAGAGTATGAAGAGAAATAGATGCTTAGGAGAGGAATAGTGAAGATTATTTCAGAAACTGTACAGAATTTTTAATGGATCGTATTTAATAAGTTTCTTATTTCTGTATGAAGAAGCTTATATTAAATTTTCATTTTCACAATAGTTCCCCTTTAAGCAGAGGGCTCATCTGAGGATCAGTTTGTTTGGGGGTTTTTTTTGGATGACAGATGGTCATGATTAAGTGCAACACAAGGCATCTATTTCACCCCTTCAATCATTAAGAGGACTTCTTTACCATCTGTTGCTTAGTAGCCACAAAAGCAGTGGTATGCAAAATCAGGCAGAGCTGACTCTCACATGTGCCACTCATAAAAGTACTTTTAAAGGGGTTGTTCACCTTTGAGATAACATTTAGTATGATGTTGAGAGCTATATATTTTTTTATTATTGAAGGTTTTTGAGTTATTTAGCTTTCTATTCAGAAGCTCTTCAATTTGCATCTTAAGCAGTCTGGTAACTAGGGTCCAAATCACCAGGCAACCATGCAATGATTTGAATAAGACTGGAATTTGAAAAGGAAAGGTCCTGAATAGAAGGATCAGTAATAAAAAGTTAAAATAACAATAAGCCTTATAGGGCATTTGTTTTTTAGAAGGTAGTAAGAGACGCCCATTTGAAAGCTGCAAAGAGTCAGAAGAAAAAGGCAAATAACTATAAAACTATAATAAAATTACGGAAACCAATTAAAAAGTTGCTTACAATTGGCAGTTCTATACCATAATGAAAATTACGTTAAAGGAGAAGGAAACCCTGTTGGCAAAAAACGCCTCCCCTCCCCCAGGCCCCCTCCCTCCACCCCACAGGGCAAACGCCCATAACTTGTTACTTACCCCTCCTCCTAGGTCCTCTCCAGTGGAGTTCACAGGCGCCATCTTCTCATGAACAGTTTTCTTCCTGTAGTGAGCAGCTTCTTCTGGCGCATGCGCAGTAGGAGGCATTTGCCGGCACTGCGCATGTGCCCGAAGGTCACAATAGTTTGCCAGAAGTTGGACCCAGGAAGTCCACTTGTGAGAAGATGGCAGCCGTAAACTCCACTGGAGAGGACCTAGAAGGAGGTGTAAGTAACAAGTTAGGGGCATTTGCCCTGGTGGGGAGGTAGGCAGGGGGGAATGGGGGGATATTGTGCCGACAGGGTTTCCTTCTCCTTTAAAGGTGAACCACCCCTTTAGTTTTAAAAGTTATAGCCAATTTCCTTGCAGAATAAAGCAACAGGCTATTGTTTGAAAGCCCACTGAAGTTTAAGGGAAATAGAAAATACAAACCCTCTTTCATTACAAAAATGTGTAATTGACATTACTTTATCTTGTGGGACATTGGCTTTAATTCTGAGAATATCCCTGACATAAAGGATATGGTATAAGTGGGCATCTGACTTGGTGCTTTGGCAGACATGGTGCTTTAAAACATGTTTGTCATCTGCACTCCGAATGCAGGATCCCCAAATGATATGTTGAAACTGCCACATCTTGTAAGATGTGCTCAGGTGGACAGGCAGAACAAAATAAGCCACACTGCCCAACAAAAGCTGGGAATACATGGCCAGCTTTAGTATTCTTAGTTTTAGAATTCCCTTAATGATGTATGATTAATGATACATTGCAGTGGCTTTATCTTCTGAGATACCTACAAAACAGAAAGCAGTGAACATCAGCACCAATGTTCCATGGGCTCATCTGTAGGCTTACGCCCTGCCTGCTGAAAATGTGCCTCTCAGCACGAGTAAAGTCTCAGCTACTGCTTGACAGTATATTCACTGTGCCTGGTACTATATTTCTGCAAGTGGGGCTTCATTTGTACACACTTCTGACACCTCCTCTTGACTCAAGTTTGGGAACTGGTTTCTTGTAATTCTGCCGTTAAAGACTGCGTAAAGGACCAGTTTTTTTTTTTTAATTGGTTTGTTTTGAACAAAATAAAAACACCAACACAGTTTAAACTTAAAAGTCCTGCGTGGGTCAATTTTTTGGGACCTGTACCCGCAACCTGCAATCCGCAACCCGGACCCGCAAATACCTTATCTGCAACCCAGAGCCGCTGACCATCAAGAATCAGGAAGTGTCGTCATTTTAAACCGGAAGTGACATCAGCGGAAGTAGCCATGATCAGGAAAAAAAGTAAAACAGGAAGTGCTGTCATCGTAAACCAGAAGAGACATCATCGGAAGTAGATGTGCTATGAAAAAAGGAGTAAAAATCGCTATGGAGAAGATCCGTAGCCCGACGTTCAACCCGCAGAACCACCAACCCGCTTCTATAGCCGCACCCAGAACTTCTACATGCAACCTGCAGGGTACCGCAGGATTTTGCGGGTAACCCGCAGGTACCCGCCCCGATGCGGGACTCTACTTTAAAGGCACAAAGCTTTTATTAAAAAATTACTTACCGATTCTCTGCATGTGCAGCTCTTCTGAAACAGTGACTGGGTGACGATCCATCGTGCAGTGCTCAATTTCTCCTCCCTGGCTATCTCCTATAGAAGGCACGGAGGAGACTGAGCACCGCACAATGGATTGTCACCCTGTCGCCATTTCAGAAGAGGAGCACATACAGAGAATCGGTAAGTAATTTTTTAATAAAAGCTTTGTGACTTTATATTTAAACTGTGTTGGTGTTTTTATTTCGTTAAAAACAAACAAATTAAAAAAAAATCCTATTCTAGTACAGGTATGGGATGATAAGGAACCTTTTTGTAATCATGATACCTTAAATCTTCTAATAAAAATGTAAATATTAGCCACACCCCAATTGTATTTCCATGAATAAGGATTTATACAGCTTAGTTACCATCAAGTACAAATGGATAACACACCTATCTTTGCTTCTGCAACTTGGATGGATTGGAAACCAATAAAATGTCTTATGCGTAATAAATAGTAATGGGCAAATAGGTGGCATATCGCCTCGCTGAATTTTTTCTAGAGAAATTTGCATAACACTGCCACATCTCATTTTGGACACGGGCGTATTTTTTTTTTTTGGCATCCAAAAACTGACACCTGTGTCAAAACGAGATGCTGGCGAATTTTCGCCAGGCGAAATTTTGCTGGCGTTTCTCGAATTTATTCACCCATCACTAGTAATAAATTCTCTGTGTTGATAACTCTGCCCTCTTTTTTTCATGCCATAATAAAGTTATTTTGAGGACTATTTTTCATAGTCAGCTCCTCCAGTTACTGGCAGTTTACCTCAGTATTATAAATAAGATGAACTTTGAGTGATGATATAAATAACATCTTAAGTGTCAGCCTCATAAGACCTTGCTATCTGTAAACTGTGACACTGAGGTGTCACCTCTATCACACAACTTGATTACTACGCTGATGGCTTTTCCACGGCCTGAGCTGGATGAAACCGTGAATCCCAGCATAATGAAAATGTGCAAGGTGAGGACGGGTCAGGAGAAAATGCTACATTTCAAATACGGTATAGGAGTGGCACCGTTGATCTAGAATGCCAGCCAAACGTTAGGCACCCCCAAGTGATGAAAGCGATGTACCTCAAACCCCAATCAGGGGAAACCTGCACCGGCCCCAGGTTATCAATGCATTCGACCAATTTTTATTCAATCGTAAACGGACCTATTCGAACGAAAAAGGTAAATTTTCTATCGAAAAAAAAACCGTCCTATTTCGAATTTTTGACAATTTGAAAATAGACCCTTAGGTGCACATTTACTAAGGGTCGAATTTCGAGAGTTAAAAACCCGAATTTTGGTCAAATTAAAATCCCTCGAATTCGAATATCGAATTCGAGGGATTTTACCGCAATTAAATCTATTGAATGATCGAATAGAAATCATTTGATCGATAAAATCGTTCTAATTGAACGATTTTAAGAGATCACATTTTTTTCTATTTGATCAAAAAAGTTTGGAAAATCCTATGGGAGGTTCTTTAAAGGGCCAGTACTTCGAATTTGAAAAATCTGTTTTTTTTTTTTTCAAATTTTAAAAATTAGAATCAAATTTTGGGCTACTCGATAGTCGAAGTATCCCAAAATTACTTCGAAATTTGAAATTAAATTCGAATTTTCACTTTGACCTAATTCGGAATCTGCCCCTTAGTAAATTTGCCCCTATGGGTTACATTTCCACGTTGATGCCGTGTAACATCATGTATGGATAAAGCAGTGTCATTTCTATACAACTGTGCACAGTGTACAGCTATGGGATCCATTATCTGGAAACCCATTTTCCAGAAAGCTCCAAATTATGAAAAGGGAGTCTCCCATAGACTCCATTTTATGCAAATAATAAAAGTTTTTAATAAATGATTTTGTCTTTCTCCGTGATAACAAAAAACAGTAAACTGTAAAGGTATGGTATACTTTATCCAGTAACCTGCTATCCAGAAAGTTCCGCATTACATAAAAGCTCGTCTCTCATAGACTCCATTATAATCACATTTTCTTTTCCTTTTTCTCTGTAATAATAAAACAGTACCTTGCACTTGATCCAAACTAAGATATAATGAATCCTTATTTGAAGCAAAGTCAGCCTATTGGATTTGTTTAATGTTTACATGATTTTCTAGTAGACTCAAGGTATGAAGATACAAATTACAGAAATATCAGTCATTCGGAAAACCCCAGGTCCACAGCATTCTGGATAACAGGTCCCATACCTGTACTTGATCCCAACTAAGATGTAATAAATCTTTTTTGGAAGCAAAACCAGCCTATTAAGTTTATTCAATATTTACATTATTTTCTAGTAGACAAGTATGAAGACCCAAAATACGGAAAGATCCATTATACGGAAAATCCCACCAGTCCCGAGCATTCTGGATAACAGGTTCCACACCTGTACAGTTCTGGTTTGAAACCGCTTCTGCCAGCTGATAGTATTACATTAACAAATCTTTTAAGATACACATTAAAAATCTGTAGGTCTGCATTTATTCGGTACCAAGCAGTCTTTTACACAAGTTCTACAGTAGATCATTAAACAACTATAAAATAGCACAAGAAAGAGAAAAAGAACATATAGAATAGTCAAGAGCATTTGTGAGAAAGTTCAAAGGCTAGAAATGTTACTATATGGGGCTAGAAATGCCAGACCACATGAAAGTATGGATACATTCTAATCTCCCCTTTATGTTTCCATGGAAACACAGGAATCCTGCATCATTAGGGCACAGCATTCATGCAGGAGGATTCAGACCTGTCTCATAGCTGATAGAATCAGAAACAGTAACAAGATTACAGGGCATACAAAGACATGAAACCTCACCATATACAGCATTAGAGTGCTTTAAAGGGGAATTCAACCCCGCCTGCGCTTACCCTCAGCCCCCCACCATCCTCCCCCGCCTACCTCTTCCCTGGGGCAAATGCCCCTAAGTCGCTACTAATCCCCTCCGTGCAGGTCCCCTCCATCCAGGTTCCCGGGCGCCATCTTGTCCACAACATTTTCTTCCTTCTTCCGTTGGCGCTCTGCGGCGCATGTGCAGTAGGTTTGTATTACTGCCCATGCGCAGAAAGTACATGAATTTCGCCGACTGAACTTTGTGAACTTTCGGCACATGCGCAGTAGTACAAACCGACAAATGCGTCCTACTGCGTAGGCGGCGCAGAGCAATGATGGAAGATGACGTTGTGGCCGAAGATGGCACCCGGGAACCTGGCTGGAGGGGACCTGCATGGAGGGGATAAGTAGCAACTTAGGGGCATGTGCCCCAGGGGAAAGGTAGGCCAAGGGGGAGGTGAGGAGTTGGGGGTTAGCACAGGATGAGTTGAATTTAGATTTATAGATAGGAGGACAAAGTTTGGGCATCACCCAACTCTGGATTTTGAGCATGCCTAATAAGTATACAGAGTTTAATAATATAAAGCCAACTGAAAAGCATTTTAGTAAGTCAGCAGTGAATAAGCGCTTGCATTGCTTTAGACATTGTCTTTGAGATGTTTTGGATGTTTACGATCAACCCAGTGTTAATGTGAGGACAGGCAAGTATTTCAAATAGTTTATGTTAATCCAGTTTAGAAAACATTTCTCTCTAGTAGGCTATGGTCATGTGAACAATAGTCACACCATTGACAGGATTTATAACATTGTGGATTTCATTTTACTTCAAAATATGAATTGCTGGCATTTAAACTAGCATCACCCTCCCTCTTTACAATTTTATAAATGTGCCCAGACATTATATAACTAGCTCTGGTGTAAAGTGAGCATATAAAAGTGTTGACCAACGTTCCAAATACCCAAGCATATATAAAAGTACTTCATTTTTGCCTACTTGTTGTTCTAAATTGGACTTTGGTATTTAGAAGACTTTAGGCATGATGTTGCACGCTAAAACCAAAACAAAATAAAGTACCAAGCAAAATAAAGATCCAAGCATTATGGATTCCATACCTGCAATTTATATCTGCCGACTAAGTGAGAACTGTTTTATAAAGACACTTCATTTTGGTTATAAAGAAAAAAAAAAAAAGCTGGAAAACTTAGCAAGGAAAGAAATAAAAATGTAGTCTCCCACAATGCAGAGGAATTAAATTCTGAAAGCAATATATATGGTCAGTGAGTTTGGTCATCTGCTCCTTACGGAGAAAGCACAGAGCTCTAAAGAGGTCACAGGGTTAATGAGCATTCATCAGTGACAAAGGTCTCGCTCATTCCCAGGGAGCTAAAGCAGAGGGACAGAATTCGCATAGCACCCTCATTAACAATTTGTCCTTAATGAAAGAGCTAATTGCAATGTATTTCATAGCATCAATTACTTCCCCTAAGCTCCAAGAGAATCCAAACTTAAAGGCAAAGGACACCACTAACAAAAGGGCTACTTAATTAGGCCAAATGGACTATGATTTACATAAGCAGCACTACTTTACATTTTGCACATTAATTAAGAAAACAGAACTTCAAATTTATGGAGTTGTACAAATACCTGCAAATGTAGCACTAGACCAATAACTCTCACAACTAATGCTCAAATTTTTGATATCAGTGAAGAGAAGCTGCATGCAAAATATAAGCAGCTGAAAGCCTCCAAAAGCCGGCCTCCCTAGTCCAGCAAACCTTAGCAACAGCGACCCTCCGACACCATTAAATCATCTTGCTGAGTTGTTTTAGTTATGCTGGGCTGGGGGTGGTGTGATCTTAAGCTGGAGTCTGTTTCCATTTGTTATTATCCTATGGAAGGATTGCTTCGTCCCAAGCCCAGCGTAACAAACAGCAAGATGATTTAATGGTGTCAGAGGGTTGCCATGATCAAGGTTCACTGGGCTGGGGAAGCTTTCAGCGGCTAATATTTTGCATGCAGCTTCTTTTCACGGATATCGACACGTTCCTATTTTTATAGAAAATGTCTCAGTAGCACTTTAAAGGAGAATTAAACCCTTAAAATCAATATAGTTAAAAATGACGTATTTTATATAATGACCTTATTGCACCGGCCTAAAGTTCCCGCTTCTTTATAGCAGACGTGTCACAGGGGGGGGTCACCATCTTGGAAAGTGTCTGCTCGTTGGGCTCTGAGCAGCTATTGAGAACCTAAGCTTAGGTTGTCACAAATTATCAAGCAGTAAATGAGGTTGGCCTGTAATATAAACAGATGCTAGTTCTGGATAATTGAGCCCATACCTGTACAATATTTCTAGCCTACTTCTTTAGTTAAACTTTACTTCTCCTTTAAAAAAAAAAAGAATTGCAGCTTTAAGTTACAAAAAACAGAGCTTATATTTATTTGTTTGGGTTTTCTCATAACAGGCCATGCCGTGCTAACATATATAGCCTGAAGAAATACAAAGTTTTAAATTTTGCAAGTCGAAAAAAGATCACCCTCCCACAAACCACAATACATACACAAAGTTACTAGTTATAGCTTGTTTATATATGATGTTAGCTGGGGCATGCACAGATACTGTAGGTTGTAGTCAGTCCCTATAAAAGACAGACCAATGTAATGGATTACTCTCAACAAGACTGCTAAACTCATCAACAACTATTCAATCAATTTTAGACTTCTCGTGACAAATTGTGGAGGAAAACAGTAAGCATGAAACCCAAGTACGGATAGTTTGCAAATGTCTGTAAGCTGTAAGGCCCAACGTTCGGATCCGTGATCCAACAGGATTTTTAGTCCCATCCAATCGACTTTCGGACAGATATTGATCGGGGGACACCCGTTGGAGGGCCCCATACACGTGTATGGCCACCTTTAATTGATACATTACTCGGCAGCATCACAGAAATGCCAGCAACTAATGGATCAAATCATTGATGCTGTGACCAGGTTGAATGAGCTGATGCTGTGAAGCATAAGAAAGGAGAACTAAAACGAATCCACTTTGAAAATTAGCATTTAAAAAAAAATGCGGTAAATACTATTTAAAACAGGACAATCGCTTACTAGATTTTTCGTTGTTTGGCACTCAAGACATGCCTTAGCATGTGCACTAAACAAAGTGTTTTTTTGTTGCTCTTGCTGTCCAACCTGCTGCTCTGTGATATTTAATGCAAAGATCTTGCTTTGGAACTAATGCAAGCCAATTATTTTCACTCATTAGTAGATACACCAAGTGTAACACATTGATGGATGAATCAGGGGTGGCTATTTACAAAGTGCTTGCGAAATAAATCAAAATGTTATACTATTTTGCACTGCAAAGTAATGAACTGAAAAAGAATAACCGCAGCAAATAGTGAAGACTGCAAAGTTAGATTTTTTCCCTAAAATATGCAGAGAATTACAATAAGCCCATAGTAATATTAAACATTGATTTTATTCTGCTTTGAGTTGTGTTTAGCTAAATAAACTTGGCTGCCTAGAATATTGGCACAATATTACACAGCCTTTTATCTCAATAAGGGAAACCGTATAACTGAATCAGTGAAAGCAAACACATATATTAATGTGGTTTATTTACTTCCTATGTTAACAACAACTCAATTATATTTCCAGTGGTCCACAGTGGACATTAACTTCAATTGTTAAGTGAGCTCCTCAGGATTGGTTTAACGATTTGCTGATCTTTCAAAATTGAAATACAATTAATTCCATGGGTGACTCTAGCCAGAAGGGAATCTATACTTAAAGGAGAACTAAAGATTAAATAAAAAATTAGGCCAGAAATATTTTACATTATATTTTGGGCTACTGTACCAGTCCAAAGTAACCACAGTAAAGGGGAACTTTCTTGAAAATTTAATATAAGCTTCCTCATACTGAAGTCAGAAACTTTATAAATGCAATCAATTAAATACTCTGCATTGTTTCTGAAATCAAGTTTATATTCGCTATCCCCCTCTCAGCATTCATTTCTCTTTATTCTCTCTTCTTGCAGCAGTTAGTTGTCAGAGGAATCATCCAATATATCTTATACGGGTGGGGGGTCCTTTCCTGGTAGATTTTGCTTGCACTGCAATAGTTTGAGTGAGCTCTAATTCATCTAACAAAATAACTGCCTTTTGCACAAATTCTGCAGGTAGAGAGACCAGGTCTGGTGATTTTAATAGAGTGAGGTCTAATACAGATTCTAGTCAAAAGGAGCCCTCCTTTAAGATTTATAGGATCATCCAACTTCTGAATGAAAACAGATGCTGCGAGAGGAATAGTGAAGATAAACTTTATTATTTCAGAAACTGTACAGAACATTTAACTGAGTTTATTTAGAACGTTTCTTATTTCAGTATGCTGAAGCAAATATTTAAATTTCCATTTTTGCAATAGTTCCCCTTTAATACAGATAATTACTACATGAGAACAAAAACCAGAGCCCACTGAGCAGGTGACAAGTAAAAAAACATGGCATTTTTAGCCATATTCCATAGTGAAGATAAACTTGATTATTTCAAAAACTGTACAGAACTTTTAAATTGATTGTATTTAGAAAGTTTATTTCAGTGTGCTGAAGCGAATATATTTAAATTTTCACAATATTTCCCCTTTAACACGGATAATTACTACATGATAGGACAAAACCCAATGCAACTGGCATCAGTTTAGTTCAATTTAGTTCTCTAGCATCAGCTTACATTACAGGACAACCTCATTATCTGCTGGATAATTTGTAACAACCCCTAAGCTTAGATTCTCAACAGCTGCTCAGAGTCCACTGAGCATGTGAGTATCGTAGACACTTTCCAAGATGGTGAACCCCAGTGACAAGTTTGAAATCCTGGATCATTGCTGCTATTGACAAGCTGAAACTTTTGGCTGACCCAAGTTCAGTATATAAAACATGGCATTTTTAGCCATATTCATTTTAGGGTTTGGTTCTCATTAGTATGAAACAAGAGGATATCAGCAGGGATCATAATCATTTTAGCTGGAAAGCATTTTGCAGGAGGCACTAAAACATTCCCATAGGAATGCTCAGCCAATACTACACCAGTCTGTGGCAACCAAACCATGTTGATGAATTCCTGGTTTCTGAAGATGAATTGTTCAGGTTTACCATATATCACCATTTTAACAACCCAATGGTCTGCAAAAAGAAGCATAGATCATTTTGATCATTTCATATGCAGCATTAATGACAGTATGTGAAAGATATTAACCCACGATAATAAATATTACAGCAATTAGGCTCTTACAGCAGAGCTAATGTGCTAAACAAGCTCTGTACATCAGCTTAGTCCCCTTTATAAAATCACTTTTTTTTTGCACTACAACAAGCTTGCTGAAAGTGATGGTGACATATCAAGCAAGAAAAAAAAAAACAGAAGCAACTTCACAGTTCTTGTTCCCCAATATGTCATAAAACAACAACAACAACCTTTACAATGAAATGGAAAATGAAATGGAAAAACACATTTGCTCCTGGATTTGTTCTCTACTGGTATATTTCCCCAAAATTATGAAAGGGGAATTAATGTCTTCTGAAAATCTGTTCTACACTTTTCACGTAACCCAGCCAATGCCCAAACGAAGATAGTCAGCCCTGAGCAGAGATATGGAACAGCAGGAATTTCTTTCTAAAGACAACACACTGGTCTGACATCTGCTGTTTTCAAGAATGAATCTTTATTGGTCACTGTTCAATCGTCCCGAAATATTGACCAAGATAAAAATCAGATGCAGGCATGGGATTCATGATCCGGAAACCAATTATCTAGAAAGCTCAAAATTATGGAAAGGTTGCCCCCCATAGACTCCATTTATCCAAGTATTCCAATTTTTTTTTAATTATTTTCTTTTTACTTGTAATAAGCTACAATAAAATTGGAAACATAACCAATCTTGGTGTGTTTTTTGTTTTTTTTAAAAATGTTTTACATTATTTTATAGTAGATTTAAGAAAATTCCAGGTCCTGAGCATACTAGATAACAGGTCTGGTACATGTATATGAATCATATATTGCATTTATATAGCACAGTTAAGAACGTCTTGCTTTAAACACATTCAGCTCTTTTCCATCAGTACGGACACATTCAGATGATTTTGTAGCAAGAATACTCAGGAGCCCATAACGAAGGAAGGCTCTGACCCACAGAGTCAAGGTTTAGTATAAACACTAATTTAACGCCTAATTGGCCTTCATCCATCCTAATAAATCCAGCAGGTTCTTCTTTATGGAATTTCCCATGGGAGCAGTGAAACATGCAGAAACACATTTGTACGAGTCCCATAGTAGAATTTAGAAAATATTATAATTTGTCTCTATATAATTTCAATGTCTAGAACAACGGTGGTCAGGTGCAAAATAAAGCCAACTGCTTTATGGAATAATCTGAAATAACACTTAGTCTTGTACATTTACTAGTGTATCTTAAATGCAACCCACATTGCATCACTGTGGAATATTTAGGAAAATTTAGAAATGTATTGCAAATATTCTAGATGCAGCTTAGGGCAAAGGCATTCGATAATTTTTACAACTAGGCCAATGACTCTGCAGTTCACTGTAAAATCTGCTTTATTGGCTCCTTGGCACTGGACCAGGAGGAGAATATGTGACCCATTTCTGAGATAAATGTACAGAGCTCTGAGGGATTGTCGAGCAGATTTTGTGTAAAATATTCAGAGCAAAAGCAGCGAAGAGTTGTAGTTAACTAAAGATTGCTCTATGACTGCAGTGCATATAACAGATCATGGGGGTCATTTGCTAAACTCCATATGCAGAAAATCCGAAACATTAGTGGGTTTTTTTTTTAGTATAGAATTGGAATAAAAAAAATAAAAAAAATCAGAATTTATTTTGCCCAGAGGATGGAAAAGTCTGAATCCGAAAATCCGTCATCTCAGACCTGTCGAGGTTGCATATAAGTCAATGGGAGAAGTCCAAAAGATTTTTTGATCTGCGCTAGGTTTCCCACAACAACCCAGAGAGTTCAGGATTTTCATGCAAAAAGCAGAATAAAAAAAATCTTAGTTTTCAGGTAGAAAATCACGGATTTTCCTCCGCAAACAAAATATTTGGGAAAATGTATTAATAAATAAGATGAAAAAAACATGTTTTTCAGAATATTGAGATAAATTCGGACTTTGTGTGCATAGCGGGTGGAAATTAAAGAATTTCAATTTAACAAAAATACTGCTTTTTTTTTTTTTTACATAAGTGCATTCCGTTAGTCTTGCATAAAAAAAAGAAAATGCATACTTAGTATCTGAAATGCATATCATATTCATAAATATACACCTATGCATACATAATTCCTCAGATTGACAGGAAACCATGACAGACATATCAGATAAGCAGCGGATTCTGAATCAAAACATATGATTACCTTAAGTTAATTAAGCATAAGGGTAGAACTGCACGGCCGATTTTCCCTCTATTCTGCTGGATCCGACGCTGGGTCGGTTGCGACAGGAAACAATGTACCTAAATACAAAAGTTGGAAGTGGTCGCACTGCTCATCCAACATGCCTGTTGGATGCAGGTGCAGCGTTTACATCCGACTTGTCACAGGTGTTTTGTCACACCGCGTCGGATCTGGCAGAATCATGGCAAAATTGCCCGCGTAGTTCTACCCTAAGATACAGCGTTGTAAGGTTGCTGTTTGTGCCCAATAATGCTTTATTTTTGCACCAACTAAAATGAACTTAATTGGAGGGTAACAGAACACCAAAGCCCCGTCTATATTCTATTCATACTGCTGCAAATGTGTCATTTACACACAGGCAATGTTTTGAACATAGATAACTGCAATAACTTGCAGCAGGACCTATGGCTTGCGGGGTATGTATGGTAGATTATAATTTTCTTTGCCAGTACCACTTCAATTTGAGGCACGTTACCAAAAACTTGTAATGTAGAAGTTCTTGTCAGTTAGTGCTTTAAATGTATTCATTTGTGTTTTTCTATCAGAAGATGCTTTTATCTCAGAACCTAGAGGAAGAGACAGACTAATACAATCAACTAAGCGCTGAAGTCATTTTGCATGAGACTGGCAAACTCCACAGACAAGACTGATGGCAGATAACTTACAAGCAACAAGTATCAGCCACGTAGGCCAACACTCCTTTATGGATGGCAATTCTGTTTTGTTCATCCACCACCATTTCCAAATGCCATATTGTGGTTTTGGCCTAAGTGGGAAAGAAAATGGCTAAATGGAGTCTAGCATTTTTTTGCCATTTGCAGAAAACAAACAGTGGTACTCAAATGAAAAATCACTCATAGAGAAATGCCCTGTCCACATTAACCAAAAACATAAATTTATGAATAAACTATGATGATATGCTGTTTTCCTTTAATAATTAATTCCCTCCTGGCTCTTTGAGGAATGCCACCAGTTCTTTATAAATGATTTGCAGTGTTGTGCTTCCCATTGGGGGAAAACCAGGAAAAATTAAAACTGCCCACAAATACTGTCCACAAATAAGTTATTAAGACATGGTAAGTCAGGAACAGAAGCAATGGAAATTAGGATGATTTTATGGCTTCATGGTTCCAGTTCAAAGAAGAAACTAGACAAATCCAAACACTCATGCAATAGGACAGATTATTGGATACATATTTGCAGCTTCGGACATCCTGTTTGAAGGGCATCAGCCTGGAGATTTCACTCATTTCTCATCTTCTGCAAAATTAACGATGATGGATGCTTGATTAGGGCCATTTATTAGTCCAATTTAGCACAAGGATTCATTTTGTAATTGATATCTCAGTTCTGTTGCCTCTCATTTATTTCGGTAGTGGAAAGGTGACTCCTGGCAGCACGTTAATGGAATATGAGGGCCGTTCAGGAAGTTTTCTGAGCTCCTCACAGAGAGGTCACATCATCCATCAGAACTGTCACTGAATCCAGTCAGAGTCGAAAAACAGTTTTACTGCAGCGCGGTCCATGTGCAGAGGAAAAAAAAATTATATTTCCTTGTTCACAATTTTAATGTATTCTCCCTAGAGAGAAGGTTATAGTCATTCACAATTAAAAATCCTAGAAGACAGGTCTCCACTAAAAGATTAACACAGCAGAGCACCTGTCTTCCAGTCTCGAAATATCTCCTAGCCTATGGAGATTGCACTTATTTGCTACAATAAAAACTTTGGCAGGTATCAAGCTATAGTACCATCAATAATAAACAATTTCTTCATTAGCTCATAAAATGGCAAACATAGCACAGCATCACTGAGCTCAGTCTTGCAAATACACTGCCAAATATTTAAATAGAAGTGCAAGACAGAACACGGCATTTACAGAAGAGTCAACTCTTGACATTTGGGTACAACCTGCTACACTGTAAACCAAAAATATTTCCTATTCGATCGTTCGACCACCCGAATTGCGGTAAAATCCTTCAAATTCAATATTCGAAGGATTTTTATTCCCATAAAATTCGATGGTTGAATTTGAGAGTTTTTTAACCCTCGAATTCGACCCTTAGTAAATCTGCCCCTTACTATACATGCAAACGCCACAATTCATTCTCACAATTACATCGAATCCAGGAGTCTGCTGCATCCAGGTGCCTGGACCAAGCGAGCCCAAATAAAAAGGAAAAAAAAAAAAAAACACCAGATTTTTCATCACACAAACATACTGCATATGTAACACAGCAAAGAGTTGTATTCTAAGGGCCTTATAAACTAGATTGTGGGGGCCCACACATTCATGGGTGGGCTGGGCACAGAGTCACAAAAACAGTAGAAAAAAAAGTAGAAAAAAAAAAAAAAGTTCTTTCCTTTGTGACTAACTGCAAACGTAACACATTCATCTTTGCCTCTGGCTATAGAATACTAAAACACATGGGGGGGAATTCACAAAACTGTCGGTAAACTGAGTAAGCCAGAAGTGACGGTCGACAAAATTTGTAAAATGTCGTACAAACGTCAAATTCACAAAGGCAGATGTTACCATCTCTGAATGTCTCGTAAGTCCGACAATTTTCTAAAATGTCGTATATCTTTTCATCGTACAGACGACATTTTAAAGACATTTTAAAAGACAATTTGACCGACATTTTCATTTTGGAGAGTCTAGTGTGTCGGAAAAACGGTCGGCATAAACATTCATAAAAATGTCGGGGAAAGTGGCGCCGAAAAAACCACGCTCACTTTTCACTACACTATTTCAAAAGTGTTGTATATGTCGGAAAATTGGCAGGGAAATGCTCTGTGAAGTCGTCTGTTGCTACAACATTTTAAAGACATTTTATCCTTCTCGACACATAGTTACATAGTTAAATTGGGTTGAAAAGGACCGAGTCCATCAAGTTCAACCCCTCCAAATTAAAAACCCAGCATACATACACACACATCTCCACTCTTTCAAACACAAACCATATCTGCCCATAGCTATATTAACTGTAGAGTTTAGTATCAAAATAGCCTTTGATATTATGTCTGTCCAAAAAATCATCCAAGCCCCTTTTGAAAGCATCAACAGAATGAGCCATCACAACATCACCCGGCAGTGCATTCCACAACCTCACCATCCTGACTGTAAAGAACCACCTATGCTGCTTCAAATGAAAGTCCTTTTCTTCTAGTCTGAAGGGGTGACCTCTGGTGTGGTGATCCTCTTTATGGGTAAAAAGGTCCCCTGATATTTGTCTATAATGTCTTCTAATGTATTTGTAAAGTGTAATCATGTCCCCTCGCAAGCGCCTTTTTTCCAGAGAAAACAACCCCAACCTGGACAGTCTCCCCTCATAATTTAAGTCTTCCATCCCTCTAACCAGTTTAGTTGCACGTCTCTGCACTTTTGTGAATTCCCCCATGGAGATGCAATTCCTCCTCGTCTTCGATACGAAGTCACTATAAGAATGCCATATCTGCCCAAGAGTATCGTTTCCCTTATGCAGTTTTAATAGTTTGTTATACTTGCATACCACCCAACTATCCTGTTTTATCACGGGACGGTCACAATTTTGACTGCTTGGCACGCAGTCCTGGTTTGTTACATAGACTATCAATAATGTGTAATTTTGTAAAATGGACATGTACTTTCGGGAGTGTGGCCACAAATGGGCTTTGTCAAAAAATGTCCCAAAGATAGGTGGTGCACACAACTATTTGTCCCACTTTCTGATTTTCCAATGTTGGGAGTTAGGATACCTGTGACTAAAGAGCACATAGCAAACAACCCCTGAAATTGGTTTCAAAAATAAGATTGTCACAAAACATCTTTCTACACACTCCTTGTCTTCTTGGTAATTGTTTGCAACCAATGCCTACCAACAGCATGGTTAATGTAATTGTATGAGAATTGTTTAAATATATGCAACATTTGAAAACAAAACGTTAACCCCTTTTAATTTCACTGACAGAATTAAATTAATTACGTGAGATTGGCCAATTAAATAAAAAAAATTAAAATAAAAAACATAAAAACTCACACGCATACACATACACAATGGCAATGAAGAACATAAAGAAATCATTAGTTGCAATGCATTGTGTGTTGCCGTTTCTCACTCCCACATTGGCAACAGCAACCTTTTTAACAATGACTAAAACCAGAGAATTGGTCACTTGTAGCTGCTGAATAACAAGTCGCTAAACACTGAGGAATAATGATGAGTTTTGTTTTTCTGTAGCAATGCATTCTTACCCACTTGACCAGTACAATGTGTATTCTAAACATCCCACACAGAAGTCTGCCTCTTTAGCGTGTGATAGATGTTTTGGCTGTGTACAAGTCGAAAAATTTATATTAGGAAGGCTGTGTGGATGGCCATAAATGTCTCAACATAAGCGCGGCAATATTCATTTTTTTTTTTTACTTAAAGACGATGTAGCGTCCCACAATATTTGCAACTTTTGCACATTGTTTTACAACAAAAACATTCCGTCCACTATTAACAACTGTGACACTATAATTTCATACACATGTACTGCATATAATATCTTATTTGTTTATCCAAGTGTTTTTGGCAACACAAAAGTCATAAGGACTTACTTTCCGGAGCAAGAAATTAGTGAGCAAATCAGTAATTAATTTTACAACATTAATTCAATAAAAAGGGCTGGTGCTGAAATTATTTATTTACCTGTGGTTTTAAGGATTAACAACCGCTATGATTAGGGCCAAGAAAACCACCAAAGGCTATGAAAAAAAATCTGGAGATAAACTGAAAGAAACTGTATATTTGTGTCAGGGGCCCTGATCATCAATAGCTTTTTATAAGTTGTGTGTGTGGGTGGGGGTGGTTAACTTTTTTTAGCGCTGATGTCTGTGTGGTCTTTTAACTGTGGTGTGGAATGGGCGGGATCTGGGGTGGGGCTTGGGGGTAAGGGTGGGTGGTGCCCAGGGGCAATGAAAATGTTGTTGTATGGTGCCCTGTGACTTCTAATGGCGGCCCTGGTCATGTTTATGGGGTACAGGAGGCTGCCGGCCTTAGATATACCAATCATACCAACAGACAAATTGAGTGATACAAGTTAGTCGACAAAGTCCAAAGCCTTCCACATATGTGCGTTCTGCTTAGAAATAGATACCCTCGCACAGCATCATGAAGTAGGTTGGAGGAGATCAGCAGTGGTGAAGCTGGAGATGGGTGGGGGAGTTATTTATGGATTTCTGGGGTTCAAATTTTTTACAAATCCAAGAAAAAAATATATTTAATTTTACTAATGAAAAAAACTAAAATAATTATACATTAGTTCTCATTTAAAGTGACGGGATGTTGAGAGGCAGAAATAAAACTACAAACAATATTGCTAAGGGTAGAAAGTGATAAAAGAAAATGAAAGTTAAACTTCTCATTTGGGAAGGTACTTTAAGAAAAAGGAGCCTTTTTTTCAATTATTTTTTTAGGAACTAGTAAGAAGCATTTTATTTATAAATATGTGTAAGCTATCACAAGAAGTTAGTAGCCAGAAGGCATATTTTGTAGTCCTGGTTACTTGGCTCCTGGGCTTTTCAAGTCCTGACTTAAGATACAGTATTTTTTTTTAAACAGCCTTGTGAATAGCCTTGAGCAAAACAGCTTTAAGCTTAGTCAATGACTTACAAAAGAACAATGTTACAACAATTTGTATTTTCTACAGGAATGCCAAGCAAGCAGTGAGCTAACTAACCTGTTTAAAAAGTGTGTTCCTATTTGAAACTTTGTGTTGTAACATTCATGCTTTGAAATATTCACCGAAAAAAGCAACCAGGAAAAAAAATAGCAGATATACAAGAGCTGCATCTGGTTACTATGGGGACCCAAGACATGACGCAGGAGGGGGAAAAAAAAAAAAAAAAA
>CM044443.1:84535167-84583844 GCA_024363595.1 Xenopus borealis | reverse complement strand
AAAAAAAAAAAAAAAGAGAGAATGCTTAAGCACAAGCCAAGGACTGTGAAGGGAATAAATAAAAAGAAGACTGAAGTGTGAGGACAACTTGAATAGACAAATAAATAGAAGCAAATAAGAAAGTCTATGTAGTGGAATAAAATAGAGAAACTTCAGTTTGCAACTGAAACGAAAGTTCTCTATCTGGAGAGTTGCCTGTGCAAAGAGACAACTTTATCATCCCTTGGTTATTGATTAGATCATATCAGTGCCCATTCAGAGCCATCCAGTAAGGACCACATGCCAAGCCTGATGGGATTTTCCTACTTCACCAGTCAATATCTGACAGAGGCTGGTAGGGGGTAGATCTCACCTTCTACTGAAAAATGAATCCACCTTAAAGCACCAGTAATGGGGTTGTCAGCCTAAGCGAGTGCACAGGAAGGCAATAACAATGGCTGTTTCATGAACCTGTCAGCTAACATCCCATCTCTTTAGCATTGCTGATGGATACTTGAGACTACATTGGGTTTTAGAGCACAAAATCCTGAAGAAACCTCAATCTGGGATAAATGTGGTCTAAGTTCTCTTATTGTCTTATAAGGACTTTTTTATTTCAATGTGGCTTCTTTGCTAAAAGAAGAAGAAGACGATCTACCTCTAATTTCACTTCACTTTTCAACAGTGACTTTACATTTTTTAAGAATGTATTCCCCCTCCCCCCCCCCCCCCCCCAAACTGATCTCCTATATTTAACCTCACATTCATTTAGCCAGAACAAGTCAAAAGAAACTAGACCTGAAGAGTGAAGGCAAAACAACCGCACCACCCTTCCTCACAGGGCCTTCCATTGAACTGTGAGGTAGGGATTTAAGTGCTTACCACTCAAAAACTGAAGATCAAGTAGTGAAAGATTTTTACGATCACTCAACAAGCCCAGTTGCTTTAGAATTATCAGATATTAAAGAATGTCAAATATTAAAGAACACAATAGATCTTGTGATTTTAGCAGTATTTGCCATTTGGTTTAATTAAAAAATTGAGCTTTTTCAATAAATCCAACAGGAAAAGTAGTAATGCATAGCTCCTTAAAGTGATACGGACACTAAAAAATTAAATGTTACCTATAGGTCATGTTGTATAGGTCATGTAGATCATTTTTTGCAGAGAGGTTTGTTTTTGTATATAATTGTTAGCTGATGTTCCTAAGCCTGACTTTGCCAACCTGACTGTCCCATCTCAGCTAGTTAGTTACAGTTTCTAATGCAAACCGACTCCTCATACAGGAACATGGGGGATCAGACAAGTAATGTAGAAGCATCATGCAAATACTTTATGGCAAAGTTAGAAGTAGCTTTCAAAGCCAATATTATCATAGAAGTAAAAAAACAAAGTGTAAGTATCACTTTAAAGGGGTTGTTCACTTTTAAGTTAACTTTTCATATAATGTAGAGTGCATTATTTATTATTTGTGGTTTAAAGTTATTTAGCTTATTATTCAGCAGCTTTCCAGATTGCAATTTCAACAAAACGTAAAGGTGAACCACCCCTTTAACTCTGCCCAACCCAGGGCATCACCGTCACCAGCAGAGAGAGTGAAGTACAGGTATTCGCATCTGTGCATGCCCCTTTGTATTTCCCCCAATTGGCTGAACGGATATCAGCCATATCAGCCAATCAAATCAATTACTAGCAAAGGAAACTAGTAACTAGCAGCACAGCCTGCACCAACTTGTGAAATTACTACATAAGCTTACAAAGCCGCATAGTTAGGAGGCCCTCTGGCTCACTAACAAAGACCTAAGGATATTTCATTGCTACCTTATCAGGTAGATATATTAAAAGCATAAAACAATAACTAAACCAATATATATATATTTTTTTTTTTTTTTTTTGTGCTATGGGGAAACCAAGTTCCTTCTCATTCAGAAAGATGAGACGGAGCATAACCAGTATGTTTTTTTGCATGTCTAACAGCAATGAACATAATCTAGGGCTTTGTACAAGAGGATCTTGTTTTAAAGCAATGCCTTTGGGTTAGGATGTTACGTTTTGCACTTTGTGAATCCAATTTCAGATTATTTAAACCCAGCGAGGGGAGTGTCAAATCAAGATAGTTGAAAAGAACATAATATGCAGTAATTGGACATGTAACAACTACAAGTAAGCCACTGACTAGGACTACAATTTCTTATCAAGTCAGGACAGAACATTTTGCACTGCAATACAAAGATTGTTACAAAAGACCTACAAGCCACCATATGAAAACACAAAAGTGTTGAATCTAGTGAATGTGCTTAACAGTGTGAGCTTTAAAGGGCTTATTCACCTTCCAACACTTTTTTCAGTTGAGTTCACCAGAAATAAAGACTTTTTCCAATTACTTTCTTTCTGTGACTGTTTTTCTAATATTGAAGTGTTAAAGGGATACGGTCATGGGAAAAGAAAAAGTCAAAATGCATCAGTTAATAGTGCTGTTCCAGAAGAATTCTGCAAAAGAGCACACAGATTTTTTTTATATTTCATTTTGAAATCTGGCATGGGGCTAGACAGTCAATTTCCCAGCGGCCACAAGTCACAAGTCATGTGACTTGAGCTCTGATAAACTTCAATCTCTCTTTACTGCTGTACTACAAGTTGGAGTGAGATCACCCCCTCCCTTTCCACCTCCCAGTAGCCTAACAACAGAACAATGGGAAGGTAACCAGATAACAGCTCCCTAACACAAGATAACAGCTGCCTGGTAGATCTAAGAACACTAGAACAGCACTCAATAGTAAAACCCATGTCCCACTGAATACTATTAAGTTGCATTGAGAATGAAAAACAACAGCCTGCCAGAAAGCTGTTCCCTCCTAAAGTGATGGCACAAGTCACATGACCGGGACAGCTGGGAAATTGACAAAACGGCTAGCCCCATGTTAGATTTCAAAACGGAATATAAAAAATATAAACAAAATCTGTTTGCTCTTTTGAGAAATGGAGTTCAATACAGTATCCCTTTAAGTGTAATTTTTCACCTTCTAAAGCAGCTCTCGGGAGGGGGGTCGCTGACCCTGTAACTGATCTAAATTGATACATTTCTTATATTTGTCCTTGCCCGGCAGAATCCCCGAGTTCCATTAAAGGAAAACTATACCCCCTTCCCCCCGAACAATATCGGTCTCACTTAAAATATATTGCATAAAACAACTCATAAGTAAACCCCTGCTTAATGTAAATAAACCATTTGCATAATAATATGCTTTTTTAGTAGTATGTGCCACTGGGTAATCATAAATTTAAAAAATTGTCATTTTAAAAAATAAGGCCACCCCCTGGGATTGTAGGATTCACGGTGCACACAAACAAACCATACAAGAGTTATTTAGCAGCTCTTCAATTGACATTTTCAGCAATCTGGTAGCTTACCCTAGCAACCATGCATTGATTTGTATAAGAGACTGGAATATGAATAGGAGAGGCCTGAAGTGAAAAAGGAGTAATAAAAAGTAGCAATAGATAGCTGCAAAGAGTCACAAGAAAGAGGAAAATAACTATATGGTGCGATCCTTTAATATGCTACTTAATTTGATATAAATGGTTGATTAAAGGGCACCTATGGGCTAAAAAAATTCCCCAAACCGAAGGTGCGGGCTGATCGAGGCTTGCTCGCACCGGGAGGAAGCTCCCGGTGCAAGCTGCCATGACACCCCATGCGCATGCGCAGAATGAAAAGCTGCCTGAACGTGCGGCAGCTTTTCATTCAGCTTATGCGCATGACGTCGCATGCGCATGGGGCGTCATGGGGGCTCACACCGGGAGCTCCCTCCCGGCGCGAGCAAGCCAGCGCAGGCAGGGGGAATTTTTTTTTTTACTGATAGAACCCCAAACCGGAATGCGGGCTCTATCAGCCCGCACCTTCGGTTTGGGGAATTTTTTTTAGCTCTTAGGTGCCCTTTAAGTTTTCATTTTGGGGGTATATTTTTCCCTTTAAAGGAAACAATAAAGGATACAATAGTTGCTAATACTCCAGAGATGCAGCTGAGAAATGGATCAAGTAAATGTTGTAATACTGTAACCATTCAGAGTCTGCACCTGAATTATTGAGCTAACAGACCCAAACACCAGAGACAGTAACATTAAACTTAGATTTTGGAAAATGGTAAATAAAAAAAGAAGGTACTTGAATAGTCTATTTCTGGAGAACAATCTGAAAACAACTGATCTGCAAAAAGTGTTTGGAAGGTGAACAACCTCCTTTAAACTAAGTTAAAGTGAACATTTTTACAAGGGCTTGCTTATAGTTTTATCATCATAGGGTTTGAAAAATAGATCCAGCCTTGCGGATATACATATATACACAGATATATTGCTAAGAAAATGGTGTGGGAAATTCATGCAAAATCAATTTATCTTATTTATACACAAGTATAATGGGCCTATACATCTCTTATTTATACACAAGTATAATGGGTGTATTTATGGGCCTAAAAGAATCAAAGTTGTAATACCAATAATTGAAGAATGCAGCACAGCAAAAAATCTACTGCAATGGGCACCATACCAGATATAGATTGCAAAGAAAAAGGGAATGGTGCTCCAGAATAAACATATAAATAGCTCACAAGTGTATCATGTGGTCCAGGAGCACAGGCCCAGAACCCCAGCTTCAGGGAGCATTCAGTCTGAGACATACAACAAAAAATAGCTGACAGAAGGCGCACACTCCAAATCAAATGAAATAAATAAATATTTTCGAGGTGCTAACCCCCAAAGGAGGCTGCCCACTAATAGTCTCCAAAGTAAATAATGTTAATCAAAAAAGTACGGATCATACACTCTATTTATTAAACAAAAAAGAAAATTTATTTCATGCTAGTCACAAAGAAATGCAACAGCATACTGCCCAACGTGTTTCGACCATTACAGTCTTCATCAGGGACACAAAATAAACAAAAAAGGCAGAAAGACACCCATTTAAACCCCACATATATACCTCATGTCTCATAATTGCCAAAACTGTAAACACAAGTGCTTCTGAGCGTGTGACATCACTTCCTCTTCCTGTACTCAATACCAATATGATCCTGAACTATGAGCTACTCTCTGGAACGCACATGCGTTCCAAATAGCAGAAGTGAACATTTTAGTGCGACCATGACTGGAAATACAAGAGCCTCAGCGCATGTAACGCCAGTTCCGCCTCCTGTGCTGAATCCTAATGTGATCCTAGATTGTAGATTACTGGTTGGAACACATATGCGATCCAAATAGAGGAAGTACAGGCTCTAATGCTGCCACGGGACGGGTCATAAGACCAAAATACACATCCAAGAGATCTGGACCTATTACGATGTGTTATCTACAAATCTAGTATCTAAGGCAGAGTATTATGCCACCACTGATGTTTGTAAACAGCAGATAAACAATTAAAATAATAAAATTATTACTTCGAGACAAAATAAATATTTATTTTGTGCCTCTGATGAAGACCGTAATGGTCGAAACGCGTTGGGCAGTATGCTGTTGCATTTCTTTGTGAGTAGCATGAAATAAAGTTTCTTTTTTGTTTAATCCATAGAGTGTGTAATCCTTACTTTTTTGTTTTACATGAGGCATACAATAAAACAGCAGGGCTATCCGGTACTCCGAAAAATCCACAGTGCCAATAATAGAAGTTAAAAAGTTAAATCTTTATTAATCATAATTTAAAGTATAAATTCATCTCCATAGGCCCTACGCATTTCGTACCAGCAAGGTGATGGGCTCGTACCTTGCTGGTACGAAACTCGTAGGGCCTATGGAAATTAATTCTTACTTTTAATTATGATTAATAGAGATTTAACTTTAAAACACAACTTTTTAGAGACAGATTTGTGGAGAAAGCTTTATGGAGAAATATCAAATTGCTATTTCCCACGAATGCCACAAAACAGCAGACAATATTAGTTAGGAGACCTAGCAACATTTATAATCCTAATTCTAAGGAAAAACATCAACATTAATAAGTCTTCCTAACCTAAACTAGGGGCCTGAAGGGAGACAAAAACAGATTAAAAAGTAATGACAAACTGAATCCAGTAATGCATTCAGCTTTCCCAGAGGTCCAATTAGCAGGCAAATCCAGAGAGGACCCCTTACAAGCAAACATTATTCTGTCCATAAATAAGCACCATTACTACCTTGTTATGGCTCATGTCATTTTGCACCAGTTTACAACTCAACATTAAAGGGCCATCGACACCAGTAAAATAAAAAAAAAAAGGGTTATAAAATAATTTATATAGAACTTTCACTGAATTTGTACGTTCAGTTCAGAAACATGTCAAAAATATGATACAGGTATGGGAGCCGTTATCCAGAACGGTCAGGACCTGGGGTTTTCTGTAATTTAGATTTTCATACCTGTACTAGAAAATAATGTAAACATTAAATAAACCCAATAAACTGGTTTTACTTCCAAAAAAGGATTAATTATATCTTAGTTTGGATCAAGTACAACTTACTGATATTATTACAGATACAAATGAAATCATTTTTAAAAAATTGCATTATTTTATTATAATGGAGGAATAAGCCGACATACCTGAAAACTATTTTTTTTGCCACAAATATGAATTTACTCCAGCTTAAATATTAGCAAACACTAGGCCTATCAGTGAATTATTACAGATAAACAAATCCTTAAAGAATTGAAGTACTGCTTGTTTAAATAGAACAAAAGGTCAATGCTGTTTCTGGATAATAGTTTCAGTATGGGATTTTTCTATCCAAAATGCTGGAGGGTTTTCTAGATAGGATTTTCTAGATAAGGTTGGATGATCCAAATTACAGCAAAAACCATGGAATTGTTTTGACACCATTATGTATTTACACTGGCTTAGTAACCATCAAGTATAATGAATTGACTGATGAAAAAGATTTTAAAAAATGATTATTTTATTATTATTTGCTTAAAATTTACTTTTTGGGAGTTGACCTTCCCATAATAAAAATAATAGATTTAGGGGTAGATTTACCAAGGGACTAATTTTGACGTTACACTTCGAAATTCGACCACACATTTTTTTTTTATCAAAAAATTTACGTTTATTTTTAATCGAATAGGTCTATTTTCAATCAAATGAAAATTGTTTGATTCGAACAATTTTAGCCAAAAAAATTTTGAATTTCAAAAAATTCCAAAAACACTTCCAGGAGGACCACCCCATAGGCTAAAATAGCAATTCGGCAGGTTAAAGATGGCGAAGGGTCGAATTTGAATTTTTTTTAAAGAGACAGTACTTCCATTTTCGAATGGTCGAATTTTAACATCCTATTCAATTTTTTTTTTAAATTCGGATCGTATTTCCATTTTTTTTTTAGAATTCAAATTTTCACTTCGACCCTTAGTAAATCTGCCCCTTAATCTAAAACTCCACTAAACAGTACACAGCTTGGAGCTTTGTTTACCAAACAGATGGCTTAACTAGTTAAAGGAATAGCTTTCATTTTGGTGTAAATGGCATGTTAATGGTTTCTAATCAAACCATCGAATACATTATACGACTGACTGGCTTGGGGCAAAACAGTTGGCCGCACATGTGTTTGGCCACCTTTTGTTGTTCCCAACCGTATGATGATTCACCATGCACTCACTGACATGGCAGATGATATTTTCAAACCGGTCTTCGCATCAGAGACCTAACAGGATCTCAGTATGATATGCCAAAATGCGCTACCCAAAGGTTTGTACATCTTCAGAAGGTCAAACAGTATGACAGTCCACATATTGGTTGAGCTACCAACAAAATCTTGGAATGTATTGCCAGTTTTAGTGAAATGGTATAGGGGATGTTTTTGGGATTGGGATGCACTGAATCCACTATTTGGGATTCGGCTGAATAGTTTGTGAAAGATTCAGCCAAATACAGAACCGAATCCTAATTTATAAAGGCAAACTAGAGTAAGGAAAGGAAAAAGTGAAAAAAAAAAAAGTTAACTTTTTTTGTGATGAAGTCACAGGATTTCCATTCTCAACCTTAATTTACATATGCAAATCAGGATTTGGTTCAGCCAGGCACAAGGACTGGGCCTTATCCTACTGTAAAAAGGCATAATACTGAATTCGGTGAATCCCTGGTTTGGGATTCAATGTCCCTCAAAGTTGCACAAGCATTTGTCTGGTGATTTCAATGCAAGTCTCACCTACTGAGGCTTTTGGCTTTTGTCACTTTGGTGCAATGATTATAAGGAACCACCAAACTAATAGCACTTGCTTTATAGGGAAAATTGCCCTCATTATTACTTATGCCCTGTAAAGCTTGTCGCTCATCTTTTTATAACACTTGGCCTTAAATATCATAAATATATATATATATATATATATATATATATATATATATATATATATCTCTATCTATCTATCTATATATATATAAAACAGTTCTAGCATTTATCTAGGGGCTGAAATGAATAGTGGGAGTGTCTGTTCATTCTCTCACAGGAAGTGGTCACAGCACTGACTGACAGGCTGAATCTGGAGCTGTAGGAGCCAAACTCCTCCCCTACCACCCTCTGTCTGTGTGTTTCCAGCCTGCACATAGCTGTCCTATGCTGCTGCCTGATCATTCACTTATAACAATATAGCTTACATGCTCAACTTTTATTTAAAGAACAACTGTATGCTCCTGTGTTCCACAGCAAATAGGCATCAGTCACAAATGTACCTGCCCAGCTGGACATCATCTATATCCATAATACATTGTTATACACTGTGCAAATCCCTGCCTCTATTACATTATACAAGCAGGGCTGGGCCAAGGGGTATGCAGAGTAGGGATGTGCGTAGGGTGCAAAGCTGAGGGGGGGGTGACAGGCACATACCTCCTGTCACCTACCCCCAAGTCTGGTCCCCTCTCTAGCAGACTCTCTGCGCTTTCTATTTCTTTTTTCGCTCCTGAGCGATACTCCGGCGCCACAACCGCCCGGCTTGCCTACGGCACCTGTGTGTCGCGGCCCGGCCCTGTATAAAGGTTATCGGTGTACATTATTATTTACGGTTATGATATTCCAGAACAGCAGCTGTAGGTTTGTCTTCCTTCATATTGATATATGATCAGATGCAGGGAGCTGCAAGGGAATAAATGCAGCTGTTCTAGTACAATTTATGGTCAGGTGCAGGGAGTTGCAAGGGGAAATTCAGTTCTTGTGGAGCAGTTTATGCTCAGGTGCAGGGAGTTGCAAGGGGAAATGCAGCTGTTCTGGAACAATTTATGATCAGGTGCAGGGAGTTGCAAGGGGAAATGCAGGGGGGGAGTACAAAGGAAACCCCAAAAAGATGCTTTTTGTATACAATATAATAATGTGTAGAAAATGAGTAAATGTTATTTACACTAACTGCTGCTACACATTGCCACCCAGAAAAGAATAACATACTTTTAGTAGCAGATGTTTTATTTATACAGAAGCAGGGAAGGAGGGGAAAAAGAACAAGACAGAAAGAAAGAGAAAAAGGAAAAATTCATACTCACTGAGATTTTCTTTTCCTGGACTGAAGCATGGCAGTGGGCACTTATGGTTAATCCCGCTCGACAATTAAGGACAGGAAATGAGCCAATACATTTTTTGTATCCCCCCTCACCTCCATTCTATACAATGTACGAGATGAAGTTCCCCAACTTTTAGGGAGGGAAACGTGCCCACTGCCATGCTTCAGTCCAGGAAAAGAAAATGGAGGTGAGTATGAATTGATTTTCCTTTTTCCTGTATTTCACATGGCAGTGGGGCACTCGTGGGAAATACCCAAGCAATAACAAAAAAATGGAGGGAAAATAGGAAAGTTTATTTAAGAAGCAAAGCAGCCTGAAGGACCGAACTTCCAAAGGAATCTCGATGAGCAGCATGTAAATCAAGCTGGTAATGCTTTATTATTATTTATTATTTAAAGTATTGGCAAAAGACCAAACGGAAGCTCTGCAAACCTCCTTCATTGATGTCTGGGCCCGGCAAGCCCAAGACGCAGCAATAGCCCTAGTATAGTGAGCCTTAATAGGAGTGAGGGCAAGGAACTGCACTGACCCTATAGGCTTTTGAAATACATGATTTGATCCAAGATGAAACTGTAGATTTGGCCACATGAGAGCCTATTCGTGGTCCTGAAGATACAATCAGCAGATTATTTGATTTTCTTATTGATTCAGTCCTCTCAAGGTAGATTTTCACACAGCTAAATGCATCTAGACTATGCCATGGTCTTTCTTCTTCTGAATCAGGATTCGGATAAAAATCAGGCAAAGCTATTTCTTGATTGATATGAAATTCAGATATAACTTTTAGGCGAAAAGTTGAGGTAATAGAAATTTTGGATCTCTCCTACTCTGTGGGCTGATGTGACAACAAAAGAGCAACTTTCCAAGAGAGAAATTTGAATGAAATGGATTCCAGAGTCTCAAAGGGACGCTTGGTAAGGGCAAGCAATACCAAATTAAAATCCCATGGAGGGGCTTTAGAATTGATCCTAGGTTTCAGCTTCCTCAATGCTAGAATAAATCTTACCAATGAAAAGGATGCCCAAGGAACTCCCGAAATGGCAGAAAGAGCAGAAACCCGGTTCTTTAAAGGTTGCTGGACTGAGCTCCTTCTCAAATCCAGCTTGCAAAAATTCAACAGTATGTTCTTCAGTAATCACATATGATGATATGTGGGATAAAGAGAAGATCTCCTTCAAAAGGAAGGGAGCTAAGATTATGCTTAGATGGTGCATCAGCAAACCAATGTCTGAGCCATAAGGATCTGCGAGCCGCAACCACAAGGCTCATGCCTCTAGCTGCCAACTTGAGGATGTCCATGGAAGCTTCAGCACAAAAGTCGTTGACTAGTTGAACCTCATGAAGGGAGTTAAGAATTTCTTCCCTGCTGACTTTCTTTTGTAAGGCTTCCACAATATTATTTAACCAGATTTTATTACCTCTAGCTAAAGAGGTAATTGCCACAGAAGGCTTACAAATGGATCCAGAGACAGTATAGTCTTTCTTAAGTATGGAATCCTGCCGTCTTTCCATTGAATCCTTTAGGGAGACCCCCTCGCCCACAGGCAGGGTTGTTCTCCTTGCCACACTAGTGATTGAAGCATTGAAGCATCAACCTTAGAGGGGTGACTCCCAATGTTTAACTTGATCCTGAGGAAAAGGATACATTTTTTTTTCATCCTCTTAGACAGAAAAAAATATTTTGTCAGGAACATCCCATTCGGATTAAACAGTAGCTTTGACAACATCATGAATATGGAAGACACTGCTCTTTTTTAAACACAAGGTTTGGTTGGGAAGAAGGTTCACAAGGAATATCCAAATTAAGAGTTTTCCTTGTGGCCAGGATCAAAGGTTCTATGAAAGATGTATTAAATAGCTCATCATCAGAATCCACTTCCCCTTCCTCTTGTGAATCAGAGGAGGCATTCTCTTCAGAGATGTGGACAGCTTGATCTGTTGTAACATATGAAGTGGATGGTTGATTAGTAGAGACTTTAGTGCATTATCTGTGACTTTATCAATCATGTCAGACATAGATTTGTTAAAGGAGTCCTTCATCCATGACATGAAATTATTAAATTGCTCAGAAGACTGGGAGGTATTACTTTGATCAAAATTTTGACTTTTTTTATCTTGAAGTACAGAAAATACATTGTTTTCTGGAAGATTTCTCCCTCCCATAATCCTCTTCTCTTCTTCTATCAGAATGCCTATGAGGTTGACTCCTTAAAGAAACAAAAGTTTCATAATAATGATCAATCAAATAAAAGTGCAACAGCACCCAGATGGACCAACTCACCAACTGGCAGCGGATCTAGACTGTCTAGAACTCATGGGTCAGCTAAAAAAATAAGCAGAATGAACAGTGATCAGTGAAGGTAATACATACCAAACATCTCCAGCAGGCAGGTTACTTACTGCGGTTTGTGGAGGTAAATAGCAGCAGGCTCAAGGCATACACAGCCAAAAAGCATCTGTGAACAGACAGCAAGATGGGGAACCAAGCTGGTTTAAAAATTTGGCACAAAAACGCAGCGTAATGACGTAACCGGCACGTATCCAAGCAACTTCGCCATCGGCAACGAAAGGTCATTATCTCCTAATGAAGATTTCTCCTAAGAGACAAGGCTCCGGAGACTTAGAGGCAAAACTCCTCTGGTGCCAGTATCAATGGTGAGAAACTTCCTTAGTCGAGGACAGGAAAAAAGAATGGAGGGGAGGCAAGAAAATTAGCTCATTTCCTGTCCTTAATTGTCGAGAGGGATTAACCCATAAGTGCCCCACTTCCATGTGAAGTACAGGAAAGGAGGAGTTCAGGGAATAAAAACAAGCAGTAAGGGTTAACAGATGTCTGCAGGGAAGGACTGAGTGTGACATCACAGACACGCCCACTCCTCCCTCACTGGTTGCTGCTGTACAGTTTATACAGAAAGAGCCATTGGCTGCAGTCTCAGATGCTGGAGAGTCTGGCACAGGAAGTTGCAAAGGGGGAGGGCTGAGAACAGTTTTCAAGCTAATAAAGACATTTTTTGATCCAAAAAGGTATTAAATAAAACCAATCTCTTCTATTTTACATGGTTTGATGCATAGTGAAAATGTATGTTATATGTCCCCTTTAAAAAGAATGCATAGGCAAATTAAAAGGCACATATTTAAAATGCTATTAATTTATCTTATTCAATAAGCTGCTCAACCTTCCACTCATATCATGAACATGATTTTATTGTTTCTTTTGGTTGATTCAACAGAATGTTAAAACCTTATAAAAGCCATCTGCTGCAGGGTTGATTAATTACCATTTTATGTGCTTCATGGTTATATGAAAAATCAGTGCCTTCTCTAGATTGCAGATTTAAGAACATGTTTCATAGGAATGCAGAAAAACCCTGTGGATCCATGAGACCAAGGCTTATTACACTTTAGCACACTTGCTCCCCCCCTTTTTAAACTTTGTTGTTTTTTAGTAAGTTTATTTGAATGTGATGAGCTGGCAACTCTACCCAGTGCATTCATTTCCTGAAGACATGTCATGTGAGAGAAATAAAGTGAACTTATTATTTTAAGCAAAGGCCCTGTGACTACATGACTGTATGAGGAAACAATATAAAAGGTCTAAATACTGATGAATCAGGTATCATGCTAACAAATATATTTCCATACAGATCTGTATACATACAATACCTTCCTCCATTCTAAAGAGGGGCAATATGGACAACTGCAAAAAATAAAAAATTGACCACACTCCTAAATGCAAATGTCAAGCCTTCTTACATGACTGGAACATCACAAGTGAAGAAGCACTAAGTGTACAAGTATTTCACAACAGTGCGTGGATCCCGGGCCTTTAGACAGGCACCGTTTGTGACAGCCAGCCATTCACCTGCCCAGCAATTACGGCACCCACCCAATAAATGCTGCTCGTCTCCAGATGGACTTTAAAATGAAGGATTCAGGATCCAATAAATAATACAGAACTATTTGATATTCGTCACACCACCTACTTTTATTCATAGGATACATTCAATCCCAGGCTGCCTCCAAGACAAACATAACTGCGGTCTTTCAGAAGAGGGAAAAGAAGCACACCCACAAACAGAAATAAAATAAATACAATCTATATATATCTCTTGCGTTAAGTGAGCCCTGGCTCTGTCTGAAAACAGTGACGCTATTATAAGAAAATGTGATCTATTATTTCACTGTAATTACAAATGGTTGCATCAAAATCTTTGCTCATAATAAACAGAATAGCCCTGTTACACTACTTGACACAGTGTTAATTGCTATAGTTACACAGGTCTAGACTTCCTGGAGCCAAACATTTTTGTACAGTACTACAAGCACCTTGGAATCACAGAGCACAGGATCCACAAATTTAGGAATACCAGCTCCAGGAATTCGAAACCATTCACGGTACATACAAGAAAAAAAAAAAAAAATAATATACAGTATATGTGTTTGTGAGCCTAGACCTCCACCAAGATATTTTTTAATTGGATTTCCTTTTTTATAAACAGTGCAGTAGTGGAGTTTTTCAATAAAACTGGACATTTTTGCTTCTAGGTCAGCATTCCAGCTGTTCATTATACAAATGCAAGATGCATCCCTGAAAGAGTAAATTTGAAAACTTATTTTACATACTGTATCTGAGTGAGGCAATACTGCCTGTATACATCTATTTACACTTTTTAACATGAGCACAATAAATAGGATTTGTTTATGTGTATACTACTGATGTGTGGGTTAACCACCGGTTGGGCAGGTTTGGGTTGAAATTTGGCCAACATTTTTGGGTTGAGTGAGGGTCAGACTAGGGAAGTATACTGCTCCACTACTCCCTACGATTACCCCTTCTTAGAACCAGAGGCATGCACAGGAGTAAAGAGTAAGAAGGGTACAAGTCCTACAATGGCAATGTTTTGTGGGATATGATCGGGTGTAGGTTAAAGGAAAATTATATGGTTTATATCATTAAGTGACATATCTTACCAAACTGGAATATATATTTAAGCAAATAATGCCCTTTTACATGTCTTGCCTTGAACCACCATTTCATGATGGTCCGTGTGCTGCCTCAGAGATCACCTGACCAGAAATACTACAATTCTAACTGTAACAGAAAAGTGTGGAAACAAAAGACAGAATTTGTTTGTTAATTGGCTTATGTGACCTAGCATGTATGGTTTGTTTGGTATGTTTGTGTGCACCGTGAATTGTAGGATCCCAGGGGGCAGGCTTTTTTTTCCTTTCTTTGGTTTACTTCAATAGTTATAACACCTAAAAGGAAATATAAAACCCACCAGGAAAATATTACATTTATATTGAACAAACAATAGCTTTCACCATTTTATATCTAAACAATTTGCTCCAAAGCCTCCATATCCTTGAATTTTGAATATCTACAGGCTAACTAAATATGTATGGGAAAAATTTTGTGCAAAGATATTATCTACTTTTTCTTCCTGGTATTTTTGCTTGCTTCAAATTTGCTCTTGTTGAAAGTAAAGCTTAAGTGTTGGAAGTGTGTTTTAGTACACTTTTTTTTTTCATTGTTATAGTCTGTTTGATCTCAGAATTAAAGTGGACCTGTCACCCAGACACAAAAATCTGTATAATAAAAGTGCTTTTCAAATTAAACATGAAATCCTATTAAAAAATGTTATTAAACCATTCATAGCTGTTTTAAGCTCATTTAAAAATTTCAGCTGTCAATCAAATATTGTCTGCCACTCCTCTATGCTATAAGGCATAGGGGCGGCCAGATCATTACTTTCACTTTCCATTCAGCACTTCCTAGATGTCACTGCTCCCCACACATTCCCCCAGTTTTCTTAACCATTTAATTGTGTAGCCAGGACATGGGGATAGACATCGGGTCCCCCATTCTGGTACACAAACAAGATTCTGAGATGATGCAAGGCTTGCCTTAATAACAGTGTCCACAAAATGGCTCCTGTCTGCTTGCTATAATTATGAATTCCCAGACTGAAGAAAACAAGATTAAAATAATTTATATAGTGTAATTAATGTTCATTTTGCTTGACTAAATGCTTAACTAGGATTTTGAATATTTGTTTGGGGTGACGGGTCCACTTTAACGAGGCAGTGATTTCACCCGTCTCAGATTACCAGCATACACGCGCAGGTTCAATTTATTCACCATCTATCATGAAAGAATTGAATGGGGTTTATGTCTAACCAAATGCCAAGAGGGAAACTAAATCCTGTTGTATCTGTAAATCCGATTTCCTCTGGTGTTAGTGCTCCTGTAAATGCTTTTTGTTTTAAGTTACAATGTTAGGAGGAGGATACTTCCCCAGTCTGACCCGCACTTAACCTGCAGCCCATGCAATGGATTTGGGTACAAGCAAGGTTCCAGCATAGGGGCTGAACCACATCCTGAGATTTTCACCAGGTGGAGTTGCAGACCAGTGTGATATTTTAAAATTTAGACTTTGCTGTTTACACAGATTTTCTGCTGGTGGTTTCACATGGCAGCAACTCAAAGCATACTAAATGACGTTTAAAATGCCTAATAGGGGGGTGCAGTCTAGGACAACACTTGCAATTTAGGACAACCCAATTTCCATGTGTAATTGGCCAAACAACTGCAAAAGCTGTGCGGGAAAAAAACTGTTTGTATGAAATTTTAGCAGATATTTTATTAGCTACATTAGTATTATTAGTTATTTAATTGTTAAACAAGACGTTCGTTTTAAAACCAACTGCAAATGAATTCCAATGCCACTGTCTGCATTACACTAAAGGTTAAATCTGAACCTGAGCTACAACTTTAAAGGGTGAGGGACTTTATATAGAGTTTCAGTATTATTGCACAGAGTTGCAAATTTCTTCAGACTGCTAGATAACAGGGAGGACAGCTCAGGTTAAAAAGAAAAAAAAGTCAAGCACTGCATAATTTACCACCAGAAAAATAAATAAATAAAATACCACCAAATCTGAGGCTGCACATTTTAAACTAAAGCTTTAAATGTTATTTCCCCTGAGATTAGGACACACTCCCCATAAATGTCTGTCATTTCTCCAAACTGTCATCTGGAGTCTGAACATGAAGGAAATGTTCTGGCCATCTGCACAGATTACCTAAAAGAGCAACTTCCCATAACCATTAGAGGGGCTATCCGACATAGATACTCCCACATTTAACACTATCTGTTCCATACCAACACCTGCATCCACTGCTGCTCTACATGTCATGCCTCTCAAAAAATGCAGATCTTCTCCCACAAGGCCAAGGTTAGTATGTGATGGATTAAGAACAGCCATATTCACAAAGCTGAAATAGAAGCAACACTGCCACTAATGTGCTGAAAAGAAATACACATAACATTGCTGATTTGCAGTACAGGAGCACAGTATTGGGTTAAATCAACCTGTTGAAAATTCGAGGATGTCCAGCTATACCTGTCGCACACAAGGTTAAGCAATAAAATAGGACACCTGTCACTGCTAATTTGTTATACAAGACTGGGTAGTTCTGTCACACATCTGGGTTTATAAAAAGGTTATGATCAAGCTCTCAGTATAGGCATTTATGTAGTTTTAAAAAAAGGCTTTTATAATAAGCTAGGCTGCACCTTCTAATCCTTCAGCAGGCCGCTTGCTGCCCTGTGACCATGTGGATTAATTTTGAATATTCCTTTATTTTTATTCCACTGAATATTTATCATTACACAGAGCTAAAGTAATTCTCTTTAAATGATCTCTGTATTGTCCCATCCGGAAAGGAATTTACTCAACTTACATCAATCCAGAGAGGAGTCTGTACCTTTAAGCAAGCAATGCTGGGCAGACAAATCTACGAAGGTAGTAGATCACAAACGATGAAACATACCGTATTACAATTTTGAACATCATGGCATTTATACACATACAGTATATGAACGCGTGTTTGGAGAGAGATTTTTCAAGCGTTTATAGATAGGCCACATACAAAGCCATGTCTTTTCCTTGCGTGCACAGCCACAGCAGGGGTGCAATCCTCTTCAGATCTTGCTCACTGCCTGGCAAACCCTTGGGTTCATGCAGAGTTATTTTTATTTGTGCACCGACTGATTTAGCGTCTTACAAAAGGAATGGCGCTCATTTTATTGGCAATTCGAAGTGATAAATGAGGCATGAAATATCATCAGGGCAGAGTTAAAAAAGATGAAAAACTCAATTTAAAGTAACATTACTGTCCTCCCTTCTTCCTCTCGCTCATTTTCTCACATATTCACCCCTCTATTTTCCACTTGAATTCATCTTGTGGAGTGCCAGAGCACAGCACCGCCAGTGGCTCAGAATGCCCATTTTTAAAGACAGGGTATTACCACAGGATTAGAAAGTACAGGGAGAGATGAGAGGGAGACAAAGAAAACAACAATTTGGATCTTCATCAAATAAGAGCTGTCAACCCAAACTTCCCCTCTTTCCCCAAACTCTAAGCATCATACACTTTGCTAGCTTATCCATAATTCTGATCCAGTCACAGCATTTCTATTGGAGTCACAGAACTGACATACAATACAATATGTAAGCCAGTCTCATAAAAGGATGCAGCATATGGCAATTTTGCACTGATCCAGTCACGCAAGGAATTAAATTCACTTGTAAAGCACATGAACGCAGATTTCATGCAACAATAATTTTACATTATTCAGGTTGTACATTTAACAAGGTTTTAGCAGAAATCTGAAATAAAGCCAGAATTTCACGTCCAAATGATAGGACACTGGTTAAAATTGGTCAGAATGGGAAACATCAAGGCAAACAGGGGTTAAGTTCAGCTCTGCAACAGTTGTAAATGTCACTTGCTCTATCCAGGATGAATCATTAATTAGCAAGGAGGGCCTAGTCCCCCACCCAGAGCAAAAGACCTCATTCACATAGTGCTTGTAACACACAGCAATGAATAGACTTATTGTTTGCTGCATAAAGACCGCTTCTGCACCCCTCCAGTAGCCCCCCTGTTCTGTCGTCTATAGTCTCCCTCAAAGGCTCCCTTGTTCCCTCCCATAAATTCCCCAAAACATGACACTAATGCCACTATTTGCACACAGAACAAGAGATGGGTGTAGCTGTCCCTTTAAAGCAACAACTAGTGTTTTTTAATTGTGATTTATCAGTAATACAACTGCAAAGCCTCCAATCATGAACCCAATCTGCCAATATAAACACACACACACACACACACACACACGGAAAACTTTAAAACTATTTCACTTCTCTTGTTCTGAAGTACTTTGTAAATGTAATTATGCTTTGTAAAGACCAATTTTTTTTTTTTTTTTAACCATAGCACTATGTAAGCAACTGTACATGAACCATATTAGGTCACTTCCTTTTTAATGGACAGTATTCACTTCCTAGAATTGCTACATTCAAAATCTTTTTATAAAGGTCCCTTGCAAGTTTTATGGACCACACCCAGCGCAACAACACAACACTTTAACAAACCTCTCAATAATGTAGTTTGTAAACTGCAGGAATTGCTCCCACCACCCATATATAAAATAATTTTATAAAATGAAGGGTAGCAAGGTGCAAATTTGTTTTTCCAGTGTATTACAGAGAGTCTTTTTACAAGATCAGCAGTGAAATTTAGTGGGCTTGTTTACAGATAATCCATACTGTCCATGGCTACAGGTTTATTATAAGAAATACTTTGGACCTGGAGTTTTCTGCATAGATGGTTTCCATAATTTGAAACAGCATGCCATGACAAAAACAAAACATTTAGATATTATTTTAGATAATATTACCAACCCGAAAATTCAAATTTGACTAAACTCAAACTGTTTTTTTCTCAGAAAAAAAAGCTAGAATGTCAGGAAGGCTATTAACATCTTCAAATGGGTCACTAGACCTCTGCCTTTGACTACTTCAACTCAGTAGGTCTTAGGTGGCGAATAGTCAAATTCGAGTTCCCAGGGTCCAGGTATGATAAATCTCAAATTCAAGTTTGCATTATACCAAACTCAAATTTGTGAGTTTTGACAAAAAAAAAAAAATCAAGCTTGATTTACAATTTGACCCTTAACAAATCTGCCCCTTACAGGACAAGGAAGCCCTAGAAATGAATAGGACTAAAACGCCATGTTTTATATACTGAACTTATTGCACTAACCTAAAGTTTCAGCTTGTCAATAGCAGCAATGATCCAGGACTTCAAACTTGTCACAGGGGGTCACCATCTTGGAAAGTGTTTGTGACACTCACGTGCTTAGTGGGATCTGAGCAGCGGTTGAGAAGCTAAGCTCAGGGTTCATCACAAATTATCAAGCAGAAAATTAGGTTGGCCTGTAATAGAAGCGGATGCTACAGGGCTGATTATGAAATTCTGATGCTGGTTGCACTGATTTCTGTGCTGCCATGCAGGAATTATTTGTATTAATTAGTAATCAGCCTTATACTGTGATATTTCTATTCTATGTGTACTGTATATTGTGAGTGGGTCCCTAAGCTCATAATTGACATGAGCACAGAGCATGTGTAGTGAATCAGCAGAAAAGAAGATGGGGAGCTATTGGGGCATCTACTGAGGAGACACAGATCTTTACTTCTAAAGGACTGTGGTTGCCTGGGGTTGGTACAGAAGCCCAAAACATAATGTACAACATTTCTACCCTACTTCTTTATTTTAACTTTCCTTTAAGAGTTTTGACCTATACCGATCGAACACTGTGCAAATTCTGTATTAACTATACTAGTTTCACACAAGAGTTAGCCTGGGACACATTGGGAAACAACCTAAAAATAATGAAATAGAGAAAATGTATAAAAAACAAAACACAATATATGGTGGCCTATTCAAACTCTGACTGACCAGTTCCAGCAAAATGAAAAAAATTGTACAAAACTGTTCACTTTTGATGGTCACATCAAAAACTAGTTGGGTTCTATATTGAAAACATGTATTATATCATTTGTATTAAAAAGGATGGGCACATACACCTTTTTCATGCGACTCCTGAAGATAAATAGACAAGGGACAATTGTTTTGGTTGCCTTTAGGAGACCAGAAAGGCCATTTATGCAGAATAGACATAAAAGCAACACATGCATTGTCCAATCAAATTCAGAATAACATGTACAGAACAAGTAATTAATCTAACGGACTTGAGCTCAGTACTACATCAGGATAAGTCTGTATAACAAGAAAAAGGGTTTCATTAATTTCTATAAAGGCCTATACTTATTTACTGCACTTGTAAACTATAAACCATTTGGGTATTCCATATAAATGATTATTGATTTTGCCCTGAATATTGCTTGTTTACAACATGCCTGCAAGTAATGTCTTAAACCCTGAGGAAAATGCTTGGGGGTTTTATTTTCGTGTTTTGTTTTTTGTTTTTTTTACAGAAAGCGAGGACCTTCATGAAAAATATCCCAATGCACAGCATGCAAACAAATCCACACACTGATTAACAGGATTACACTTTACTGGCAGTGATACAGTCAATATAGCAGGTGAGTGTCAGATGCTAAGACAAACCACCTTCGGGAGTTGGTACAAGTATAGAATTGCTCACCAAGAAAGTTGTAACATATTTGATTCTCCTTTGTGTTAATGCAAAAGCATCAATCAATACGGATGACAACAGTGGGTTTTTTTTTTTTTTTTAAAAGGACCAGTAAAGTCAAAAGTGTTCTGGTGATTGGTTACCTATCAACTATTTCTTAGCAGCAAATGTAATTTTATATAAGAGAATTTCCATTATATAGTTCTGTAGAGATACAGTATGCCATTTAGCCAACTTTGCCATCCTGTTTCAAAAACCTTTTTTTTTTTTTTTCCATAGAAGTCTAAGCATGTGCACGACCCATTTTTTTATTACTTTTATTATCAAGTGCTTCTCATGCCTCTTGCCTGAATTTGAACAAATAAATTGTTCCTTTATCCACAGAAGACCTAAACAAATGTGATGCCATTCTGATGACAAGCATATTTTCCCTTCTTAATAACAAGAAGCTCCTTCCCCAAACCCACACTTTCATCTGTTCCATTTTCCTTTCCTTTCACTATTTCCCTCCTCCTCCATATTTCACACATATACTTGTTGATATTGAATGCATTTGCTCAACTTGCAACAGCTGCGCTCCAGCATTACTCCACCACAAAAAAATCTGACTGGTTATTTTGGTTTTCTGGAGTAGTGATAAAGAGGAAAACCTGTACAAAACACTTACATTGCAGCTTAATGGAATTAGGAAAGAAAATGTTACTTAAGTTAGGGGTTGAGCATTACTACTCAGTGAAAGAGAAGCAAGTAAACAGTGTGCAATTTATGAGGAAGTCAAAGGAAAATATTAATATTTTGCATATCAGACAGGGTCTTAGAAAGTGCCTTTCAAGTGACAATGCAACTGTGAAAAGAAAAGGCCTTATAATTGTACAATACTATATGCAAGCCATTGGCCCATGGAGCAAACAGACAGATACACTTGTATGGCCACTTTTCTACTGGTCTATTTATTAGGCCAACCACCCTAACGCTCGACTTCTTTTCAATCGACCTGAAGAATCCTCAAGGATTATTTATTACAATGGCCCCGACCAGATGGTTGGGCAATATGGTTGAAATTGGCCAAACTACTTGTGAAAGCTGGAAAGAGGCCTATGGAAGAAAATAGAATACTGGAAGAAAAAGGGATATTTCCATGTGTTTGAGCCGCATGGTGTAATGGCCTTAATGACCATGAAGGTGGTGCAGTAAAGTAAAACCATCAGGGGGCAAAAGAAAATCTTTGTCAAAAGAAATCAAATCACAGTATTGTTTAGGTAGACATGGATGGCTTTACTAACCCTTCTAATACAAGGACTCAGATTTCCCAAGGATTCTTGCTGTGTGGAACAATGTACTAGTAAACAATTACCAACAGGAACAAATTCTCTAGGCTGGTTGTTTTAGTCCTCTCTCTTCCTTTGATTTTCTAAAATCAATTATTTAAGGTGTCATTATAGCAATAAGATAGCAGGGATGTAATGAAAACCAAGAGTTGGGAGAAGCAAAAAGATGCATTATGGGGGCTGAAGGACCAAATGCTTACAACGGGTAGGAAAAGGATATACAGATATATTGGCATCATATAAAGAAGATTTTTTTTTTTTTTTTATAAACCAGCATAAGTTTTATACATTTAACCTTTTTGCTCAAAAATATTAAAAGCTTACACAAACCATATATTAGGTGCCAGTAGAACTGAATTATTGCCCTAAGAAAGTATTGCAAAGATTGGAGTCATATTAATAAAGGCATCTATCCAGTCCAGGGGCAGTGGGAGCTTTGTGAAGCAATGGCTGGGAAGATAGGAGAGAGGATCTAGAAAAGATGCGTAAAGGACAAATTTTGATTCTGCATGAAGAGGGAGAGATATAAAGAGCTTTTCTGCACAACAGTCATAGTGTTTAGAGGCAGGAATTCTGTAGGATGAGAAAAACCAGTGGAGAGAGCAGGCTCTGCATGATGGACAGATGAGGGTTAAAGGAGAAATTCTGCATGGTAGGCAGGGAGGTGGGAGAGGAGGATTTCTGTGTGTTTTTGTTCTGGAAATGCAAACACTGCCCTCTTGATTCGGAACGCTGCCAGGACGGCTGCAGCCAGAATCTATGCAAAACCAATGGTAACATGTAACAATATGGGTTATCCTACGTAACCTGAGCCCTGCTCTTCAAAGCCACTTTACCTTTGCCAATCAAAGTAACAGATTGGTCACAGCACACCGCAGCATAACATATAGACAGTGATCTTCTGCGCATACACAAAAAAAACACATGCATACAAAGAATCTCGCTAGGGAAAAAACAGAATGGGTTCAGCCTTGGAATAGCAATAAAATATCCATTCTGATTTTTTTTTTTAAAAAAAAAAGAACATTTTAGAACAGGTTTGGAATGAAGCAGCTCACTCTGCCTACATTGAAAACCACCCCCTCTCTTAAACCAGCCAGCTTACACAAAGTGCCCCCAGGGAAAGAAGGGGGTGAGCAACAGTTTAAGATTATTCGACAACAGTGCTTTGCCATTTAGAATGCATATTAATCAGACAGAAGCAACAACAGTTCTACCGTTTATTTAAATGCAGCAAAAAAGATGAGATGACAGAAATTACCCAAAGGGATATTCATTATACTACTAGGAGATGCTGGCTAATTCTGCACTAGGTAGTAATCATCTTCCCCACATATTCTGATGGGGTTTCCACACCAGAGCATAAAGGAAGACACCAGAATAGTGAAAATGCTTGATAAGGCACATTGTGAGCTCCCAAACCAAAACCAGAAATGAAAATGAAAGTGTGATAGAGACAATTGTAGCACAAAGGTTTGTGTGATTTACTAATGGATTCATTATGGGGAGCAGTAATGAAGTGGACTAACGCAATCAGGGAACCAGAACAGCACTGAATACATTCCCTCGGCAAATGGTGCTAAAGAGCAAGCTTGGGGACTGCAAACTGTAACCATATAGCAACAGAGCTTTTGTTTGCTACAAGAAATAAACAGGACAGGGGTTAAAACCTCCCATGTATAGGACTAGGCAATATGTTGCTGTGGAATTGGAAGGGAACTTTGAGTTATCCTGCCCAAACTGTGGCTCTGAACCTGTTGAACTACAACTCACTAATCCATATCAGCCATTAACAGCAGTCAGAGGTAGCACTTGTTGGACATCCCTACTAACAAGGAGGATATTCCTTTGCGCATCCCCTCTGCTATGCAACAAGTGGATCTTGGGGAAAATACATGAGATATGGTTCATTTTACAATAGCGGTGTCATACTTATCCCATTATCCTCCTTTATTTTAGGATTCTTTCGAACCTGCTACCCCAACCCCCTTCCCTTTTGTTCCACTTTCATCTCTTTTCCCTCTCATCTCCCTGAACCTTCCATCTCTCTTTCATGTAAAGTCTCTTTCCCCGGCCATCCTTCTTCCCTCTCTCTTCCCCCACCCCCTCTCAATTCATTTATCTGACTGCACTCCCCATCCTCATCCTTACATTGCTGTTTGCTGGTTCCGCCCGTTCAGAACAAGGAACATTATGGCAGGGAAAAATTTGGGATACGCAACCCTGGTTTCAGAGCACCAATGTGGGCTACTAGCCGCCCCCCCAGACAGCACCTCGGTTCCCTCTCGCTTTGCCTTATCCCCCCCCCCACCTTGGGTTCAAGCCAAATGAGTAATTTCTTTAAAGCCTTTTAAATTTAATAATGTGCCAGTTATACAGGTAAAATGCGGCACTCTTTTCTTGCAGTGATTGCATTGCCTCCATTAACCACTTATTCGCTCTGCTCCCCGTGGGCAGAACTGCTACAATTACACACCAGTGCGGTAGCAGGTAGATATGGAAGTGATTAACAGTCAAAGCAAGAATACAAATCTCAGCTGCTGGGTACAGATAGCGAATGTGGATTGCAAGTCAATGGCAAGGCCGCTTTTAGCAGAGAGGGTGTTTTTTTTGGGGGGGGGGGTCCCCCATGCATCGCTCCTTGGCAATGAAGATTGTATATAAAATTACAAGTATTTTTTTTTCCAGTAGGAGTTTTTATTTCAGTATATACATCAGGGATGTCCAACCTGCAGCCCTCCTGCTGCTCTTGGACTGCAACTTCCCTGCATCCCACTGACGACAGAAGGCTATCTGGTGGAGGGCATCGGGAGATCCAGATCCAGTACAACAGCTGGAGGAGCTGCAGATTGCAAATCTCTGATTTATGCAATTACCCCTAGATGAGCAACCAGCCTTCCTGTATTTTCTTGGGGCCCCTTTCCTCTAACCGATGGCCAGTGGAACACACTGTTGTGCCCATATCAGTAACTGCAGGATGCCTTTCATTGCACTGCAAAATGTGTAAACGGTTTGGCCCCTCTCTTGCACTGCAGGCATAGACGATCTGCAGCCCCCCCCCAGAATCTGTTCGACTAAAACTCACACCAACAACTAGTGAACACAAGCCTGGAGAAGCGAGGAAAAGCTGGAGGACTGCAAGATGAACATTCCTGCTCTTTCCAATCTATAAGGTACTGGATCCCCCGTCCCACAAGGAAATCCCGTTTCCCAATGATAATGATCCTCAGCAGCGCATTTGTACATAACAATGGGAGTAAAAGGTAGAAAGAGCAGAGCCTGGATATCCCTTAGCCTGTGGTTTTCCCTCTCCCGCATTCCTCACTGTTATCCCTCCCTCTCTCACTTGCTTGCTCTCCGGCTGCTTGTCTCTTTGCTCTCTCCTCCCCGCATATCATGTCGCACTCACTGCACTCTTACCTTGCTGTAGCAATCCAGCATGGAGTCCAGTTACCAGGAGAAGGAAGCGGAGAGCAGCTCCGGGATGACTCGCCATGTTCGGCACCTGCTTCACTCTGCAGCGTCTAGCTCGGCGTTAATCACATGCTAATGATATGTTAATCCATTCAACTGAAGGCTATGCTTTTCCAAAAGGTACGCCTCCCACCCCCTACTGACGTAAAAAAATGGGAGCGTTCTGTTGACGTCAGCATGCTCTCTGAACCGCTCCAACCACGTGGGTGATTCCAAGTAACAAACACGGGGGAAGGGAAGAGTGCTAGGAGTCTCTGGTAAATAGAAGGCGGGAAAACGAACAAGAGATGTTTAGGGCTAAAGTAGTGTCGGACTCGTAGCAGCAGTAGCAACAGCAAAGGTTGAGTGGCACTGGCTAGAGACATGGAAACAGAATAAGGATGTTAGGGATTTTTCTGCAGCTATAAAGACAAACTGCTATATAGAAGTACAGTATACACTATAATTTCAATCGTGAAAAGCTATCTTCTGGTAGCCTATCCAAATACTAATTTCCAACTATTCCATTGAGAATGTAGGCTGTAAGAATTTAGACTGTACCCCTACAAGACAGGGTCCTCCAGCTTTTTGTCTCTTTGACACTGAGCATTTAAGCCTTTTGTTGCCCGCCATTTTGTCCTAAAGGCAAACATCTACTGCCAAGCAGTTTTTAGAAATGTTGTACTGTTTCAGGGCATTTCCTGGGGCAGTCTTTTAGTTTACCCAGGAAAACAATATATTATTTTTTTTTTCAGGACAACCTGAACTTTCAGAATATGCATTTTGATGTAATTCTAATTCTGTAAAAATATAGTCTTCCAGGGGGAAGATTTATCAAATTCACATGAATGATTTGAAATTCAATTGAATTTTTAAAAAGATTCAAACTCTCGAATATTTTTGAAGACCCTTTACATTTTTATTCGATTTTAGTTTGCAGATTAAACCTACCGAATTGCTAAACCCTATAGGAAGCTCCCATAGGGTTTTTTTTTAACGAATAAAAAAATCTAATGGTTAAAATCGTTCGAATCGTTCAATTCAAATCAACACATTTACTTAGTTTGAGGGGGGGGGCAAAGTTAGAAAAAATTACGTTCTCCCCAGAAAACCATACATTTTCGAAAAGTACACATTCCCCTGAATCCAAATTGGGTATGCATGTTTTTTCTATTCCAAAGCACCAATCCGCAAACCCCTCCTAAATTTGCCAATTTTGGCGACATTTTCTAAAATCACCTCAAAACTTCCACCCTGCAGCATCGTATTTCCCACATACTTTTAGGTATCAAAAGAAATCACCTCAAATATGAAAGCCTAGGGTCCTCTGAACAGTTTGATGTCCCATATGTATAGGTTTACCCAAGCACGTGGCATATAGGGGCCCCAAAAGGAAGACCCCCATATGGTCTGTCATTTCAGGTACTGCAAAATAAACACATTTACATCGTTTTGGGGGGGCAAAGTTAGAAAAAAAGTAAGTTCACCCCAGAAAACCATATATTTTCGGGAAAGTACACATTCCCACAAATTCAAATTTGGTATGCATGTCTTTCTACTCCAAAGAACCAAGTCGCAAGCCTTTCCTGAATTTGGTGATAAAAGCAACAGTTTTTACTTTTCTGAAAATCGCCTAAAATATTGCAATTGGCCGCATTTATCTCACCCAATTTCTTACATACATTTGTAAAACACCATAAATATTGATGCCAAGGGTCTACTGAACAGTTTGAAGCGCAATATGCATAGATATACCAAGGCAGCTGGCATGTTCGGACCCCAAATAAAAATAGTGCATATGAGTTTTCTCTGCTGCAGATTCACCTGCTGTGAACATAGACCCTTGACTTCAAATTATGTGCCTCAAGTCCCTCCTAACAGCAAAGACCCCCCCAAAAACCATATATTTTCGGAAAGTACACATTCTGACGAATCCAACAAAGATAAATAGTCTTTCTACACCAAAATACCAAACTGCGTAGAGGTCTTTACAACATTTCTGAAAAACATTTAAAAATGATGCAGTTAGCCATATTTATCGCACACAATGTTTTACATACAAAGAAAAGTCACCCTAAAATGGATGTCAGAGGTCTGATGAATAGTTTGATGCCCAATATGCAAAACTATACTAAAGATACATAAGGAACAATAATTCAGGGATAAAATTGCAATAAAACTACAAAAATAGCGTAAATAAATGAAATAGCGAAATAATTGATCCAACAGCGTTATTAGTGGCCCAAATTGATCCAATAGTCACGCTGTTGAAATAACAAGTTTTTAGGCAAAGATAACAGTACAATGAATAAGTTAAAAAAATGTTTACATGTGTGTGCAAATACATGTAAATAAGTGTACAAAAGGGGCCGAGTGTGCTAAAATAAAAAAAAAAAAAACAATCTTTACTAAAATGTTTGTGTAAGTGTATAAATGTACTATAAATGTCTGTAAGGGCAGGTAAGTGTGTAAAAAAAATGCACTTGCTGTTTTTGTAGCAGGAAGATCACTGGAATGGTTGAAGGAGCCCCAGGCATCGTGTCTGTCGAGTTTCAGCTCAGCGGGAATTGTGTGGGCGGCTGTGCAGGAAGGAGGAGATAAGGAAGTAGCAGAGGCTCCAAATATGGCACATCTGCTACTTTGATGTCGGATCTGCAGCAATCGCATCACAGATCCGACTTGACAGCCCCCCAGCCAAGTTGCCCAGGGGTCTGTCATCCCTTCTGACTCTCTGCAGAGGTGGCAAAAGCCGCCGATGCAGAAAGAAGGGCTCAGCTGCTGAGAACGTACAGGGTACGTGCTTGGCAGTCTGAGCCCTGAACCGCCAGCATGTACGCCATACGTGCTTGGTGGTTAAATGGTTCATCCGTTATATTTTATATTTATGTGAATCCTATTTCTAATAATGCACTTAATACTTTTTATTTCAATGACCCCTAACAGGCCTGGACTGGCAATCTGTGGGTTTTGGAAAATGTCAGAGGGGTTGCTATAAGGTCCCATAGAAAGTCAGTATTGAGTGGGTTGGTGGAGGCTGTTTGGGCCTCTATGTGGGCTGATTGGGCCTCTGTGTACCCAGGGTCGGACTGGGGGGCCCGTGGCCCACCAGGACTGCTGTCCAGGGCCCCCTCCTGGCCCTCCTACTGCACTGAGCCAGCAGAAGCCACATGGAACTGCGCAGTGTGTGTGTGCACTGAGCTGCACTATGCACAGCACGTCACAGGGCGCCACAATTTTTGTTTTGGGCCAGGAGGGGGTCTGGCCCAGCGGGGACCCACCTGACCCTGTGTTGCTGTACAGTGCTTTGTCCTCAAGGAGCACTATACAATTAAAAACATGTATACATACAATGTAGATAAAACACAAGCAATATCCCAGAATGGTAGAGATTAGAAAATCAATAGCAAGCATGCATGGTGTATGATCACATTAAGTGGTAAAGCTATGGGGAAGACACTGTTATTAATTTATTTTAAAATGTGTGAATTTTTGAGGTTTGATCAGGTGTTAGTAAAGCAAATAACTGCAGTAGGGTTGCCACCTTTGCAGCCCGTGGTATCCAGGCAGGGGTCGGGCCGTGACGCATTTCGGGCAATTTGGAAAATCTGATCTGTTTGCTTCAGAAACACTACTACAGTTCATATAGACAAGCTGCTATTTAACAATGGCGGAAATTGAAAAAAAGGCAATATGGCACAGTTTAAATAGTGGATAACAGATAAACACCATTATGCTCTACAAAGCTTATCTGCTGTGTAACCTGAGCCTTTTATCCTTTGAATGGCTGCCCCCCAGTTACAGGCTTGGGAGCCATCGGATTGGCTGGGCGACACAGTGCATCCTTGGGAGAGGGGGAGTGCCTGACTTTGGAGCCAAATGAACAGGGTCTCAAACAGAGCTTACAAAGGGCTGCATTTGCTCTGCTGGAGAAAGTATTTGAGCATCAGGGAGAGCCAGTTTCTAACTCCTGCTTGTGGTTACTTTGGCCACTGTCTGTTTCCCCAGGGTGAGGACAGGTCTTGCTCATGTACCTGCCACGTACAAAGGTTCTAGGTGATGTGCAGGATGGATAAAATCAGACCCGCACCCGACCCTAACCTGTCCTCCCTCAGCCTGCCGGTGCCCAACTTCTGCGTTATTTTTATAGACCCGACCCACCCCACTGATGATGTCACAAAAGTAACAGGGCGCACGTCTATGAAAAAGGAAATCAGGAGCCAGCAGTGCAAGGTGAGGGGTGGGGAGAGCAGGAAGAAGAGCTCAACCCACAAGTGGAAATGGCGAGTAAACCAGCGGGCATCAGGCCGGCCCGCACATTGGGGCAGGTAGCGCTACCTGGGGACCTTGGGGAAGGGACATTGAAATTACCGGAGTGATTGTGCATTTATCCACACGGTGTGAGACTGTGGCATTGAGAGACTGGGCCAGGGGTTGATAGTCCACACAGGCTTCCCAGAGCAAAGCTGTATTGTGTGATTTGCATTTACAGTTACTGAATACAGTTTTACATAAATTTTATATTTGTTTTATTGCAAACTGTGTGTGTTTTATTTTTTCCTAGTGGAAATCCAGTGAGGTGTGATCCTCAGTGTTCCCTAGGTGGAGGCACTGCACTGTAAATCCCATTTAATAGAGTTGTATTTATTTAAAACAATCCATTTTTTGATGTTACTGTTCCTTTAAGGTTGCCACATGTTCTAGAAAAATACACACACACACATATGTATATATATATATATATATATATATATATATATATATATATATATATATATATATATATATATATATATATATATACATTTCCTGCCCTTTTAATAGCATTGACATCATTTTAACCTGTCAGACTGGTAAAATTCTAGCCAGGTGGCATAACTAGCAGCAGCTGGACCTAGTCGCATAAAGTGCACCTGGACTCCCCTACCTCCGGATTTGCATTCCCCAGGCTCCAGATGCATGTGCACACAAACACTTCCCTGCCACCCATGATAAGTCTTACTGTGGCTCCTGCAGCCCCAAGAGGCTGTGGTCCCACTTGCTTTCACAACCCTAGTAGTTCCTCCACTGCCAAATGGCAACTCAGAAAATGGTAATGTATTACTCTTATTATACACGCTATATTACATTCAGTGCTCCACGTTACATGTATTACTGATATATAAAAAATCATTCTTGGAAGAAAACATTCTGGTATGCTAAGTGGGTGCAATATTACACCTATTTCTGGTGCATATCTTTAAAGGAGAACTAAAGCTTAACTAAAGAAGTAGGTAGAAATGTTGTACATTATGTTTTGTGCTTCTGTACCAGCCCAAGGCAACCACAGCCCTTTAGCAGTAAAGATCTGTTACTCCAAAGATGCCCCAGCTCCCCATCTTCTTTTCTTCTGATTCACTGCACAAGCTCTGCTGCTGTCTCTTACTGAGCTTAGGGACCCACTCACAATATACATTACACATAGAATATAAATGTCGTAATATCAGGCTGATTAGTAATTACAGTAGTACATATAATGACTACATAGCTGCACAGAAATCAGGGCAATTAACATCAGAATTTAATAATCAGCCCTGTAGCATCAGCTTATGTTACAGGATAACCTTATCTTCTGCTTGATAATTAGTGACAACCCCAAAGCTTAGCTTCTCAACAGCTGCACAGAGCCCGCTGAGCATGTGAGTGTCACAGACACTTTCCAAGATAGTGACCCCCTGTCACAAGTTTGGGTTGAACCCCACAGACGATTTCTGTGCGTTTCCGGTGGATCTGACGCTCTGCGACAAAACTCGTCAAGTCGGATTTGACGGAAAACAAGGTAAATAATAGTAATGTCAGATGGTGTCAAATTGTTCATCCGACACGACTGTCGGATGCAGACGCAGGTTGCAGCATTTGCATCCGACTGTCGTGTCAGATGTTGCCGAGCGTCGAAACCGCCGGAAACGCACGGAATTCGTCTGTGGATTCCAACCCTTTCGGGTCCTGGATCATTGCTGCTATTGAGAAGCTGAAACGTTAGGCTGGTGCAATAAGTTCAGTATATACAATATAGCATTTTTAGCCATATTAATTTCTAGGGTTTATTCCTTTAAGTGGGGAAGTGCGTGCTTATCAGTTACAGTATGCTAATAAAAAATGTCATATACAGGAAGAACTAGAAAAAGCACAAATAGACTGTAGAGGTCAGTGCTGAAAAGCTAGGAGAAATATACTGCAAATAGGGAACTTATGGTGTAGTAATTTTAAGAGAGTTGAACACCACGTGTAGGTGATAGGTGGGTACTCACAAACATTTCAATATAATAGCCTATAAAAGGGTTAAAGCATATTTGCATTCCTATAGTCTTCTTGCCTATATTGTAGGTATCGAGGCACATTATTTTGCCTTTTTTATATGAGGTAAATACCAACTGAGTAAACTGTCTAAATTAATGGAAATCTATGTAATGGACTATATACAGTATTGCTAATCCATCATCAACTTGAAATCCATACCTCAATGAAGTTGAAGGTACTTTTAATATGCCAATTAAGCCGAGGTCCATTAAACGAGAGACCACGAACGTGTATTCGGCTCCTACATGCGTACGCATGAGTACAGCCCCACTGAAAAGCAGTACTGCGCTCCCCTGTGGCTGAACACAGCAAAACGAAACGCAGGGGAGCGCAGGTTAAAATGCCCGTGTGTAAGGGCCCTATGTTTGGTGGCCTAGTGCAGGTGAATTCTTTTTAAAACTATTGCTTCTCTCAACCAGAGTCTAGGCTCTATTCAGAAGTGTTAAAGACTAATATGCCGCCCTCAGGCAGCCAAGTAAATGCCAAGCCCTATTGCACTCCCTGCACTATTAGAGACGAAATTTGATTTAAAAATCAACTCTCCTCATTGGCATAGTCCTGGGGAAAAACGTTTTGGGTGACAGGTGCGCCAGCACTTGCAAGATGGTAAATGATTCCTTATGTGTCCATAATGCATTTAAAGTCAAAGTACTAGCCTTAAAAAAAGGCAGATTATTCTGACTGTTCAGTATTTTTTAAGCTTTTATTAAAATGCCACAAGTGTTTTATAATTATTGCAATTTCATTACACATTGCCCTGGCACCTTTGAGTATGTTCTGCATATTGTATGCATTTAGTATCATTAAATAGTTTGATGCACTACATAAATCTTTTATATATTTTTAGCACTTGCAGCATGTGGTTTTGTTAAAGAGAAATTAATAAGGAAAGCTTTAGTATGTCAAATTCTTGACTCCAAATGTGTTCTAAGATGTCAGTATTTACAGCTGGAACTATGATTTGGTTTTAATCTAATTTAGTTTTTAATAAACATTACTTGAACACCCTGTAAATGCTATAATAACATTTTGACCATTGCAACTGCTGTTCTGGAGTTTACATTAAACCCATCATATTATCCAAATCTATCCAATAATTGTTAGAAAGGGAAACTATAAATACAAACTGTAGTTTCTCATATGATACTGTATTTAAATAGCAACTGCTGATTCCTTGCTATGGAATTCCTTCTGGTTTGGGTGATGGTATCAAGAGGAAGGTCTGAAACTTCTGTAAAGCAGGTTCTATGCGCAACAGATCTTCTAAAAATGCTAATAATGTAAATTGCTAATGGGAAAACCATATCTTTTTTCCGTCTTGAAATTTCAGATGACTTTATAAAACAAAATAACTTAAGTATTTCATTGTCCCTCACCCAGGAATGTCTGTGACTTTTGGCCTATGTGTAGTTGTCGCGAAGCGGGAGAACACTCCAACTGCGCATGCGCCTATACACCACTCTCATTTTGAAGGTTACTGAAGAGAAGAAGATGGCTGCCGTGAGCTCTGCTGGACAGAATGAGCAGCATTCCCTAAGAAAAAACTCAAATCGAGTTTTTAAAATTCGAATCGAATTTGATTTAATTTGTGTTTTCCTATTCAGCCGAGTTTAACAAAAAAATTATAATAAATTCTGTTGGTCGAATTTCGAGTTCTTGGGATTTTATGGGACTTTTAAAAAACTCACATGAATTCTAAATTTGACCCTTGAAAAATGTGCCTCTATGTATTCAGAGACAGCTTTTGTTAACTAAATGACCTCTAGTGCGATATCATAACCAAACACCCTATGGCAGTGATCCCCAACCAGTGGCCTGCAAGCAACATGTTGCTCACCAACCACTTGGCTGTTACTCCCAAAGGCCTCAAAGCATGTGCTTATTTTTGAATTTCTGGCTTGGAGGCAGATTCTGGTTGCATAATACCATATGCACTGCCATATAGGGGCTACAAAATTGCCCATATTTGGCACCCCAAGAACTTTTTCGTGCATGTGTTGCTCCCCAACTCTTTTTACAATTGACTGTGGCTCACACGTAAAAAATAAGGTTGGGGGTCCCTGCTTTATGGTATAGCTGGTACTTCATCTGTATGTTACAATGGCCAGGAGTAAGAGTAAAGGTGCCCCCAAGAAAATGCAGGAAGGCTGCATCCCCAATCTGGGGGTAATTACAAGAATTAGAGATTTTCAATCTGCAACTCCTCCAGCTGTTGTTGAACTGGCGCTCCTTATGTCCTCCCCCAGATAGCCTTCTATTGCTGGTGGAATGTAGGGGAGCTGCGGTTGTAATTTTATATACAATCTTCATTGCCAAGGAATGGTGCCATTTTTACCCTGCAGCTGAGATTTGTGTTCAAGAAAACTAAATTTGCTTTCCAGTTTGGGCTTTGACTGTTAATCACTTCTTTATCTACCTGGTAACACACTGGTGTGTAATTGCAGCAGTTCTGCCCACGGGGAACAGTGAGTGAATAAGGGGTTAATGGAGGCAACACAATCATTGTGAAGAAAGAGCGCTGCATTTTACCTGTATAAACATTATTAAGTTGAAAAGCTTTGATAAATCACTTGTTTGGCTTGAATTCAATTAAGGGGGAGTGACAAAGTGAGAGGTAGCCAGGGGGCTAATACACCACAGAGTTTTATATCTGAAATGTTTCCCTACTATAATGTTCCTTGTTGTGAACGTTGCAGAACCAGCAAACAGCAATGTAAGGACAAGGATAGGGAGTGCAGGCAGATAAATGAATGGAGAGGGGGTGGGGGGAGAGAAAGGGAAGAAGGATGGCTGGGGAAAGAGACTTCTCATGAAAGAGAGATGGAAAGATCCGGGAGATGAGAGGGGAAACAGAGTAAAAGTGGAACAAAAGGGAAGGGGTTTGGGAGCAGTTTCAAAAGAATCCTAAAATAACGGAGGACAATGGGATAAGTATGAGACCGCTATTGTAAAATGAACCATATAAAATGAACCTAATGTATTTTCCCCAGAATCCACTTGTTGCAAAGCAAAGGGGAGTGCACAAAGGAATATCCTCCTTGTTACTAGGGATGTCCAACAAGTGATACCTTTGACTGCTGTTAATGGCTGATATGGATGTTGTAGTTCAACAGGTTCAGAGCCACAGTTTGGACAGGGCAGTAGTTCCCTTCCAATGTCACGCAACACATCGTCTATTCCTGTACATGGAGGTTTTAATCCCACCCTCCTGTTTATTTCTTGTAGCAAACAAAAGCTCTGTTGCTATATAGTTGCTGGTTGCAGTCCCCATGTACCATTTGCTGAGGGAATGTTTTCAGTATTGCTCATGGGTATGAATCCACGGTAAATTACACAAACCTCTTTGTGCTACAATTGTTTCTACTGCACTTTCATTTTCCTTTCTATTTTTGGTTTGGTAGATCATGATGTGCCATTGCAAGCAGTTTCACTATTCTGCTGTCTGCCTTTATGAGCTGACATAGAAACCCAGCAGATTGTATAGGGAAAATGATTCCTGTCCAGTGCAGAATCTGCCAGCTCTAGACTCTACAAAGTTATAGACATAGTATTTTTTACTAAGGCACCATGGATTATTAGTTAATGGATCATTAATACTAATACAATCATACAATCACAGCCACAAACTTATTTTAAAGATGGAGTAATGATCTTAAGCAGAGTGTACTTAGTGACACATCTATACAACAGACATTTTTAAAGGGATCCTGTCATGGGAAAAAAATTTTTTTCAAAATGCATCAGTTAATAGTACTGCTCCAGCAGAATTCTGCATTGAAATCCATTTCTCAAAAGAGCAAAAAGATTTCTTTATATTTCATTTTGAAATCTGACATGGGACTAGGCATATTGTCAATTCCCCAGCTGTCCCAAATCGTGTGACTCTGATAAACTTCAATCACTCTTTACTTCTGTACTGCAAGTTGGAGTGATATCACCCCCTCTCTTTCCCCCACCCAGCAGCCTAACAACAGAACAATAGGAAAGTAAGCAGATAACAGCTCCCTAAGACAAGATAACAGCTACCTGGTAGATCTAAGAACAGCACTCAATAGTAAAAACCCATGTCCAACTGCGCACTATTCAGTTACATTGAGAAGGAAAAGCAACAGCCTGCCAGAAAGTAGTTCCCTCCTAAAGTGCTGGCACAAGTCACTTGACCGGGGCAGCTGGGAAATTGACAAAATGGCTAGCCCCATGTCAGATTTCAAAACTGAATATAAAAATTTCTACAGAAGTCTACTGGAGCAGCACTATTAACTGATGCGTTTTTAAAAAAAACATGTTTTCCCATGACAGTTTCCCTTTAACTCAAAAGTTACAAATGAATGCAACTTTTGGTCACCACCGCTAATGCCCCTCTTTTTATGCCCGGTCAGGGGTACCATTGTTGGTGACATCCAAAAAAAATCAGTTTATTTATACAGGTATGGGATCTTGAATGCTCAAAACCTGGGGTTTTCCTGATAATGGATTTTTCCGTAATTTCATAGCTTCAGTCAGGACTGGACTGAGAATCAAAATAGGCCCTGGCATTTCAGGTACACAGAGGCCCAATCAGCCCACATAGAGGCCCAAACAGTCCCCACCAGCCCACTAAATACTGACTTTCTATGGGACCTTATAGCAGCCCATCTGGCATTTGCCCTAACCCACAGATTGCCAGTCCGGGCCTGGCTTCAGTCTACTAGAAAATCATGTGAACTTTAAATAAACCAATAGGCTAGTTTTGCTTCCAATAAGGATTAATTATATCTCAGTTTCAATCAATTACAAGGTACTATTTTATAATTACAAAGAAAAGGGAAATCATTTTTAAACATTTTGATTATTTGGATAAAATGAAGTCTATGTGGCAGATTCACGGAAGGGCTAAGTGGCTAACGTTAGCGACTGTTCGCCAGAAATCCAATCTGCAGGGACATCATTAATTCACTAACAGGCACAGATGACAATTCGCTAGCGAATTGGACCGGCACACTCTATCGGCAGGCGACTTTTCACTTGGGCAAATGGTCATTGATCCACAGATTCAGTAAAGTGCGGTTTTTACTAAATGTTACGTTTTTCACCAGACATTGCCACCTCAGGTGAACTGTTAAAATGAAGCTAGATCTTCCTCAAACATATCCTGTCTGCCAAAAATGCTATAAAGTTTAAAAAACACTGGCTTTTTTAAGTGGGATTGCCTGCAAAAGTCCTGACGAACATTTTCCCCAGACATTTGAGAACACATGTAACATATGGAACATTCATTTTACAGTGGGCACCCTTTTGTCTTTATTAAGGTTCCTTGGACATTTGTAATAAAAAGTGGTAACATCAAGCATCTGCACCAATGTCTAATAAAGAGGTCCATACAACTTTAATGTACCCAACCTATTCAAATTGATCTAAGCGTAATATCATTAGCAAATTTTTGCTAGGCACAAACAACTCTTGATCATCTTCACTTTGAAATGCTAGAACTGCTAAAGTAACGCTAGTGGAAAGTTGCTAGTGTTCGGTGCCCAGGATGCAACTTCTCATTTTAGTGAAGTAGCGTAGTGGTAGCGAATTTGCACCTGGCTAAATGGTGCAAGGTGTTTCGAAGCTGTCGCCCTTTAGTGAATCTCCCTTATGGTGGATGGCCTTTCCGTAGCAGGGAGGTTTCTGGATTATGGGTTTCTTGATAATGGCTCCCATACCTGAAAATGGGCAGCATCCATTTGGTTGTAAAAAGTATGTAGTTACATACCTTGGCAACTGCTGTCAGCAGAACAAGAAAACACTGTCATGGCAGAGACTGAATAAGAAATGTTTGTTTTCGGCAGTCAGATTATTTACAGTCATATCTTACCAACAAAAATAAAAGCAACATGTTGAATTGAAGCCAGTGTATAGGAGGCTTCTCTTCAAGTGCTATTCATGTGAATGAGAATCATCCCTATCAAGCTTTGCTGTTATTCCTTGTGTTTACACTGCTTACCCTGTGCCTTGACTTCTGCCTGCCCTGAACTTTTGCCTAGGCATTGCCTTTTTAAGCCTTACTATTGTGTAGTGCCTTGCCTACCTGTTTCCTGGTGTGTGCCAGTACCTTCACCCTGCCTTGCTATATGACACTGCCAGTGCTAGGATAAAGTGTGTGCCTTATCTTGCCTGACCTTTACCCTACCTGTGCTATTGCCTGCCTTTTGCTTTTCTGTGTACTGTATATGCCTGTGTCTTATTACAGTTGTTCCTGTTTGCCAAGCACTTCTCAGTCAGCTGCCTCCTTGGCCCTCATTTTAAACCTTAAAAGAGATAAAAGGTCCATCTGTTGATCTGTAATTGTCTCTGGCTCCCTGAAATAAGCCAAACTAAGGTTTATTCAAGTAGCAATGTTCAATCAATCATGGTGGCTCTGTTTCCAGAGCTCTGTATGACCAGTAACAGGTTTAACAAGACTTCGGGCCCATTTATTAAACCTTCATTTTTCTGTTCAAGGTTTTTAGGGGGAAACTCAAATTTTTATTGGTTTAAGGAAATTAGCTTTATCATACACCAAAGCTGCTAAAAATCCAAATCCAAAAATACACCATCTCAAACCTGTTGAGGTCATGTAGAAGTCAATGGCAGCAGTAACGTAACTAGAGGGCCCTGGTGCAGGACATGCAGCCTGGCCCGCCCCCCTCCCTGGAAATCAGCAAAGTGTGACTTCCCGGGGGCCCTGAGGGGGTGTGGGTCCTGGCCCAATCGCACCCCCTGCTACCCATGTAGTTCCACCACTGAATGGCAGACTGATGCTTGATTTTGTCATGACGTTTTGTCGCTCCAATTTTTTTGAGAAAATTAATGATAAATGAGTTACATTTGTGGAAGGAAATTAGGTCGACTTTGTTTTCAGAAAAAAATGATATTCATAATCTTAAATCAGCCCCTTAAACTCCAATGTCCAGGCAAAGGGTCAAGGCACAGTTAAAAGTGTACACACAAGGGATCAGGAACTCAGGACAACCCCAGAGATGTGTACACACTGATGGATGATGTGATCAATGGAAAAGCGATCGGGTACAATTGGCATCCTTTTAAATTTTGTACCTCTATGGCATTTACTAATGCAGGCATGATCAAGATGCACCCGGATCCATTATGATTCAGGCTGACATTTCTGGAAAGGGTCATGAAAAAAACCCAACTCTCCGAGATCAGTTTTCTCAATGCAAGAGCATCTTACACTGAGAGTTCCACCTCCTGTGTAAACCCTTGGTGCCGTGTATTTTGACTCGTGCTAATTTCTTTGGGGAAACTAAGCATATTTTGTCTTTCACTGAGCACTTAGATATTACAATGTCCACCCTTCTAATGTTTGTTACAGAAAAAAATGTTGGCAGGCAAATTGTGAACAGTAATCTAACTTCAGATAAAAGCAAAGCTTGGTAGGGATGATTCTCATTGGCTTGAATAGCACTTGGAAAGGAACATCCTGTCCATTGGTTTATATTTAATATGTTGCCATTATTTTTGTTGGCTGCTGAAAACAGAAATTCCTTATTCGGTGTCTGCTGTGACAGTGTTTTCTTGTTCTGCTGACAGCTGCTGCTCAGGTATGAGCTCTTAGTAAGCACATATTTTTATATCCAATTCAGATGCTGCTCATATATAAATAAATAGATTTTTTTGGGTGTCACCAGCAATGATACCCCTGACAGGGCAGAGGAAAAGGACATAGCAGGAGTTGGGTTTGGGTCCCATAGAGATGCCTTACATTTATGTTTCGGGCTTCTATACCAGCCCAAGGAAACCACTGCCGTTTAGCAGTAAAGATCTGTGTCTCCAAAGATGCCCCAGTAACTCCCCATCTTTTTTTCTGCCGATTCACTGCACATGCTCTGTGCTGCTATTAGTTATTGAGCTTAAGGACCAACTCATAATATGCTGAATATATATTGTATATAATTTAAATACAGATGTGGTGAATATATATAATATACATGTCACAATATAAGGCAAATTAGCTAATAATTCATATTATTGGTACATGGCAGCTCAGAAACCAGCACAATTAGCATCGGAATTTAATATTCAGCCCTGTACTGTAATGCTTGTGCATTTGTTAGCTAAACAGCTTCTTTCATGTGTTTAATTATCCTGTTAAAATAGATATCAGGATAAGACCCTTCTTTAACTGGCCATACAAGTGTAGATTAAAGATGCCAATTCAGCTCATTCAGACAGAGCTGGCTGCGCATCTTACCATATTTGGCCCAACACATACAGTAGGTTACCATATTGTGGTGACTTTGTCAAAGGGTATTATAATAACATATGCAGTGTTGCACCAAGTTCAGTAATCCATATAACAAATCAAATGTTTGCTTTCCAACAGATGAACAATTAATGCCCCCAATTGTTTTGGGTTACTTAATTTAGTACAAAATTCCAAATTTGCATTGCTTCTTGGTAATATGCCTAGATAAGCTTCTGTTATAGTGTAATCCAGTCCCCCAACCAGTAGCTCGCTAGCAACATGTTGCTCTTCAACCCCTTGAATGTTGCTCCCAGTGGCCTCAAAGCAGGTGCTTATTATTTGAATAACTGGCTTTGAGGCAAGTTTTGGTTGCATAAAAAACAGATGTCCTGCCAAACATTCTCTCCTGTAGGCTGCCAGTCCATATAGGGGTTACCAAAAACTATACTAAAACGGAAGTGTTTCTCTGCATATGTATAGCTATGGAACCTATTATCTGGAAACCCATTATCCAGAAAGCTCCAAATTACAGAAAGACCATCTCCCACAGACTACATTATGATAATAATATAATCCACATTTTTAAAAACTATTTCCATTTTCTTAGTAATCAAACTGTATATTGCACTTTAGCCAAACTAAGATATAATTAATCCAGGCAAAACCTGCCTAATAGACTTAAGGTATGAAGATCCAAATTATGGAAAGAGCCGTTATGTGGGAAACCTTAGGTCCCAAGCATTCTGGATAACAGGTCCCATACCTGTGTTCTTCACTGTCTCACTGCCCATCATAGGTCAAGCGTGCTTGGTCCTAGGTGCTCTGTAACCTTTGTTTGCTGTTCATTTGCCTCATGATTCTGCTCCTGTTATGTGGTTCTGACCTGGCCTGTCTGCGTCCAGCTCCTTTCTTACTGGCTCGCTTCCAGAGTATTTGTTCAGGGCTGTTGCCTGCCTTGGGGAGCCTCCACCCCAGCCACTACTGTTTCACTTCACATGGCTAACTTCTTTCTCCTTGCTGAATCGATCATTCACAGAAAGGGGTAGGGGAAGCTGCGATCAGTTCCCAACCAGAAGAAGAAGAGAACCTTGGCCTGGGCCCCTCCAGGTTTCTTCCTGTTGTCCTGCTGGCCAAGTCTGACCCTGCCTGTGAGAGTTACAGGATTCTTGAACAGTCATTCCTGCCAACACTGAGTAGCCGAGGGCCAGGCCCCAACCAAAGGTGCCTGTTAATGGCTAGACAGGAATCCAGTTACTCCCCTAGAGTTTGGGTTTGCCATATGTGACAATTTGCATCTAAAGTGAAAAAAGATATCAAAGGTATTTTTCAACTCTATCATGGTTTTTGTGATGTAGGTTTTAATACTTTACATGAAAATACAAGCGCGGTGAGATTAAGTACCAGTAATTGCCTTTTAATTAAGAATATCGTTTTTGATTATATTGCATAATATATATATTGTGTGCTGAACACTGCAGTGGTGAATAAATCCCTTTTTGTACTGAGGGGTTTTAATACTATATTACATTGTGTACAGTGCAAATTATTCATTCTACCATTTAAAATGATAGTCTCTAACAGGTAAATGTATATTTTTTCATTTTAATAATGGTGTGAACACAGCCATCTCAGCTCATTGTGCTTTTAGAAACAGCCTTTATTGCATAAAACAGATAACTGAGAAAAACATTTAGGGCTTTTTTTGGTCTTTTAAAACCTACTCATAAAGATATAAAGTGAAAACAACTTTATTAATTCCAGAAAAATTCTTGTGCCTGAAGTGAAAAAAAATCCTAAAACTGCAAAACTTTAAAAAAAAAGTTAAAAGGTTGAACTTCATGGACGTGTGTCTTTTTCAACCTTACTATGATGATAGTAGTATGGGACCTGTTATCCAGAATGTTCGAGACCTGGTGTTTTCCAAATAACAGATCTTTTGGTAGTTTGGATCTTTGTACCTTAAGTCTACTAGAAAATCATGTAAACATTAAATAAACCCAATAGGCCATTTTTGCTTCCAATGAGGATTAATTATATTTTGGTTTGGATCAAGAACAAGCTACTGCTTTATTATTAAAGAGAAAAAGGAAAGCAGTTTTAAAAATTTGGATTAATTTATTATAATGGAGTCTATGGGAGATAGCCTTTCCGTATTTTGTTACTTTCTGGATAACTGGTTTCCGGATAACAAATCCCATCCCTGTATACCTAAACTTAATGAACCATTCATGAAGAAACAGGTATGGGACCTGTTATACAGAATGCTCAGGATTTGGGGTTTCCAGATAGATAGATAGATAGATACTGTATATAGATAGATAGATAGATAGATAGATAGATAGATTTGTAGAAAAATAATAGGGTGACTTAAGATCACTTGAACAAATGCTGGACTGCAAAGTGATGATTTTGACCAAAGCCGCCTGAAATTGCATCCATTTAAAAAAAAAAAAAAATACCTTGATCTATGATTATGGTATCACTGATATTCATACATATACTGCTACAAAAAAATTCTCAATACATTTAATAAATAAATAGTGTACTGGTGTAAAGGTAATGTGATTGGCAATTATGATGCCTCAGTTATATGCTGGAAACTATCCTAGTTGGCAAGTTCCTAAGGGTCACGTCAGCTCAGTTTAAAGGAGAAGGAAAGACTGTATTTACTCGGGCGTGCCAAAAGTTAGGCACCCTAAGTGATTGTATTTACCTACCTGAAACCTCGGGCTTGTGCTCCAATCAGCAGAAAACTGCACTGGTCAAGGTTCTTCCTGCGAGTACCGCGAGTGATTGGCTTCCGGCTTCTTCTCTCTTTGGGGCAGATTCATTAAAGCGCGAAGCCGACCTGAGTGTAAATTTGCACTTTAGTGGATTTGCGTAGCGCTGGCGAAAATTCGCCTGGCAAAGTGCGGCGAACGCTAGCGAAGCCTACGCTGGCGAATTTTCGGATCTTAGTGAATCTGCCCCTTTGAGTGGATGCGTATATGCAGCAGGGCGAAAAGCTGACCTTTAATGAAGAAGTCGACTATTTTGTCCTGGGAAATTTGAAGATAGAAGAAAGAGGAAGCTGATTGCTCTGTGGTGCTTGCTGGAAGAACCCCCTGGACCAGTGCAGTTTTCTCCTGATAGGAGCACCGGCCTGGGGTGTGAGATAAGTATATATAATGACTTGGGGTGCCTAACTTTTGGCACACCCCAACTAAATAGGCCTTTCCTTCTCCATTAAGAACTGCTTGTGGTGGTTCCAAAGAGTGCAACTGATAGCTTGCCCTCCATCATGTTGTGAAAAAGCATCTTAATATCTGCACACTGATGCTTTCAGATTTGTCAATCCTGGTAGGTGCAGGTGTAAATATCACACGGGAACTTCATACAAAAGTAAAGTCGTCACCTCTGGGTGCTTCTGGGAATACAGCAGCCCAAACTTGACGACGACTCCGCTGATGAAAAGAATACAGTTAAAGTCACAGAATGCGTAAACTATGATTTCAGTGGATTATTTGCTGAGACAAGTGGATGAAGCAAGATGGAATAATCAAAGTAGAGGTATTTTAAAAGAGGTTTCCTCTTGGGTCAAGGCAAATTTGCATGTGGGAAAATTAATTAAAAAGAGTAAGCCAAATTAATTAAAAAACAGCTTAACCTTCATTGCAGCTTCATTTTAGATGGATCAAGTCAAATGTTCTGATGTTTTTAAAAGTAAAACCAACTAAATAAACGGAACTATTTTCTTGTCAGGTGGAATGAGCTTAATTACTACTCTTTTCTACCAAATTATGCACCCATCATTACACAAACACAGCTTCAAAGACAAAGATTAACTTTGATTATACAACACTCTAAACATAACTGGATCACATATTGCCAGCTTTTATGAGCAGGGCATTCTGACCATGTTTCAAGTGGTTTCTGTGTACATTTTTCTGCAGTCTTCCATGTTTGTGCACTGCATTCATAAGTAACAGTCCGGCACAACATAACATTTACTGCACAAAATGCATTTCCTTGAAATATTTTGTGGTTTTAGCATTGGAAAAGATGCTATTCTAGGTCAGTAACTCTGCTCATGGTACATGCAAATTATATGCTAATAGTATTCATAGTCCTGATAAAATTGGCCATAGTGTGTATGAATGTAATAGAGACTTAGATTGTAAGCTCCACTGGTGCAGCAACTGAAGTGTTATCTCTGTAAAGTTCAGTAGCAATTTGTATGTGCTGTATAAATACCAGTAAAAAAAAAAAAATTTCAGATACATCATTGCCACTGTTTGTAGTGGCAAACAAAAAGCTGTGAATTAACTACAATAGATAATTAAACATAGATTGCACTCAACAGAAGACAACTTTATCTTTTTATCTATGTAGCTTTATTATATTTGTTAAGGTCGAATTGATTAAAACAGTCAAGTTTATATGTTGATGTAAAAATCTTACTAATATTGATGATATGTCTTTATGATCACTGTTATTTACCTTGAAAAAAATTTTTTCCAATAAAAATTATTGAAACCAAAAAGCTGTGAATTTGCACAAGTTACTTTACATTAATGATCTTAAACTCATGATTACTAGAAGTGATCAACATTACAGTGGTTTCTGGAAATGACAATTCCTCATTCTATAGATAAACATTTCCAGTGATCTTTTTGAGCCATAGAATTAGATTTGCACTGAATCCAGGATTTTTGAGATTGTGCCTTTTTCAGCAGGATTCGGATTTGATGAATCCAAATGTCTGGTCGAACAGAATCCAAATCCTTAAAGGGGAATTCAATCCCTTGGGCGCTAACCTCAAACCCCCACCACCCCCTGTAGGCCCCCCTCCCTCCTTCCCCCCAGCCTACCTCTCCACATGGGCAAATGCCCCTAAGTGGCTACTTACCCCTGTGCAGGTTCCCGGCGCCATATTCTTCAGCAACAAAATCGGAAAACGTTGTGACTTTCGGCGCATGCGCAGTAGAGCTGGACCGGCAAATGCTCCTAAATGCAGATGGATCCAGGCAGAAGACCAAATGGAAGAAGATGGTGCCTGTGAACTCCATGGTAAGTAGCAAGTTAGGGGCATTTGCCTGGGGGGGGGGCTACGGGGGAGGGGTTTTGTGCAGAAAGGGTTTCCTTCTCCTTTTAAAAGCTAATCACTCATAGGTTGCTATGGTTAACTGCCCATAAGTGCTGATAAATGAGCCCCACTGTCCTACGTCTTGAACTAGAAAAGAGCTGAAATGGTGATGCTCAGACTGGGGGATAAAATGATTTACCTTTAAAACAATATTGTTGTACAGCAAAAGTAATACAAACTGTTTAAAAAATTCCGAAATAGGAAATAAATCCCAGTTTCAATATAAAGAATTGAAAACAATTGCTTGTGGGTGTTTGAAATATAGTGTGGTTAATTTCAGTTCTTTGTATTTCATCAACAAAAAGTTTTTATACCTGAAGCTATTTCTTTATTTGTATTCCATGTGATGAAAGGGTGTGTGCTGCTTTCTTTAAGGTACACGTCTCACATAGTACAGGTACTGGATCTATTATACAGAATGTTCTGGACCTGTAGTTTTCCCGATAATGGATCTTTCTGTAATTTGGATCTTCATACTTTAAGTCTACTAGGAAATTAATTATATCTTAGTTTGTACAAGGTACTGGTTTCCAAATAATGGATCCCATACCCAGGGCCGCCATCAGGGGGGGACAGGGGGGGCAAGTGGCCTGGGCCTGAAGGGTGGCCTGGCAGTACTGCACTTTAGAAAGAGCCAGGCCCCCCTTGACAGCGCCGAAGCAGCACAGTAGTGCAGCACACTAGCGCAGCACAGTAGCGCAGCACTTCCGCATTTAACGAACAGCCGAAATGCATTTCCTGTATTAGCAGGTCAGCTGTTCGCTTCATGTCTGTCTCCCCCCCCTTTTCTCCTTCATGCGATCAGAGTCCCTCTCTCCTCCGGTGCCTCTCTCTTGGGATGTGACCAGTGATGTATAACATACAGAATGCCCAGCAGTACTGAAAAAAGGTTTAAATCTACCAAATACATCTCAGTCTCCACTGCACCCGCCTTACTACCACTTTGTTTTTTGTTTTCACTTAAGTACAGCTTGCGTCTTGGTGGGGTTGTGGGTGCCGGAAAGAAAAGGGGGCACCCAGTTTGAGGCTTCTGTGTGAGGGATGGGCTTCCGTTTTTTAAAACGGAAAATCGGCTCTTCTAGTGCAGCGAGCATCCTCCACCTGCTCCGATGCTAGAAGTTAGAAGCGCGGAGCGGGGGGCAGCAGCAGCCCCTGAAACGCCCCTGCCCTCCAGCCCACTAAATACTGACTTTCTATGGCACCTTGTAGCAGCCCCACTGGCATTTGCCAGAACCCACCCCCTGACTGACTGACACTTCCAGCATCCTCACAAAGCCTGAAGGCAGTCAGGTGGGGTGGTGGCAGTTGCAGGTTTTCTCAGTCCACAGGTGCGTGTAAATGAAAGGCTGGAAGTGAATATTTTTTGAGGCCCCATTTTTTTTTTAACTTGTAAGGGGGGGCAATATATATTTTTTTATTTATAAGGGGGCCCTGACCATCAATAGCTTTTTATAACGTGGGTTGCCCGGGTTTCTAATTGCAGCCCTGGCCATGGCTGTATTACACCTTAATAGGTCATTGAGCAAGAGCAAGAGATTCTAAGTTTCTATATTATACAATTTTATAATATAGAAAAGTGCATATAGGGAGGACAACAATAGAGGGTGTTATTTAGAGTTATTAGAGTCTGGATTTATCTCAAATTTTTTTCTGAAAAAAATGTTTTTTTTAAAGGTTATTTATTACTGCAACTTCCTGAAAATTTTGTTTGCAGGAAAAAATCCATAAAAAATGCACATTTCACAAATTTTTCGCAATTTCCACCCGAAATCCCCTAATTTCACTATTTTTTCTTGATTTTCATCTGAAAAAAACTTTGGATTATTTCACAAAACGCAGTGCAGAAAAAAAAAATCATTGGGATTTCTATGCAACCTCGACAGGTCTGAGATGCCGGATTTTCAGATTCTGCCTTTTCCATCCTCGGGGTTTAATAAATTCCTAAAAAATTTGTGATGTTTTAAAAGTCCGATTTTTAAAAAAATAAATCACGAATTCTTCTGGATTTTTGCATTTGGCGTTTAGTAAATAACCCCCTATGTGTCATGTGATATGCAGATACGCAGTAGGAAGGAAGTCACTTCCCTGTAGAGAATACTGTAAGTATTCTCTATACATGCAAAAATCGGCAACGCAGTTGTGCATGCCACCGATGCTTCTTAATTGAATCTGTGAGTACCAATTTGTTTGCTTTTATAGTTAACTACTGGAACTGCACAGAAATTATATTTATAACATGAATTTATTACATTAATAAAAACATTACAAATTTAGTATGGTGTACAGTTTCCAGATCATTTGCCTTTAAATTATGTATTACTGTTTTTCTAATAGCTTCTTTTCTAGTATTAGAATTTATGTTTTTTGTTTCCATCTGTTTGAAGGAGAAAAGGTGCATGTTTAATTATGTTTCTATTTTGCATCTGTAAAGTGGATTCAGCCCCCAGTTCCGAGTGTGAAGCCTGAATCCATCTGCAGTATGCTGGCCCTCTGTATCTTAATACCATAGAAAGGCAGACAGAACAATAAATATCAATAACACAGCAGTGAAAACAAATGCTGACACATTACAGCCAGCTAAATGTCTGCAAAAGGTAACTAAGCATCTTGAACTGAAGGCTGGACAAAGAGCACAAGCTGCACATTTTACAATCTCTTTCTCACTCTCTCTCTGGCCCAAACGAGCAACTGCTCAATACCCTAGTAACATAAAATAATTAAATAAATCATTTGAAATCAGTACTCACAGATATTTTTTTATAAAGTTATTTCTTTTAAAGAGAAACTATGCAATAATTGGACTTGAAAATTCAGTATAAACAATACACTTGGACTATTCGGTATATCATGAAACACAGTAGTGTTCTTCTGCAAGTGCCAGCTCTATTTTCTAGACTGTGACAGGCATATAGGACATATCCCTGTTTCCTCTGTGCCCATAAATAGTGCCAGGAGCTGAAATGCACTTTACAATCCTATTCATATTTTTTAGTTGACTCACCTTGCATTTCATTCAATGTATGCAGGAAACTATAGGGGTCATGTATTGAGACCCAGGACAGATATGCAAGCGCACTAATGACTCAAAAGCATGCTCCCTTAGTGCTCATTCAAAAAGCACTTCTATCTGAAGTCTTTTATTTCTAAACTACACCGTTTACACTGCAAATAATTCCATCTGCAATATAAAATTGTATTCCTGAAGAAAGTGTTTTTTTTTTTTTT
>CM044443.1:84512920-84525103 GCA_024363595.1 Xenopus borealis | reverse complement strand
TTTTTTTTTTTACAGACTGGTTTGATAACACAGAATTCTCTCTAGAGCTTTACACTTAGAACAAACATTCTGTTAGCTGAGCTCTGCATATGCTTCAGACCAGAGATAGGCTGTAGGCAAAACAGAGTCATGTGCTCAGTGGAGAGGGTGTCTGTCTGCCTGTCTATGCAGTTCACTAAGTACAAAAAAGTTGTTTGTTGACATGAGTTATAAAGCCAAGAGGGAATTGTGTAAAAAGTGAAAGAAAATAGAGGCAAAATAATAATGATTACAATTTCCATTGCTAGCAGTTAAATAATCCCAAATTATTATGTGACCCCAGGAACAGACGCATTGTGTTTTGCCCATGGCTCATGTGACTCTGTAACTTGATGATAAAAGATAAATCTTATCACACTGTATATTTTATGCTACATGCATAAGCAAACATGCTATGCCATATTTATTTAATACTTTGAAGCTGTACTATATTAGCCACTGATTCTCCTTGTAAATTACCCTGAAAACTTTTAATCTGGACCAGTGTTAATTTATTTTATAGACAGTAGCCACTGTGTATCTGGAATATGGATCCATCAGTAGAATAAACACCCATCTAGGTAGCAGTGATCCAGCACACATTGATGGACAATAATATACTTAGTAAGGTGACCTAAGGCCAGCACAAAGCCTAGTTCCTCAGTCAGTCCAAGGGGCTTCATTTTTGTACTTGAGGTCAACTGAGTGCCCATACCCTGCTATGTCATGTCTATATCTTGACAAAGGCAGTGCTGTTTTTTAAGAAAAATGTCGCTTTATATAGTAAAGTGTGAGGTTTTAGTTTACTGAGTGCCTGAACCAGGGGTGTATTACTGCATGCCACTATATTTAAACAACCCTGCTCTCTTCTGGATAAACATATGTCCATTATGTGCTGGGCATAACGGTGAGGGAACCCACCCCAGATCATGCACCCATCCCACTTGTTAACTTGGCATACACCTGCACCCCTGATTCCTGTGGAACTATTTTGGAGATTCAATATTTTGGATTTATATATTGTTGAATCAATGTGAGGCAGGCAGTAGAATTATGAGCCTGGCTACTGCCCCCCCCCCTCCGCACCTTTTCTGCTTACCTTAGTTCTGGCCCTGTGTGCATTACAAGAATAGTACTGTGCATGCAAGGGTGGTACCTCTCCATTTGACTTATGTAACTTGTAGCTTGTACAGGTATTGGATCCATTATCCGGAAACCCATTATCCAGAAAGCTCCGTATTACAGAATGGTTCTCTCCCATAGGGGCAGATTCACTAAAGCGCAAAGTGTATAACGCTAGCGCTAATTCACCCGTGTGACGTCATTTCGCAACTTCGCAAATTCACTAACACGGACTCTGGCGAATTTTCGCTAGCGAAGTAGATAGACTTGCGCCGTCGCACCCTTACGCCAGGTGAAGTTGCGCACTGATGAAAGATCGTAACTTCGCAAATTCACTAAGATGAACATTTTCCTAAACGTTAGCACTTACGCTAGACGTTACTTCGCCTGGTCAGATCAATAGATAGGAGGTTGATTAAAAAATGTCAACTTTTTTCTAAGTCCCAAAAAAACGCTGGCGTATTTTAGCATAGGAGGGTGATAGTGTGAAAAAGATCGTTAATTTTTTTGGGGGGAGTTACCCTTCTTCCCCCCTACCTTTCCTAACATATGGCAACTCAACTATACAGGGGGCACATGTAGGGCAATAGGACAACTTTATATAATTCATTAAAGGTTTCCTGGGCTTGTGTAGTGGCTGTAACATATACTTCTATTATAAGTTAAAGTTCCCGCCGTATGCAAATTAGGCTTCGCTAGCGTAACAGCGATCTGCCTAGTAAAGTAAAACTAGCGCAACTACGCTACCATTTGCCGCCCTGAGAGTAAATTCGCACTTTAGTTGATTTGCGTAGCGCTGGCGAAAATTTGCCTCGCGAAGTGCAGCGAACGCTAGCGAAGCCTACGCTGGTGAATTTTCGGATCTTAGTGAATCTGTCCCATAGACTCCATTATAATGAAATAATCCACATTTTTTAAATTATTTCCCTTTTCCCTGTAATTATAAAAAAGTAGCTTGTACTTGATTCAAACTAAGATATAATTAAAGGGATCCTGTCATGGGAAATTTTTTTTTCCAAAATGCATCCATTAATAGTGCTGTTCCAGAAGAATTCTGCATTGAAATCCATTTCTCAAAAGAACAAAGAGATTTTTTTATGTTTCATTTTGAAATCTGACATGGGGCTAGACATATTATCAATTTCCCAGCTGCCCCTGGTCATGTGACTTGTGCTCTGATAAACTTCAATCACTCTTTACTGCTGTACTGCAAGTTGGAGTGATATCACCCCTTCCCTTTCCCCCACCCAGCTGCCTAACAAAAGAACAATGGGAAGGTAACCAGATAACAGCTCCCTAACACAAGATAACAGCTCCCTGGTAGATCTAAGAACAGCAATCAATAGTAAAACCCATGTCCCACTGCGTACTATTCAGTTACATTGAGAAGGAAAAACAACAGCCTGCCAGAAAGCAGTTCCCTCCTGAAGTGTTGGCACAAGTCATATGACTGGGGCAGCTGAGAAATTGACAAAATGGCTATCCCCATGTCAGATTTCAAAACTGAATATAAAAAAAATCTGTTTGATCTTTTGAGAAATGGATTTCAATGCAGAAGTTTACTGGAGCAGCACTATTAACTGATGCATTTTAAAAAAAAACATGTTTTCCCATGACAGTTTCCCTTTAATCTTTATTGGAGGTAAATCCAGCCTATTGGATTCATTTATTGTTTACATAATTTTCTAGTAGACTTGGGTGTAGATTTACTAAATTCACAAGAAGGATTCGAAGAACGATCAAATTTTTTTTATTCGATATTCGAATTCGAAGGATTTTACTTCCCTCACTATTCACATGGTCGAATTTAGAATTTTTTTCAATTCGAAATTCGACCAATAGTAAATCTGCCCCTTAAAGTATGAAGATCCAAATTATGGAAAGATCCATTATCCGGCAAAGCCCAGGTCCCAAGCATTCTGGATAATAGGTCCCAAACCTGTACAATAATAAGAGCAATTACACATAACGTATTTGTTTGTGTAGGCCGCTACATTGTGCTAGTAGTTTGATGCATAGTATCTGTTTTGTAGAATCATACTTTATTGGGTGTAACTTCATAAAGTTTATTTCTGTAATACTTCAAGAACAAATCAATATTTCATATTCACAACATCTAAATAAGTTGATGGTTCTCACAACTTTAAACCTACAGTATGTCAAAGCAACAGGCCCAAGGCTTAAAGATGCTATTTGAATGTCAACTGCCCCAGTTCCAAAGTACAAGTCAATGTTAACCATATTTTATCATTAAAAGTAATTACACTTTGCTCTGTTTGTGTTTTTATGATACTAAAATGTAATTTATGTTCCTCATATAAGAATAAAAATAGCATTGAAAACAATAGTAGTTGAGTATTTTAAGAATCTCATTTTCCAAGTCCCCATGTATGTTTATAAAATGAAAATGCCATGCAAATAATATGCAGTTCCAATATGATTGTAGCTACTGCAAGGCAATATTGGAACAACATCTAACGGATAACAAATAAATGATACAATGCCAGCTGCAGCCAGAGAGAGACCACAGCGCTCAGAACCCGCATAACCTTTTTACTGCTGTATAATGAGTGAGAGGCCATCACTCACTCCTAGTATCTTTTTCCCAGATTATATCGAGCAGAAATAAAGATCACTTTATATTCCTGCATCATCTGCCTTGCAGACGGGAACAAGCTTCCCTGACCATAAAGTTATCTTATTCAGTCCAGCACTGTGTGTTCTTGTGACAGGCCTGAAATCATGCGGACGCTTGAACTAGATTTATAGCTATTTAGAAAGAAATAGACTCGAATCATTATAATGAGACAATCAAATATCCGTTTGAACTTAAAGCACGGAGCTAGGTCAGGTCAAGCCCCTGACACTGGGGATAACCATCAGCCTGAGGAAAATCTCCCAGCTCTGGATGTCTGAAGGACAAGTGCATTGAATTTCATGTTGATGAGTTCCATATTTAAGAGGAGTCTGGTTTTGATTTTAAAGTACTAAAGTTTTGCTGCAGCAAATAATAGTTTGAAGGGGATTAATGATAGCATCTATGTAAAACTTTATTATCACACTGGATCTCCAGCTCTGTAGACTATGATGACACCATTCTGCGGCTCTTCTAATATGTAAAACAAATCAATATTAGTTTGGGAGCACATCTTGTTGGCCTGATGCCCTGCTACTTGTCTCTGGCCAAGGGTCACTCCGTGTTTGTGTGTGAAATTCATCTATGAGCTGCTTCTGAGCCACAGAGGTCTTGCTGTATTGCATTACAGAAATGATTAACAGATGATGATTGCTAATATAGTATGAGATCAGACTTTCTTGGATTCATACATCATGCAGTCCAATGAACTCATATTCATTGTACAAATAAATACAGAAGTTTCCAGGTCCATACAGATGTCCCAAGGGCACATTAGTATGCAGAAAAAGTAAATAAAACTCCAGAGCAACATTATAGAATCCAATAGAAGCAGTTATGACAGCACAGGAATAAAAGTAGGTCTTGAGGGGCATGATGAGAATATATTAGGAATAGAAGTTTTTTTTATATGACAGGAAATAGTTTGAAAGTCAGAGTATTTTAACTTTGACTGTGGAGAGCCAGGAACCTACTGTAAACTTTAAAAATAATGAAACATTGTCTTATTTTGAGAGTGTAACTGTGGCAATAATAGTATACAGTAGATATTGTTCTGCGTCAAAGAAATTAATGAAACAAGTGTATGTCGAAGAAAATGCACATGCATTCTTTGTCTTAAATGATGGTACATCTTTAGGTTAACTATTAGCATGTTATAGATTGCCCAATACCTAGCAAGTTTGAAGTTTGTCTTCATTATTTTTTTATTATTATTATTTGCCGTGTCTTATGCCTCTTTCCAGCTTTCAAATGGGGGTTCCCAGCAGCCAAAAACCTATTGATCTATAGGATTGCCATTTTAGCATTATTGTTACTATTCAGTTCCTCTACTTTTCATATTCCAGTCTCTCATTCAAACCACTGCCTGGTTGCTAGGGTAAATAAGAAACCTGATAACTGATGAAATACTGGAGAGATGTGGAATAAAAAGATAAATAACGAAAACAAAACAGACAAATGAAGTCCAGTTGCAAAATATCTTAGAATATCAATGTCTACCAGTGGCGTAACTAACAGAGGTGCTGGGGGGTGCAATCTATCTGGGCCTACACCCCCTTGGGACCCACTAGAGCCACGATACCAGTTATTGCGGGTGGCTGGGCAGGGGGAATTTTACAGAGTGCATATCAGCAGCATTTTGGTATACGATTCATCCTGTACCAGGGCCCACCACTGAGTAGTTACGCCACTGATGTCTATATCATACTAAAGGTAATTTGAAGGTGAACTACCCATTTACATACAACTGACAAACAATATTTATGGTAAATAAATTCTGGTGTCATCAACTTATGCATGGTTTAAGTATTACTGCTCTGACACTCAAAATAGTCTTGTTCTTTTTGAAAGATGAATACTTCTACTGTTATTTGTATTATAGTCTAAGGTTTTGACTTTCGGTAAGGCAACATCATTTTAATGCTAAAACTGTTTAAATCATGAATCCAGGTCAAAGGTCTGGTCACATGGCCATGTCTATATATATATATATATATATATATATATATATATATATATATATATATATATACAATCTAAAAATGGACAGTAGGCAGCGGTAAAGTCAAAAAGCCTTTTATTTCCCAAACAGCATATATGTATATATAACTTTACCGCTGCCTACTGAGTCGTGGAGTGCATGCCCTATTGTGGTGTTTTGGCTGTGATTGTCTCCCCAAGCTGCGGGTTCAGAGCAGTGCACCCGGACCAGAGAAGTGGAGCGGTGAGTAACCTGAAATCATTTATTGCCAATTAGGAGGAAGTGTGTTGAACGTGATAGGTCCGGGGCATAAGCACCCGGGCCCACCCGAGGCAAGGGTGAGCACCGTAGGACAAGGGGGGTTTCTTTTCCTGCCTGCGATCAATCTATTGAGGGGAAACTTACAGGACTTGAGCGCACCATTAGTGTAATAGTGTCATTAAATAATGGACAGCACACGCTCCAGATGCTCAAAAAACTTGTATTCAAGGATAAAAAGTTACATCACCATTCAGAATATGCACATGAAGGTGATGTAACTTTTTATCCTTGAATACAAGTTTTTTGAGCATCTGGAGCGTGTGCTGTCCATTATTTAGATTGTATGAAGCATTCCTAGAATTGGAGACCACTCACTATTAATTTTTTTTCCTATTTAACATTCTTTGCCCTTATGTTTATACTTTTTACACACTTTGCAAACCTGATCATCTTTCACTTCTTGGACTGAGATTACAATGATTATGACTGTATCACATAATGTTAAGAGATGTTTTCACAACAATTTAGAAATAAAAAATACATCATAAAAATCAAGACAGAATCCCTTTAACCTAATGGTCATGTGGGCAACGATAAGGTGCAACTTGCCATCAATTACAATGTGAACACAATGAAAAATACAACCCTGCGGATGCACAGTCATGCCCCGATTCACTCTGATCAGGCCCCATGATTAAAATCCACCCAATCTGCAACCGCTCCCTACAAATCCAAACTACTTATCTTCAAACAATACCCACTCCCTGCATGCTCTGTCTGTAACTTGAATTTTATTCTAACATGCGACCCCTGACTTGAGTGCACTTGGTACCCCATGATGTTGGCTCTAATGCTCCCTGCAGCATACCAGTGACACAATTATTTTCTAACTAAAAATAAATGCTAGCCTTCTACAAAAACGTAGAAGCAGTGGAAATTAATGGATCCACCATAAACTTATAACATGACTGTATACAAAAAACCTAACAAAACCCCCAAAATAGCATCTAGACCACGGGGGGGTAAAGTACAGTTTTGCATTTCAGTTACCATTAATGAACTTAGGGAGATAGAAGTCTTGGAAGGTACAACCTGATTCACTCCCTAAGCTGAACCCCCTCAACATGTCTTCCAAAGCTCTTTATAAGCAAAATGGACAGATCTACAGCTTCCTCCAGTGCTCTATTGTGGATATCATGGCATTACTAAGCCAGGATTGGCGAATGAACAGATAAAAGTATCCATAAGATTTAGCCACTTACAGACCCCAGTTACTGAACTGCTACACCTTCTATGCTTGCTGAAGCTTCTGCCAGTAAAGTGAGCTAAAGAGGACAAGACCAAAAAAATGTGGCGCCTATTTATCCCTGGCTTTGGAAAAATAACCTCAGCCATGATAAAAGCACATTAGCACCCTAAGGGTCTATATGCAGGATTAATATAAATACTGCCTTTTTCATTGGAAGGTATCACTTAATTTATTAAGGAAGAAAATTTGCAATGTGCAAACAATGCCCACTATACTTGAGTTGAAGTGAAAAAAGTTGCACCTGTCTCTGTATGTGGTCCTGTGTGCCCCTTTTTTTTGTGTTATTCAGGAGAGTTAGATCTACAGGGACTCCTGCACCCAGAATTAGGGCAAGCTTTAATTATAGGACTTCCTATCCTCTGTGAGTGCTAAATTCAGACTTATTTGTCAGCACTTGGCCAATTTGGGCCTGAAATGTCATCCATTGTAACCAATCATATTTTTTGCTATCAATGCATTTTCTGAAGCTGTACTAAAAAAATAATCCATGACTGTTTACTGTGGGTTACTGCCCAGGTGCAAATTTGCATACTGTTGATAAGTGAGCCACAGTCACTTGTGCCAGATTCACCATTAAATCTGCAACAACACAAGGGCTGTACCAGTGCAAGGCAATTTATGTGCATTGTAGCATGGCTTCTTAAAAGTAGCCCTTTAGGCTTATACGAAGCAACAATAGTCTATATTATAGAGACATTAATGATAATGATCTAGGCATGGAACTTATTTCTTGGCCAATTTTGCCACTTCTAACACACATGGAAACACATTCTAAGCTGTATTTATATGTTGAAATAGGAGCTACAACCCTGGAAACCCAAATAGAGGGTACTGTCTTGGCTCACTTAACAGCAAAGTCCTAGGATGGAGTGGAAGGTATAGCAGGTCGTAATAATGTACTTTATATCAGTGTTGCTTAACTATTCAGCAATCAGCAAGGACTTCAGCAATACTTCATATTGATGATACCATAGAGTTTATGTCTGAAAATAGAAATAGAAACATTTTCAAATGTTTGAAAGACTCTACATCAATATACAGATGCATGCGTGCTACTGTATAATCGTCTGTAACTGTCCCTTCCTGTGCTTTAATTCTTGTGTATTCCATGAGAGTTCTATCCAATGCCTGACTGCTTCCCATACTGCGTCCATTAGATCCACAGGAAAATTGCTTGAGATACAATCTGACCGTGTCCTTGACAACCACGTCCCCAATAAGTGGAAATCTTTAGATTTCAAAATTTCAGATGCAAATAAACACTGTACGTCCAAGTGTGAAATGGAGTTTAATTGCTTGAGGTGTACAACATATTCATCTTGCAGAGCGAGGCCAGACTCGTACTCTCTGAGACGCAAAGCATGAGATAGGACATCTTGAAAACCTCGCTTGCTAATCTCATAAGGGTCTCGCTGGGGCTTGGAGTGGCCTGGGCTACGTCACTCCAAAAACAATTCAATAAGAAAATAGCACTGTGAATTAAATTAAAACTCTTCATGGTAATTACTAGCTGGAAGAGATAGAGAAAAATATAGATGTAGTTATTAAAATATCAGCACAAGAAGTCCTCTGTGAGGAAGTGAATGTACAAAACTTTTCAAAGGTGGTTTCCACAGCTTGAATGTTGTCAGGTAAAAGGGACAAAATGATTAAAGAGGAAGGGACAGTGACAAGGCAAAGGTAACAGGGGATATGTCACATCCAAAGAAAGAACTTCAAGAAATATATATTGAGAAAATATGGATATGAGATTTCATACACATACACAGGTAGAACAGAAGCAAAAAATCATAGGGGTTATGGCATATTGGTTGTTTTGATGGCTGTCGGGTCAGGGATTTTAGCAGGCTGACTATAGTAGGAAACAGTACAAGAAGCCAGTAGCCCATGAATTACAGAAAAGGCAGAGAGGAATGCTTTCATTGGATAATAGTGTGAGCTGCTTGTAGCATTATTCTGTATAATTAAAGATTCCCTACATTTTGATATATTCTTTAAAAATTATTTTAACCTACCCATTTCAAGCCTAAGCAGGAGGACCTACCAATGTAGGATGGGGGACTCCTATGTGCCTCCCACTGCCCGGCCATCTTTAATTGACCACTGACTTACGCAGTCAAAGGTTGATCCACTGCACATGCCACAGGTCTCTGAGCCCCGATAAGGAACCATTGCTGCATTGCAAATAAGGTCCTTTTTCCAGTAAACTTTCTGTGGGGGCTCAGCCCACGTTCAGCTTGGCTGGTATAATCATATATCACTCAAATAGCTCCTCCTTCTCTTCTGGGCTTCTATACTACAGAATAGAGCAGGCAGCATTCATGACCTTTTAGCACATGGTGAATTTTTTTGCCAATTCGCGAATTTCTCTGGAAATTCGCGAATTTTTCGGCGAAGCGAAACGCGGGAGATTCGCCCATCACTAATTATATATCTGTAGGAAGGGACTGCATGGCTTTTAAGCTAGGGAGGGAATACAAGGTTATGGAAGATAGCTCATATTACAAGTTGATCCTGGGACTAGTCAGTAAAGATTCCCCCCCCCCCTCTGAGGCAAATTAGAGAGGCTTTAAGAAAAAAATTTTTGTGCCTTTTTCTGAATCAACTAGCAGTTAGGCAGGTTATATATAGACTTAATAGGTTGAACTTGATGGACGTGTGTCTTTTTTTCAACATAGCTTACTATATAACCTGAGCCTGGCCATTATTCCAAGTTCCATGGTAGGCTGCATCAGTAAGGTCAATAGACTTGAACCCAAAGTCCTTAAAGTAGCAACATAGTTGCTTGCTAATAATTTGCTAGTTCTATTCAAGTACTAGTTTGCTGCTGTAAAAGCTTAGCCTTTTTTCAAACAGACTGATATTACTGATACTGAGTTAAAAAAAAAAGCAAGCAGCATTGATAACATGGCTTTCTATTGTTTTCTCTGAGGAGGTAATGTTCTTACAGATTATGATTCCAATGCACTTTACACATCCTGAAATACTTTAAATTACACATAAATATGGCTAAATATAATCATAAAAGGACCTGTAATAAACACAATAGTATTTCAGTAACTAAATCACAATTAAGGAGGATTTTTAATTACAATTTAACATTTTAATTTCACAACTAATTACAGCAACATTTCTTCTATAAACAAGATCAGATATACAGGAAATATAGGAGTTTCTTAAGCAACGTTAGACGCAACACAGTAAGAAAAGAGGCAAATACACAGTGCTTGACTCTAGCAACCAGGTAGTGGTGTGAACGACAGACAGGAATATGATAGGAGAGGGCCTTAATGCACAGATAAGTAATAAAAATTAACAATAACAATAAAATTGTACCCTCATAGACCAATAGTTTTTTGGCTGCTGGGGTCAGTGATCAAAAGAGGAAAGAGGCAGAAGTTGAAGGCACTTATTGAGTATTGCCCAATAAAACTTTACCTCAGTTCTCCAAAGGCCTATGATTAAGAACATAAAAACCCGAAACATGTAATGCAATGGTCCTTCTGCCTGTTTTTGATGTAGAGCCAATAAAGACCATCATTTTACTTCGACTGGAGTTGTTACTGCTGTCCATTTCTTTGGAGTGGCTCCAAAGCTGGCGAACATATTAAAATGCCAAATAATATTCCAATAAGTATCCCACCTAGTCTGAATTATGCACAGTTTTCTAGCACTAAAGAACAATGTCCTTCCTCCCTTTAATTACAATGTTATATAATGAAGCCAAACTTACTCAATATTCTCTTTATACGAGAAATTAAATGTCTCACACAGTACTGATAATCAGAATTATCACTGGTGAAATCTCTTGCATCTTTATTATATTTTGGTCAAGTTCATTAGAGAACAAGGGGGGGGGGCAGTGGAACAGCTTTATAGAGGCTTTAATGCCCTTTCAAATAAAAGTGTGTTATTTGGGCATAAAGTATAAACAGTATGTACTAGGGATTTGCAATATGCCATTGTGTATGGAGGAAGAGAATTGGCTGTCAACAACTGTGGCAGACATGTGATGCCTGGAAGGAGTTTGTGTTTCTCCACATGCTTGTGCAGGTTTCCTTTACTTTATATTGTAAGCTCCACTGATGTAAATAATATATAATCTCTTTCTGCAGAATATGTCAGTGAGAGATGAATGAAGGATAATAAAAATATATCAGTTTACTATATTTTTGTAGTTTCATAAGCTCATATTGAACCTAACATGTCATGATAGATCTGCTGTTTTGCAGTGGATGGTATAGCAAGCATTTTATAGCACATTTTTCATACTCTTCTTTCTTGTTCTATACATTCCTGTTAGAATGAATTCCTTGGAGCTCAGTAGAGATTAATGAGAATCCCATAAAACTGGTCTGGTTGAACCAAAGTTGCAGCAAGCTGTAACTCCATAATGCCCTGAAACATGAGGATATGATGAATATTATGCAAATACTCTTTCATCACTCACCACCAGGAAAGTAACTGTTCATAAAGCAGCTTGGGCACATTGTATCATATTAAAAAATATATTTTATATCGAGATATGTGCTTCGCCAAGGGTCAGTGATAGGAGTATGACCTCATAATTTGACATTAAGGATACATTTAACCAATTTGGTGTAATAAAATATGAAGAAAGGAATACTGAAGTTCTTTGTTCTCTTAAGATGATGCTGTGATTACTATGTTTATTTCCCAACACTGTAATATAAGGTTCTACTCATTGAGGGTCCATGATATTCACATTGTTGGTTCAAATATTTTGGTCAACATAAACAGAAATCCTCTAGCACACTAAGGCAGTTATTTATCAAAGGTTGAATGTTAGAGTTTTTTTATACCTTGAATAATTTTGTACAAACTCACAACTCAAAT
>CM044443.1:84482799-84498518 GCA_024363595.1 Xenopus borealis | reverse complement strand
TTCAACCTAACTTACTACAGTATGTTACTATGAATAGATAAGTATGATTATACAGTACATAGTGAAAGATTAAACAGGAGATCAAAAGAATCTTATGGGAAAGAGTGCAAAAAGACTCCTATAAAAAAAGCAGAAAACATTTTTTGCTTGTTAATAATAGGTGAAACTGCTGCCTGGGTTAAAATAATTTATAAGACCGGAATACAACACAGTAAAAGTGGGAGTTAAAGACATTTTGACTGCAAGATTACTCTACCACAACTGGAAGATTATTCTGTTCCATCCTCTGCTCACTTACAGATTTACAGCTTTATCTTACTCACATACATCTGTATTTTATATATAAAATAGGAATAGAAAAATATCCCAGTTTTTGCTAACAGCAATTTTTTGGGGGTCCCCTAAAGTTTAATCTGTGATAGGGGTACAGTGGTTTTGATATGGTGGGGATCAAGTCTGGGGATGAGCTTAACTCAGGCACCTCTATGAAAGAGAGGTAGAAAATTGGTCCTGTGAGTAATGACAGCCTGACCCTTCCCTCTTTATCACAAATCAAAGCTTTGCGCAGCTTAGTAAGGCTACAAATGTAACATTTATTCTGGTTTAAAATCACAATGCATAGTTTACATTGATTTTACTAATCTTTTTTCCCTAAATGTGGTCATACACAGGAAGAAGCTGTCAATTCAGCTCCTTCAGTCTGAGCTGGTAGATCTGTTGTATGTGGAGCACTTGAACGGGGCTATGCCACTGATCTCTGGCTGAAAAGACAGATATTGATCAGACAGGTTTAAAAATATTGTCGGTATGATGACCCCATTTGCTTGTTGTGATCAAATCCAGCCATAAGGCCCAATAATCAGAAAAACCCAATACCACCCACCTCAATTGGACTCACCAAATTACTGGATCTTTTAATGTATGACCAGCTTAACACTTTCATTTAGGTACAGGTTTTCACTCGTTTGTAATGGCTCAACTACTAACACAAGTCCAAAGTGCAGCAATTTGTCATGTTTTTATATCCATGATGCACCAAAATGTGTGCCTGGTTTATCATTGTGAATGCTATTTATAAACAGCACTTTTTCCTTACCGTATTGTTGTAGAGCAGGCACTCAAAGAGAAGACTTCTCAACAGAAGTGTAAAAATTCAGTTTATTGTGTACACATGGCAATAGCCTTACACATTTCATGCTTTACAAACAATTAGGGGCAGATTTATTAAGGATTGAGTGAAAATCTGAGTTTTCAAGGGTTTCAGGTTAAAAAAACTTGCATTGTTTTTTTTGAATATTTCAAGTTTTGTTAAAAACTCAGATTTGTCAGGATTTCTTATACCTAGATCCAGGAAATAGCTTAAATCCAAAAACACACCATCTAAAACTTGTCAAGGTCATGTAGGAGTCAATGGCAGAGGTCCTTTGAACCATTTCAAGATGTCAGTAGCCTCCATGATGTTGGTGTATTTTTCAGAAGGTTTTACCATCAATTACATAAGAAACCATTCAAGCTGTGAGTTCATTTGAGCCTATCATGGGGAGCTACATTTATCAACAGTCAAATTTTGAATTCATGTGAGTTAATAAATTAGATTTTCCTAAGAATTTGATTGGGGGGTTATTTATTATTAACATGTATTTATAGAGCACCAACATATTGTGCAGTGCTCAAAATATCAAATACTTTTACTGACCCGAAAACTTGAATCAAATTCAACCAAACTCGAACAGAGCTTTTTCTCTGAAAAAACTCAAATGTCAGAAAGGCTACTAACATCTTTAAATTGGTCACTGGACCTCACCCACTAACTTAAACATGAAATCGGCAGGTGGCCAATAGTCAAATTAGAATTCTTAAAGGGCCAGAGTTTGCAAAATCTCAAATTTTTTTAAGACATTCAAATTGAGTTTGGATAATTCACTAGTCGAAATTGACAGTTTAGACCATAAAAAACTTGAAATTCAAATTTTCAATTGAAACCTTAATAAATCTTCCCCTAAGTGTTTGTGAAACACAAAATGCATAAAGCTACTTCCATGTGTGTCCAATAAACTGTTGGAAAGACTGTCCTTGGAGTGCCTGCTCTAAAACAATATGGTTTTGATCTGCTCCCTTAACACCCCAAGCCTCTTCCAAACCTTGGTGCGTTAAGTAAATTCACTTTGGAATCCTGATGATTTCTCTCTCTATATAATTTTTTACTTAGTTAGTGGGGGTTTTAACTGTTTTTACTTCCTGTGTGCCAAGACGTGTGGCCAGAAATGGCTTAGGTGCAAGGAAGTAACACCTCTTCAAAGCAGGTGTTCATTTCAGGGCTTCTTCTGATATATTCATTTGGAGGGGACTGGAGTAAGATATTTGTAGACCACACTAGGGTTATGCAAGCTTAGCAGAAATAGGTGAGAAGACAAAATGCAATGTGCACTCAGGCAGAGGCAGAAAGAGTGGAGTGCCGCACGAAACATTGCATTATGCTGCTGTCCTGTAAACAATAAAGACAGTTTTAATAAAGCTGTCTGTTGTTGGAAGATTCAAGTATTTTGGTGAGCTCTTGTGTACAGGCTACGTGACGTGCACCCAAAGATAATTTAGCCAAAAACAGAAGGTGCGGTTTAATTGGAATTGTGTCACTCAGGCAGAAAGTACAGAGGAAGCAAATGCAGACATTGTCACTGGTAGAAACACTGGTTGGTGTAACTTGGAGTGTACCAGAGGATGAAAGTAACAACATCTAAGTGCAAGAGAGGGAAACACAAACAATAGCATATTCCTGTTTATTTGGAATGCCTGTAGGAAATTGTGTGATCTGTCACAGCTCAGCAGTAGAAGAGAAGGGATTTCAGCAGCTTTCAGTTTAGCTTAAGCAAGGGATTTTAGGAAAAGCAAACAATTGGTGTGTTATGGATTCTGTGTCTTTGCTGCGCAGAGGGACAAGTGGAATTTGTATTTCAAAAGATAACAAAACAGTATAATATCTGTAATAGCCTAGCCATAGTATAGACTGCACTGCTCAATGGGAACATGCAAAGGAAAAATGAAAAATGCACCAGCAACATCAATATACTGTATATCATCCCAATGTCTTTTTTTTTATTAGCCTGTGCTTGTAATGTATGGCATGCTAATCCATTTTAGACCCTCACCAGAATACAATTTTTGGTTGAGAGGGGGAAGGTTCCATTTGTTACTATCATTGTAATCTGAAATGTTTTGTAGTGGTGGATGCGTGATTTTCTTAATTTCACCATGCTTTCATTTCATATCACCTGCCCAAAGATTTTCCTTGGTTTCACAAAAATACACAATCAGTGATCTTTTGGTTCTTTGCAGGTTACAATAATATGTGGCTCCCATTGAGCAGGATAGTGGAGTTGGGGTACTGATGTCAGCTCTGACCCGGGTGCTAGCTGCAAGGTTTGTCCATACCCATTCTGTGGTATTACTTGGTTTGCTCATACTCATTAGTCCCTCATTATGAATAACTGCTAAACCTAATGATAAACTAATAATAACCACTTTGTATTCTGTTGAATTTTGTTTTGCTCTTCGGAAAAATGTAGCACACCCTTCTAACTTGCAAAGCACTTCTTATTGTTGCATTATCTGATAATTGTTTTTGTCTTTCCCTATATGTACTTAATGTCTCCTTTGTAAAATATAAGCCTGGGGTGACCACATAATTCATACACACCAATAAAAGGTTAGCATTCCACAAGATCTTCCACAAGATCTACTCATGCTGCATTCTTCCTGTTTAAGTTAACAGTCCATGTATCTTAACTCTGGAATCTTTACCATTAAGTCAGAGCTGTTTAAAGGACCAGGGCAAAGGTCTCATTGGTGGGCCCCCACAAGTGCCCCAAGAAATAAGTAATAATACTACCCTTAAGAAGATGAATTTGAATATATTGAAATAGTCTGTGATTGCCAAAGTAGAAAGGAGGTCTACAGTATAGCTGCACCACTGTGGACTAACATCCATGGGAGTGATGCTACAAAAAACAAATATAATTTCATTAGTAGTTACTCATGCTTCTGTCTTATAAATGTGTATTTTTGTATGTGCCTAGGTGGAATGCAAGAAATTCCACATTTGAAAAAAGTGGTTTAATGGAGAGTCGTAACTAATAGTTATGGGCGAATTTATTCGACAGGCGCAAATTCACGGCAAATTCCCACGATTTGCCACCGGTGAATAAATTTGCGAAATGAGTCGCATGCCGAAAATGACGCGATGCGTCGAGAATGATGCGACACGCATCATAAACGGCACGATGCGTCGAAAACAATGCTCGTCAAAAACGTGCCACGACTCGTTTTGCTAATTTTTCGCCAATTTGAGAATTTCATGGGAAATTCTCAAATTTTCCGGCAAAACGGGATACATTCGCCCATCACTATTAACTAACTCAGCAGCAGAAAGAGAGGGACTTTGTGATATCATATCATTAACCATTATACACAAAACATACTGCTTTAAGCAATTCAAATAAAGAGAACAGAGAACTCATGTACAAAAAGTAGGCGCTGTACTAGGTTCCCATTTAAACACTATTTGTGGGATGACCTGAAATCCTCAGTGACCCACTGGTCCAGCACTGGTTTGGTGGGTTTGGGTTTAAATTTGACCAACCATTGTGGGTTCAGGTTGGGTGAGGATTAGACTGGGGTAGTACCTACTCCACTGCTCCCAAAGATTCCCTGTCTTGGAACCAGAGGTGCACACAGACGTATCTTACAGAGCGAGAAGACTCGGGTATGGTTTAGGTTCTACAATGGTAACATTTTGGGGGTTAGGGTTGGGTGCGGGTTAAGGTTTTGTGAGTTAGGGTCTGGTGTGGATTCATTATTTCCCGACTTGCACATCACTAGCCTGCACACACTTGCACTCCATCCATATGAGTTACCTCTAACTACAGTATGTCCCTATTTGCACCTATTCTGGTCACAAGGTATAATATGCTTGGGCACAAGAGAGCTGTGTACTTGACACCTGCTTTGACATGCTGTTTAATGGGCATGCCACAGCCTACCTGCTTTCTGTTATACCTGAATATGTCTCTGGTGCCAGTTGTAACCAGCTGCACATAATTCAGAGACATTTTCGTGCCTCCTGTGGTCTTGTTTGTGAATTCTGGAATTCTAGAAAAGAATGTTTCTTATGAGGTAAAATTGTACATAATTCTGATTTTGCAGTCAGTCCATGGTTGGTGGTTAATTAAAAAACAGCATCTCTTTTGAAATAATATAATTATTGGCAGCATGCTTAAACTGGATCAGGCATCAAGAACGATGCCTTTTGGACAACTCAGCTATATCTGACTTGGCCAGTAGAGAAGCAGCCATATCACATTAATTTCTAATGACACACCCTTAATATGTTAGGACACTCTGAGAATGGGTTTCAGATCATCTTTCCGATGCTGCTCCCCCCCCCCTCTCATGGACTGCCCTTCTCATTTCATTTGCTGCAAAGGATGGAAGACTATTATGAAGAGCAGACTAAGGGGTGAACTGAGCTGTGCAGATTAATCAAATCTCTCCTTTAATAACTGTCACTAGCGTGGCTGAGACATATTGCAGGAAATAACCCTTGTACTATGCACATAAACAGTGGCAAATCATGGGTTAGAAATCTCAGCAATTCTTGTTTCCATTGCAGGGTACTTACATGAAACAGTCGTAAGAGAAAGCTCTTGTTTTTCACATAAAGACGATGCATCATTTTTGATGTTTGAGTCCCAGGAAGATGAATTACTTCCTTAAAAAGCCAAAACTGCTAATCTTGAAGTGCTCCAAATGTGTATTTATACATAATATAGAGATAAGATCTTGTGTATACATAACCCTGTGTAACAAATGTCTTTTCTAAAAATATGTTTGTTTTAAATGGGTTGTAGGGCAATTCACCTTAAAATTATTTTTTAGTATGATGTAGACAGCTTAATTCTAAAACAATGGCCATTTAGGCTTTCATTTTTATTTTGTGTGTTTTTTAAAATATTTACTTGTTTTGTTCTGCATCAGTCTCATTTGGAATTTATATTAATATAAATTGTAAAATATTTTTTGTAAAAACCTTACAAAATTAGACATGAAGAACTAGAGAATGGATTTGTCTAGGACATACAAAAATATTGCATAAAATGAACTTCCCTTTAACATTCTTGTTCTCGGTGCTTAATTCGGTAATAGGTATTTTCTAAAGCTCTAAAGCATTGTCGCTTAAAGGAACAGTTCAGTGTAAAAATAAAAACTGGGTAAATAGACCGGCTGTGCAAAATAAAAAATGTTTCTAATATAGTTAGCTAGCCAAAAATGTCATGTATAAAGGCTGGCGTGACTGGATGTCTAACATAATAGCCATAATACTACTTCCTGCTTTTCAGCTCTCTAACTCTGAGTTAGTCAACAACTTGAATGGGGGGCCAGATGGGACATAATTGTTCAGTGAGTTTGCAATTGATCCTTAGCATTCAGCTCAGATTCAAAAGCAACAGTTATGGCCCATCAATGGCAACCAAAAGACATAAAAAGCAGGAAGTAGTATTCTGTTCTGTTATATTAGACATCCAGTCACTCCAGCCTTTGTCTAACTATATTAGAAACATTTTTAATTTTGCACATCCATCTATTCACCTAGTTTTTATTTTTACATTGAACCATTCCTTTAAGGTTTGAAAAGAAATAATTTTTTCTTTTTTAACAGTTTTCCTTTATGGCATAAGGCCACAAATGTAGGGAATGTTTTCTTAGTGTAAGCAAACATGCTGGGGGTTATTTACAGTGCGCGTGACATCACTTCCGCTCACCAAGTTTGGCCCCATTGCGGAAGTGACGTCAGCTCTCTGTGCGTGTGACGTCACTTCTGCTCACCAAGTTTGCCCCCAAAATTCTGCCCACCCCAGGCACAGCTGTGCCAGATGAATTCTGTGAAATAAAGGCAATTTTAACGCTACATGGGAGTGCTGCTGTCTACTTTGAGAAACTCACCCCAGGCACAGGCCCTCGGGTGCCTATATAGAAATATGGTCCTGGTTATCTATCCAAATCTGAATATTTTCTTAAAACTACTCCAACCAAGTTCATTTTTCTGAAAAGTTCCTGTGCCAGGCAAAACTCGATAAAAACGTGAAAAAAACTTTGTTTGTGTGAATTACTCAAAAACCACAACATTTTTGGCGTTCAAATTTTAATAAGTAACTCTCATTCTGTTCAGTACAGGTAAGGGCCTTGCACCATTATAGAGCATTGTATAAGTACAAGTGGTCCCTCTACTGTGAATAATTAGCAATTTATAATGCACTAATTGCAGAGTTACAGGAGCACAGGTTGTTTGCCTTTATAATTACATTATGCCAAGGTGACTAGTACCATCTTCACAGCAGGGGCTAATTTAATAATACACAGAAAATGACAGCGGTGCATTAATGGCTTATTAGGCTTGCAGATGAAAACTGATGATGGGACATATCTTACAGATCTATCTCTAGCAACGAAGATCCATGTTTCTAAATACAGTCAAATTTGTCACTAGGGGGCATTGCTTTGCCCTTTCTATAATTTCAAACAATACTATATACAGTACTTATTTGCTATGCTGGCATTAGGGGTCAGAATCAAGCCTGATTTATAGGGATACTGTCATGGGAAAAAAATTTTTTTTCAAAATGTATCAGTTAATAGTGCTGCTCCAGCAGAATTCTGCACTGAAATCCTTTTCTCAAACGACTTAACAGATTTTTTTATATATCATCTGACATGAGGCTAGACATATTGTCAATTTCCCAGCTGCTCCAAGTCATGTGACTTGTGCTCTGATAAACTTCAATCACTCTTTACTGCTGTACTGCAAGTTGGAGTGATATCACCCCCCCCAGCAGCCTAACAACAGAACAATGGAAAGATAACCATATAACTAGTGATGGGCGAAACTCCCCCTTTTCGCTTCGCGTTTTTGACGCGCATCATTTCCGTCGCGTCGTTTTGGTCGCAACTCTGTTTTTTTTGCCGAATTTTTTTGGGCGAATTTTCGCTGGCGTTTTGCAAATTTATTCGCCAGCGGCGAATCGCGGGAATTCGCCGCAAATTCGCCCATCACTACATATAACAGCTTCCTAACACAAGATAACAGCTGCCTGATTAAGAACAGCACTCACTAGTACAAACCCATGTCCCACTGTGACTCCTTCAGTTACATTGAGAAGGAAAAACAACAGCCTGCCAGAAAGCAGTTCCATCATAAAGTGCACAAGTCACATGACCAGGAGCAGCTGGGAAATTGACAAAATGTCTAGCCCCATGTCAGATTTCAAAATTGAATATAAAAAAAAATCTGCTCTTTTGAGAAATGGATTTCAGTGCAGAAATCTGCTGGAGTAGCACTTTTAACTGATGTGTTTTGAATAAAACATGTTTTCCCATGACAGTATCCCTTTAACAAATAGACATTTGTCCAGGGCCCACCAGGAATAAATGTCAAATGCATACATCACTCTTCTTAATTGATTTTCTTACATGATTTTTGATTTTGAAAAGCGTATTTATCAAAGGGTGAAATTTCACTTTCACCCATTGATAAATATGCTTTTCAAAATCCCATAGAAATTAATGCAATGGAGAGCTGTGGAATTTCCCTGTAGTGGTGGAACTTAACTTCACTCTTTAACAAATTTACCCCATAGTGTTTTCAGGGTGCAGAATGAAAACGCAACCTCTGTGGAAAGCATATCTCTTTTCATAACAAAGAAATTTTAGAACACACGCTTTAATGGGTAGGTCACCAGCTGGTCTGAGAGGTGCAACCTATTCCTGGACCAATGATCAGATTGTACAGTGAGGCCCATCAGAGCCTATTTTATTGGCCATGTATGGACAGCTTCAGTAGGAAAGATTCTAACCAGCGTATTCTCTTTTTGAGGGCTGTGAAGCAATTTTAGGGCAAATACACAATATTTTATAACTATTTAAAGTGTTCCCATTGACTTCCCTTCAGGGATTACTCTGTGAAACTTCATGGTTTTTACCATGATTTTAGTTTTTATAGCTAAAACTCACAAATTCAAGTTAGAGTTTCAAAAACTTGAATTTGAAATATTGTAAAAAAAAGTAGATAAAACTCAAAGCATTATTATGACTTATTATTAACATGTATTTATATAGCGCCAACATATTTCGTAGTGCTGGAATGTAAAATTATTAATCTAAAAGCTGCAGAGTACATGTAGCAGTCAATGGAAGTTGTCCTAGGCAACATTTGTCATTATTTTAATTTAAGTTTTTCTTAATTTTCAAATTAGTTCAAGCCTTGGAAGACCCTTTGAAGTAAAATATGAAATTGTTGCATTACAGGGTTTTTTGTCAGATTTTTATTAAATTAAGTTTTTTTTTATAAAAAAAAAAACCTTTTTGAAACATGTGTACAGAGCAGAGCAGATTCACAGGTTAATCTAACCTTGGTGTACTCCCCTCCCAGATTACACCATATAGGCTACAATGGGAAGATCTAGAAGAAACCTGATACAAAAATGTTGAACTGCTCAAAAACCAATGCCAGCATTCTTAAAAACTAAACCCATTTCTTGGCTTGTCTTATTATCTGGTGTTACACCCACTAATACTTTTCCTCTTCGGATGCCCTTAACGCACATCATTTGAAAGCCCTCTCTTGGCTTCCCATCAAATTTTCTTCATTACCTCTACAGTTATTCTATTCTCTTTCAAATATATTTATTCTTTGGTACTGTATTATAGTTCTGGCCTCATTGCTTTATCATATTGTAAGGGAGACATTTGAATCAACTTTAATATGTCAATAAGATCCAGGTTTCCCTTCACATCTCCTTTATAAATGATGCCACTCTCTATAGTTTATGTTCACTTCAGAATTTGACTTTGACTATCTGAATTAATAAAAACTAAGCTTTGTCACAATATGAATGCTTTCACCGATTATACAATTGTGTATACCACAGGAACAATCACACTTGGGCTGTTGTCTTTCTTTAATGTTTCATGCTAAGTATATCTGATTAATTTAATTGTACTGATGATAATGGCTAAGTGCAATCTGAAGGGCAGCATGATTTCCAAGAACCTACAGTATGCAAATTGCAAGCTAATACAGGTGAAAATAGTGGATACACAGTGTCTGAAAAAGGAAAAAATAGGACATCTCAGAAAGAGGTGAGCAAAATAACAATGCATTTATAGTGCTATATTTATTTATCCCTCAAAATGTTAATGGCAATAAAGCATACAATTCTATTTAAAATTTGTAATATTCAATTTAACATCAATGAGGGAGTGGTTCAATGCCCAATTATAATGTCAGGGGGGGTGGGAGTTGTCAGGACCAAGGAGGAAGCTTTAGGGGTTAAAGTCCAAAATCACAGTATAAAAGGGTTCAGGCAAAAGTTCAAAGGTAGGCTGAATAATATCATAGTCAAGGTCCAGGCAGGGTCAGAAGTCCAAGAAACAGGTTAACAGGAATTATCAAACACCCAGGAATGCCCCAAACAAACACTATAATTGGGCATTGAACCCGTGACCTAGAAGGGTTTTTATCTTTAAATTTCATGCCAACTACAGGACGCCGGTGCCACTGTTCCCCAAATGGGCGCCGCCATCTTGGATGCAATGCGTGAGTGGATGGACTGGATGTCCATGCTGATCAGGATGGCTGTGCTGAATGGGACGGCCACTCCGAGCAGCCCTGACAAATATGAAGCTTCATCTTCCTCAAAAGTGTAAAAAACGCTGGCAACTTTTCTTTTTTTGAAGAGGGATTGCCTTCAAAAGTCCAAACTATTAAAGATTTTTGTGTGAACTTTTTTTTAACACATTTGAGGGGCCTGTCACATATATTTTAGGTTGGGCTCATGTCTAGGGCATTAGAGGAGTTTTATATGGGGTTGTGCTTTATTTTAATCAACCTTGGACGTTTCTAATTAAAAAGTGGCCACTTGAAGCATTTCCACCAACATCTCTAAAAAAGACATGTATATGACTTTTATGTGCCTCCCCAGTTCAAATTGACCTAAGCGTAAGATTACTAGCGAATTTTCTCTAGGCAAATTCAAATTCTCAAATTCAACAAGGTCTGGGGCCCATAGTGTCACATAGACTCTGTACCTATACATTCTGCTGAAGCCTAAACCAGGAAAACCTCACCATACCTATACAGCAGGCAGCCACATATCCTTGCCTGAGACCCACCCTCAGGGATGACCCATGTCCGTTGACACTAATATAGGGTGATTATGTCCAATTAACCGTCCCCATGGTTTTTGCTGTTATACTGCTTTATGTGCTGATTTATTCTTTGATAATCTCGTGTTGTTCCTTTTATGATGTTCAAAACAATAAAAATTCACCTTTACAAATATGATCCTCAATATTACTAGTACATAGCCAAGTACTTTTATTATTTAGTATCATTTAGTAAATTTGTATATTTATTATATATTATGTATTATGTATATTTTATATATATATATATATATATATATATATATAAAATATACATAATACATAATATATAATAAATATACAAATTTATATTTAATAAGTCATATATATATTTTATATATATATATATCCAAATGGCAGATTGCCACCAAAATAGAGAACAGCTATTGAAAAGCTCAATATCTAATGCAATACACATATACATAACAAGTGCAATCCATTTCACATACAGGGAAAGAGACTGCAAAGACCAGCCTGCTGCATTTCTACCCTAGTGCATAGTAAAAAATGATGGGCTGAAGACAGCTTCAAAAGACCAATTAAATGTGATCCATAATAAAGCTAACCTCTAATTGCACTTTGCTGTATGCTTAGTAAGTCTAGGATGCGCACTCTGTATATGGCACTTCATTTTTATGCTTATTATTAATCCTAGGGGAGCTCCCAGCTGTACTTTGTCTGATGATAAAATATCAGGTGCTTTTATAATAGTGACTTGAGGTCTTTTTTTTTTTTTGTCTGTTGTTAGTCAGTAAGGGAAAATGTCCACCAGTAGTTATTGATTTATTTAGACAGGGTATATTTAGACAGTAATTATTGGGATAAGTGTTTTCTATGACCAAAGCTCCATGGAGCTTATTCATTAAGGAGGTGCAGAATGCCAAGTCTTCACTCTATATTTCTACTTAACACTATGCATTCATGTTGCTAAATACAGCAGATGTAGCAGTGTGCCTACATGGCACCAAAGGAACTTTGGTATCTACAGTGGCATCACTTTTAGCCTATGTCCAAACAGACCTGGGACATGATTCATGTGTAAGCCAATCAGAATTTTGTTTTAAATGTGTCCTCCCAGTTCACTGGACATTTAGCAACATAGATGAATAATCACAGAATACAAGGATGCTTTAAAATAAACAATATTTGATAGACATTTAAAAACGCATATTTTATGTTATCCATGCATGGAAAACAAATGAATGTCATTGCATTAAGCTTCAACCACTGAATATGAAAAGATGGGAACAAACAGCACATTTATGGAGAACAGCATTGTCACGGTCGGCACCCAACACCAGAACCTGTACCATGCACCCGGGTCTAGGCTCGTGCTTCACCAGTTAAGTGACCACCTTTGGCTTCGGGAGGAGCCCTCAGCTTACTCAGATGCCACCTGGACTTAAACGAGAGGTGCAAGGGAAAGGTTCTGGATAGACAAGGGGCACGACTGTTGGTTAAAGTCAGTATGGCCAAAGGTCACAGTACAGATAGGAGTAGACAAATTCGTGGTCAGACTGGCCGGGTCGAGGCAGGCAGATAGCTAGGATTGTCAGGCAGGCATGGGTCAAAACCGGGTAATCAATCAGATGAGATGAGGCAGAATCGGAGTCAAATAACAGGCAGAGATCAAACCAGAACGTCAATCAGGAGGGTTAAGCAGAATCAAGGTCGGTTTCAGGCAAGAGTCAGTTTCCAGAGATCAGAGTAGTCAAAAACAGCTAGGCAGAGTCAAACACAGGAATCAAACAGACTAGAAGCTTTTCAGCACGAAGTACAAGGCACCAGGAACAAAACCTATCACAGGCAAAGACTAAATAAAAAATGTCCCTTTAATACCATTTGAATTTCGCACCATTGCACGCTGACGTAATCAAGCCAGCGCGCATGCGCCTATAGAATACGGAAGTGCGCACGCGGCGAGCACTAAGAAGCTGGCAAGGAGGAAGCAGGACGGCGCGGCGGGCATCCCCGCCACACTACTACTATACCACCAGGGTGAGGAATCGTTACAAGAATATGGACTTCTATAAATCACTAGTAGATAATATTCATGTTACATATAAAGTTGCAATGTTGGTAAAAACAATCACCATATAATTTCACAAAGAATGTGAAATGATTTCAGGTGGCATGGAAAGAAGTTGCTGATAATGCGGGAAAAAAACTCCAAGGAAAGACAGAATTCTAGTGATGTATGTAGTAATTATTAACTCATCTCATTTAACATATTCTCAGAGACTGCATTTGAGGTTGTTTTATAGTCTGCTACAGTCAGCTTGCGACAATGAACGTTTGCAGATTTTCCCATTTTAAATACAGGGGCTTAAGGCTACTTAGCAGCCTCCTCCACAGCCCTTGTCTGAAAATATATTACATTTGTCTAAGAGAAATACGTAAACCTGAACCATATACAACAAGCTAATTACTTAGCTGCCTTTCCTTTAGTGAAGGTTAGACGTAAATGTTGCTAAATGATTCCAGATCTCTCAGATGTTGATTGGAAAGAAGTGATTTAAAACATTCAGAATCCCTTAGTGAGCAGGAGAGTTAGACTAATTCAATTAAAGCTACTTCATCATGTCTGTTTCACTACTCAACAATTGTTTGGTTTAGGCTAGTGAAATTTAGTGGACTGTCCACGTTGTGCTGGAGACCAGACCAATTTTTATCAAAATGCATGGGAATGTGCTCAATGCAGACTATTCAGAAGATTTAAAAGTCATTACTTATATAACAGAAGAGATGTTTAAGCAGTTCTAACTACTGTCTTGGCCAATGCCACTGCACCTAAGTATGTTATTCACACTTCCCTGTACCTACTTGTTATACTTTGTACTACAGAAAAGGGGCTTAACCCTGAACATTGCAATAGTTATTTTATTTAAAAAAAAACACAACTAAACTCCTATAGTCGATTTCAGTTTACTTATTGCAAAAAATTTTTTGATTCAATCGAATAGCAGAAAAAAAACTATAAAATCGATCGAATTTTATATTTTATATTTTTATTGCTCAAATTTTTGCAGCTTCTTCCTGAATGTTTTGGCTTTTTTCCCCTTGAATTTTCAGGCAAAACCCAGCACAGACCACGAAAACTTCAAATTGAGATAGGTTCCTCTCCCATTGAAAACCAAAGTAAAGGAGTTGTTAGTAATCTGTACAGCTGACTGGGAATTGAATGTTCTGCTTCCAATAAAGTTGATCTGTGCCAACAACCCCACTGTGTCAGGAAATCAAAATAGTAAAGGAAGGAGAACTCTAGTAGACTCTCTTCAAGACTTTTATTCTGGGTTTTGGTTATACAACATGTTTCTGTGGTGTTTGTTCAAGGTGCCTGTAGGTGTCACTGTGCACAAGAGTATACCGTGCATACACTGTACTTTCTATGCTGCTTAAAAGGGTTAGAGTTGAAGTTTCTGTTGATGTGTAATGGCTGCATAAATCTGTTACACTCTATTCATCCTCGGCTACAAAAACATAGCAAATTGGCGACGAGATGTCTCTTCTACCTCTGCAGCAGCCTGTAGCTTTTCTCCCAAACCCTGGTGAGCCTACCATACCTTTTACTTCTTGGATCTGTATGTTTGAAAATTACATTATTGCTGCTTACCAAGGGGAGATTTCTGCTGCTAGAAAGTGTGCTTTACTTATTCATTGCCTGTGAGCATAGGGACAGTATATATTCTATACATTACCATTACCTGATGAAACTTATGAAACTGCTCTGCTATAGAGAACTTTTTTGTGCCAAGAGTAAATGTTGTTGCTGAAAGATATAAATTACGCCAACGTGGACAACAATTTGTAGCAGCTTTGAGCTGGTTGTCACCTGTGAGTTTGTAAATCTTAAAGATGAAATGCTAAGAGACCAAATAGTGGAAAAAAAAACAAACTCACCTTGCATTAGAGAAAGACTACTCCTAGAGCAGGATTTAATCCTTGCAAGGTCTATTACAGTTGCAAGCCATATTGAAATAGCAGTGGCAGAGGCTAAAACTCTCAGTCAGAGAACTGCTGGAAATTTACAGACTGTAAATCCAGCACTGGGGCCTATTAATGCCTTCTAATGCACAGTCACAGGCACAATACCATGCTAAGGAAAGGGATTCACCTACACTGAAATACCGTGCAACAAATATAAAAGACTTCTTCTGCTGTGGTTCAGCACAATATACTGCAAATTATGCTACATGCTCTGCAAAAGCTGTACAGTGCCGCAAATGCAAAAAAGTTGAAAATTTTGCTAAGATCTGCCGAAGCTCTGCTAAAGATTTTCATGAATCACTGCTTCAAATGTTACGGTATTAAGTGTGGATAAAGCTGATACATTTATTCCAGACAAGTTTAGATTCACTGTCAATATCAATATTGCTTATGCTGAAAAGAGACATTCCATTAACCTGATGTTTGATACAGGTTCAGCTGTTCCTATACTATCAAAGGATATTTTCTTGAAATACTTG
>CM044443.1:84395146-84474424 GCA_024363595.1 Xenopus borealis | reverse complement strand
ATTTGTTGCAAGGGCAAGTTCCAGCACATAGGGTGTATAATATTGCTGGGGATTATATGGCATTGGACTCTTAAAATATCTATTAATTAACACTAGTTTTAGTTAACCTTAGGGTTGGAAATATATATCATGCTTTGCATTCGCATGAATACATGGGCTGCTTCAATACTTTTGCCAAGACTGCCTTTTCCTCCCAGTCTGGCCCTGCAGCCCACTTATTGCTTTTGGCATTTCAGGCATGTCACCAAATAGATCACTGTAGACGTATTACAATTTATGTAATCCCTTATCTTGTAACTAGTTTTTGTTAGAGTTGACCTAAATTCCTTGGATATTTTGATGTGCTGACACGTTATACACCTACAGCTGCCACATTTGTAGCTCCCCTTAGCCCCCAATGGGCTCATATTACATACTCCATCCCCTTTTCTTTTTACGTTAAACATACTTGGTGACAATAAATCCCTCAATGTGTGGGATCATCTAGGGACACTATTTAGACCCCACTTTAATATTTTGTTTAATAATATAGTGTCCCTTGACGATCTCACACATTGAGGGATTTATTATCACCAAGTATGTTTAAAGAAAAAAGAAACAGGAATAGAGTAGATAATATGAGCACATTGGTGGCTAAAGGGAGCTACAAATGCGGCAGCTGTAGGTGTATAACGTGTCAACACATCAAAATATCCAAGGAATTTAGGTCAACTCTAATCAATGCTAGCTACAAGATAAGGGATTACATAAATTGTAATACATCTACAGTGATCTATTTGGTGACATGCCTGAAGTTCCAATAGCAATACCTGGGCTGTACAAATAGAATGCTAAAGGAAGGATACGGGAGCACCTTAGCCAAATTAAAAATCCAAAAGCATATCCTGTTTTTCTGTACAAGGGAGAAAAAGTGAGATTAGGGATTAGAGGGGGAAATCTGGCTGGCCTTCTAGCAAAGAGAGAACTATTTCGGATTTTCTACCTACATACTTACTTACCACTTGGTTTAAACTATGAATTTGACACGCTTTGCCTAATTTATAGCAAGTGCCTGTATAGGGCACAGTTACCTAAATATGTGTTTATGACAATTACAAATGTTGTGTCTATGTATAAGGGAAGTGAATATTTAAACTTAGAGTGGAACATTAATCCTGATTTGTAGTCTTTTTGTGGTACTAACTGTTTTAAATGTTTTAATCAGGATGTATATGCACTTTAGAAATTTGACATATTTTACTATTGAAGTATACTAAGGGGCATATTTACAAATTCACGTGAAATGATCGAATTTGAGAAATCGGATATGCAAATTTGGCCTCTTCGATCATCGAATAGATCGAATGATCGGATATTCGATAATTCGATCATTTGATGAAAAAGTTATTCGACTGCCTACTTCGCCAGATTGAGCCTAACGAATTGCAATAGAAGCCTATGGGAAACCCCCCATAGGCTTCTGAGGCTAAGACCTGCTCGAATACCATTCGTACGGTCGGAACGTTCAATCGTTCGAATCGTACGGATTTTTCGTACGCTCAGAGGAAATTTCACGATTTTATTCGTGAAATTGAACGATCGGTGTCTGATCATACAAATTCATAGAGAAATTGTATAGCGAGCAAAATGATAGCCTAAAACAATTCAATAAGCATTCGATGGTCGAATACTTATCGAATTATGAATTTGGTCGAACTAATTTTGGGGAATAATAGTAAATTAGCCCATAAATGTAGGCATACTTAAAAGACAAAACCTTAATTATAAATTGTTGCTTTGACAGAATGTGATGTGGCAACGTGTGATTGGTTTTAAAATATTAAGAGAGGGATCTTCTTGGGTTAAATACTGTGGTTAAACTGAATATGAATAAGTACCAGTGGGTATGAAACGTGTAAGGCAGAACACCAGTTTGTCTGTATGCCTACTCTTTTAATTTTATGTTAAATAAAGATTAACTTTTTAACTTAATTGTAGAGGTTTTGGGATATATTTTTGTATTTGAAGCATTTACTGGTCACCTGTTTAAAAGCAAACATCTTATTGGGTTTTATGGGTTACTGCACAAAGGCACATTTTACATACAGGGAAATACTGCCTTTATTATTATCTGACAACATTTGCCTTATCCCCCCCTAACATCCATGCAGTTGTAGTAGAAGTGCAAATCATTTTACAAAAAGCCAGCTGGAAAAACACATTAGGGGCCCATTTGTTAAACCTCAATTTTTTCTGGTTGAGGTTTTTAGGTGGAAAACTCAAATTGTTAGTGGAAAAAAAAAACATTTTTAGAGATTTATCACACCCCAAAGCTGCTAAAAATCCAATGCCAAAAATACACCATCTCAAACTAGTAGAAGTCAGTGGCAGATTTCCCCGAAGTTGTTTCTTGACATGAACTGTGCTCGATAATCTGAAAAATCCACGGGTTTTGTCCAATAATCCAAAAATGTCTTTGCAGCAAGAACTGCAGTCTTTGCAGAAAGAGTGTCAATCATACAATACGAGGTTTTGTTGCTCTGATTTTTCCGTGAAAAATTATTGATGAAGTTCAATTCTTGGAAGGGAGTTTGGTTGGTTTTGTTATAAAAAAAAAAATTTTTGATTAATTCAAGTTTTAGTAAATAAGCCCCTAGCAGTGTGTTTGCACTTGGGTGTATTATGATATTATTAAGGCTAATGTCTCAGTATGTATATTTCAAAAAATTTCCCATACTGCTGAGAAGTATATTGATTTTCCTAGTATACAGAAAAACAGCAGAGTGGTAGTTAAATTTGATCTTTTGTATTAAAGTGGTACTGCCACCCAGACACAAAAAGCTGTATAATAAAAGTCCTTTTCAAATTAAACATGAAATCCAATTTCTATTTTTAATAAAGCATTCATAGCTGTTGTAATCTCATTTAAAATCACAGCTGTCAATCAAATATTGTCTGCCCCTCCTCTATGCCTAAGGCATAGAGGCGGGGCAGACAATTACTTTCAATTCAGAACTTCCTAGATGTCACTGCTTTCCACACATTCCCCCATTCTCTTCACTGTTTACTTGTGTAACCAGGGCATGTGGATGGACATTGGGTCTCCCATTCTGGTGCACAAACAAGATTTTGAGATGATACAAGGCTTGCCTTAAGAACAGTGTCCTCAAAATGGCCTGGATGCTTGCTATAATTATGAATTACCAGACTGAAGGAAAAAAGATTCAAATAATTTATATAGTGTAATTAAATTATCCTTTGCTTGAATGATGTGATAAAATAGGATTTTGTATCATTTTTTTTGGGTGACGGGTTCCCTTTAAAAACCTAGCTAACTGTTTATCAACAGCTGTAAGAAAAATAAGCAGTGCTCTCTCTATGTGATCAAGGCTAATTACTATTCCAGAAAAACAATTATTAAAAAAAATGATATGGAAAAATGTTGATTGTACTGTACAAGGACATCTTAGGAGAAGGCATGTACTATTGTTTCTATTATAAAAAAAGAATCTGTTAGATTATAAATAGCACATACATGACACATCTGCCCTCTCTCAGGTTAAGCAATATCACCATAGTACACTCGTACATAAAAACAAATTAAATATATGACACTTGTTTTAATATGCTACACATCCTTCACTAACTGAATCAATCACATTTTTACACACTCCTCAGGACTTCAAAAGCAAAGATTCTAACAACAAACAATTTGATACCCCTACAGACACCAATAAGCTCAACGTTCTGAAATCTTCTCTGTAATTTTTCAACTCTTTTGACCTTGTTATGTTAGTGTACAGTTTCTTAGCTTCTCCTGTTCGCTTCACTTGAAGCTTCATCTTGCATTAACTCGAAAGAACTCACAACTAAAATGGTTTCTAATTTAATAAAAAAACTTGAATGTAAAAAACTTGAATCAGTGTAGTCAGGTTGAAAAACTCAAATGCTCCAACTTGAACATCATGAAGGCTAGTAACATCTTCAAATAGTTCAAGGGACCTCTGCCATTGACTCCTACATGACCTAGGTAGGTTTTGGATGGTGCATTTTGGGATTCAAGCTTTTGGTTATAAGACATCTAAAAAAAAATTAAATATTTTTAAAAAAACTTGAAAAATAACCTAATTGTTTTTTCAATTAAACCTGAGTCTTCTTCTCCTTTTGCTGTTACTACTGGTGGCATGACAATTAATTATGTTGATTTGGCAGGCTGCCTGGGGGTAATCTGTCACCAGACCCTATCCTTCTCAAATAATATCAATGCCACTGCCAAATGCTTTTTGAGCAGTAGTGAAATATCATACTGAGTAATTTGTGTGCTAACTACAGCAATCATATTTATTATTGAATTCATTTTTCTCAATGATATATCTATAACAATGGAATTTTGAAGATAAAACATTACATTCTGAGGCACAGGAACAATATACAGTACTTTTATGTGCATCTGTGTTGACTGTTCTTGTGTATTTCCTGCACAATAGCCTAGACTGTGAAGAAAAGGACATGGCTGGTATTTGTTTGGAATATAATAAATGCATTGTGTATAAGAGGATGTCTCCACTATTTGCTTGGCACAATATCCACAATGTTTACAAGTCAGTAGTTGGCACAGTTATATGATTACCATGGAATCCCTGAAGGTTAAACCTTATCTGATGGTCAAAAACTACAAAGAATACATACATTATAATTTTGGGGCTACAGTTTTTATTATTTATATTATTATTTATAAAAAAATTATTTTTATTATTATTGTAAATTAGAAACTGATTTCCCTAGACTGAACATTGTGACAGTTGCTTGTTATCTGTAAACATATGTTAAACCATGTAAAGGTGTAGAGGTAGGACAAGATGGATGCCAGCATGACAGCAGTAAAAATGTAAAAAAAAAACCTTAATCTTTGCCTATTAAAAATGATCTATAACTTCTTTACAATAAAACCAAATAATAAAAATAAGGCAGAAGATATTTAAGCATTATCTCTATTTTCTCCAATTTGAATATGAGTATGTTTGCTTTCATTATTTATAGATCCTATTGAACTATTGATCACAAGGAGAGGGTGGGGAGGTTAGTAAGGGTAAAAACAAAACAATGATCTTTAACTGCCTTACAATAAAAATAATTAATGAAAATAAGGGTTTTTTTTCAAACAATAGGCAGAACAATAACAACTATTTATTTGACTCATTTTGTAAAAAAAAAGTTTATACAGATGAGATTTCTTTAATTATTTTACTGATTTAAAATACTCAGCAGTTTGAGCTCCACATATGGCTTGCCTCAGCAAATAAACTGTACTAGGCTTCATTAGATAGGTGTACTCATTTGTTCACCCTTATTCTACCTAATTAAACAAACCAGTTTTTGGAAAAATAATACTTTGCATACTGTAGTAATTATCTAGTTAAAACATTAAAATTAGCCAGGCTCTCCAGCCCACCAATATATGATAGGTTAAATGAACACACAAAGAATGGATTTATTGAATTGGAAATTTAATGAAACAAAATACGCTTACTGTGCTTTTCACAATGATTATACTGCAATTCACTTAAAATAAAAATTATCCTGAAAGCTATGCTATACTTATCAGAATATATGCTAGCAATAGATGCCAGCAGTTATTTCTGGCCAGGAAATGGGTGTAACAATAGAAAGTTGCACAATTTAGATTTAGAATTATTTAGAATAGTGTGGAAGCAGATTTCTGCCTTCAACAGTTTTGCCATATTCACTGTATAACCCTCAATGTTTCGTTTCCTAAAAAAAGATGTATTCTGCTCTGGAGTGCCAGCTACAGTATCACAGAGTCTCTTGCAACATTGTCTTTACATCCATATGAAACAATTGGTCTTGTTATTCACTCAGCTGGTGGGCTGAAGGCTTCTGTTGAGTGAAAACTGCATTGATCCGGAATGCATTTGTATATGATAATCATATCTCCTTTAATATACTTTATTAGCAGAGGGAGGAAACATGCTCATTTTAGATCATCTTTCTTCATAATTCAATTCCTCCATCATGTTTATTGATTTTGTTGACCTTCTCTGAACTCTCCAGCTGCATGTTGTATTTTTAGGAACGGCTTCATAAAAAACTCTATTCGTATTCACTGCAAAGCCCTTGAAATAACATGTAAAGTAGAATAATTCTGCATTTGCAACAATGCCATTAGTAATATATTACTGTATATCCTGCTTTTATGCCTAGTTGCTGCGTGATCTTGACCTCTTACAATATATTTGAATCTATTGAAGCACAGCTGAAGCCTTTCCCATCTTGCTTTTCTTGGATCATTTCTTTTTTACACAAATTGCTCAGAAAGAGGAAATAGTATTAATAATGTATTCATATTGTTATTTAGAGTTAAGAAATGCAAGATTATTTTAATCTTGTGCGTACATTGAAATAATTAATCAGGAATTACTTCAGTAACTGCGAAAATAATACTTATCCATAAATGTACATATGCCAAAGTTTGATTAAACTTTATTTGTTGTTTTAAAGTGTTTCAGATTTATGGTGCCACTTTGCTATGCTATGGTTCTATGCAACTAATCCAGTGAAAAATTGCATTTAATTTAATTTAAATGGCTGCCCCCTTGCAGCTTCTTTATATAAACTGTAGTGCAGACTATGTCCCATAGGCTCCATTTTATCCAAATAATCCAATTTAAAAAAAAAAATTAGTTCTTATCTTGTACTTGATCCAAACTAAGATATAACTAATCTTATTGGAAGCAAGACCAGCCTAGTAGGTTCACAAGAAGGCACATTAATCAAGGGTCGTATTTCGAATTTATGTGAGTTTGTTTTAAACTTCTCTAAACTCCCATAAATTCGAAATTCGACTATCAAAATTTATTAATAACATCAAATTTGTTTAAATGCGAACGAATTTAAACAACCAGAAAACTCGAACTGAATTTGATTTGAATTATAAAAACTCGATTTGAGTGTCGGACATCTCCAAATTGCTCCCTGGACCACTCCCATTGACTTATACAGTAATTGGCAGGTTTTAAGTGACAGATAGTTGAATTCGAGTTCTTAAAGGGACAGATTATGACAAATCTCAAAATTCTAATTTGAATTAAAACTCAAATAGAGTTCTGATAATTCACAATTCCGATTTGAGAGTTTGGCTAAAGAAATTTTTTTTGAAAATTCGAATTTGAATTTTAACGTTGACCCTTAATAAATCTGCCCCTTACACAATTTTCTAGTAGGCTTAAGGTTTAAAGATTCAAATTATGGAAAGATCCATTATCCAGAAAACCCCAAGTCCCAAGCATCCTGAATAACAGGTCCTATACCAGTATTGCTTTTGAAAATAATACTGTACTTTTTCCAGTGCAGGGTAACACTACATTATATATAAATTCATACAGAACACATTTATTCCTTGGTTTCAAAAAAACTACTCAGTTCATCAAAATAGATGGTATAATATATGAATTATGGAAAGCCTGTCTCCCATAGACTCCAGATGGAAAAAAAAAACACATTTTTAAAAATGATTTCCTTTTTCTCGGTAATAATAGAACAGTACTTTGTACTTGATCCCAACTAAGATATAATTAATCGTGAAGCAAAACCAGCTTCATTGGAATGAAGATACAAATTACGGAAAGATACAGTATCCGGCAATCTCCAGGTCCCGAGCATTCTGGATAATAGGTCCAATTTCTGTACAAGGTAGCTGGTGCTACATGTATGAAATTAGAAAGCATGATCTTCCATGGCAACATCTTGGTTTAAGCATTTGCAGTAAACTCTTATCAACTCATAGTAATGAGGCATGCAGATGGAACAAAAGTTGTCTCCCCATTTGTCAGCTTGTGTTATGTATAGTAATCATGCTAGATTATCCAACAAACACATGGAAATAAGTTTATATTTGGATGACCATCTGCAGAAATTCTGTAACAGAATCATCCATTAATTTGAATACTGATTTCAATATGCTGTAGGATGGAAGAACAGACTTATATCAATGGGTCCCTGATATTCAGGGTAGACTTTTATGCACATTGCTTTGCAAGATCACAAATGCCAGCATGTTAATCTGCTATTGATTTACTACACGCAAGCTTTTCTAATGGTATACATTTAGTATTTTGTGCATTTTCCACCATGAGGGATATACAGTACACCCCAGCTGGCAAACACTAGTCAGTTACCCCAATGGATGTGTTCAGTTGTTCTTCAAGGGGATTATGTACTTGAAAAAATTTACGTAAAAATGTCATTATGCTAGAAAAAGCAACTGCATGACAAACCAAACAAGAACTCCACCATTTTTACCCCTGGCAGCACTGTTTGACTGGTTTCTAGGGATAACAGAATGTGTTACATTTCCAACAAAAAGTGAATGTGTGATAAATCTGTGTTGAGCACCATCTTTGCAATTTTAAAAAAAAAAACATTTTCTGGGTGGATTTTAGCATTATAGCTGTTACCTGCTTTTCCATTGTCACCTTCCTGTATTCCTTTCTTATTCATCTCCCTGTTTTTATATCTCATCCCCTCCTTAGTTTTCCATTGTTCTTCGTTAATCCATCTTTTTGGGGGTTATTTACTAAAATCCAAATGTATCTCCTATTTTATTAAAAAAACCATGACCAAACTCTCATGTCCAATTTTAGCTTATTTCAATTTTAGCTTATTTATTAATTAAAAAAAACACAATTTAATCGAATCACAAAAAAACGCTATAAAATAGAGAGAAAACCCAAATCACTATAATTGTTCGGCTTTTTCCCTAATTGCTCAAGTTTTTGAGGCTTTTTTCCTGAATCACTACAATTTTTCAAGTTTTTGCCTGAAAAAGTCATATTTTCTGGTTAAATCCAGCGCAGACCAAGAAAATTGCAAATTGAGATTTGCAGGTCAGATTTTCAGATTTGGACATTTTGCTGCATCCGGGTATAATAAATCTTGAAAAACTCGTTTTTTTCCCCTCTAAAAAATAAGAGTTTCCGAATGTTTCAATATTTAACATTTGAATTTAAATAAATAACCCCTTTATGTTATTACATTGATACATCCTATTTCATACACTTAAAGTGGACCCGTCACCCAAACACAAAAATCTGTATAATAAAAGTCCTTTACAAATTAAACATGAAATCCAATTTCAAATTTTTATTAAAGCATTCATAGCTGTTTTAAGCTCATTTAAAAATCTCAGCTGTCAATCAACCATTGTCTGCCACTCCTCTATGCCTTAGGCATAGAGGTGGGGCAGATAATTACTTTCACTTTCCATTCAGCACTTCCTAGATGCCACTGCTCCCCACACATTCCCCCAGTTCTCTTAACTATTTAATTGTGTAGCCAGGGCATGGGGATAGACATTGGATCCCCCATTCTGGTGCACAAACAAGATTCTGAGATGATGCAAGATTTGCCTTAATAACAGTGTCCACAAAATGGCTCCTGCCAGCTTGCTAGAATTATGAATTCCCAGACGGAAGAAAACAAGATTAAAATAATTTATATTGTGTAATTAATGTTAATTTTGCTGTACTAATGTGATAAAATATGATTTTGAATATTTCTTTGGGGTGACGGGTCCACTTTAAAGGAACAGTAACACCAAAAACTTAAATTGTATCAAAGTTATTAAAATATAATTTAGGAGGCTATTTATTAAAGAATGCAATAAACCTGAAAAAAAAATTCTTTTTTTTTTTTAATCTGAATTTTTTGTGAAAAAATAGATTTTTTCAGGATTTATTATATCTTGAGGATGGAAAAAATCCAAAAAAAATCCGGCATCTCAGACCTGCCAAGGTTGTATATACAGTAAGTCAATGCCAGAAGACATCCTGATCTGTGCTGGATTTTTTCGTGGTTTTCGGGCAAACATCCGAAAAATTTATACAATTTGAATTTTTCACAATTTTTTCTATTTTGTTTTCCTGCACAGGAAATTTTAAGGAAAATGTATTGATAAATAAGGGGAAATAACTTGTGCAGATTTGTTTGTAGTATATTTCAGAAAATAAGGATATCATTCTGGATTTTGATAATTAACCCCCGTACTGGTAAAATGGGTGTGTTTGCTTCCGAAAGACTATTATAGTTTATATAAACAAACTGCAGTGTAGCCATGGGGCAGCCATTGAAGCTGTAAAAAAGGAGAAAATGCACAGGTTTTAGAGAAGATAATAGATAAAGCACCATTGTATTGGACAGGAGTTATCTGATGTAATCTGTGCCTTTTCTCCTTTTTCCCAGCTTGAATTGCTGCCCCTATGGCTACACAGCAGCTTGTTTATAGTAGTATTTTTTAAACAAACTCACTGCTTTTACGAGTGTATACTAACAGTATATTGTATGTTAATTATTTTTAAACACTTTCCTTCAATACTGAGTTTCTCACACTTTTACATTCAAGTTCCACCTATCCCCTGTGTTTATTCATTGTTTTAGTTCATTTTTTCTTTTAATCTTCCCCATTGCTACTTCTCCTTGTTACCTACAAACCATCACTTTCAAAGTTCCCTCCTCTTGCAATTCAGTCCCCTTTGCAGATGCCTTCTTTTATCACAGTGGTTTTCAGACTTTTTCAGTTCAAGGTTAGGACACCCCACCCTTAAACAATGGCAAAGTTATAGCAATGGTTTAATGTAATGTAACCATTCATCATTAATGCCTAGAATACTGTATCTAGAGTAGCAAATAATTATTCTACTAAAAATCCCACCCTAAATGACCCTCTAGTTGGGCTTTTAGGAGTATGTAGAAGGGGAAAATGTGTACAGTATTATTCCCAAACATCACCCTAAATGACTGCAGGTTGAACCCGTTCCCATACCTCTAGGCCCCCACAAGTGGCAGCCCCACAGTAGAGAAACCTCTGTTTATGGGGAACTCTTTCAAATGTAGGGGGCCTATTTACTAACATTTGGATTTCTTTTTTTCACAAATCATTTTTTTTCTGCAAATTAGTGTTTTTTTTTAATTTCTCTTTTCTGTAAAATCCACGAACAAATACAAAACTCTGTCAAGTAAAAGCAGTTTAGGTCCCATAGAGGTCAATGGCAGCTGTACCTAGCCTATTTGACATTTTTTTAGCCATTCAGACTTTCAGAGATTTTTTGGATTCTTTTCGCTAAAACAGAAGAACTTGAAACTTTAGAAGTTTTAAAGGTTTTCATATTTTTTAGCATCTTTCAGCAATTTTTTTTCCATTTGTACTTTTGATGATGGGGGTCTTACAATAACTTTCATGACATTGTGGTTTTAGAGAAAATGAGTTCAAAAAGCTCTAATACCACTAAAATCTGATCTTTAATTAATGGACCTCCCCTTAAACATGGTAATTATGTAAGGGGAGTTTTAGGTACAACAGTTGTTGCTCTAACAAACAAACAATTTTTTCGAATCCATCCTAAATACTCTAAATGCTTCCTTTAACGTATCCCTTTTTTAGCAATAAGCACACCGAGGACTGAAGTCCAGCTGAAATTCACCTTGAAAACCAATGTTTGTTGATACTTTTACAGTTGTGTCAAGAGCAGGTACATATGCGTTGGTCATATAGTCCAAGGCGCCAAGTCTTTTGGCCCCACAACTAATATCTGGGTTCTCTTGTGGCTCCAACTTGTGCTTCTTTTTATTCAAGTATTGGGAATGAGGAGACTAAAGAAACCACTTTCAGCAACGCCTGACAAAAATAAATAATTCTTGAGGTTAGTGAAAACCTGTTTGCAACTGTCAGTTATTTTATGTACATACCTTTTTTCACCTCTGTTCAACATGCACTAATTAATTCACTGCAACACTTTTGCAGCTGATCTTGATGTTTGATGTCCTCAATATACATGTATGGCAATGTATGAAAGTTATTGATCTCTTATGTGATAATCATGATAGTGATGATATTTATAGGAGCTGTGCTACAATTACTCTGTATTGTACTTCATGCTGAGTTTGGTGTAATAGTAAGGACAGACACCCTCTGTCAGTGTACCTGTATCCTCTTCTTCTCTCTGATGTCCCGTGCTCCTCCTTCCCTCTTTTCATGTGTGACAGACACTATGTCCGTGCTCTGTGTTCTTGTCTTATTCTCACAAACAGACGGACTGTCCTGCTTTGAAGTATTTTTCCCTGGCAATAGCAGCAGGATGCCAGCCCATAACTTCCCCAGAGATTAATTATAACACAGACAGTTTCCTTTTCATGTCCTAGAGGAACATTGCCCAGGAAAGTGTGCAAGACTCTTACATTCTACTACTGAGCCTTCAGAGTGCAAGATACAGTAATGTTTCTGCTATAGGACTATATGGAGTCCTCCCACAACATCTGATTAGGGACCTGTGTCCAGTATAAATACTGTAATACTGTAATTCCCCTGGCGAAGCGCAGCGAACAGCGGCAAATCTGTCGCTAGTGCATTTTCGCTCTTTAGTGAATTTGCCCCTATATGTAAGCAGTTTGTCTGCTCTCCTTCCCTCAGCACAATGATAATGAAATCAATGACCCATAGATCCATAGATAGTTTAGGAAAGCAGGGCATGACAGGGCCCCCCCTACCATTTCCATGGAAATTCTGGTTTTGATCGGCTAGGGCCAGAGGACGGCTCAGCTTCATGGGCTTATCTGTGATTGGCCCTGGGGGTTCATAGAAAAATCAGTAGGAACGGTTAACAGTCCAGTTTGGGAAGCACTGCCCATTCCTTTTATTGTTGTGGATTTTTCTGGATAACTGATCATATGTAGATTTAAGGAGATTTAGCAGATGTGGGCAGCAAGTGGTTAGCACTATAACATTGTAGCTCAAGGTTGACTTGGACACTGTGGGGCAAATTCACCAAAGTGCGAAGCGTCTAACGCTAGAGTGACGTCAATTCGCAACTTAGCAAATTTACTCTGGTGAAGTCAGACTCTGGCGAAAATTCACTAGAGAAGTAGATAGACTAGCGCAACTTTGCACCCTTACGTCAGGCAAAGTTGCGCACTGACGAAGGGACGTAACTATGCTAATTCACTAAGATGAACATTTTATTGAACGTTACCTCTTGCGCTAGACTCTACTTCGCCAGGTCAGACCTGGTGAAGTTCAATACAATAGATAGGAGTTCGGAAAAAAAAATTAACATTTTTAAGTCCCAAAAAAAAGCTGGCATCTTTTACCTTTTGTAGGGTGATAAGCTGTTACTAGCGCATTTTCTTGCTTTAGTGAATGTGCCCCTATATGTAAGCAGTTTGTATGCTCTCTCTGTATTTTTTTCCTTTCACATTTGCTCCTGAACATATGGACATGTTTATAATACTGTTTAAAATGATTTATGTGAAAAAATGGTATACAAATCTGTGTAAAATAAATGCTGAACTGTGTGTCTTATTTTATGTGGCACAAACGTCACATTTTATCTAATATCAACATCATATTTTTACATATAGGAATGCGGTCACTGAACATAGTTTTTTATGTTGGTGCCTGGTGATGTGTTGTGTTTTCATCACTGTTATTTTACACAGTATGATAAATAGGCCCCTTAGTTCATACGTTATAACCTTAGAATATAAGCTCCGTTGGGGCATTGAAAGTTGAACATTAACATGTATACACTAAATAAATTATTAAGATATTAACATTAATATCCTATGGGCTGAATAATGTAAGTGCAAATAGGGAGATCTGTGTGGTAGAAGAAACCCAAAACAATAGGCAAAAAGTATGTTCATCACAGGCCCAATTCATGATGAGCAAGTGGATATACTGTCCCTTTAAACTGCATACAGTCCTATCAATGCTTTGCGTTAATTACAAAAAAAAAGTTTATTATTAAACAACTGGCCATCAATCATATTTTTAAGTAGTGTGTCTGATTCACCCATACATAGTAACACCTTTTAGATTGTAAGCTCTTTTTTAGATTGTAAGCTCTTTTCTTCATCTTTTGTATTAGTTACTGGTCGCTTTGTATGTAATTCTGTATGTTTTTTGTATAAACCCATTTACTGTAAGTGCTACGGAATATGCTGGAACTCTCAAAATACGTCATTAGTAATAATAACAATAGTAATAACACTAATATTGTGTGCCCCAAGTATCATGTCTGCATTTATGCAAATAACTGGGAGTTACTAGAGTGTCTGATAGAGGTTTATAATCCAAACTCTAATTATTGCGGCATAGGATGGCATAAGGCGGCATAAGGCAGTATTGCTGCCAAGTAACACAGCAGTTTTATGTTGTGCTATAGTGCAGTGATGCTGTCAGAATATGTAGCAGCTAAAATGATGTTATGGAGGATATATTGAATTGGATTTGTGCAGTATTGCCTGTGGAACAAAACCTGTGTAGCAGCCATATTAACATTATTGTTGTTTTATTTGTGTAATGATGTTATTGCTGGCTGTGCAAAGTGTGAGCAATTCTGAAGTGTTATTACTGGGGCTCCTAATAATGTAATGCCTGCACAGTAATGTTTCTCGTTGTTCCAGTATTGCTGTAAGTAAATGCTACAGCATTATGTTGTTTCTGTCTGCATACAAATTGATTTTTTTGTAACTCTTGGGGTATAATTAAGATAAGAAAGTCATATATATGTAGGACTATTAGGATAATTAGTGGTGGTAATTGGGGTGAAATAAACTGCCGGCCTGCTGGGGTTATTCATTTGCCTTTCTCAGTCTGGATCAGCAGAAAAGTGATTTAACAAATGCAGAACCTGATGAATGCATTCCTCTTATCAATCTCACTCGCCATGTATCTATGCAAGGGATGCAGCGTTGCTGCTGCAGTATCTAACAGCTGGATTTGTAGCAATGCAAATGTTGTTGTGGTTAATAGTATGTGATATAATAGTAACCATATGACAGTGTTTCTGCAGGTATACAGATGCAGTCACTTGGATTTGTAAGTTAAATGCGTCGTGACTCAGGGCTAATTGAAGAAACTGTGTTATCCAAAGTTATCTTAACTCATTTAATGCATTTATCCTTTTCATTAGCATACCAAAGCACCATTGTTTTCAATGGTGAACTCTTTAATTGGATGGGATGCTGTGACACAATATTCTGTGCTAAGTGGGATAAATGGGATAGATGAGTTAAGTCACGACGCATTTAACACACAAATCCAAGTGACTGCATCTGTATATACATAAACTCTGTGTAATTTGCTAAGTTGGTGGTGCTGTTTTGGTGAGTACTATTTTGGCTTGATATTATATAGAAAAGTAGTAGAGTCCGGAACATAAATAGGGACTATGCATACAGGGTGTGTGTACGAGGTACAAATTTAAAGGAATTGTTCAGTATCAAAATAAAAACTGGGTAAATAGATGTGGAAAATAAAAATGTTTCTAATATAGTTAGTTAATAAAAAATGTAATATATAAAGGCTGGAGTGACTGGATGTCTAAGGGTAAATGCACATGGGCAGATTCGGCAAGATTTAGTCGCCTGGCAACTTCGGGCGACTTCGGAAAAGGAAACGCAGCGTGTGCTATCCCACTGACGATTTTTCATTATAGCCAGTGGGAAGGCACGAGAAGGCAGATTAGAATAGGCGATTAGTCACCAGGTGACTAAATCTCCCCGAATCTGCCAGTGTGCTAAAGCCCTAAGATAGCAGAACAGCTCTCTTGGTTTCCACTGACTGGTTTCCAAGCAGTAACCAGTCAGTGACTTGGGGGGGGGGGCACGTGGGTCATAACTGTTGCTTTTGAGTCTGAGCTGAATGCTGAGGATCAATTGCAAACTCACTGAACAGTTATGTCCTATGTGGCCCCCCTTCAAGTTTCTGACTAACTCAGAGTTACAGAGCTGAAAATAGAGTTGCCACCATTTGCGAAGGTGGAGACCGGGCAGGGGGTGGGACCATGACACGGGGGCAGGGTTTTGATGTTCGGGTAGGGTTGTCACCTTTTCTGGAAAATAATACTGGCTTTCCTATACATATTTATCCTTTTTCCCTATTCATAACATTGGCATCAAACGTCATTTTTACCGGCCAGGCCGTTAAAATACCAGCCAGGTGACAACCCTGTGTGTCGGGGGTGGGCCGTGACATGGAGTTGGGGCTATGAGGAAGCGATTGTTGATTGGCCGATTGCAGTATCAACCATGGGGAATCCTGCCAGGTTTTCCTAATTTGGAAAAACCGGCCAGGAAGTTTTGACCCGGGCAGCCCTTCAGATTACCGGGCTGTCTGGGTCAAAACCAGACAGGTGGCAACCCTAGCTGAAAAGCAGGAAGTTCTGTTCTGTTATGTTAGACATCCACTCACTCCAGTTTTCATACATTATGTTTGCCTAACTAACTAAATTAGAAACTATTTACCCAGTTTTTATGTTCCTTTAAGCACCCCTTACATGATGCACCGGTTCCCAGTTCCTGTGCAGGAATCAGTGAATGTTCCTGTTGTCTTTCAGCTCCCTGCAATAAATGGAATTACTTCTCTCTTATGGTAAAGAAAGGAAATGAAGAGTTCATTGCGGCGAAGGTGAAAAGTGACCCTAAAAAGTTTTTTAAATATATTAGTAAATAGTAAAAAGATGCAGTTTAAGAGTGTGCTCCATTAAATAATGATACCAGTATGGTTGTAACAGATACAGAAAAGGCAAATGTGATAAATCATTTCTTTTCTTCAGTGTATACAATAGATGAGTTGGAGTTCCCAGGCTCATTTCATAGCTGCACTGATGGCTTAGCTCAATCTGGTCAGTGGCTGACTCAGCATATGATTCAAAAAGCTCTAATAAAACTTAATGTAAACAAGGCTCCAGGACCTGATGACATACATCCCCGGTTCTAAGAGAGCTTAGTTCAGATTTAGATCAGCCCCTATTTCTGATTTTCTCAGATTAACTTTCATCTGGTATGGTGCCTATGGATTGGATGAAAACTGATGTCATTCCAATATTTAAAAAGGGATTACGATCTCAGCCTGGCAATTATAGGCCAGTAAGTTTGACATGTGTGGTGGGCAAAATTTTTGAAGGCTTGTTAAGGGATCACATTCAATATTGTGCCTAGTGAATGGCATTATGAGCAGCAATCAGCATGGCTTTATGAAGGATAGGTCATGTCAGACAAATTTTATTGCTTTTTGTGATGAGGTTAGTAAGATGCTGGACTGTGGGGGCTAGTAGATGTAATCTATTTGGATTTTGCTTAAGAGTTTGATACCGTGCCCCACAAACAACTGCTTTCTAAACTAAGGTCTGTTGAGCTTAATGAAGTCATTTGCACATGGATAGGAAACTGACTACACAGGATCGGGTACAGAGGGTGGTTGTTAATGGTACATTCTCTACTTGGAGTAAGGTTCGTAGTGGGGTCCCTCAGGGCTTGGTATTAGGTACACTTTTATTTAACTTGTTCATTAATGACTTAGGGGAGGATATTGTAGGTAATGTATCAGTGTTTGCAGATGACACAAAACTATCCAGCCCAATTAATTCCATCCAGGATGTGGCATCCTTGCAACAGGATCTTGACAAACTGGCAATCTGGGCAGCTAAGTGGCAGATGAAATTTAATGTTGATAAATGTAAAGTCATTCACCTGGGATGTAAAAATATCCAAGCCACTTATACCCTTAATGGGACTGCACTAGGCAAATTCATTATGGAAAAATGACATAGGAGTCCTTGTAGATAAACTTGGCTGGAGCAAGCAATGCCAGTCAGCAAAATCAAGGGCAAATAAGGGTTTCAGCTGTATTAAAAAGGGCATAGAGTCACGGGAGGAGGGGGTCATTCTTCCACTTCATAGAGCACTTGTCAGACCCCATCTAGAATATGCCATACAGTTTTTGTCTCCAGTGCTCAAACAGGACATTATTGTATTACAGAGGGTACAGAGAAGGGCAACTAAGCTGGTAAAAGGTATGGGAAATCTTAGCTATGACATTCATTCTGGAGAAGAGGCACTTAAGGGGTGATATGATAATTATGTATACATTATAAGGGGATCATATGATAATCTCTCTAATGCTTTATTTACCAGTAGGTCTTTCCAGATGACACAAGGTCACCCATTCTGATTAGAAGAAAATAGGTTCAACCTAAATATTCGGAAGGGTTTTTTTTACAGTGAGAGCAGTGAAGATGTGGAATTCTCTCCCTGAATAAGTGGTACAGGCTGATACATTAGATAGCTTTAAGAAGGGGTTGGATGGCTTCAGATTGGGATTTTTGCCTTCCTCTGTATCAACTAGCAGTTAGGCAGGTTTAAAAGACCTGTTTATTTTAATTGTTACAATTACTTATTTACTTATCTCAAAATTGTTACAAAAGTATCTTAGTGTACCTAGTGGCTGTTCTGGGCTCTCTGCCAAAAGCCAGTTAGAAACTTTTTATATTTTTCTGGCTGTTCAGTGCAGGAGATGAAAGAGAAAGTCGAGGCATTTCAGTAACAAGCCAGGACTGCGGGTTGAGCTGTCAAAAGCGGGACTGTCCCACTCAAAACAGGACAGTTGGGAGGTGTGCAGTGATACATGACTATATCCTAGAGCCTGTGAGTCTAATATTAATACGAATATGTTATATTGCTCCTGAGCTGAGTTGCAATTTAAAGTATGTGCTAAAGCAGAATTACTGGAACGCCATTTACCATTTTAATTAAATAATTAAAATGTTTAATCCCAAGCATAATGAATCCTTATTGGAGGCAAAAAATCCTATTGGGTTTAATTAATGTTTAAAATATTTTTTAGTATTATTATTATTATTATTAATAATAATAACGTATTTCTATAGCGCCAACTTATTTCGTAGCGCTGTAAAGTATTAGTAGTCTTAAAGCCTGGGGATTCAAATTACAGATAACATTTTGAAAACTCCAGGTCCCGAACATTCTGGATAACAGGTCCCATACCTGTAGCAATTAGTGATGGGCGAATCTATCCCGTTTTCGCTTCACCGAAAAATTTGCGAATTTCCAGCGGAAAAATTTGCAAAATGAGTCGCAGCATGTTTTTGACACGCGTTGCATCGTTTTCGAAGCGCCGCGTAGTTTTTGATGCGTGTCGTGTCATTTTCAACGCGCGACTCATTTTTTTTTTTTTTCCGTCAGGGAATTTTCGGCAGGCGGATTTTCGCTGGCGATTCCCGAATTTATTCGACGGCGGTGAATCATGGGAATTTGCAGCGAATTTGCGCCTGCCAAATACCTCGATATTCGATCCCTCGATAAAATCATACAATTGAATACCGATCATTTGATTTCACAAAAAAATCCTATGATTCGAACGATCGAGGAGTTCGATCATATGAATGGTATTTGAGCAGGGGGGCCTCCCATATGCTTTTATTGCAATTCAGTAGGTTCAATCTGGCGAAGTAGGCAGTCTAATAAAATTTTAAAGTTATAGTCCTTCGATCATCGAATGGTCGAATGATCGAATATCCGATCATTCGATCTATTCGATCATTCAAATTTTGCGTATTTGATGCTTGAAGTGGCCAAATTTGCATATTCGATCATCCGAAAAAAAATCGTACGATCGGAATTCGATCGCATTCGAACGTGAATTTCGTAAATCTGCCCCTATGTGTGCACTGATGCAGTTTCACCCATGGAAAATATAGTAATATATTATATGTTCAGTGATGCAGTTTTTTCTTCAGTGCATGGCTACATATCATCTCCCTTACCCCTACCAGCAGCTGCACACGGCTTCTCTCTCAGTCCTCCAGTGAGCTGGGAACTCTCCTGTGTGACTCATGTTTATGGGTCAGTTCGTTTGGAAGAAATGCCAGATTTAATCACCCACAGCTAAGATCTTCCTGGCAGAATGAAACACGCAGATCCCTCCTCCCAGCTCATAGACACAATCCTCATTTCAAAGCAACAGAAACAGAGGTTCTTTCTCCTGCTTGAACTCTCTACCATTTTTGTTCATTCTATTTTTTGATTCCTACTGTTGCAGCAAAGGCTGTGACATATAACTGAACATGGGTGGATTGTATGTGGAATTACAAATTTATGAGAAGGTCAGCATAGGGAACTCAGGCCAGACATTTGAAAGCTCTGTTTGTCAGTTTTGCTTTCTATGCATCACCAGGTATTGAAATATACTCTTTGGGCCAGATTTTCAGATCCAGATTTGACCCACATCTTCATTTTGAGGTGTATGACTTAATTTAAAGGGACTACTGTGTCTTTGTAATTCTTTTGTTACAAAATACAACATGTATTTAGTTGATCTGTAGTCAGTGTGATGTGGAAACCATTTCTTATCTAGTAAAAAACAACATACAGCTATAGGATCCATTATCTGAAAACTCACTATCCAGAAAGCTCCAAAATATGGGAAGGCCATCTCCCATAGACTCCATTTTATCCAAACACTCCCAATATTTAAAAATGATTAATCATTTTTGTATTTATTTAATGTTTAAATGAATTTCTAGTTGACTTAAGGTATGAAGATCCAAATTACAGAAATATCCATTATCTGGAAAAACCACAGATCCTGAGCATTCTGGATAACAGGTCCCATACCTGCTCTATTCTCTTAGGAACATCTGCAGGCTAGTAGAGATGACAAATGCAGAACCAAAGAGCCTGGATCCTCATCAAAACAGGGAACATAAGTAAGCAGAAAATAATTTTCTACATTATGGTACACAGTACATTATGCCAATTTTCCACATACATTTACATTTGTTGTCATTCACATTTTCATTATTGTATGTTCTTTTACTTTAGGGCCATATCCTGAGGGCAACACTCAGTCAGTACTAAATGTCTGGTAGCCGAGGATGAGGAGAGTATAACAGTGCTTTATTAGCAGGTCATGCAGCCATTACATAACAGCAGTAAGTCTAACTTTCACTTTCAAGCTGTACAGAAAGTCCTGCGTATGCACAGTGCCACCTGCAGGCCATTTGTATAAACACCACAAAGCACCTCAATGGGAATAAGCATAGTAATGATTCAAAGGTCGAAAAACATGGGGTCATATATATTATAGACTAAAGATCTTTTCTAAGTGCAGTATTTAGTTGTAGTACAACATATCCCTGCATAAAAAGTTACACTCACAGGATAAAAAATTTCAGTATTGCATATAAATTTCTTATCTGTCCATATGTGTCCTTCTCAGTCCCACTTTGTGTGTGTCCAGTGCTCTGAACTAGTAATGGGCGAATTTATTCGCCTGCGGAGAAATCGCTGCGAATTCCTGCGATTTGGCACCGGCGAATAAATTTGCGAAACGCAGACGAAATTTCGCCAGCGTCTGGTTTTAGACGCGCGCATCCAAAAATGGACGCGCGTGTCCAAAACGAGGCACGGTGGTGTTTCGCCCATCACTACTCAGAACCAGTCCTGTGCCGGCTTTCTGTGATCAGGATCTCGAGCTCTCTTGTTTCACACTCATTTGCGGAGAGACTTCAGAGATAAACAAACTCCTCGATCTTGTCCAACGCGTTTCAAGGATTCGATCCGCATTCTCAAGGACTGCATGTCTTCTACATCACTTCCTTCCCCCTTTTACTGGTCATCATTAACCCTTACCAATATTAACCCTTACCTAAAAACTATTTTTATACATTTTATTGAATATCATAACTCCATCATAAATTAATTAAAACCGATTAAATTCACTATTACATTTTCTTAAAACCATTTTAAAACATATTCAAAATCAATTCACAGCACTAAACAATTAATTTAAACCATAAATGCTGCTAGGCCTATATCCAAATTTAAACCACTCCAAAAATCTATTCATATAATTGTTCTCCCAGACCACACACATACACACTGTATCAAATATATTACAAACATGCTATTACAATTTATTATATTATAATATTTATAATAAATTGTAATAGCATGTTTGTAATATATTTGATACAGTGTGTGGTCTGCAGTATGTAGGGAGAACAATTAGGAAACTGAAAATTAGGTTCTCTGAACATTTAAGAAATATAAAAAAAGGGCTAAAAAAATAATCTTTGTAAAATACTGCAGAGATTGCCATAATGGAAGTTCTGAGGGGGTTAAGAATATTTATGGGTGAATGTGGAGCGTTTGGCAAAAATTTTTTTCAACACTGGTGAATGTGCGCCAGCATCCAATAATGGACGCCCACGTCCAACACGAGACGCTGGCGGTGTTTCGTGAATTTTTCGCTGTTTCACAAATTTTCTCAGGAATTCTCATTTTGGACATGGGTGTCCGTTTTTGGACGTGTCCAAAACGAGACGCCGGCAAATTTTTCCAGGCGTTTTGCAAATTTATTCACCGTGAATTTGCACCAGGTGAACAAATTCGCTCATCACTAGTTAAGAATAATGGCCATTGAATTGGTTGATGAGAATGAGAGGGGTGGAGATAGGGTTAGGGATATTGATTTTTATTAATTTATGATGGGGTTATGATATTCAATAAAATGTATAAAAATTGTTTTTAGGTAAGGTTTGATAATGGTAAGGGTTAATGATGACCAGTATAAGGGGGAAGGAAGTGATGTAGAAGACATGCAGTCCACTAGAAAGCAGATCGAAGTCCGTGAAACGCGTTGGACAAGAGCGAGGAGTCCGTTTATCTGTCTGTAGTCTCTCCGCAAATGAGTGTGAAACAAGAGAGCTTGAGATCCTGACCACAGAAAGATTAATTGCCGGCACAGGACTTGTTCTGAGCACTGGACACATAGAGTGGGACTGAGAAGGACACATACGGACAGATAAGAAACTAAAATTTTTTAAACAAACAGGGATTCCCAGTATCCTCATCGCCAGGAGCGCCGCAGGTGTTAAATTCATATTATAGACTAAAACAGTGACTCGAGAAGATTGCCCAGCAGTTCAATCTATTTTGCGATTTATAAAAATATTAATGAATGTCATTAACAAATTGCCACATTTATCTAAGCTAACTCCTGTGTCAAATCTTTAGAATGTCTTCTGCTGGTTTGAGACAGTTTGAGTAGGTAGTGCTTCATGACACAATTTGTATGTGGGGAAAAAGGAATTCAGATGATTATTTGCTGTGCTGGAACAAATCATTCCATTGTGGGAATGAAGTAAGCTCAGAATCAGGTACAATGAACTGAGATGGCTGCCTCCACACCATTATTACAGTAAAAAATATTAAAAAAGTAAAAATTTAGAAATAAAAAGTAAATTATAAAAATCATAACAAAATCCTTTTAAGCACTAAAATGGTGTTTAATTTGCATATATAACTGTTGTCTTTGTGTAGGGCATACAATTATAAAGACCATGATCACATGTGTATCACATGCTCATAGGGTATCAAAAATATATGACTCCTAGGGACCCCAAAATGTAATTGATGCATTCATATTTTCATGGCTGAGATTGCTATGCTTGAAATTCACTAGCGATCACCATACATTTATTAAGTATACTTTCAAAAGAACTGTGGCTACTTTTTATCAAATCACAAATGTTTTTTAACACAATGTAATTAATGCATTTTTATTTTTATGGCTGAGATTGGCTCTGCTTGAAATTCACTGGCGATCACCATACATGTAGAAAGTACACTTTCAAAAGAACTGTGGCTACTTGACATCAAATCACAAATGTTTTTAAACTTAGCTGTTTCTACAAAAGTTCCAAAAATCAACCCAAAGCTTGCTTTTAACAGCATCTTATGTCTGAAATTATTAGTAAAAAACATTGTAATTAACACTGTAATGGGAATTCTAAATGGTGTAAAACAAAGCATGTGCCAGTGACTACTCAAGTATATAAAGAGTGCAGTTTTAATGGCTAGAAATGAGGCCACTACAAATAAATTACTGTTGTGTGTTATGTGTTGTTGAAGCCCCTAGCTGTAAGATTAAAAAAACACTTTTTACTGTACCTTTTTTAGATTTTGGTATGTGAGTGCATTTTTAAGCTTTCTCGGAGTAACCATGTATGCTGATCATTACTAATCACATGATAAAATCATCTTATTTTTAAGGTTGTTTTTCAAACACAACCCATACCTTAGATTAAATCACAAAGGCTCCTATGTAGACACCTGCGTTCATTATGTTGGTCCACATGTCAGGAGCCTCTTATTTTATTTAAAAAACTGATACATTTAGGGCAACTATATGGTTTATGAGCAGTGCCTTAAACTTCTCCTTAATTTGACTGTACCACTAATCATAAAATATACAATAAAAAATCTAAATAGTAAAACTAGACATCCTCTTTAAAAAGGATCCTGCTTGATGCCTACTTGGTGTTAAACTGTTTGTCCGTTTCTCGGAGATTCATTACGTGTGTCTCTGTATTGTGGCTTTTATGGAGGTAGGGGTATATGTAGATTAGGAGCAGATTTACTAATGGTTTAATCTCAAAGTGAAAAAACTTCAAAATTTGACCATCAATTTTTTTGGGGGTGGTCATTTTCGATCAAATATGTCTGTTCGAAAATGCCCGTATTCGATCTAATGAAAAAGTTGTTCAAATCGTTCGATTCGATCAAATTATTTCACCAAAATCCTTTGATTTCTCAGAACTTAGAAGGTAGACTTCTCCTTTAATTTAAATGTCTAAAGATTGAGCACATGTAAGTTACATGTTGCAGACATCAAACTTCCACAAAATACTGTGCCTACAAAATCATCTGCTGTTGACATTGTGAAACGTCACCAAGTCAAATGCAAGGCTTATACTGATAGAAAACATGGTGCAAGTACACTTTCAGCCTGGATCTTTAGTCAGAATTAAGAAACCAGGAATACTGAAACAAGGACAATCTAAATTTACTACACCACTTGAAGTGAGACGCCAGCGAGGTCCATACACATATGAACTGTCTGATGGACGCATATGGAATGCAAGTCATCTTGCTTCTGTTAGATATGACTTTGGAGAAGCTCCATTTGATGAAGGACAGAACCTAAGGCGTACTGAGAAAATCAGAAAACTACCTGCATGGACCCAGGACTTTGTGATGTGAATAATTTATATTATTGCTTTAAGATTCATTGTTGTTGTTTATAACATCTGCCCAAATGCTTTTCTACTATAGGGGGAATATGTGGTGTTTATACAAATGTCCTTCGGGTGTCACTGTGCACAGGACTTGTACTGTGCTTACACAGGACTTTCTGTAAAGCTTGAAAGTGAAAGTAAGAAGTTACTGTTGTTGTATAAGGCCTGTATGAGCCTGTTAATAAAGCACTGTTATACTCTCCTCATCCTCGGCTACCCAACATAACAGTCTGACCCTTAGTAAATCTGCCCCTGCGAGTTGTTGGGGGTTATTCCTATATGGGACTAACTAGGTGATTATTCGAATTAACCTAGGCTAATTCTGTCTTTAGCTCTATGGAAAGTGCATTTGAACACAGCACAACACAGTAGAAACGTGCAGGCTAAAATTTATATATGCAATCTTAAAACAGCTTTAAAAAAATATAATTTTTTTTAAAAAAAGGTAGTGCCTGTATTTTGAATTAAACATGCTCCTGGGTTGCAATATCAGAGAAGAAATTCAGAAAATGCCTGACTTGCCACAAACCTGCATCACTGGAGGATTGGGGCCACAGGGGCTGCCACATTAGGAACCCACACACCTCCCAAACCCCCAGCTGCAACCCTTCGACCCCTCAACCAGCGTTACCTTCTCTTCATGTGGCTGCGACTTGTTTTTTGGACCAAGTGCAGTAAACATGGCAATTTATGTGGTTTAGTTTAGCAATTTATTTTTGGAAGGGAGAGAGAGAGAGAGAGGTCTCTGGAGGGGGGCAAAGTACTAAGCAAACTGTTGTTCTCCTTTAAGTTTTGTTATTTGTGCTAAAAGTGGAAGGCTGGGTCTGATTTGGTCAAAGATCAGTTGCGTTTGTTTGTCTGATCCACTGTATTCTGAAAAGTCTTTTCCAACAACAAAGTTCAAAGGCGTCAATATATTACAGTGCTGCTTCTTCACTGTCCAACTTTCATATCCATAACAAGTGACAGAAAACACCATAGCCTGGATCTCTGATTTTCATACACACATCAGTACATCTGAAATTCATTTCCAGGGCTTTCATCCTTGCTCTGCCAAGTGCCAGTCTGTGTTGTATTTCTTGAGTGCTGTATACTTTGCTTTTAATAAGTTATTCAAGCAGGCAAAGCTGTACCCAGGGTCAGTGTCCAGGATTCACTCACTGTGTGTGTTGTGTGTGCCTCCCTGTTAGTTGTATTGTGTATGTGTGTGTGTGCTTGTGTATGCCCAGAGTACATATTCTGAGGATGTTTCCTTTGTACTTGTTGTGTGTTGGTAAGTGTGCATGCATTTAACAAAAATAACGATCAAATTAGAGTCTAATGAGGGAATGTAATTAAAGCAATAAAACAAATACACATTTGGCTAAATTAAGAATGAAAATTAATTTTTTTTCAGTGCTGTTTTTTTATCAGTTAATATGCTGGCAATGTTTGTTGCACATAGTACTCTTTCTAAGATCTGAAAGAAGAATACATTTTTGTCCCAAAATAATGACTCTAAAAAAAATACACCAGAAAGAATACTCGGTTACCTATTTTTTGTGGGGACACAAACCTTCTCTTAAGTTTTGCACATTTATACCCTTTAACTCCCCAAATGAGTTAGCTCAAACAAAATGACAGATAAAAGAGACTCTTACTTATGAGACTGAGTACAGGTACTGTATGAGATCCGTTATCTGGAAAAACATTATCTAATAAGCTTCAAATTACAGGTACTATATTTTGAAAGAATAATTCAGATTTTTTTTTAAATGTTCACTGCAATAATAAAACAGTACATTGGTATGTGGTCACAACTAAGAGAGAATTAATCTTTATTGGAAGCAAAACCAGCTTATTGGGTTTATTTAATGTTTAACAGAATTTTGAGTATTTTTTTAGGGTTTTTTTTTTTTTACTAAACCCCAAATTTATCTAGTCTGGCTTTTTGGGGCAAACAACATTTTATTGGAAAAAAACATGATTTTTTAAGATTTTTATACCCTGAAATTGCAAAAAGCCTGTGGGGGTTATGTATAAGTCAATGGGAGATGCCCCTATCCCAAATGGACTTTTATTAGCCACCTGTCAGATCACCTGATTATAGCTGGCAAGGGTAAAGTATAATCATGTCACCTTGCAAGTGCCTTTTCTCCAGAGAAATCAACTCTGACCTTATATATTTACATAGTTAGGCTGAGTTGAAAAAAGACCAAAGTCCATGAAGTTCAACCTCTCAGAATAAAACCCAGCATCCATAGATACACACACTCACACTGACCCCTCCATATACAGTACTCGCATAAATTATATATGCAAATATCTATACTAATTGTAGATTTTAGTATCACAATAGCCTTGGTTATTATTCTTGTCCAAGAAATCATCCAAACTCATCTAAAAGCCATCACAACTTCATCTGGCAGTGCATTCCACAACCTCACTGTCCTCACTGTGAAGAACCACCTACTCTGTTTCAAATGAAAGTTCTCTTCCTCTAGTCTAAAGGGGTGGCCTCTAGTGAGGTGAGCCATTTCATGGAAAAATAGATCTGCCGCTAGCTATAATGCCCTCTATTTATAAGACGTAATCATGTCCCCTCGCAAACACCTTATCTCCAGTGAAAACAACCCCAACCTTGACAATCTAGTCTCATTATTTAAATCTTTAAAAAGGCTCAATCCCAATTAAGGACTGGAGCCCAAAACTGTACTGCATACTCCCACTGAGACTTGAGGTTAGGGAAGGAAGCAGCAACAGGGGCCTAGAACAGTGCCATGCCTTAATATGGAGCTGCATTTATGTTCATGTTGTCTATGTGGTCCATTTGCATGTATGACTATGTGGTCTTTTGTCTGTAACAAACATCCAACCCTTGGCATACTCATGGAGTTCTTCTATTAACTGCTTATTCTGTTAAAGCTCATTATAATCCTGCAAATGGAAGTTTTTATATTAGCTTTGAACATAAAATATAAAGTTTCAAACATACAAACACATTACCATAAAGAGGCCATAACAACTGAGGCCAGGACATAGCAATCAACATTCCTTATATTTTCAATGAAAATTGCTTTCCTTGTCAGGTGATGAAAGAGATAGATACTGTAGATAGCCAGACTCTTAAAAACAGAATTTGATTATAAAAGACATGTACACATACAAAAACATTAAAGCACCCGCTACACTATTTTATAGGACATTTACCAGGCACAAAAACCCAAGATGTTTAAATGCTTATGGGTGTATAGAAAAAGTATCTGTACATTTTTAGCCTGGAAACTTGGACCAAAGTTTCAGAAAGAGAACAGGAACACATCATGTAATTTTGTGTACTCAATAAACAAGCATATATCTTTGACAAATAACTAACAGTTTCCCCTGTGAGTTGTGGTACAAGAGGAGGACAGGAGAAATTTGATGATAAAATAGCAGGGTTAGTACACTGGATCTGTATTATATAATAACCTTCCTTGCTTGTGATGGCTTGTGATGGCTTTTATGCTCCTTTTAGGCATCTCACCCTAACCATGTTCAGTTTTTTCGCTACACTCCAAGTCCTACCCCATCAGAAGCCATGGTCCAATATGTTGCACTGATGAGATCTAACAAGATTTAAACAGGCTGTCTGCAAGTTTGAATAGTTGGATCTGAATTATTAGGCTGTATCTGTGCTATAAAACCAGCGGTTATGGATGCATATTTGGCCAAAGGGACATAACGGAGTGATTTGCATGTCTCCACCCATGATGCCTTAAGGGAGAATTAGAATTATGCTATGTGTATAGCATAAGACAAGTAAATACCTTCTGGTGTCAGAAGGCTTCACTTTGCATTTAATTGCTTTTTGAATAATTTTAGCCCTTCTCACCTTAACCGGTCGGTTTTCTATTCCAAAAGCTTCATATATGGCTTCCATTTCATATTTTTATCTCAGTTATTGAGTTAATTAAGGATGCACTGGAAAATGGTGTATTATAGTTATATAACACACTGCTGCTAGAAAATTTGGGAGTAAAATGCTTTTAAATGAGGCATCAGGATGTGTCTAATTCAGCAGTGCTTTCCTTCTATAATAGATCCTGAAGCTCATAAAGAGAATAAACAATTGCATAAATATTATAATGAAACAAATATTCCCATTAATAGTAAAAAAGATTGTTCTTTTACTGTAACCTGTTGTCATTATTAGCTGATGTGGAAATGTAGATTGTTTCATTTGGGACAATAACAGCATAAGGGATGTAATACAAATAAGCTATCCTATGTCGATATAGACAGAACTGTTTATGTAGGAATGGTGCAGCAACATAAAAATAAAACAATATATCAGTAATACTTGGCATCTCCTGGGATAACTACACACACAGTAAATCGTCTCGCTACATTTGGATCCCAAATGTATTTACCAGGTGAAGCTTATTTTTAGTGCGCCACCCTTTTAACTTATCAGACTTCATAAACCTCCCAAGCTTTCCCCAGCTACTTGTTTTTTCTGCAGTTTTTCTTACTTCACGTCTTCACAAAGGGCATTTTTGATCAAAAAGCTGTAGAAATATAATCCCAATACCTGGATTGGAGGAGAAATTGCTGTTTTCTTTGTGTTGTATTTGAAAGCCTTCTCCCAATAATACACAAATATAATTGCTTCATATTAAATGTCTACATTTATGAGTTGGTACAAAGAACTATAAATAATGGACAGCGGGACTCAACAATAAGAGGCAAGTGAGTTTATAAAAGACATGATGGGCTGTACACACAGGCTTTTAAAGGTAAACACTTTTGTCATTTGCACAGTATGCTCTTAATGAAAGAACAATTGCTCTGCATATCATATTATGGGGAATGCAGGGAAGTTGGCAGTTGCATTGTGGCCACTTGAGCGATCCCCCATGTTCATGATTATTGAGGTAAAATTTGAGAATTAATAAGAGCAGAAATCAGAATAGGAAGACAGTTGCATCTCTGGAATAATATATTGTAGATCAAAAGAAAAATGACTGTGGTCCAGTTTTATTGTGCTTATATATATGAACCCTGCTCAGGTTGGTGCCTGGTTGAGTAAACTGTGTCCTAACAGATTCATTTTTTATGCTTGCACACAGGGTTTTTGAAGCAGATCTTCTCTACAGGGTTCCTTGCACACAATGTGACCCATTGAGTTCTGACTGCATACCTCAATCAAAAGAATGGATGTGCAGCCCAGTTCATCCCAGTGTGATCCCATTATGCTGTGACATATTTGGCATAGTATTACAGCATGGGTTCCATTAGTAGTAATAAAATATATTTGCTACTCCTCTTTAGACAAACAAATAATCTGGTACTCTTCAGGTGGGGTATTATCTGCAACCGAATATCCAAAGAGTTATGCAGTATTTACTATAACACACACTTTACAAATATTAGAATTCTTCAGTGCTGACATTTTCGAACAGGAATGTATTCCTTTTTCAAAGCATACGCAAGAGTAGCATTACTATACTCTGAGGGTGTGCAAGCAAAACTTGTAGTCAAGAGCCATTGCTTAGAATTCAGAACAGGGACCACCCTTTAAAGGTGAAATTAAGTTTAACAAAGAAGTAGGCTAGAAATTCAGCATGTTATGTTCCATATGGCAGTGAACATCTCAGAATCCAAAATACAGTACCCCAGAAGATATCCATTCTGCTGATTCACAGTATATTGCATGCTCTGTGCTGCTGTCAGTTACTGAGCTTAGGGGCAGATGCACTATATACTACATATGTAAAATATAAATGTCACAATACAAGGCTGATCATTAAATAATTCAAACAAGGGCATTTCTGTTTTCTGCATCTTGTACAGGTATGGGACCTGATTTCCTGAATGATTGGGACCTCAGTTTTTTGGATAGTGGATCTTTCCGTAATTTGGATCTTCATACCTTCTACTAGAAATTAATTTAAACATTAAAGGAGAATTCAACCCAAAATTAAAAAAAAACCCTACCCCCCATCCTACATAGACCCCATCCTTCCTCCCCCCAGCATAGCTGCTACTATGGGCAAATGCCCCTAAGCCTTTACTAACAAATCTGTTCAGATTCAGAGTTCCCAGCAGCCATCTTCCGGCTCTTCTGTAAATTTTCATGTCTTCTTCAAGCACTTTGGCAATTTCCATCAATTTTGGCATATGAGCAGTTGTCACGTACTGGCAACTAGTGTAGAGTTTCTATGGGAACCAGCAATGCTATTTCTTCATTGGCTGTTAGACTGGAGAGTGTGTTCAGTAATCTGAGTTGAGAAGAACTGAGCATGCTGATTAGACAACAAGTCTAACAAAGTAAATTCCTGACAGAGAAGGCAGTGTGGGTTAGAGGAGTAGATGAATTTCTAAGTGATTTAGGGGATGCTGCAGACTTACTGTTAACCTTTTAACAACCATAGTGGCAGGTAGCTAAAGATATCAAAGAGCCTGTTCATTGATTAAACTGTTGCGGGGGGCTTACATGTCCTTTTAGTCAGTGTTTCATAACCATTTTCTAAAGGGAGAGAGTTAGATTTGTGAACTACAATTTTGCTCAGAAATTATAATGCATCTTGTATGGAGACATATACTGTAAGTGCAAACAATCCCAGGCCAAAAACAATGCAGAAAAATGATGTGATGTGCAGGCCTGACTGATAGCAACTTACAATGACAAAAAGGTCCAATGTGCATAAACCTTATGTAAAACACTGAGAAAGTAATTTTGCAAAAACAATTTACGTCAGAGCCTACAGGGCCCCCAACCTTAAACAAATAAAAGAAAAAAAAAACAAGCAGTTGCACGTTATGTTGCATTTCTATACTTAATACTTCTCCTAGTTTAATGTCATAAAACACATTAACAAAAAATGTATCAATGAATAAATAGGGAGTACAGTAAATGATGGCATAAATGTGATTTGTGTGTGGTCTCTGTGGCTTGATGGGATTTATGGTAGACATTTGAAAGTTAATAGTGTAGTAATATAGGATGTAGTAAATCTTCCGCTCCTTCTTCTCTTCTCTAAAGAATTGTAATGGTTTCATTCTGAACATATATTTTCATCAAAAGTATAAAAGTAATGCGTGCATGTGTTTATGTGAGCCTGGCATCTTGGCATTTAAGAGGCGAAGCATCTAATTTCTCTGTAGTTGGTTATTACTGCTTGTATTCCTGTGCGTGACAGCCCCTTGGAGAGGCGCTTGTGTGTTTTTCTGTTGTTATTTGTTGCTATGTGTGCGAGTGTCTGCTCTGTCAGCCATTAGAGGTCAGCATGTGTAGCTTTGTCCGCATCCAAGCTTTAAGTTTCAGACATTCCATTTTCTCAGACTGTGGATATAAAAAGTCCATAAAATCCAAGATCGTGTCGGAGGTGACGTTAGGTTTTACAGCCAAGTTATGTATGGGGAGATATATCTGTACTGACAGCTTTACCTACTGAACTGCCAGTACACATTGTGCTTAAGTACTGTCCATATATACAGTGCCCTGTGATTGAGCACACTGCACTGCAGCTACTGCAATGGAACACAAGGCAGATAAATACCCAGGGGTACACTTCAGTTTTGGTGCACACCTTGCCCTGCAATGCTCAGTATCTCACACGTTTATGGTAAGGCTAATGGTCACAAATGTTACTGCAACATATAATGTAAAAGAAGCAATAAACTGTTGCAAACCATTAACCACTGTCATTAACAACTGCAGACAATGAGAATCACTGTGAGTACTTGCAGCTATTCCTGTTGCCATCAAAGGACATTGTCTTTAAAATTATTTTATACTTTAAAATAGGACACAAGAAATTATAACTTCTTTCACTCGGTTTTTCCTTTTTGTACCACTGTTGTGTATGCCACTCTTCAATCAACTGTGTATTCATTAAACATTTGTGCTCTAATATTGGACTCTCAGTGTGCAGTATAAATAATGGAATTTGTGCCAGATTCTGCTGCTGTTGCACTAAAGGAACCCTATAATAGTCACTTCCTCCAGGCCAGCAGTAATTCCAGGGTCCTCTTGTGTTGATGTGTGAACTTGAATGTGATTCATCAGAGAAGGGTAAGTGAATTCATTGGTGTTGCTGCAAGTGGATAGGAGCACTTATGATCACAATTCACATTGTAAACAAGTCACATTGTGCCCTTAGTTTTGTGTTAATTTTAGCACCTTGTTCTTTTGTTTGTACATGAGCCCTTATGTGTGAGCCCAGGTTTAAGAGCCCTTATTGTAGCTGGCATGTTTGCTTTCATAGGATCTTTCTTTATGTCAACCCTCCCATCTTCATTGTCCTCATCCACCCACATTAATCGGGAAGCTCACCCTACCCATTCTGATAAAGAAGCTAAACACCCACTGTTATGAAGACTCTCACCCACCCACTGTTATGAAGACGCTCACCCATCCACTGTGATGAAGAAGCTCAACCACCCACTGCAATGAAGAAGTTCAACCAACCACTGTGATGAAAAAGCTCAACCGCCCACTGAGATGAAGAAGCTCAACCACCCACTTTGATGAAGAAGCTCAACCACCCACTGTGATGAAGAAGCTCACCCACCCATTCTGATCAAAAATCTCAACCACCCATTCAGATCAAGAAGCTCATTATATGAACATTATATATGAAACTTAGAGGCCCATTTATCAAAATTCATATTGGTTGTAGAGGTTTTGGAAACCAAGAATAAACCAACAAACAACGAACAAAAGATCAACAATGAAAATCAAAAACCTCTAAAAATGACAGTTTTTCCTGCAATTACTCGCAAAAACATTTTGAATATCTCCAAGGGGCAGATTTACTAAGCTCGAGTGAAGGATTAGAATGCAAAAAATTAGATTTTCACATTTTTTTTGGGCTACTTCGACAATCGAATTTGATAAATTCGATCTAATCGAATGATTCAAATGAATCATTTGATCGAATCGAATGATTCGAATAAATCGAACGATTCGAATAAGAAAATTGTTCGAATATTCGCCCATTCCATGGTCGAAGTACTTGCCCTTTAAACATTTATTTGATTGCCTAGTTCACCAGATGAAACCTACCGAGTTCCTATATTTGCCTATGGGAAGCTCCCATAGGCTGTTTCCTAATTTTTTTTGATCGAATAGAAATCATCCGATTTCTCGATTTTTTTTTCCGTGTAATTAGATGTTTTATACTTTTTTCGAGAAATCGGATGATCGCTATTCGATCATTCGATAGATCGAATAGCAGTAAAATCCACGAATTCGATATTTGATTTCGTTGGATTTAACAATGGTCGAATTCAAGGGTTTTTAACCCTCCGAAATTCGACCCTTGATAAATCTTCCTAAAAGTCTGAATGGATTAAAATGGTACAACTGGATCATTGTATCTCCCATTTACTTCGATAATTTTTCATGGTCTTTGCACTTTAAAAATCTCAAATTTTTAAAAAGATTTAGAGAAATACAAAAAACACAAATTTTTTGAGAAAAAATAGAAAATCAAATGTTAGAAAATAGGCCCCATTTGTGTCCGGAATGCAGGTTATGTAAATAAGCAGCTAATTTTTTTTCTCCCAATCAAAGCAATGCGTTCAAAATCAATGCTGGTTATGTTTAAAATACATAATGTCCCCTCTTGGATGCAGCTTTGAGAAGCAAAAATTTCAAAGAACATAATAAATCACTAGATTTAGACAGTATAATCTATTTGGGGAATTAGAAGAGAAGAGTGCAATACTAATATTTTATCTCCATCTTGTTTCACATCCAGAGTTTATAAGAATTCTTAAAGATCCCTCTCAGCCACAAATACAAAGTTTCTCATCAAATACTGTACATTTTCCCAGCTCATTTTTATCAGCCCTTCCGTTTCTTCCTTAAACTTTATCTACTGAAACATGCAAGCAGTGATTTTATTCTATGCTAGACAGACGTGAGAGCACTAATTTACAATTTGAGCACCAATACCAATTGTTTAAGGGCTGATTTACAAATGCAATGTATATGATGCAAATCACCATTTTCTTTACTGGCACTTTATTATTTTCCCACAATCCCTGTACAATAGTGAACAAGCACTAGTAGTAGTAGCATTGTCCCCAGTGTTAATTGTCCTGATATCCTGACTGAAGGGGTAGTGTGCTTTGTTTCCACAGAAAACCTCAATGTTGTTTCAGTGCCATGCTAATGTATAGGGATACTATGAAAACAAAAATCATCACAAACTGATTTGGTAAAACACATTAGAGGAGTTGTTCACCTTTAAATTCACTTTTAGTATGTTGTAGAATGTCTAATTCTAAACAACTTTTCAGTTGGCCTTTTCATAGGTTTTTAATTATTTGCCTTCTTCTGACTCTTTCCAGCTTCTATTCATATTCCAGTCTCTTATTCAAATCAATGCATGGTTTCTAGGGTCAGTGCTGTGCAATGTGTTGGTACTCTAAGGTGCAAATTTGCCAGCGTGACGTCAGTTCGTAACTTTGCAGATTCACTAACAGTGTCCCTGGTGAAAATTCGCTATCGAAGGAGATAGACTTGCGCAACTTCGCACCCTTACGTCAGGCGAAGTTGCGTAACTACATAACTATGCTAATGAACATTTTTCTGAAGGTTACCACTTAAGCTGGACGTCTCTTCGCCAGGTCAGACCTGGTGAATTTCAATACAATAGATAGGAGTTTGAAAAAAAAACTTGAAAGTCCCTAAAAACGCTGGCGTCTTTTACCCTTTGTAGGGTGATAAAATAGCAACATTTTTTTGGGGGTTACCCTCATTACCCCCTACATTTCCTAACATATGGCAACTCAGCTATACAAGGGGCACATGTTTAGGGCAATAGAACAACTTTATTTAATTTATTAAAGGTTTCCTGGGTGTAGTGTAATGTAGTGGCTGTAACATATACTTTTATTCTTTCAACTTCGCGCTGTATTCAAATTAGGCATCACTAGCGTAAATGCACTTTGCCTGGCGAAGCTACCATTACCATTCGCCGCCCTGAGTGCAAATTTGCATTTTAGTGAATTTGCGTAGCCCTGGTGAAAATTCCCCTGGCGGAGTGTATTTTCACGCTTTAGTGAATTTGCCCCTAAAAATACATCATAATAATAAGATGGTCATTTAGTCCATAACGATTCTGAATTCCTGAATTCTTGTAATTGCAAACTGGAAAACAACTGAATAAAAAGCTAAATGACTCAAAAACCACAAATAATAAAAAATTAAAACCAATTGCAAATTGTCTCAGAATACTGTATCACTTCTACTTTTTACAAAAGGTGAATAGCTCCTTTAAAATAGCTTTTGCACTTATTCTGTCCTTAACTTGTGTGTCTCTTGCTTTCCATTTGTCAATGTAACTTATTGTTTCATTATAACATGGCCTCCCTTACTCACATAGAGGAGAAGCTCATCTGATACAGCTATGAAAAGTGCTAGAAAGTGCCTAACTCTATTTAAGAGAACTCTTGCTGACCAGTCCAGCTGAATTAGAAAACGTGGGACTGATGTGGTTTAAAACTGTGGCATTATACAGATTAGAAGGCATTATACATAAAGTCAGAAAGCAGACCAATAGTTAAAGTTATATGATTGCTGTAATCATGCGTATCCCTGCTGTGAATAGTGCCATGTCATTGACACTTTATCAGTTTGATGTAGTTTTTAGCAACTTGCCTATAAACCTAAAGGAGAACCAGCTGTATATACTATAATGAACTGCTATAGAGGAACCCCATCCATATTTGCTAAATGTATGGCAGATGGCCTTGATACAAGCTCCGAACCAGGTCTTCTTTCTCAATATACATCACTGAAAAGCTTTTTAAATGACCAACCATGACTTACCATTCAATATCACTCTTAAGTGTACACATAATTGTGCTGTTACGTTGCATCAGGCCTTGACTTGTTTGTTCTAATTGCTAAAAATACCTGTTAGTCCATACATAACCTTTGTGTCGCCCGGAGAGTTAAATGAGTTATTAAGTGGAGTCAAGTACCTTCCCTGCATTTCCATTAATAATTACTTCGATTGGCAAGTAGCATTTGCTAATTGTTCATGTTTGCCAATAGTTGCCTTTGCTGAGAAACACAAGAATATCAAAGAGCAGACAGTAATAGGATGAGAAATAGTGAAAAGCAAAGACATTAGATCATTTCCTTGCATTAGAATTGTATACAAATCTCTTGTCACATTATTAGTGTGTAATTTCCTTCGTTGTAAGGTCTTTAGTCTCCTGTCATAACAGGATGAGGATAAACACGGATCACTGGGACACCAAATAAGCAAGTTCAAGGCTTTGACAGGCAGCATGTTAAAAATAAAATATATATATATGCAAACAACTCATGCAAATGTGGCCTGACTCTCCACTGAGTCCTGCAATTACCTGGGAATGGAAATCAGAGCGTAAAGAGGCAGAGATGCTGTCGAGATAGAGGTTAGACTGAGAGACATAAGTGACAGGAGATCAGTCATGACAGTCATCAAGAAGGGTACAAGCTGCCTGAAAGGGAACATTTAGGGGTCATGAGATTTTATATTTTATATAAAATGTGACAAATATATCTTGCGCCTGAAAATGTTGTAAAAGTTGGTGTGAAATAGTCAGTGAGATTTTAAAGCTCCATTGTAGTATTTGTATGAGAATTATACTGTCTTTCACACTAGATGTTATGGTGACAGAATAGACTCTAACAGGTCTCCATAAGTATTAATAAGATAGAAAGGTGAAAAAAGAGTTGCCAGTTGAAATAAAATTAGGGTCACAAATAGCACCTCACCTGAACTCAAGGGATGATGAAATGAGCAGAACGTAAATCTCTTGATATGTACTTTATACAATGAATCGAAAGATTAACTTTTGCAAGCTAGGATAACATTAGAAGCTTTAAATGTGACCTCTACTTATATTCCTTGTTTTCAGATGGGAGGCGATGGAATTAATCTATTAATTGAAATATAATAAAAATAATAATGAATTTGAATTATATTGTACACTGATTTTTTTTTGTTGTTGTTTAAAAAGTACATTGTTTTTTCTTTGTAAACAAGACTTGAAGATCAGTCAGGGCGCTTGGTGCAAGTGTGACAACTGGTGGGACTGTTTTATAAATATAAAATAAAATCTTTGTTGGCATAATGTGAACATAATGTTCATGTGTTATTCATTTTGCACTGGACAAGGCTAAAAGTCCCCCTCTTCTGTAATCTTGAATGATCCTGATCTGGATATAGTACTTACTGTAAAAGGGCAGTATACCCCTTTGTTTAACGTGGGTTCAATGAATATGATTTGTGCTGAATACTGAGTACTTTTTGACTTGTTTATTCAAGACAAATCTGATTTTCATGAGCCAAAAAGCGCTACTCCAGACTTTTTATGATGAAAACAATAGGAAAAAAGCACCAGCTCAGTTAAATGAAATCATTTTGAACAAAGGAGTATAGTGCCCTTCCTAAACATCCGATTTTCTCTGGTATCATGTTATAGAGATTAGTTTGTGTGTTGTGCAAATAGACACAACAGCAGAAATTCTGTGAAGCCTGTATCTCTCCCTCTTTAATGTATTAACGTATGGCTGAAGAATTTGTATTCAAAAACACTTTATGACCTGAATGAGTAGGAAATCACAGATATTTTGCCCCACAATGTTGAATTTAAGTTTTTTCTATATGTATCCCTGCTTTCCCCAGGATTCTGGTACCTACGCACCACCTGTATTTTTCCTAACAATTGTATAATTCACTTTCAAACACTACATTAATTTTTTTACCCATAGTTAAATCTCTTCCACCCCTCTTTAAACAGCTAATTGGATCCCCTGCTTCAAAAATTGCAAGATCCCCCCAGATGAAAAGTTATAGAGAACGGAAGAGAAGAGATTATCTCATCTATTCTCTGTCACCGATCTTGGAAGATGCTGTTTAAACAGAGCAGCAATGAATATTACTCAGTACAAAATGAGACCCTTAAATCTGGCTATTTGTGTCATTATTAATAACCCTTAATTGTAACTCCTAATCATCCCAAAATGATGTTGGTATTACTATTCATGACAAATCTGCCTACCGGGGATTTGCAATTTTTTTTGTCTGCTCGGATTTGAGAGAAAAAAAATGAGACCATATGTCACTTCCTATTAAACGTTAAACACTTTATTATTTCTGTTTTTTTTCTTTATATCACAGAAAAAAGACTGAGTATTTCTTATTACATTTGCAAAAGACTTCAGTATGCAGATCAGGGACTGTTCCCTTCACCCATATTGCTGATTGCAGAGGGAATTATTAACTGTACTTTTAGTTCTTGGCCAGAAGCAGAGCTTGTGCAACTAAATTACTCAATAAAAGTAATGTTTTCCAAATAGAAATTATACTGTGTGTTTTTAAGAACAGTAATTCTTAATTGTAAAAGGTGGATGGACAAGCCAGTTCAAATGAGTATGCGACAATAAGGGATCAGTATGGGAGCAAGAAAATCCCTAAAGAATGGCTAGCAAGCTCATGTGCTACAAAAGTCAGGAGTTGGTTCCTAGTGTAAATTAGACAGCATAGTATGCTGAAGTGAACATGGTGATGAAATACAAGTTCAACTATGAACAGAAGAAGCAGTGGCATAACTATATGTTTCTGGGCCCCACAGCAAAATAATGTTTGCTCTCAAAATATCCAGAGGTCCTGTTTTAACAATATACTGTATTTATAAATTGCTAATTAATTGGGGCCACCTATACCTCCTGGGCCCCCCTGCAGAACAGGGTCTGCTTCCTCTGTAGTTAAACCCCTAGTAGACATGAGAGAAAAATCTACCAGAGGAACTATTAATTGAGCTTCACAATGTAGAGCTGATGTGTTTGGAGCATGGATAGGAAGTAGGTGCAGATGGTCCACAAACTATGAATTTGTCTTATAGGTCAACTTTTGAACACCTTTTGCTTCATCATCTTCAACATCCTCTTGCTCATGCTTCAAGACTGTAAGAGAAATCTCTGCAACTGGTGGAACTGGAAGTCCTGTATATGATGAGTTTTGCTTCTGATGGGCACAGTAAAAAAAGTTCTTATGGCAACAGAACATGGAAAGATTCTGAAGCACCAATGGATTAATTGTATCAAGATTCATACAAGTTTGCCAACAATTTCCAAATGAAGATGGGAATAGAGGCTATTCCTGCAAACTATGCACATGAGTAACTTATGTGCATAATTTCCTATAAAACAAGTCCTTCTCTAGCAGTTGCTGAGTGTGCTAATGAATACTCTGATGTAACAACTGTCACTCTTTTAAGGAGGGTAATACAGTATGCCTGGTTTTTACAGGTCTAGTAACTCTTATTAGCCATCAGCAGGTAGTAAGTACTAGGCAGTTGAAATAACATTTTTACTTGCTATGGGTTCCTAGACTTTGCACCCTTTATTTAATTTCTTGAATAGATTCCTTGGGTCTTGCTATAAAGGTCCAATTCCTTGTGTATTATGTATCCCTCGTGGTATTTGATGATTCTGATTTGGTATTACAGTGATTACATGTTCTGTTAAAGTCTATGCAAAATAATTGTTAGAATTATACAGCACTGCTAGACTTAAATCCCTGGGTGTTAAAGTGTTCTTCACCACAGAAAATATTATGCACTCTAAATGTAACAGAAAGGTTTCCTAAAGAGGAAATCATTCCCCACAGGTTTTGATAGTGGTAAATTATGTAGATAATTTCTCCAGGGGAGACAATTCATAATCCAAGGGAAGAGAGGGGACAGTCTCCCTACATGAGACACCATAGTTTGGACCTCTTTGGTTTTATTTAATTTTTTTTTATTAATCTATCTTATCATTACAGGAAAAGCAGCATTATGACTATTAACATGTATTTCTTTAGCGCCAACTTATTTTGTAGCATTGTTTCTTCTGAGGATTGCAGCAACTGTCGTAATCCTCCCGCTCTCTGAATGTCTGTCTATATGTCCTTTAGAGTGTCACAGTCACATCAGCAGTAGTGATGGGCGAATTTATTCCCACGATGCACCGCCGGCGAATAAATTCACTGGTGTCAATTCGTAAATTTTTCGGTGAAAACGGGATAGATTCGTCCATCACTAATCAGCAGGACTGACACATTGCATTGCTAAATGGATTAGTGTATTATACTAATCTGTCATGTTTTGCTTGTTTGTTTTGCTTTTCAATCCTTAATTTCTCTACCCAAGATGTATATTTTCTGGTTCAACATATTAAAATAATAATTGAACCTTCTGTTTAGGTAGTAAAATTTTACTCTTAGCTTTAGGCTTCATGGAGAGGTATAAGTAGGATTCCTTGTTAGCTATCACTTAACAAGGGCCTTTATAAAATATTTGATAACATAGTAGAACGTTTTGCTAGAAAGCAGATTGGCTAATATATTGAATCCTTCCAGCAGCCGAGCTATCAGCTACACCTGGATACTTCCTATTTATTATTTTTTTAAATAAAACACTGAGGTTGTAATTAGGTTTGGTTATGTCAAGTGCTTTATAAATTTGGGGTGCATATATATATATATATATATATATATATATATTTATACAAACAGTAAATCTCAAAAGAAGCACAGTAACCAAAAAAGGGGTTTATACAGGTATGGGACCAGTTATCCAGAATGATTGGGACCTGGGGTGTTCTGGATAATGGATCTTTCTGTAATTTGTGTCTTCATACCTTAAGTCTAAAAGAAAATCATGTAAATATTAAATGAACCCAAAGGGCTGGGTTTACTTCCAATATGGATTTATTATAACTATTATTATCTGTTATAAAAGCTACTGCGTTATTATTACAGGAAAAAAAGGAAACCATTTTTAAAAATTTGGATTATTTGGATAAAATGTAGTCTATAGGTGTGGCCTTTATGTAGCTTTCTTGATGACAGGTTTCTGGATAATGGATTCCATACCTGTACCTTGAAGTCTGGAGGCTGGAGTCTCAGAGGTACGCAAGGATATGCAGATATGCATTAGTATTCCTTTTACCCAAAAAATGTCCCATCTCTATTTTTCTCAAAGATAAATAACTGGGGTGTTCTGGATAATGTCAGCCCAAGTAATTTCAATTATCCTGAAAAATAGGCATAGAAAACATAGAGGTGGAACAGGAGGTGGAGCATACTGTAGATATTGCCAAGTTTTTTGCAAAGTCAGATTGAATTTGGACTATTCCCTAGTCAAAGTACCCAAAAATAACTTGAATTTCGAATTTTTTAAATATAGATTTTAACTTCGACCCTCGATAAACTTGCCCCATATTGTCACATGAGTGGTTGCTGCTCGTTTCTGCAGCAAGTAAAGTAATATTTGATGGAGGTCAAGAGGAATGGTCTTTATTGGGGCCTTGAAAGTACAGGAGGAACTGACGACAAGGATTCAACTTATCTTGCAGTTGGCAAATATATTCATTAGTGATCAATGTGTATGTACTGTATGGCTCCTGACCTGCACAATTCGGAAGAAGTCTAGCATGAACCATTCATTCTGACTGGTGCAGTGGAGTGCTCCACCTGCTCTTACCAGATACTGCACTACAATCTGGCCATCACAGCAACAAATGTTTGGAAATTTGTGCTGCTTTTATAAATGGGTTGTTACTATGCTTTTGTTGGGTGATAAATATATTAAAGGAGCAGTTATGGGCATTTAAAATTGTCACTTGTCCTATACTTGAAGAACGATAATGCTTTTTAGCAGGACCTCCTCCTTATCCCTTCCGCTAAATGAACTTGCGCTACTGTAAATATTACAAAGCACTGTATACATTGTGATGCTTTTTTAATAAAGCTTACATACAGTACATGCTAAATGGGCTGTGTAAGGGCTAAAATCCTCATATAGTGTGTATATATATATATATATATATATATATATATATATATATATATATATACACATCTGAAAACAAAGAAAACAGCACCAAGGGTCTTTGCTGAAAAAAAATATATATATGTATTATGGCATGCGTTTCTCAAGTTATGCATAGCTTTTTTCTATGTATATGTGGAAAAAAAAAACATTTTCTCAAGTAATTAGACATTAGTTATTAGTCAATAGTCATTCATTACAAAAGAGAGACTTTTGATACATTTGAATACATAGTTATTATCATTTTGACAATACCATATGGGTTACAATTATTGTTTCTATTCAGGCAAGTGTATGGCAAACTTTTTAGCACTGTAGTACTATTGTAGCACCTGATATATGTTTATAGATCAGGGGGATTTTATTTTAAAATATACACTTGCTTACTGATAATCTGCTGGTCTAAAGTCAGCCATACAAGAGTTAACTACATTGTGATGTCACTGGCACACAACTAACATTGTGGGAGGAGGTAATTTAAGTGGTGATTTGAAATGTTTGTGCATACCTTGAGAAAGGTCCCAATGGGGACCAAAACATTGGTTGGGAATAACATGCCATAATACAATATATTTTTTCAGCAAAGACCCTTGGTGCTGTGTTCTTTGTTTTCAGATGCATATGCTTCTATTTACATGCACAAGGGCAGCTGCGAGGTAGCTGCTTGGTAGGGGTGCTGTCCTGTCTGAACTTTATATATATGTTTGTATTTGACACCAGAAAAGCAGACAGACATATCTGACATTAACATATGCCATTTCTTAGAATCCTCAGTTGGTAGCTAGGGAGATGTAGCTTGTTGCTACATTCTACCTTACATTTAATTAGAACTTAACTTGCTAAAGACAACATAAATGCGTTAATTACCTGATGTATAGCGGGTCCATTGTACATCAATATCATCTATATTTTTAGCATCCCAATACACACCTTTTATTTCAGTGAAAGAATAACACTGCTTACATAGAATATCTATATTTACAACTAAGAGTTAGTGTACAGCAGCAGAAATTCAGCTAATGTAGTGTTTGACTATTGTTCAACCCTTAATGAGAAAAGCTTTGATAACTATCATTTCATATTCTGACACATTAAAAAAACTCTCATAGTCATGCCTCCTTAAATACCGAGACAATTATTATTGAAGTTTATCTTTTTTTCTTATAGGTCATTATAAGTCTTGATAAAGACAAAGTTTTTCTTTGAGCAAAAATAATTAATTGCTAAGGTGGCTAGCTTAACTTTGCTCCAGTATATAGTGTTTTTTAATTAGAAATAATACACATCAAGAATGATAGTCAAGCTTTGTTCCTATACGTTTCAAGTGTTCACTGAGTAGCTCTGTTTGAGCTCTCATAAATAAAAGCCTTTCTTACATAGGTGCAAAGGAAATTGTAATATATACCAACTAAAGTCTTCTATTCAGGTCAAGTTATTCTCTGAGTCATTTAAAAGAGAGCCTCAGTTCTAGTATTTGGATAGTCCTGATGCCATAAGTCTTTTGCAAAGTGTGATAATATTGTTGTAATCACTGATGGACCAACTTCTACAGAAACCGGTGAAGATCATGGTTTTTCCAGCAGATTGTTTTTTATAGTTTTTCAACAAATCCAAGGTAGAATTCTGCCATGTGGTCTGTTTTGCTATAGCAAATACTATAAAAATGTGGCTTGTGGTTGTAAATATGCTGCTATTCCTCTTTTTTGGAACTTAAATTGTATTTGGTTTTAACACAATTTTTCCATAAACTGCAAGATTAGTTGGGAAGGATACAATAAGGAAACCTATACCAAAGGTTACAAAAGCCTTGTAAAGGAAAAACACACCAAAAACATGTAAGTAAGGTCGAAAATAAAAATAAGGTGGAAAAAAAAAAAGAAAAAATCTAGACAGCATGCCAACTGTTCCACATTGTCTCTAGTATATAACCTATTACTCTTCACACAGAACAATGTCCCATGCTAAAGTAATTTATTTTGAGATATAACATCCTATTTTGACCATACTTTCTAATGTTGGGCAATTGTCCCTTAGTTCCTTGTGGTTATCTCTTCTATCAATTTCATCTCTCATATACACTTGATCACCTCACATGTGGCTAGGGTTCTGGTGCCTTCCAGTCACAAGTGATTGTAAGTCTGAAGAGACCAAAGTTGTATGGTGTAGAGTAAATTTGTCACGACTTTTCTTCACACATTACAGTCCTTTCCTGGATTCTTTAACACCTACAGGGTTTAAAAAAAAAAAAATGTATCTGCACAACAACAATGTGCTACTGGGGGCTCTTTACACAATATTTCAAAGTATTTCCTATGGTCAGAACAATTGAACCATTTTTATATGGTCCATCACTTGGAAAATTGAAACAGAGATCTGCTTATTTGGTGAGCTTCCCATCTGTTGCTTACATAAAACTGCAAAGATTCATTGAAGCCAGGGGAAGCATAAAAAGAAAGAAAATAATTATACAATTACCTCTTAATTATATTAGAACTACAAATGGAAACTGAAAATGAGCTTGTTAGTGAGTTTACAAGCACAGTGTACATATCACTTTACAGTAACCTTCACAGTAGCCATGCCCTATCTACATGGTGTAAGTTTTCCCTCCATACTTAAAGATATGGCACAGTAATATGGATTGCTTATTTGCATTGTCTATTTTCTAGGCGGTAAAATAGGGCAAGTGCTAATATCCAGATAATTGCATAAATTAACATTAGTTACTAATTTGCTATGTTTCAAATCACTTGTGTGAAATGCTAGCCAGTAAAACGAGATACGTGTTTATTTCTGGACAATTATTATACTCAGCAAAAAGGCTATCTGTTTTGTCTATGGTCTTGTTTCTTATTTCATGAAATATAAAGCTTGAAAGGGGGGGTTCACTTCTGCCAGTTTGATGGAGTCATAGGTTAATGCAATATAGTAGTTGTACATTAATCATGTGATATCGGCTTATTCAAGGAATATGTGTCATCCATATGTAATTTATCTCTTATTGTTGCCTGAAAGCTTGGCAATAACCAAAACAGGTAGAAAATATGTAATGAATTAAAGATTAGATATTTATACCTATAAATATGCATCAATACCTACTGTACATATACTGTATGAACCTCACTTTGCATTGCTGTCAATGTGGGATCTTTACAAGACATACCTGGATTTAAGGCTACTGTCAGGAAATGTATAATACATCTCAATACATTAAGCTGCTTATTCAAATGTAAATTCTCTCTAACGGTATGCTGAAAAAAAACATTTGTTTTTCTTCACTGTAATTTAATTTATAGCACTTTATCCTACCATGTGATGCTAAAATACCTCTTGTGACTTGAATGTAAAAGCTGGACTCATTTGAAATAAAATAAAAACAACAGGAAGTATTTATAAATTTGCCACTATTATAACTATTTAGGATTAAGGAATCGCAGATTTTTTTTTACAGCACAGAAACATTTCATTTTATGTGAAACCTTGAAAACGGTATTGTAAAGAAATATAACCAGTTATTTTTTTCACTCGTGTTAAGATAAAGAAGAGATATTTACTCAGTATGTATATTATTTAGCAGCATTACCTTGTATACATATCTTATATTTCAAGAACACCAAGGCATTTCTTCAAAAATGTTGAGTGCAGGATTCTATTGTGAATCAAATAATCCCAGGGAGGAGGGAAGTATGTGCTGGAGTGCCTTCAAGCAGGGTGATATTGATCAAGAAGTCAGGGACATACCTAAATGGAAAACCTAGTAAATAACAGCCCCAGAAAGTATCATCTTTACCTAGTATGACCTACTGTTTAAAGTTGTTTACTGTATATTGACTGTTTAGCAAATATATAGGAGCTGATTTTGTAAGATAGGTGTTTAATTGTAAGTCAAAATCACCAACAACTAAATAATTTGGTTGATTTTTTGGGATGGGGAATAAAACAATATAATTGAAAGGAATCCCATGCAGGTATGAGAACTTATAAACTCCATACAGATAATGTCCTGGACAGAATCAAACCTACGACCCTAGTACTTTAATGTATATTGGATTTAATTATATATATATATATATATATATATACATATTTGAATAGGTTGTATGGACGTCTTTATTAGAGATGGTGGCCACTTATTATTACAAATTTCTAAGGAAACATAATAAAGACAAAAGAGATCTTCTAATGCCGAAGACATGAGCCAAAAAACAAATGTGACACGCTCCTAAAATGCTTGGGAAAAAATGTTAACACAAAAATTTTTATTAGTTAGAATGGTGAAGGAAACTTTAGCAAAAGAGGTAACATTCTGTAAAATTGGCACTTTAGTCTGAGTGAAATTTGCCTGGTGATAGGGAGCTAAACTACGCTAGCTATGGTCTCTTTCACTAGTGAATTGTTCTCTACGCCTGTTAGTAAATTGGCGATGTTCCTGAGGATGGGATTTCTGGTGGATTTTTTCACTAGGGATGACCACTTCACCCTTTAGTAAGCCCCAATGTGTTCAGTTTTGGAAAGTTAAACAAAGTTCTCTGAATATTCCCTGTGTACCATGGCAAAACTGGTATAGACCTGGTATAAATCTGAGAGGTCCTTGTTTACCAGAAGATATAAAAGAATAAAAGTAATTTAATTTTCAAATATAAATCATGTTCTATGATTTCAGGCAAGGCAAATGGCTTAATGTAAGTGACCTACTAACATAGGGTAGGAACTGACATATACTGGGTCAATCGATACACCAGTCTTATGGATTGTTATGAACTGTAGAGCCATTAGTAGTGCTGATAAATAAGGCAAAGTGTCACTTCTATGTAATAAATCATAGCTCAGCTGGGTTACAATGTGACCCCCTCAAGCTCTACTTCTTATCAAACATGTTGAAGCAGGAGACCAAGTGAACAGAAGTACAGTGAGCATAACTCTCATCACAAAATAACAGCAGGTGCATTATGGGCTCTTCGGTGGCAGACCCAGTGTTGTCCCCGATGCTTACCTCTCTTGGACCAGGACAGTGGTGGCTGGATCATAGTCTAGAGAGTGTTCCCTAAAAGAGACACAATTCTGGTTGCAAATTTATGCCTTACAGTTACCCGAAATTGAACTAGGTAGGAGGGGAAGACTAGTGATGTGGTGGTTGACAAAAAAAAATATGACCTGAGACTAACTCCATCCCTCCAAAACTTTAAATGACCTGGTGCAGCAGCTCTATTTATAAACTTGTGCTCATCCATCCCTGATGTCACAAAAGGGGATGGGTGGGTCAAGTGTCAGGCCAGCCCACACATCACTAATGGAGAACAGCAAAATCAGAGAAATAACCAATGTGTTCCACCATTGTTAAAGAATTCAACCCTGTAATAAAAAAAAATACAACCCCACCCCACGTAGAGCCCCCTCCTTCCTCCCACCCAGCCTAACTGCCCCCTCAGGGAAATGCCCCAAACTTTATACTCACCCCCTTGCGCAGATTCAGGCAGTGGAGTTCCACGCAGCCATCTTGTGGGCTTTCGGTAAGCTGACTGGGAGATCAGCATGGTGGTGCATGTGCAGTTGGAGCAATTTGACGGTTTATGACAACTTTGCATGCTTACCGAAGACCCACAAGATGGCTGCTTGCAACTCCGCTGCCTAAATCTGTGCCGAGGAGTAAGTATAAAGTATGGGGCATTTCCCCGGGGTGGGTGTTAGGCAGAGGAGAGGAGGGAGGGGGTCTACGTGGGGTGGGGGTACAGGTTTTTTTAAATTCTCCTTTAAGTTGGCTCTGTGGCAGACAGGAGGAACAGTTGTCTCTATTACTATTTTTGTTTCCTGAAAACTTATATAATATCACACTTATATAATATGCACAACAGCAGCAGGGCTATTTGTTATATTTCACAATGCAGCCTGCATATGGCTGCTTATTGGCACCACAAGATGCAATAAATATGACAGGAGATAATACAGAATCATGCATTTATCTACAGTATGTGGCATCATTTTACACGCTGAGCTTGGCTTCTCAGAAACTGTTTACCCACTGATTGCCTTTCTGCTTACAACTTTTTTTCCCAAAAAATTGTTCATTTTCTAGACCGGAGCTACACAGCTTCTGCACAATACCTATTTACCTAGTTTCCTGAAGTATGTTTCCCACGTAGTAATATTTGCATGCAACTCTTAGACAAAATTACCAAAAATGGGAAAATTGACAAGTTTAGAAATGTACAGTGTGTCTGAACTGGCTTTTTTTAAAATGCTGCAATCAGCAAGCCAAACTGCATTAGAAACACAAGCAAACATCACCAAGGACCTCTCTGCTCAAAATCTTGGATAGTTGGAAATGCCTGATTTGGCAGCATTATACAGCAAAACAGCAGCAATTCAAAAGCAGAGAGTGTAATTAGCTCTAGGCGAAGATCAAGCCTACAGGAAAATCTGATGATCATTATACCAGCTATATTGATAGGGGCAGCTAAGTGATTTAACTCTTTAATGCCAAGCTCCTTGATAGCAATTATATTATGGACTAGCTGCAATTAATTTCTGCAGTAATAACCAATGGCACAGTGATCATTACTCGGAGGTAATTTAGTAAGTGTTGGCGAGTGTCCTGTAGGAGTTTAATTGTGACATGGTTCATTATGAAACTGTAATGACCTCTTTGTAAGGTATTAATGTCATTATACCAAGCTGTCAGTAATAAAATGAATGATTTACTTATTGGTGTTTAACCTATTGTACAGCAAGGCATTAACGACGTAATGTGACTTTAAATGGAATAGGCGGGGCCTGCTTCCTGCGAGCATTTAGCTCTTTCAGTTGTACAGGCCCTGGGTCTTATTTATGAAGCAGATAATTAATTGGCAGCAGTTCTTCAGAACACTACCACTTCTATTAAACCAGCAGCAGCTGCAAGAAACTGTAAAATAGAAGCATCTATACCCATCTGCCATAAAAAGAATCATTTATTGCAATTATTTTCGAGATTAGTCTGCATCTAAAAAGGCCAAATTAATAATGTGAATCTGTATTCATGCTATAGAGTCGAGGCCTAAATGAGTTAGGAATCCAGTGAAGCTTGCCAGTATCACAGGGCTTTTAGACTAAAGCCTTGAGATAACTCATGAAAAGAAGGGTTTTGTTTGTACCTCAAGACAATGCTTAATGTTTAGTAGCAGACTGAGAGACAGGGATTTTGGTTCATTTGGAAAAGTTACTGTCAGTTTTCAGTTGCATATGTCTCATAAAATATGGGAGACAGACAAATGTAGGTTATGAGTACGGTTTTGGTCACTTTTTTTATATCACAGGTTAAGGCATAATATGTGGGTTTGGCACAATGGAGGCAGAAGACCTAACAGATGCCAGGAGTCCAGGATGTCCTGGTTGATGCCATTTGAGTATGTATGAATAGCCCGCTTTGTAACAAAAAATGGGTAATTTATATGCAAGTGCAATCAGCAAAATATATGACTATGAAGATTTTCATTCATCCAGGTCATGGTATATCTAATATAAGTAATCCTAAAATAACTGGACTTGCTGAGTAATCATTGAAGACTAGTGATGGGCGAATCTATCCCGTTTTGCTTCGCCGAAAAATTTGTGAATTTCCAGCGAAATTCGCGAACTGGCAAAAAATTCGCAAAACGAGTCGCGGCACGTTTTTTGATGCGCATCGCATCATTTTCGCTGTGAATTTGTGCCTGGCGAATAAATTCGCCCATCACTATTGAAGATATTTCACTACTCATATGAGCAGCAGCTGGACTGCGTAGTATACATAGTGAGCGACTAGCCCATAGCGCCAACAAGAGATTTTCAGGTTCACATGACTATTACAGATATGGAATCCATTATCTGGAAACCCATTATCCAGAAAGCTCCAAATTACAGAAAGGCTGTTTCCAATAGACTCCATTTTATCCAAATAATACAATTTTTTTTTAATTATTTCCTTTTTCCCTGTAACAACAAAACAGCATCTTGTACTTGATCCCAAATGATAAATTTTGAAGACAAAACAGCCTATTGGGTTTATTTAATGCTAACATGATTTTCAAGTAGACTTAAGGTATGGGGATCCAAATAATAGAAAGAACCCTTATACAGAAAACCCCAGGTCCTGAGCATTCCTGGATAACAGGTCCTATACCTGAACCAGAATAGGGACCAGTCCTTTAAACCGAGGGGTAACATTTGCCCAGTTTAAAAATGATGATCTGATAGCTGTGGTAAGACTAGTGATTTACAGTGAGGCAAGAATTAAAGGCAAATAATAACATTTGTTGCATTTCTTTTAATTTATGGAGCGCATGACATAAATCAATGACAATGAGCCACATAAAGATTTAGAGGAAAATGGATAAACTGAAGCTTAATAGCCACGGGTAAAAAAAATGAAAAAACTTTATTTCCAAGTAAACATTAAAAGCATGAACAGGCATCTTACTTGAGACCTAAAGCTAAACTGCCACATGTCTAGTCACCTGACGCGTTTCATGCCTCACTCTGGCACTTCATCAGAGGTTGCATTTCTATTAATTTATGAAGAGCATGACATAAATCAATGACAATGAGCCACATATAGATTTAGATGCAACTACTAAGGCATCTATAATAGACAAGCCAAAACAAGTTTATCAGACATTTAGCTGCAGCCGAACAAATATTCATGGGGGCATGGAGATTACTTTTGGTGATTAACAGCAGAACATAATAGGGTAATGTAATAAAAGGCACTAAGTTTGCCATGGGGCAGTAACCTATAGCAAACAATCAACAGGTAGAATTCACTAGTCACCTGTTTAAATGCAAGTATCTTATTGGTTGCCATGAGTTACTGCTCCTGGACAAACTTAGTGCTTTATATTACATATAGGGGAATGGGGCTAGGCACCTAAATCTAGATTAAATCAAGGTACCTTACCTACAACTTCAAGGAAATGAATATACACCTCTCTCTCTTAAGGAATTTGTTTTCAATTGTAGCTATACATGGTCAGTAGGTTGTGCAAACTATCTTCCAGTCCAGAAGCCCAGTGAGTTGAATTACTCCTTTTTGTAGCCACCATGATGCATAGAATCTAGAAGTGTAACTTGATGTGATCCTTTCATTCTTTTATGGACCATATCTTACACAAATAACAAGATAGTAAGAGAAGGAGGACATGTCACATAGTTACATAGTTACATAGTTAACCACCTATTAAGCATTTTATAAAACTAATACAGGTATGGAATCATCTGTTATCTGGAAACCCATTATCCAGAAAGCTCTGAATTATGGAAAGGCTGTCTGTCATAGACTCAAATAATCCAGATTTTTTTAAATATTTTTTTTTCTCTGTAATAATTTAACAGTAGTTTGTACTTGATCCCAGCTAAGATATAATGAATCCTTATTGGAAGTAAAGCCAGACTATTGGGTTTACATTATTTTATAGTAGACTTCGAGGAATAGTAAAAACAAAAAATTAAAGTGTTTTGAGTAATGAAAATATGATGTACCGTATCCCTGCACTGGTAAATCTGATGCTTCAGAAACACTACTATAGTTCATATAAACAAGCTGCTGTGTAGTAATGGTAGAAATAAAAAAAGGCTATATGGCACAGGTTAAATAGTGGATAACAGATACTACCATTATGTTCTACAGAGCTTATCTGTTATCTGCTGTGTAACCTGAGCCTTTTCTCATTTAAATGGCTGCCCCCATGACTACACAGCAGCTTATTTATATAAACAATAGTAGTTTTTCTGAAGCAAATACAGCAATTTTACCAGTGCAGGGCAACACTGCATTATATTTTTATTACTTTAAAACACTTTCATGTTTTGATGTATTTTTTTATGTTGCTGTTGTTTTAAGGTATGAAGATCCAAATCGAAAGATCTGTTATCCAGAAAACCACAGCATTTTAGATAACAGGTTCCATACCTGTATATTACAATGGAAATATTCAGACATTTTAAAAGGACCCCCAGAGCAATTTAACCTGTATGGATGTTAAAATATTAGTTTTATAAGCACATCTGAAGTTATCTTGTGTGCTACCAGTACATTAAAACCTGTAATAACATGAAACATTACCTTAAAGGGGTTGTTCACCTTTGAGTTCACTTTTAGTATAATGTAGAGAGTGATATTCTGAGATAATTTGCAATTGGTTTTCATTTTTTATTATTTGCGTTATTTGAGTTATTTAGCTTTTTATTCAGCAGCTCTCTAGTTTGCTGTGTCAGCAATTTGGTTTCTAGGGTACAAATTACCCTAGCAACCCTGCACTGATTTGAATAAGAGACTGGAATATGAACAGGAGATGGACTGAATAGAATGATAAGTAATAAAAAGTAGCAATAACAATACATTTGTAGCCTTACAGAGCATTTGTTTTTAGATGGTGTCAGTGACCCCCGTTTGAAAGCTACAAAGAAACAGAAGAAATTTGCAAATCATCAAAAAACTATGAAAAATAAATAATGAAGACCAATTGAAAAGTTTCTTAGAATTGGCCCTTCTACAACATACTAAAAGTTAATTTGAAGGTGAAACACCCCTTTAAATGCAAATATCAGAAAGCTAGCAATGGTAATGTGTAGCACCGTGAAATATTTATTGAAGCTGAAAACAGAATCACATCCATTAAAGTCAACCTTTTCCTCCTATTTCGTTTTTTGCTGATCTAACACAAGTTGAACTAAAATCAGGGGCGTTGCTAACACCTCAAAAGAGACAGCATGGGGCAAGTCTGTACCTTAAATACTCAGGAAATATTGCATTAAACTCTTAAAAGTTTCTAATAGCTGTTCCCCTTTCAAAATAACTGTTGATCCATTTTATATTTCAACAAGCAGAATAAAATCTTTTTGTCATTATTCTCTTAAAATCTTTCTGCCGCTTAGGGACATTTCATAAAGCCGAAAATATTCTGCTCTTGTTTGTCCAGTCTGTTGCCCTAGGTCTCGTGAGTTCAAACTGGACACACATTTATAAATAAGCAAGAGATGGAATTATCTCACTGTAATTACAAGGTTTGCAATAGGGAAACCATTACTGCAGCATGAATTATTTATACAAATATGATACACCAGCAGACTAATTGGTTTCAACTAAAAAAAACACAAAAATTTACAGCAGGGACATTAACCACACAGTCTTCCAGCTGTTTCAAATTGAAACTTCTGGTGTCCTCAAACAGCCAATTGCATGATGGGGATGTTGGGAGTCATAGTAAACATCAGAGGTAGTGAGCCAAGCCTTAATCTATCTATCTATCTATGTATCTCTCTCTCTCTCTCTCTCTCTCTCTCTCTCTATCTATCTATCTCTCTCTATCTATCTCTCTATATCTATCTATCTCTATCTATTCATCCATCCATCTTTCTATCCATCTATCCATCTATATATCTATCTCTATGGCATTGGGAAAAACTGCCCCAGTACAGTTACCAATCTGACATTACTTTTCAGTAATTTACCAGCAGCAGACCAACCGAAAATAACGCTGAATGATATGGTGACTAGAGAAAAGAAAGAAAGTCCAATAGGATCCCCATTGACTACTATAGGACCTGAAGTTTTATATTAGAGATTTTCATGGTTTTTACACTTTAGAGCTTTAAAAAAAGTATAAACCACAAATTTTTAGAGACTAGTGGAAAAAAAATTGAAATTTGATAGTAATTGGGCCCTTAAGAGTAGTAAATCCCTTGTATGTAAAAGACATTAGGGAGGTTATTTATTAATTAATAATTAATCACATTTTTTATATTAAAACAAAGTCCACCTAACTCCCATCCATGAATTGAGCTAATTTATCAATAATTCTTCTTGAAATAGTAGGAGCAAAAAACTTTGCAACAAATCAATTAGAATTGTTCCAAAAACTCAACTTTATTGAATTGACAAAACCCTGACTTTATCAGATTATCCAGCACAGATCACGATGTCTGCCATTCACTTCCACATGACCTCGACAGGTTTGAGATGGATTATTTTCGGATTTGGATTTTTAGCAGCTTTGGGGTATAATGAAGCTCTAAAAATTTGAGTTTTGTTTCCTTTAAAAATTTAAATTTTCCCCTTTAAAAACTCGACCAGAAAAGTTTGAAGGGAATGAGAATACAGTTGTCTTGCAGTTCTGGTGCCTGGAATGTTTATTTATAGATAAGAAATGTATTAATAAATATGCAAGGAATGGAAATTAAAACATGTTCTTCACATTTCTTGAATTATAATATTCCATTTGCATGGACAATGCAGTTGTTGGGGCTAAACGGAGTATACCCACTCATGATGGTATCAGAATAGTTTTAGGTTGACTTTCCTGTTCCCAATAACATTTAATATATCAACTTATGATATAGAAAAATAGACATCTAATAGACATCTAAACCTGTTTATTTTACCAGTCAAGTAATGGCTGTTAGAAATGTGTGTTAATATATATACTAAGTTACAAGGTGATTAAAGTATGCACATTTACAAGCGACACAGAAATGAGACATAAAAATATTAGTTTTATAAAAAAATAATAGGCAGAAGGTAATCCAGAAACTAAAAAAAATACCATGCAGTACTTTCTTTTTGTGAATAGAATTTTAAATAATAGTGTCTCTCAAATAAATGTTTTTGTATTGTTAGTGTAATTATTTCCCCACACTATGGTCTATGCACTTTTTCACTTTTTTGCATAGTCTGTAGTTTTGTTCACACAGTTCTTACTCCCTCATACAAACACGGAGGGGATCTTTCTTTAGCTGTTTGTTTTGCCCATTGATACAAAGCCACTGCCAGCATTGTTCTAATTTCCTGAAAATGCAATCAGAAAGTGCAGTCACCATAAATTGCTTTCATGATACAACAAGTGTCGGAGGGTTTTTGTAACCTTTTGAAACAAGAAATCTGATGACAATGCATTGTTGTTCTATGTATATATTCTTTGTACCAAGTTGGTATTATCAACCGAATCGTGGTAAACAGGAAAGAAAAGGAGAGCGGTATTGTAATGTGTTACATCTTTGTTAACATGCATAACTTTAATAGTTATTTTGTTGCTCCAAGCAAGACTAGTAATAAAGCCTACTAGTGTTATATAATAATAGCAAAGAGAAATTTATCTTGTTGTGTGTTTCATTTCAAAAAAGGCAAACTGATATGCAATATATTTAAAAGATTGAATAAAAAAACAGACATACATCAGGCATTGGTTTGGTGTGCTAGATGTAGAGAAGTTGTTAGAGGCATATACAGTAGATGGTAACATTTGGGGCATGTCTTTAAAGGCAGAGTAGCCACATGCCTCAGAAATTCAACATACTGTATATAAACATAGCAAAAAAATACAGTTAACACACTTATCAGATATTCTTTATAGATAACAATTTGGCTGTTCCTAGTACTGCTCAAATTCTGGCTATTAGATAGGAGACCATCACGAAATGGTGGTTGAAGGCAAGAGATGTAAAAGAGCAATATTTACTTGTAGATATATATTCCAGTTTTGTAAGATTATTTAATATGCCACTTAATATGATATAAACTACCTGTTGCTCAAGTATTCATTTTAGGGGTATAGTTTTCCTTTAATTACATGTTTTATCATTGTGTATTTATTTGGTTCTGTAGTTTTTCAGTGGATAATATTTTCAGTGATATGCAATATCACGGGTTCAATGAGCCAATTTCTGTAGACTGCTGAATTCCAGTAGGGTCTCTCCATTATTTATTTTCTTACATCTATGGAGTTAAATGTCCAAGCAGCTATTTTTGTGACAGTGGTTTCATTCTTCCAGATCATTTGCTCCTTGAAGAGCTTTTCCCTTTTGGGAATCATAGAGTGGTTAAGGTTGAGGTCAGGGACATGTCTTTCCTTTGTTATTTATTTGCGCATTAGTTTAGCATTAAATGAGTGAGTTAATCAGTGTCTAAAATAGGAAGTTATGTTAGGGGAAGCTGAGTTAATTGAACACTGTGGCAGTGGGTCATGCTGCATAAACATAAAGAGCTGGTTTTTTGCTTCTGTTAAACTAAAATTATATAGTGCCTCAACAAATGTGCACTTTGCTTCAGTGTCACTTAGAGACCGTATTTTCTTCATCTTCTTGTTCCCACACTATTGGCTTGAGGGATCCATTATAATGTGATAAAACACACCAATACCAAGTGTGACTTAATAAGAGTAGTCAAACAGGATAAATTCTAAAGAAATGCAGGTATGGGATCCATTTTGCAGAAACTTCAGAATTACAGGAAAGCCACCTTCCTTAGCGTCCCTTTAAGCAAATAATAAAAATGTATTTGAATAGTTTCCTTTTTTTCTTGTTAATAATAAAATTATTTGATGGTAACAAAACCGAATGGATGCATATTGGTGGCAAAATAAAACCGTTGGGTTTAAACATAAATGTTTTTAGTGCTTTTTAATAGACTTAAGGTGTGGTTATCCAAACCACATAAAATACTTATCTGGAAAACCCCATTTCTCATGCATTCATAATATAATAGAACCCATGTAATGCATACATGGAAGACATAATAGATACCTGAAATACATGAAAATATGCTAATCTAAACTCACTGGCAAATTCGGTTGACATCAGAAAAGGTGTTTATTGCTACAGTTTGTCTGAAATACAGCTACAAGTCAACTGCACTAATGCCAATATTGTTCCATTCTTCCTGAAAGAGAACTTTAAGATCTTTGATATCGAAAACAGAGAGGGTGGCAGTCAAAAGGTTAACTGCAAGTAACTTTGTCTGTTAGCTTAGAGGATCACTGGTGTACCTGATTGCTAACAGGTAAGCAACTTGATATAGGCAAGGCTATGATTGGTTAAAAGGACAGAACTTTGGTCAGGTGGTAACAGTGAACCCCCCTTATATAAGCAGGTCCCCAGGGGGGTGTACTTACCATTAGCGAATTGGGTCCCTAAAATACTTGGAGCATGGAGAGCTTCATGACAGCAACAACTGAGTGGTAACAAACCGCCCACCCTTCCCTAAAAGAAAATCATTTTTAATTGTATTAAAAATATTTTAAATGTTTGCCTTAAAAGGCCTGTATGCATCTGATGGGGTTCATATTGTTAATGAAGGTTTGCAAAGCTCAATTGAAATGGCAATGGCACAAGATGGGGTGAGCAAAGACAAATGAAGATGTTGTCTTTGATATGGAGGAAGTTTCTGTTTTGAAAGAGATTAATGTATAATTTTCAACTGATTCTGGATGGTAGCAGGGAAGACGTTTTAAATATTGTCAAAATGGCTTGAGAACAAGGATACCAGGCTAGCTGGCAGAGACATAAATATTTCCGGGGATTGTACATTTAAAGATTTACTCATGACTTAATAAATTAGGCTGCAGCCTTTTCCTACAATAAAGTGGTATGTGGTGTATTTATTTTGGTATCCGGTACTGCTTACCATCCCAGCATTTGTGTTTCTGTGTGTAGTTAAAACTACTTTATTCTAAAAACTCATTGCCATCTTTAAGGGGCCTATTTATTAACCCTCAAATTTTTATGGTCGAGTTTTTAAAGGGGAAAAACTTAAAATTTTCGAGATTGATTATGCTCCAAAGTTCTAAACAATTAAAATGCAATTTAATCATACTCAGAAATAGAAAAACTGCAGCCACATGCCTCCACCTGGTCAACTACAGGGACCTGAAATGTGCAAAATATACTGTAGAATCAGCAGACAATACTACCTCCCTCAATTTTCCATCTTTGAATAGAATGGAATGAATAGTTAAACTGTATCACACTCAGAGGCTCTGCAGATATAGTATATCACCCACGTGTCACAAGCATATCATCTATACATATCATCTGTACTGTCATTTTAGGGAAGGTTTTGACAAAAGATATCCATATCAATTTGAGTTGGTGCTTGTCAATATATAACAAAGGTGATTGACATAATCAATCAAATCTACTGTACCTTATTTTTCTTGATCCAGATATAGAAGAAGAAAGTAAACTTTATAAAAAAGAAAAGAAGAGATTTAAAAAAGTGGGTGACATTTAGAAAAGCAGTATTGGATTAAACATTTCACTAGACTCTTGTTTTATTTACAGTTCCTTGCGGTTGTTGGATATCCCAAGACTTTTGATTTTAGAGTAGCACAGAGAGGGCAAAAGTACAAAAGATGTTTTATGTTGTTGGATATTTTTCAGATGCTGAGATTTTGATAATACAGCTATGAAAGGACTGAACATCCTGATGTTTTCTGTCTTCCACAGTCATACTAGGGCCCCAACCTTCCTGGATCTGTTACCAACCTATAAGCAATATTAGCTGTTAGATATATAGTATAGTATAGCTACATATAGTAGTAAGGGGTAGTCATATAGTAATCATCAACAGATGTCTTAAAAATGTAAAGATATTAACACCAACATTTCTGTACAGGTCAGCAACATACTGCCCAATATCTGACTAGAGTCAGGCAGAAATGTCTGTTTTCCAGAAGCCCAAAATTTGATTTAGTTGAAAATTCTTACTGCTGGAAATACTCTAGAAACTCCATTCATCTCCAGTTACAGAAGACAATTTTTCCTTGAAGCCTGCCTAAAGCTTTGCATAAAGCACGTGAGATATGAACAGTATTCTGCTTTTTTTTTTATAATTTAACCACACACTGTCATATATTCAACTTTTGTTCTCTGGTAAAAATTCAGTTGCACGGCAGGAGATCCATATTCTGCAGTAATTAAATTAGAACCTGTAAAGTAAAATCACTGCGTAAAAAAAATATAGCATGTAAAATTTAAGACAGTAATTCATCACTTCTTGTTGTATAATTTGTAGAATAATAATCTATAGTAGTAAAGTCATTGTTAGGGTGCCCTTCTGCCTTCTTAAGTGCCATCCACCTCAGTTGCAAGGCGTTGTATTTAAATGTGAAGAAATGTGTGTACAGAACAGTATCCTTATTTATATTTTATTCAATAATATTCTGTACCACCATCTGACTATAAAACCCCACCAATTGCAGGGAGTTCTGTAGGGACCCATAAGGTTAAGTTCCCCTATGGTCTAAAAATCCCACATGGTTGGAAACCCCCTGGTGTGGCCAGGTAAGTGCTGGGCCTAAATTGGATATGGGAGGGGGAGTGAGTACATTTCCCCAGTGCAGTATACCTTGCAAGATTCAAGACCAGAAGATATCAATGTTGAGTAATTTCTTCAAGGGATGGTGAGGCCCTTGGAGGACTTGGTACAGGTCCCCAAGCGTTGTGAGCTCAACCACGGAAGCTCGGAGGCAGTGAAGAGACTGATAGAAGTTGCCTGTGGAGAGATTTCAGTAAAGAGGGTTTAGTTGTGCTCCCAAAGCAAGTCCTGCCTAAGCGAGGGTATTGCAAATCTCCAGCATGTGTCCCCTGTGAGAGCACAGTCTGTGCTGTCTATGTGCCTGCTACTTGGGAACAGCTGCCTCTGTCCAAGATGAGAGGTATTTTGGAAGTGAGCACTACCTGGGGAAAATTAAGAGCTCTTGGGGGAAAGGGACCATGACTGTTTTTATCTACCCAGAGTGGTGTGTGGGACTGTGCATGGTAAAGACTGTGCCAGGGGTTGGACTACCACATGGGTTCCCCAGGGCAGGGGTGATTTTGGTATTGGTATTGTAACTGCCTTTTTCTTTTTCTCTACTTTCTTTATTCTTATATAAAGTTTTATATGTTTGCTGCACGTGTGTATAATTATTGTTTCCTTGTGTGGCACCAGTTGGTGCAACCCCGGACGAGGCACTGCCATTAAGAAAAATTCCCAGTAACCTTTTCATTCAGCAAATGGGATTTAGGCCCTGTATTTGGTAAGAGACATTATGTATATTTAAGAGCTACATCCTAAAACAAGAGGTATCAAAATAGGGTTACAGTTACATACCACTGAAAGCTGAAAAAGTTTCTTGAAGGAGTGGCTAAATATTTATAAAAAATCTCAGCCCTCAATGATAGTCCTGCCATTTATACTTACCAATGCTAAACTCATAAGAAACATTTTTGTTTCCATGTTTGGGCCAGGGAACAAAAACTAGAAGCAACATCAAGGAAAGTCCTGGAGCTATAAGCACAGGGGCTGCATGACAAAGGATCCAAATGACCTGCAGCCAGATTAAACTGGTTTATGTTTAGAGATCATGTTTACAGATCAATTGCAAACTCCCTGAACAGTTATGTCCCATATGGGTACTCTTAGGGGGAAATTCACTAAGATCTGAAAATTCACTAGCGTTAGCTTCGCTAGCGTTCGCTGGACTTCGCCAGGCGAATTTTCGCCAGCGCTACGCAAATTCACTAAAGTGCGAAGTTACACTCAGGTCGGCGAATGGTAGCGTAGTTGCGCTAGTGTTACTTCACCAGGCAAAGCGCAGTTATGCTAGCGATGCCTAATTTGCATACGGCGGGAACTTAAGCGTATAATAGAAGTATATGTTACAGCCACTACATTACACTACAGAAGCCCAGGAAACCTTTAATAAATAAAATAAAGTTGTACTATTGGCCCTACATGTGCCCCCTGTATAGTTGTGTTGCCATATGTTAGGAAATGTAGGGGGGAAGGAGGGTAACCCCCCCCCAAAAAAAATAATCTTTTTCAGACTATCACTCTACACTCCAGCATTTTTTTGGGACATAGAAATATTTTCCATTTTTTTTTCAATCTCCTATCTATTGTATTGAACTTCGCCTGGTCTGACCAGGTGAAGTAAAGTCTAGCGTAAGTGGTAACGTTCAGTAAAATTTTGATCTTAGTGAAATTGCATAATAATGATCCTTCGTCAGTGCACAACTTCACCTAGCGTAAGGGTGAGAAGTTGTGCAATTCTATCTACTTCGCTAGCAAAAATTCGCCAGAGTCAATGTTAGTGAATTTCCGAAGTTGCGAAATGACGTCACGCTGGCGAATTAGCGCTAGCGTTAGACGCTTCGCGCTTTAGTGAGTTTGGGCCTTAAAGTCTGTGACTAATTCAGAGTTAGAGAGCTGAAAAGCAAGAAGTTGTGTTTGATTCTGCCTTATGGATTACATTTTTGGCTAAGTAACTATGTTGGATTTTATTTTGCACAGCCTATCTATTTACCCAGTTTCTTTACACAGAACTGTGCATTTAAGGCAGTGATAATCTGTGCTGGGGGCAGAGAAAAAATACGGAATGTTATGTCAGGGGAAGAAGCAGTTCACTTCCTTATCTTCTGAGCAGGCAAAAATATCCCACCCACCCTCCACCTTTTTGCATATTTTGTGAAATGTCATTCGTTCTTCTGTAAGGGGCACTCACCTTGGTGGACCAGTGGGCCGGCGGGGACAACCATCGCTTGGTGCTTCCATCTTGGATTCTAGTAATGCTCTGCCTTAGGGTGTGCGCAGCGCGCACTTCCAGCTTTTCTGCCAGTGCATTGCATGAAATTCAAAAATATTTAAAGGGACTTTGTATTTAAAATGGTTGCCCTTTCTTAGGTCCATCCTTGTGAATTCCTGGATGTGATCCCTGATTACCCTGTTATTCTGATACCTGTTTTGACCCCTGCGTGCCTGACTCTTCTTGACTTCTGTGATCCTGACCTCTACCAGTTATCTGAATATTCTGAGATTTGTTATCCGACCTGTGCCTGTTTTGACCCCTCTGATTGATCTCCCGGTTGTGACCCTTGCCTGTCTGACTCTGCTTGAATTCTGCCCGCACCGACCCGGCCTGGTTTGACAAAATTTTCTGCCTGCTCCTTGAACTGTGACCTTTGGCCCAAAAAGACTTTGCTAACAATTCGTCCAGAACCCTTAGCTTGGCTCCCCTCTTTAATAAGACTTGGCGGCATCCAATTAGCCCCTCCCGAGGTGAAAGGCAGCTTTTATAGGCGGAAGCAAGATCTGAGACCAGGGAGCCTAGCATTGGTTCAGGATTCTGGGTGCTGATTGTGACATCTTCTATATGTTCTCATATTATCAATACCTGGATGTGGATGTTTTCCTGCATGCGTCGTTATATTGTGGTTTCTGTACCTTTATAAAATATAAACATGAGAGTCTGCATTGAATTATTCATGTTAAATGATTGTTACATGCTTGATCCAGGGAATGTTTCCAATCACCACTGGGAGTCAGAAAGGAATTTTGTCCCTCTTGAGGCAGCTTCAGAATGGGGTTCTTTGCCTTCCTCTGGATCATAACTGTGGATCTATAATAATGAATTTTAAGTTTTAACTTGACACAGCAGTGGTAGGAACTTGCACAGGTAAATTTAGAAGAGGGAGAAAGGAGGTACTCTCCTGTGACTGCACGGAGGGTTGATTGATGCAGACACTACTACTGTGCTAGGTGACAGCCTGCTTGGATTTCTATCATTGAGACACTGCAGATTCAGGAGCAGCAGCAGGGCTGAAAATATCTGAAATTCTGCCTTTAGAATATTGCCTTGAGGTGAGGCTGGTGAGGTCCTACTTATTTGATAAAATGTGAATAAATGTTGTGGCCATTTTACCCAATTTCTAGCTCCTGGTGTTTCATTTAGGTACTGTATGTGACATTGGGGTTCAGTGGGATGGCTAAAAGCAAAGTGTCAATTGAGGAGACCCCTTGTCATTATCATGCTTTTGAGAGCATTTTCAATGTCTACCTAAATTTGTGGTTAATGAAATGAATGAAATAGGCTAAACTACAGTATTACTAGGATAATTCTTCTGTGCATCCTAAGTGATGGACAAAACATAGTTGTTTGCGAAATCATGGACCATAGACTGAAATGGACAAACCTTGGAAGCCCATTGGGATTTTATTTTTCATTGATAAAGCTTTGTTTACAAATGATTTTCTGTCTCTCTGAATATTATTATATCACAGTAAATGTTGTTTTCTCTCGGTATTCTACTTGCAGCTGTGTGACCCTATAGCACAGTATGTATCCCTGCTGCTACTATGGCTTATTAACAGTGAGAGCACAATTAGGCCTAGTGTTTCCTGAGCTCTAACATAGGTTAATAGCAATCATGCAAGGCACTTTAAACCCTTCAAGCACTAATAGCAGGTATTTAACAGGGGCTGTCAGCTTTTATGGTAGTTTTAATGACAGAGAACATATTATCATAACAAGGTGCTTATTTTTTGTCATTCCTTTTATTTAATCTATGAGCTGGACGATGAATAAATAATTGTAATTAAGAATAATTGGGGACCTTAAAATATTGATGGGTAAGGTACAGTATGCTTGCCCCTTTTATGTTTGTGTTCGATTACCTACATCTACTATATGCTATATATGGAAATGATGAGAATGGTTAGAAGAGACTGTGAATAATAAAAAAAATCTGTTTACTGACATAAGATCACTTTTGTTTTTGTTTTGTAGCTCTGGGATCAATTAACCAAATGTGTCTATCCATGGGCCCAATGAATCAATTTAATCAAAATTTTAATTTCTGGTAATCCTGATTTCTAGATAAAAATGTGATAAATCTTGCCCTTATTTGTGTAAAGAACTCACCCTGGTGGTTTTAGGGGGTGAATGATCGAATTCAAATTATTCCCAGGGTATAGGTGTAATAAATCTCAAATCGAGTTTTAATAATTCAAATTTGAGAGTTTTTACCAAAAAATAAATTGAAATTTTTTAATTTGATTTTACTAATCGACAATAAATCTGCCTCTTTCTGTAGAAATGCCTGGTACATACACCTTGACAACTAATAAAATTGTGTAAAAAAAAACAGCAACAAAATATACCAATCGTCGCCAAGGCTTCAATGTGTAAATCATGGTGTATTTATCAAGCTGTATATTTATATTCGGTCAACGCATACCTCTATGTAAAAATCTGGTGTAAATGGTAGTGATGGGCGAATCTATCCTGTTTCGCTTCGCCGAAAAATTTGCGAATTTCCAGCGAAATTCGCGAATTGGCAAACATTTTGCAAAATTCGCGCCTGATGAATAAATTCGCCCATCACTAGTAAATGGAAGCAGGCATTGAGGAAAATATGGTGCTATAAAGGAAAGCCGTAAATCCATCACATTTTTTTCAGTGTTTTGTTTTCCGTGAGAACTTACTAGATGATTTCATTTATCCCATCATCTTTAAAAGAATAGTTCAGTGTAAAAAGAAAAACAGTGTAAATGGGTAGGCTGTGCAAAATAAAACATGTTTCTAATATAGTTAGTTAGCCAAAAATGTAATTTACAGTATAAAAGCTGGAGTTCTAACATAAAGAACACAACTTCCTGCTTTTCAGCTCTCTAACTCTGAGTTAGTCAGCGACTTGAAGGGGGGGCCACATGGGACATAACTGTTCAGTGAGTTTGCAATTGAAAACATTCAGCTCAGATTCAAAAGCAACAGTTATGTGCCCCCCTCATGTCTCTGATTGGTTACTGCCTGGTAACCAATCAGTGGAAACCAAGAGAGCTGAAAAGCAGGAAGTAGTGTTCTGGCTATTATGTTAGACATCCAGTCACTCCAGCTTTTATACATTACATTTTTACACAGTTTTTAATTTTTATAATGAACAATTCCTTTAAAGGGTTATACAAGGTCTGAATTGGTGTATAATCCAACATTTGAATAGTATAAAACAAAACATCCACCTTGATAAATTCATTTATTTTACACAGATTTTTAGTTTTACACATTTATTTTCATCATTCCCAGTAACGTGTTGACTTTTCATTTGTGTGATTGTTTATCTTTCAGAGATATTAACTGTATGTTTCACTGGATTGCAGCATGTATTTGTGCATGTTAGTGTGTGTTGCATATTCATGTGGCATTCTGTACAAATATTGCAGATGTCTATCTTATTATGTTTCTATTCAAACTATTATATGACTCAATATATATCTACATTTTCATGCTCTAGATGTATATTGTACTGTATTTGCAGAAATCAGTGCTGCCTCTCAGTATGCATTATTGCTTATATCGAGTTGATGAATGTACCGAGAACTAAACTTGTTTTTTTTGGAAGCACAAATTGCAAGGTTAGCTTTTTGTTGAAAATTCAAATGTAATTATGACATTTTATTCAACATTTTTTAATAGGGTCTAATTGACATGGTAAATAAATGTGATTAATTTGCATTACATTTGCTTTGCCGCGAAGCAAATTCAGCTGTAAATCTGACTTCTAATTCTGTCTACTCAGACAGTGGAACATTTGAGCAGTCATCTGTTCAAATTAAAAAACAACCTACCAAAGCTTTGGTCCAATGTCGCATGCCTAGGGAGCCAGCATATTCTGAGTAGCTCTTCATAAGCTCTAGTTCTTTAGGCACCTGGCCTTTAAGTCCTCAATACCTGCAACCACATTTTTCCTTCATCACTTACATAAACAAATACAGCCCATAAGAGAGCTCCTGTAATCTAAATTGAGACAGACAACCATCACAGTTTCCAAGAATCATCATGACCAAGGTGTTACATGCACCAAATTACATTAATCAGTGAAGATCAAAGTTTATTTTTTTGCTCATAAAAGCTGCAAAATAGAACTGTAGACATCTCAAAAGTTATGTTTTGAAGAACCCTCTACTTTTACAGTAGCAGGCAGCAGAAGTATCTCAACATGGTTCCATAGGACAGATAAGATTGTTCTAACATTATAGTTTGACCTGTATTTGTACTGTATTAGCACACAAACATTCTCCACCATTTACTGATCTTGTAACCGGCTGCAAATGTTAAGAGGGCACAGGTTCATAAGGCATTATTGAAACACACTGGAAGGTGTAAACAGCATGGAACCCTATTATCTATAGGGGAAGCAGACCCTGCAGCCACAGAGGAATCTTGATGTATAAGCGGCACCATGAGGTCTTACTTAATGAACAATTTCAATATATATATGGGTAAAACAGGACAACCTCTGGATATTTTGGGGGCCCTATACTAAAACTAGTAACACCACTGCTATAATCCCATGAATTATATGCAGTGGCTTGCAAAAGTATTCAGATCCTTGAATATATATATATATACAGGTAAGGGACCAGAATACTCAGGCCCTGGTTTTTTTCCTGGGTAAGGGGTATTTCTGTAATTCTGGATCTCTATAACTTAGGGATTCTGCCATGACTTTTATGGTGTAGTTTTTAAATTATAAATTACACTGTCTGCATTACAAATAATTCACTCTACCATATAAAATTGTATTCCTGGACCATTAAGTGTATTTTTTAGTTGTAATATAGGTGTGTAGACAGCCATCTCAGGTCATTTTGGCTGATCCTGTGTTTTCAGAAAGAATCAGCACTTCACGATGGAACTGCTTTCAGTTATTGTTATTGTTTCTCCAGTTCAAAGTAACTGTAGGAGTCAAAGAGTGACTGAAGTTTATCAGAGCACAAGTCACGATTGGAGGCTAGTGATGGGCGAATTTATTCGCCAGGCGGGAATTTGCGGCAAATTCCCATGAATAAATTTGCGAAATGCCAGCGAAAAATCCCCTGCCGAAAATTCGCTGGCGTCAAAAAAAACACGACGCAATTTTGCAATAAAACATGTTTCCCTCTGACAGAATCCCTCTAAGTTTACTCAAAAACATTTTAAACATTAATTAAACCAAATAGAATTGTTTTGCCTCCAATAAGGATTCATTCCCCCATATGTAATATAAGGCACTAAGTTTGCCTAGGAGCAGTAACCCATGGCATCCAATAAGATGCTTGCATTTAAACAGGTGACTAGTAAACGCTACCTTCTGATTGGTTGCTATGGGTTACTGCCCCTGGGCAAACTTAGTGCCTTTAATTACATAACCCCAATTATATCTTAGTTGTGATCAGACACCCTAAGACCATTCACGAAAAGCCAATGCTTTGGGCATAGAAAACATCCCAGTCGCTATGTTTCTATGTAATATGTACTGTACAGTTGTAAGGTAATAAAGCACAGCATCTGAATGACACACATACTGTATTAAGCAGAGTCAGGGGGTAAGATGAAGGACATCTAAGTGCCTACCCCTACACCTGCACCTGCCGTGTGCATGGTGGTGATAGGATGCAAATGGCAGCTTGTGTCTGATTATTGCACTTTGCACCCTTACAGCCATTTGAAAAATAAACCCTAGCATGTTTTCTGTACTAATGCACAGCAAGACTCTGTAGTATTTAAATAACCTAATATATTTTTTTCATATATTCTGTCTTCATTCTCAGTCTCTGGTACAGTGGTATTATTTCCCTTTCATACATGATACTGTAATTGCATTGGTTAAGTGGAGACAGCCCAGTTTCGTTTGAACTGATGAGATATAATAGTAGAGAGAAGTTTCCATGGAAACTGACCAAACTAGAGGTTGCTAAGGGTCACTTAGCAATTGTAGTGAGTGGCGGGAAGATGATCCAATCAGAGCTATAATAAGCACAGAAAGTGTCAAAGCATATAGAACACAGCAAACAAATTAGCCTTTTTTTGTACATCGTCCACAGATATTTAAATGTTAATGTTTTCTTACAAACCTTTATCTGTGTGCTCAGTAAATTTTTGGAAGCCGTTTTAAAGGAATGAATTTGGAAGCTATTATAAGCACATTTAGTGGAAGTCTTTTTAGACACTATTTACAGATCTATATTGGCGTTATAAGAACTAATAGAGACTGAAGGATGGGAGGGAGATGTGGTGAAAAAGAAGCCATGAATTATTTGTTCTTACTGTTTTTGGTTTTCTTTATTGAACCCCTGCACATATTACATCCTGATGCTCTCAAGTATTTTGTATATATTAAATATGTGCCTACATAAAACTGCTATAAAATGCATTATGAGTATTTATAGGAGTAAGTGCTTTTCTTGAAGCAGGAACTCATTTGGCATGTATTTGCAGCAGGACTAGTTGTTTTACTACAAGATTTGCTTTTTATCTCCCAGCTGGATGAAGAAGCCTTTACTCTCTGTATCTGCACATGCTTAATTTTGTTACGTAAAGCAATTATATTTTTGCAATGGCTTAATATAGCATAAAATAACTCAAAATGTTGGCCCAAAGAAGGTGATGTACCTTTGTTCTAGAACAATTTTTCCAACCACTAATACCCTTCAGTCCTTTGTAGAAATACTTTGAAGACCATATTTGGCCCTCAGGTCCCCATATGGACAGCTCTGCTCCAAATGATTACTTAAATGCATAAATTATGTTTTTCCTCTCTAATATTTCCATTCTCTGGATGCTAAATTTGTGTGCCATAAACCAATTAGTTCTTGGAAAGTCAGTTAAGGATTTTGCTGTTTAGGACAGCTGTGTCCAAGAGGCAGACATGTACACGGGATAAGGCTTGCCACAAGAAACAAGTGTGAAATAGAGTCTTTGGCAGGTGGGAAGACCCTGTCAACGGCTGCTGTCTTCCATGATTAAGTTCAACTATAGTTTACGGGAATTGGAGAGAGATGTATAAACAAGACAAATATTGGAGCATGAACAAACAGAAGTGGTATTTTCACACTAGAGCTTTCTGCATTCTGAACAAAAACAAAATTTCTAGTGCACAACAACCACTGTCATCTTGTTGTGGAGGGGAAGCACATGGAATTTTGCTAAATAACCACTTCAATGGACAGTTTGATCTAATTTTGTGATTGGCCAGCATTTAGCTTGACAAAGGGTCAATGTATAGGCAAAAACTAATAAATGTGGTGCAGGGTGTCCAACTAGAAAAAATAGAAATGAAGGAAGAATCTCACAGTTCAGCTCAATCTGAGGTGTATGCTTTAAAATGAAAAATTGTAGTGTGAGATTCCCAAAAAGCAAAACAGTTATAGTTAAAAGTTTCATAATATTTAAGGACATATAGAGAAAGTCTAGTCGTGCCTGTTGGGGTAATTTCTCACAAGCCTATGAGTAAGTCCATGGCCTGTAAAAGTTGTGACCTGTGAAGGTGAACAAAGAAGTACTTGCACCCTATATGCAAGGAATTTGGGGAAGGTGCTGACTTCTAGTCTGAATTTCACAAAACCCTCATATACATTGTTCCTTTTGGATATGCACATGCTCTTGACCTTTATAAAGACTTTAACATCAGAACATCTAAATTTCAGTTTTCCACTATGAATTTAAGTCAATCCAATGGCCCAGAGAGGCAGATATTGATGCCACACTGTATGCATACCTAAAGTGTACGAAAAAAATTAAATCTGCTGTATCTGCTTCGTCAGTGCTTTATCAATGGCAAGTATAAAGAAAATAAATGATACATTTCAAAAATAGAGAAACAATTTATTGTTTTAAGCATTTCTTATTGACTGCTGCATTTTGTGCTTAAAGAAACAGCAGTTTGTCAGATGTAAGCACCATGTGTACTGCCTGCTGGGCCCACATTTTGAGCAATTCATGAGCTTAATACTTGTTGGACCAGACCTAACACTTTCTCATGAGCAGGTGGACCCACAGTATTGCCCACATGTGGAACTAGCTTAAAGTCTTTGCAAATGCCAGCATTAATTTTACTGCTGCTTATTGTTCGGTAGTTAGTTTTTTTTCCCCTCCATGGTAGTTTGTACCTTTTGCAAACAGGTATATTTAAGGCAGTTTTTAACATTCTGCTTTCAACTACTGAGCAAGCAAATTGAACATTATGATAAACATCACATTACTTATTGATAAGCATGATAAAATGCTGTATAAGATGGATGGCATCCCTTATAATTGTATAAAATCCATTCCAAGCTACTTAAGCATAAAACAAAAAAAAAGAAACATCAGGAACTATATACTGAGTAAGAAAAGCAGTGCTCCTTTGTGTCAAGCTGACCATAAATAAAAGCAATTTTTGCTACACCTCACACAAAATAATACATACAAAAATACTTACAAAAATATTTATCACAAGAAATAAGTGCATAATAATGATGTGTAATTACATACAACTTTAGATCCAACATTCCTTGTTGTGGGTGCATTCACTCACAGAGATACGGGGAGCAATTCCGAGCATTATTCACAATGTCTTTTATACTCAAAATGCACCATTCTTTCTGAGAATTTTGGCATCATTGTGGATGCAAAAGGATTATTCACTTGTTGCAAAAGCACTGTGCCTACTTTAATTATGTCCAGTTTGCCAAAATGGACACAACTGTGCATGCATTCTGTGGCAAATATGATTAAATCTAATGTCCATCAGGCTTCATTTACATTGTTTACTGGGTGAGTGACATTTGTACTGCTGTTTCCAGTCAGTCCTACATTCTTTCATGGGGTATGCTAACTTTTATGGAAGATTGTGGTACCCATCATAACCCACGTCCGAAGAAGGAAACTAAAGTCTCATTGTCAACAGCAGTTCAGGTTGCTTTTGATATGATTAAACAAGACTTCTCTTCCACTTCTGTTGTGGTTCAACCTGACAATACAGTACCTGTCTCTTCATTTTGGAAATAGATGTTGCTGATGTTGGGTCGACATACACATTTTAAAGGTGCTTTACATGCTTGTGCTATTTCTCTCATACATTTCTTTCTGCAGATCTGTAGTACATTTCTTCAGTATACAGACTCAACCCTTTCCACTACAGATTTAATCTTATAACACTAAAGCTGAGACTTTGTTCATGTCTTGTTCTTCAGAAAATCTGTGAGCTCCCACTCCTGTTCTCCTCCTAATCATATTGGTGCTCCAGTGGCTGTGTCTTTCCTGTCATTCTATTTTCCTAACTCCTCAACTAATTGTCTACCGGAAAAGATTTTTATTCCTGCCTCAATGGTTTCTCAAATTCTTCTGTGGGCACAGTCATCCAGATTGGTATTAAAGAGACTATTGATTTTGTTTCCAGATATTGTTAGTGACCTTTTCTTATTCATGATGTCACCAGTTTGATACCTCATGCATGATTTATGCTCAACAGAGGATTTAAAGAACTATACCTCTGGACGTTTGCTGTTTTTACCTCTGAGTTCTCTGAGATGACTAACAGTCATTTCTGGCATGCTTTTGAATCATTCTCTTGAATAATTTGTCCATGGCAGTTTGTTCATTACAACCTCAAGCAAAAATCCCTGGATTTTCCCCATTCTTATGTGTTGATAGAAATTATCCTTTTGTTCTTCCTTATTTTATCTTCAGAGCTTATGTTCCTGATGCCGAGATAATGATTTGTGATTTTGAAGACTTATGGGCTAGTGTTCATGTAGTCTTATCAAAAGCCTGCTAACAAGCCACTGCTACAGTCCCTCCTTCAAAGTGGCAAACTCAGTCTGAAAATAAACATTCAAATTCATCAGCCTTCTGCCAATGTGGGTCCACATTTTATATTGCAACTAAGCATAAATAGAAAAAATTAGCGAAACGAGACGCGGCATGTTTTTGACGTGCGTCGCGTTGTTTCCGTCACGTTGCGTCGTTTTCGCGTCAAAAACGACGAGCAACTCATTTTTTGGTGAATTTATTCGCCGGCTGCGAATCGCGGGAATTCGCAGTGAATTCGCTCCTGGCGAATAAATTCGCCCATCACTAAGCATAAACCTGCTACGTATTTGTATACTTTTGCAGATTTTGATTCTGGTTAATTGGAAAGGGGTTGGTCCTGAGGAGAGAACTTGGGTTAATTCTAAAGATATGAATACTACCCATTTGATAAACTTTTTGACAAGCACCCTAAAGGTTCTCTTGAAGGTGCTTTTTTAGTTACAAAAAAGTTTCAAACATTTGTCTCCTACTAAGATATACCAGGTATTCTGTATTACAATGTGTGCCAAACTGTCCAGATATGAAAGCTTGGCAAAATATAAAAGCACACATCTTAGGTATTTATATAAATTAAAAAATATTGTAATTTTTGAAAGTTGCCCCTGTGGATATGAAAATAATAAGAAGAAGTTGTGCCATATATTTTATCATTACATTGCCAAAACCTTCATACATCACATAAAGCACAAAGAAAGTGTAGTATGAAGTGTTGAAGAAATGGTGTCCAACTGTCTCCTTAGTGAATGAATAAACCCAACCAATGCCCTATGCGGTGATATTGTGATCTTTTATTTATAAATAGACAACAATTCTTAGCAACAGGAAACAAACCTAGATAGATTTATGAAAATATAAATAAGATACCATAGTAAGAAGGCACAAAGAGTCCTGCCTTCACAGACTGTGTGAAAAGTATTCAAATGTAGAAGTTGCCAAAGAACTATAGAAGTGCCTGCAGGTACATTGAGGGCACAGGCAGAGGCAAGAACTAGATGCTAAATTTGTTTTGTACTGCAAGATGTGCTGGGTTCTTAAATTACTATTTCTCAAAGTCAAAAAGTCCATTCTGGTACAGTAAAAAAAGTACCTGGTGGTCTAGTGGAGGTACAATGGAGATGCCCGTTGCATCTGTGAAGGGGACGTCCGCCATGTCCTCTTGCTTGCATGCCGATGTGCATTCTGCATTGAAAATACTTGCACACTCACCACTCCAGGTTTAACATGCGGCGGAGACTTGGGAAAATATTCATTGCCAAATGTAAAGGTCTATTCGTAGTTCCTGGGTGTGATTTCTGTTTACTTCTGAGTTGTCTCACCCTGCCTGATCTTGGCCAAGTCCTGTAAGCTGCCTGTCCCAACTTCTGCCTATTCCTTGACCACTCGTTTGGATTCCGTCTAGTCTCTATGTATTTGGTATTCTGACCTGGCTTGCAACCCGACTACGCTCTAGTCCCCCGTTACTGTACCGCTGGTCCGCCGACTAAGCTTTGTCTCCTGATTTTGTACTACGCTGTCAGGTTGGTGTTGACCGGCCTGTGATTCCAATTAAACTTCCTGTTCTCCAATTTCATACCACAAGCGGTTCACTTGCCTTCCCAGAAATTTCTCCCTGGTCCTCTCACACTAAGACCCAAGTAGCAGAAGGCTTTTCCCAAAGTAAAGGTGGCTGTTAAAGGTGGAAGACTTACAACATATGTGTATGTACATTGACTGTGACATAATGTGTATGTGTTGTCTTTGTGTTTTGCTTTGTATATCTTTTACTGGCTCAGTAGCATACAACTTCATGTTTTTCTGGTCTGTAAAGATCAAACTGCCTTTTAGATTTAGACATCTGGGGACTGAATATCTAGGGTTCAGTTTCCATGTTGAATGTCTGTTCTTTAATGTCTACAGAATCACTTACTGATTTCTGATTAAGCAAATCCTCTTGGCAGCCTGGCTATTGATATCCACCAACTGGAAAGTGACAGCTGCCCTCAGAGGTTATCTCAAGGGTCAACAGCAATAAAAGCTTTGATGCTGAAATAGCCTACTCAAAAACCACCCACCACTTAGACCTTCTGTTGGCTGCTGGGTTACCCTTTATAAGGACAATAAAATTAGTGCCCTTTAAACCCACTGACTGATGCTACCTGTACACATCTATACCACCAGAAGTTATCTGAAATCTCCTTGGCTAGCAATGAAAATGATGTAGATATTACTTACCAACTTGGGTATGTTTGTTTTCTATGAACAATAATCTTGGAAAATAATGAAAAATCTCTGTTCAGAAAATTTAAGTTAATAAAATCTAAGTTAAAAAACATGCAAGGATTCCTGGTGCATATATAACAATGTAAGACAGGTGTGCAGTGGTATACTGAGTGAAACATGCATGTGATTTAGCCCTCCTAAAGCAGAAACAAGTTGCAAAAAAACACCCATAGTCTACAAAAATGCTGCAAAAATTGCAAAAAAATACATGTTGTGTAACAAAAAAGTTTCATGAATTTTCAGCGGGACATTTGCTCATTGCTATGCAGATCTATGAATCTATCAAATAGTTGTGTACACAGACACATAGGGGAGTGATTTACAAAATTCACGTGAATAGATCGAAGTTTGATCAAATTCAATCGAATTTCGAACGTAGGATTTATTCATTTGGTCGAATATGTGAATTTTGGCAAATTCGATCATCGAATAGGGAACGGTTGAACAATTGAATAAATTCGAATAGAGTCGAATGAACGAATATTCGATCATTCGAACAGCGAAGGATTTTTTTTTAAAAGTTTATTCGGCAGATTGGACCTACCGAATTGAAATAGAAGCCTATGGGAGCACTCCCATAGGCTTCTGAGGCTAAGTCCTGATCGAATAGGATTCGTACCATCGATTTCTTCGATCGTTCGAATCGTACGGATCATTTGAATGATCAAATGATTTATTTGTTCAGTCGAATGATTTATTCGACTGATTGAATAAATTTGTATTCGATCATCGAATGATCGAATATCGAATAAAAGGTAGCCTAGAACTATTCAATTAACATTCAAAAATCGAATATCGAGTAGAAACAAATTTTTTTTGGGGAATAATAGTAAATTTGCCCCATATACTCTCCAGGCATATATTAAGAACCTCCCTTATTGTTTGCTTTTTGTTGAAGCTTGGCTGTGTTGTTAAATGGGTATCATTTACTGGCTACGTTACAGAACTTGCTACTCCACCGCATTGTATTTTTATCCGGTAAAAATACACACACAGGAACACTGGCTTTTCATGCTTTTGCTACATCCTACCAGATAAAAGCCTCAATCAGCAACAGATATAGTTTTAAGTGAAGCAAGAAACACACAATGTCCTGAGCTCTGTCTCCTTGCAAATGTGCTTTTTTGGGAGTTTTTATCTAAAATCAGAGCCTCTAATGGGAATGGAAAGCTGGAAAAATAATAACAATTTCTTTTTGTAATGTTGCGTTGGCATCTCAGCCTAGCAGGGGTCCAGACTGATCGCTGTGTGTCTGTGTGTGCCCCCATGCCCCCTGCCGTAGAGAAAACTATCAAACAACATGTTGCTTGTGATATTGTCTTCTCTTTTTTGCTAAAAACAACAATTTGAGCAAAGAAAAAAAAGAACCTTTTTGCAGGCATTCTCTAGTGAAACTGGAATGTGACCAGATATTTACTGGGGCCAGCAACTATAGCATAATAACTTACTGAATACTCATTAACCCCGCTGGGGATCACAGATTGCTACTACATTCTGAATTTTTTAAAATGTTAATAGGATTGTTCTATATATGCATGTGTACATATTATTATGCATTTATCTGTGTAACCATAGATATTATATGGTAATTTTTAAGGAGAAAACCATTAATTGGAAAGACTATGACCCCATAATATATACAGTAATTAGAACACGTTGGCTCACCAGCATGTGAAAAATCTTAGCTATATAAGAAGCCGTGCCTATGAAACCTACTCTAATAACTCTAGACACCAGTCCTCCAATACAAGCATTATAGCTGTTATCTAGAATGCTCTGGACCTCGGGTTTTCCAAATAATGTATCTTTCCATAGTTCGGATCTTCATACCTTCTACTAGATAATCATGAAAACATTAAATAAACCCAATAGGCTGGTTTTGTTTCCCGTAAGGATGTCTTAGTTGGGATCATGTACAAAAGAAAAAAAGATATTTGGATTATTTGGATAAAATGGAGTCTATGGTTGACAGCCTTTCTGTAATTTAAAGCTTTCTGGACAGGTTTCCTCTGCAATTTACACACCAACCAAATTTATTTACATTATTGTCTTTTTCTGTTAGATTACCATTAAGCAAATAGGGGAAAATGGTGTAAAATCATGGCAACATGACATGTCAAAGGGTCACAATAACAATGGAGTCCAATTAGGTATGTGTTAATCATGATGAATTAAAGCTGGTATAAAGAAATATTGTTATGCCTTATATTTAGTTTGTAAATTATTTTGAAAATCCCACATGCAAAGATTTTCTTTTGAATACTTTCTCAAAACAGATAATCAGTAAATAGAGACAATTATCAAGACAAATAGCAATCAGAGAAAGCCACCACCCTTTTCAGAAAAAAAAAATTCTGTTTTGATTTACAAGTCACAGCTTGAACAAACTTATTTACAATAATTTTTACCATAATGTCTTAAACAAAATCAGCAAAGATAAATACAGCCCTGAACAATGAATTACAGCATAGAATATCTTAAAAGTTATGGGCAAATGTGACACTTTATAATAGAGATGGACGAATCTGGGGCATTTCGCTTTGCAGAACTTTTCGCAAATTTCCTGAGAAATTCGTGAAACTGTCAAAAATTTGTGAAATAGAGCTGGTGTCCGCTTTTGGAAGCCGGTGTCCATTCGCACTGGCATCCAAAAAAATGGGTGCTGATATTGAAAAAACGGACACAGGCATTTCGCAGATTTTTTTGCCAGCTGCGAATCGCGGGAATAAATTCGCCCATCACTACTTTCTAAGAATAGCCTTTCTCCTTTTTCTACTCTACTCTAGGTTATGCATCACAATAATATACTTGGTACCAGCTAAGGATACACTGAATCCAGGATTTGTCTTGGAATTTGGCAGAATCCCAGAACTTTTTACAGGAATCAGATGATTGAAAAAACGCTACGCAATATGTTGGCACTATAGAAATACATGTTATTATTAATAATAATAATAATAATAATAATAATAATAATTATTATTGGATGAATCATGAGTACCTGGCCAAAACAAATTTTAACCATTATGCGTCATGTGTGTTAATACCACTGAACATCTAAATCTGACAATTGTTTTAGATATATTTTTATTCCCCTTTATCTGCAATGTAGTTATTATGGATGAAAATGTGTGCATTTGTGAGACTTTTTCTGCAAGATAAACAAAGCCTCATGTTTATATAAAATAGTTGATTCACTCTGTAGAGCAGTGATCCCCAAACAGTAGCTCATGAGCAGCACATTTGATGTTGCTCAAAGTAGCCTCAAAACAGGTGCTTATTTTTTATTTCCTTACTTCATAGCAAGTTTTGGTTGCATGGAAAGTGGTGCCAGTCCACATAGGGACTACTAAATAGCTTATCTCTGCTCATATTTGGCATCCTCAAAAACATTTTGCATGTTGGGGATCCCAGCTGTAGAGCATTATTCTGTAAGCAGTAGAGGCCCATTGACTGGCAAACGTAACTGGCAGCTAAAACCACTGCTAGTCTCTTATTAAGAAATAATTTTTCTAATCACCTGAATATACTACTTTATATAATATAGGTATAATTTGCAAATCAGCTGTAACCCACAGCAGTTTTGCATCTGAGACAGTCACTCATGGCAACCAATAAAATGTTTGTTTTCCTTGTTTAGCCTGTAGAATAAATTGATTGATTATCATTGAATTCTACAGGCTATGCAATGCAAACAAAAATGGGATTGGTTACCATTAGTTACTGCTCAGATGCAAACTTGCCTACTGTTTAAGAAACTCAAATTTATCTCCTAATTTTTACTAAACCAAGCTTGACCAAACTCCCATCCATGACTTTATCATATTTATTCATTTAAAAAACTCAAAAAGTCAGATCAGGAAAAAACTATCATTGCATTTAATGGCTGAATTGCTTGATTTTTATCGGACGTAACCCAGCACAGAGCATATCTTCAAAATATGTAAGTGATATTTCCCATTGACTTCAACATGACCTTGGCATGATTCAGAAGGGTGATTTCAGGATTCTTACTTTTTGCAGCTTTCGGGTATAGTAAATGTGAGTTTTTGCCCAAAAAAAGCTGGACCAGAAAAAAATTTCAGTTTAGTAAATAACCCTCTTAATATATTTGGTGTGTTTGTCTCTGACTGATATATTTAGGATGTAGGGTTGTTGTCCTTGGACACTGTTGTACCATTATTTGCATGTTCATGGCCTTTACTACTGTTAGAAGCTGTTTTTGACAGTATATTTCAAAGGGTAAAAGGAAAAACATTTTTTTCTAATTTTAGTTGTTTTCAGATTATTCACCAGAAAAAAAGAAATGCTTTTCATTTCTTATTCTTTTTACATTTTTACCTTAATTGAAGTTTAGAGTTGAATATTTGTGTCTCTGGTATATCAGTCTGGCAGCTCAGAGATCCTGGTGCAAATTCTGAACTCTTACAATTTGCTACATTTAGTTGATACATTTCTCAGCAGTATCTCTGGAGTATTAGCAGCTATTGTATCAATTCTAACAGCTGCCTTTAATGAAACACACGGGTTCAGCTCATCAACTAATGTATGTTTACAGAGAAAAAAAAAAACAATCACAAATAGAAAATAGATAGATAGTAAATGAAAAAAAGTCTTTAATTCTGGTGAAACCAACTGAACTGAAAAAAGGTGTAGGAAGGTGAACCCCTTGCTGTAGATTGCTATAAAATTCCAGATAAATGTGGTTTCCTGTTGATGTACAATCTGCATGAAAGAGAAAGTGCAGTTGGTTCTCAGGTCAAAAATATGCATTTTTATAACCACCTGTAGTAGCTGCCCACAGCACAGCAGAGGTAGCAGCATGGAACTGCTACCGTATAATTTCAGCCACCTAAATCCTTCAGGTGTCATGGAGAGCTGTTATCTAGTAACTTGTCCTTTGTTGGAAGGCAAGGCATATCAGCTGGTAGGTGTCACTTTCATGGTTCATGAAGGGGGGCTGGTGACTGATCAAGTTGTAAGTAAAACTGTTGGGTGTGATCAGGTTGTCGGTCCAAGTTCAGGCCTGCTTGGATCTACATGTATTTCCTCCTGCACATAGTTGCAGTCATATGATGGTA
>CM044443.1:84368947-84382492 GCA_024363595.1 Xenopus borealis | reverse complement strand
TTTCAAAAGAGCAAACAAATTTTATATTTAAAATTGGGCTAGACATATTGCCAGTTTCCCAGGAACATCTAGTGATGTGACTTGTGCTCTGATAAACTTCAGTCAATCTCAGTCACCTTGCTGCACTGCACCCCCTCTCTTTCCCTCCCAGAAGCTCATCAGCAGAACATGATAACAAATAACAGGTAAACAGACAAAGGTTCCCTGGTACATATGAAAATAGCACTCTATAGTAAAATCCAAGTCCCACTGTGACTCATTCAGTTACATTGAGTAGAAGAAACAATAGCTTAACTGAAAGCTCCATTATGTGCTGGCTTTTTCTGAAAGCACAGAATCGGGCAAAATGACTTGAGATGGCTGCAAACACACCGATATTACAGCTAAAAAATATATACTTCTTGGTTCAGGATTATACATTTATATGGCAGAGTGAATTAGCTGCAGGGTAAATCATGTAATTTAGTAATAAAAACTACACCATGAAAATCTTTACTACAACAACAACTAAGTTGTAAAGATGGAAATCTTGGCACTTAGAATAAATAGTGGAAGACCATGGATCAAGACTATTTGCATCATATACATTTATACCACATGCAAGTGCAAGAGAACCAAGGCCAAATAAAGCATTTGCAGGAGTTTAGTCACCCACAGTACCAAATGTTGATCGCGGGTGAGTAATCTCCTCTTGTGCCAGTATCCTTAAAGGGTTTGTTCACCTTTGAGTTAAATTCTAGAATGAGGACTAATATCCTTGTGTTCCAGTAGCCTTAGAGGCTCAACTGTTCATCTTTGACTTCTAGTATGATGTAGACAGTGATATTCTGAAACAATTTACAATTGGTTTTCTTTTTTATTATTTGTGTTTTTGAGTTATAATTTTATATGGTAGAGTGAATTATTTGCAGGGTAAACAGTGTGATTTAGTAATAAAAACTACACCATAAAAATAATGACAGAAACCCTTTAAGATTACCTAAATACCAGTCTACAAATAAAAAAATTTCCAATTACAAGATTATTATTCCTAGAAGGTGAATATCCTGGGTGACCCTTAACTAATCCCCTTATAATTTATTAATGCCGGATTGTAACCCAATAATTATCCCCATAAAACAATAGGTAATTTTCACATACAGTATGTAGCAGTCAAAAGCCAGTTCACATTGACTAAAGCACAATACATAACATTGCTTTAATGTTGGTTAGCTAAAGGCCATTTTGTTTAATTGTTCATCTTAAAAAAAATTGGTTTCTACGGTTTGTTTTTAATTTTCAGTTTCATGCCCCGCCAGTTTACTTACATTGCATTAATAGGCAACACTATAAAATGTTGACTACATAGCATGGAGTAGTAATGCAATTAACACTGGTTGTAAAGCAAAACATTTATCTACGCTTTACAAGTTAATAGTTACCATCAAGGGTGCAATACCTCAGATTGACTATGTGATAAATGAGTGCTTAGATTTGCTTAAAGTGACCCTGTTACCCCATTAATATGTTAGCTAATTTAAAAGCAATGCTGATTTTGAAGACAAATATTAAGATTTACTGTTTTATGTGGCAGCATGAGCCTAGCCCAATTGACTATGCATATACATTATTACACTGTGTCACCCTGTTGCTCACATGCAGAGCTAAGGACCTGGTGAAATATAGTATACTATGCAACCAAGCCCAAGTTCACCGAATGCAGCTTTCCATTTTGCCATTTCAACAATCTTTTTGCTAAGGTCCAAATGATCCTAGAAGCCATGCACTGAATTGAATGACAGACTGGAATATGAATAGATTAAGTATCAGAAAGGTCTATATAAATAAACCAGTAAGCCCTCAAAGTAAAATAGAAAATAGACAAATTACTTAATTGAATTTAGTGTTTCCTTGAACAATCAGTATGGTCCAGTTTCTGAATCTCAAGCAAATACAAGTTAGAAGGAAATTATTGAGATGCAGAATGTTGCCTTTAAATAATTCCTCCCAGGCTGTAGAAGAAAAAAAAAATCAAAGGAGCCAGCCTCTTGATTTTTTATACATTTACATTATGGAAATGGAAGTAGAATAACAAGTAAGGCTTACATAACTTGTTAAGAGCACTATTAAGTATTTGAAACATTGTAGGATGAGGACCAAAGTCAGATTAAATCAGAATCATTTGCTACAGAGGAAAAGTACATCCATCTTCCACAATTACATGATTTGTGCATTTGAGGCTTAAAAAGGTTTTTTTTTTTATAGAAATAAATTCAATTGGGGTTTTATAAATGACATACAAAACACTGTTTGTGTTTACTGTCAGTAAATAGGCCCCTTTGGGTGCTTGTCTATCACTTATATTTGCATTTAATGTTTTGAATGAATGTGAGGAAAAGAGTCTATTTTGATATGCAGAAGATCAAAAATATTCTACTTTAATCATTATAAACAAAAGCAGCAGATTGTTATTTCTAATTAGCAGACAGACAAACTAAATATGTCAATGACCACATAACACTGTTTAGTTCAAGATCAAAGCAACTGTCATTTCTAATGAATTTTACAGTTTCAGGGATTTGTAATCCCCAAAAAGGATTCAAGGATTATCTACCTAATCTAAGGTTTTCTAAAGGCAAAGTATGAGAAATCCTATTCTGTACTAATGAGCCCTAACACGAGTAAAACTTTACTATGCATATGGACTGTTCAGTGCTCTATGAGCTGAGGTTCAAGCGGCTTTGTAAAGGCATTAGCTTCAAAAGTTAGTGTCGATGAAAGTGAATATCTCAGATGCAGATGTAACACTCCTGCCAAGCAGATAGTTTAGCATTATAATATTACCCCTTATAATATTTACCCACCTGTTGTTTGTATGGTCTATGTGGCATGGCAGCTGTAACGGAAGATAAAGGGTTTAACCTTCCAGAAGACATTAGTCTCTTTGTACGTTGGAAAGGTCTGGTCAGAGAAAGGCTAATGAGCTTAATTGATTGATTGATCAATTCTTCTGTGCATTTCTTGAAGCTGTATAATACATCACAAGAATAAAATGCATGGCACAAAGCTAAAAGAGTTTCTGGGCAATATGTACAGTATAACGTACCATCAAATACTGACCTATGTGAAACTCAACAGAAAGGCCTTTCAAATATTTACAAAAAACACAGTCCAAGAAAACAACAAATCCCAACATTCAAACCAAATAATTCAAGTCCAGTCTATATATATATATAAAAACAGGGTCGGACTGGGCTGGTAGGACACCATTTAAAAACCAGATGGGCTCCGTCCCTGATGCTCCCCGGGCTGCTCCATAAAGACCTGTACAGCAATGATGTTTCCATGTGATGAATCTTTTGCACATCTGTGCACTGCGTTCATGCAGCACCTAGAGTTTTAAGGTTGGGAGGGGGCCCATGGGGACTGCCAGGAGGGCCCTTGTGGGCCCCCAAGGCTCCAGTCTGACTATGTATATAAAGGTAAGTGTCCATGTATTTTCTTCATTATTTTCCCTTTTGGTAATATAAAGTCAGCTAAAGCTTGCAATGCATTACTGTGAAATAACAAATCTCTTAAACAAAAAATAGATCCACTTGCTTTAAATTTACAAAGAAAGAACTTTGATTGATTTGGCCAAAGTTGATCAGGGCATAAAAGGTGACTATGAAAGCCTGTTGGGGAAGTAACAACAACCTGTGGTGGCATCTTTTCTTATAGGACTATTACAATCAGATAAAACTCTTTGGAGCCTAGATGCCCACTTGGTCTGCAACAAAGCAAACGCCAGACCATAAATTAATATCTTCACAACAAGAAGCCCTTAATACTATGTCAGGATTGGCAATACCCTCCTGAGCACTCCATTATCCTTTAGGAAATTCTTCCATAACATTCAGGCGATCACTAGGCATATGAATCAGAGACAGTTTTACATCTTTAGATACCAGATATTCAGAAATTTTGATCTAAAGAAAAAAATGAAATGTCATGAAATGAAATGAAGGTGCCAATACAATTTAGAAAGCTAGGCCATCATACAATATCATTTCTGTGAGAGGAAATTAAATAGGATAGTGGGTAGCCACCTTCTAATCAAGAATGTATTAGATAACTTGGATTCTCTGATGACAGGAGATAACCTTTGGGGTGCAGCCTAAAGTATAAGAGAGACAGAAAGGAAACTTTCTATAAATAGTTTTTTTTTTTTTTTTTTCTTTAAGGATAGGGTCACCCAGGATAGACAGAGAGACAGAGAGAGACAGAATGGCCACTTTCTATAAATTGTTTTGGGTTGGGTAAAGTTTTTTTTTAGTTTGCTTTAAGGATAGGGTCAGCCAAGATAGACCCCCCTCCTGTTTAATGTTGCCACCTAGTGGCCAACTAACAAATAATATCTATATAATATAATTTATACTTCTCCTTAAAGTGATACTGGCACTAAAAATTATTATTCAAAATATTAATGTACATCAAAGGTTACTTATTGCTCATGCTAATTGTTTTTTTTTTTTTTTTTACTGATAAACTGCTTTTGTAAGTAATTGTTGCCTGAAGTTCCTAAACCTGACTGTTTGGCCAACCTGACTGTCCCTTCTCAACATATCAGTTAGAGATTCTAATGCTACCAGACTGCTGAAGCTCAAATAGGGCAGCCCCTCATAGAGGTACATGGGGGATCAGATGGGTAATGTAAATGCATCTGTGAATACTTTTATGACAAAATTATAGATAGCTTGCAAACCCTATATTATGATAAATGTAAAAAAAAGGTTTAATTTCTGGTGTCAGCATCTATTTAATGTAGCCATACGTGGGCCAATAAAAGGTGCCAACAGACAGACAGCACATTGGCCCATGTATGGGGCCCTACAATGGGTTTCCCTGACCAAAATCTGTCTGAACAGATATCAGTTAGACATATTTAAAAATCTAGGACTACATTTGTTTGTTGATGCAGTCCTCACTCCAACCTCCTGTATTCCCACTGTTTGTTGTGAGCTAATCATTGAGCACTCAAGCTCAGGATCATATTGATATTGCCCACCTCAATGTGGGTATATTGGGGAAAGATCTGCTTGATTGGTGACATCATCAAACAAGCAGATCTTCATGTATGGTCACCCTTACACTTTTCCCATGATAACCGTAGAGTATCCTTGTTGTAACCTAATTAACTAACTAAAACACACTCACACTTCAGCTCTCTCACATTGTGCCAGTTTTCTGTTCATGCCATGTAGTGAGAGGAAGCAAATAAGATCACACCAGTGTCGGTTCACACTAATAACTCAAAGGAAACTACATTATATAGCTGCGCCATTGTTCCTCTGCACAATGTCCTTCAGTAATCATTATCACATCTAATGTTTGTTTGACAAATACATTTGTACTTTGGCACAATTCATGGGTGTTTAGTTCTCACTTTTATTATCCCTAAAGCTTACTTTACAGTTCTAATTTACCTATATAAAAATGTTGTTTTCTTCATTGCCCTTCACTTGCATTTTAAATATTCAGTTATTTTCTGCACAAAAGATCTGACTGGATTTTTTTTTTCTACGTGATTCGCTCTTGCATGGGCATAGTTACAAAAATACAACAAAGCTCATCTAACAATTAATGAAAACCCCTGACGAGATCAAGTACTCCTTTGAAAAGAATAAGACAAGCTTAAATTGTAGGAGTTCTCCTGAAGCATAAATGAAGGTTGCTGGCCTTCCTTCTGATTGGTTAATAGGCTGTTGCTAGGGCCAAAATCAGAAAAGAAGGCAGGTAGGACCATACACCTTGGCGTTCAGATGTGTCTAAATAAAGAATCTGAAAGGTTTTTCAAAATCTATTTCACCTTGAATAAGATGCACTGTTAGTACAGGTGTTCAAAGAAAGCAATACAACATCTTAACCTGTTACATTACAGAACAGTACCCAATACAAACAGGAAGTTCATTTTCTCATTTTTTATAACTCATAAAAGGTCTTATATCCTAAACAAATGAAAACTGCCCAGTTAAAATACAGGATTCCAATGCATTTCAGTGGGCCCATACTGCACCTTATAGAAAGAATATCCAGCTATGGACACTAGTCTTAATACCAAAAAGGTGGGGACCTTTTCCATCTTCACCATCTTAATAATAAAATGGTATAAATACTGCACCTTACACCTTCATTCACATAAACAGGTTCAGTGGCCAAACTGGCACACACATGAAGTATAATTCAGAGCATTTAGGGCCAAGCACATTGTGTGTGGTATTGCATTTACTGCAGTTCTATATCCCCTTTTTGCACCTAGCACTACACTTATCAATGGTAAAAGAATATTTAAAAAAGGCTACTGGCACACAAAACTGATCCAAAAGGGACTAACCCCTAAGTTTTTATTATGCCAAAACCACAAAATGTTTTGGGGTTTTTACTATGCCAAAATCACACAACATTGTGTAGTATAATCAGGATTTAATCTGCTGTCATCGCTAGGTGCAACATTCTTCCATATCTCACGCCCCTTCCATCACTTTGGCCCCCCCAGGCCTGACCCCTGTTATGCCTCACACTTCATATCCCTTGTCACAGGCTCCCCCACCAGGAGAGCTCCTCCCACTGTATCTCTACTATGATAACATACCTTAATTCACTAACCCTTGCTCAAGAGACGTTGGGCTGGAGCTGTTCAAGGTAAAAGAGAACACCCCCTCAACTTCTTCCTCATTTAAGCCCTTGTGTCTCTATCCTGTCACCCAAAATACTGAGCCCCAAGCATACTAAAGCAACCCTAAAGTGCTTCATATTATATAATTTCTTATGTGGGAATAAAATGCTTTGTTGTTTTTGGCACATCATATCGCATGTAAATATACTGCAAATTTTGCTACAAAACTGTATCGGGGCAAAAGAGTCCACTCATGCTTTACTAGTGTGAAAATCTGTCACAGAAGGGAGCCTGACACTAGCCATTAGCCAGCAAGACAGTAATTAAAAAATATCATATGGAACTTCATTGGGATCATGTATTATTGCCCTGGATGCTATATTTTAGCATCTGCATCTAGAGAAATAATAAATGACCCCTGATTAGTCATGAGCAAATCTTTCCCATTTAGCTTCACTGAAAAATTTGCAAAACTGCAGAAAAAGTCACGAAATGGCAATAAATTTGCGAAACTTTTTTTTGCCATTGGTTATTTTTGTAGCAATCTACATTAGAGTTTATGGCTTTTTTTTCATGGCACCTTGTTTTTGCTTTGGGAGTACAAAATCACTGGTACTGGTATCTACTACTACACTATTTTGCTTATAAACACAGACACAACTAATATTAAATCTGAACACCAACCAATAATATCTGGGTGCTTTATATCCCACATCAAAATGAATAAACCATATATTTATGTGTATATCTTTATATAGACAGTAGGTGTGTCTTTTTTGTTTTGTCACGCAAAGTGAAACAAACCACAGGGCCAAAAAAGTGTCACCGGCAGAGAAACACAAAAGTTCACGATGAATCTATACATGGCAAAAATTTTCACTCATCACTACCCCTTATTGGTGAGAGAGTTTATTCATCTAATTTGTGAAGGAAATCTTTTTATTGTCACCAACTTTTAAAACAGCTTGACCACTCCAAGAGCCTCTTGATTTTTTATAAATTTGATTCTACTTTGGCGTTTTGCATCATCAACCATAGTAGGTACTTTTGTCTTTGAAATGGTATCAATAACTTGTAATGTCTAGTACAGGCATGGGATCTGTTATCCGGAAACCCATTATCAAAAAATCTCTAAATTATGCAAAGGCCATCTCTCATAGACTCCATCTTATCTAAATAATCCAAATACAAATAATGATGTCCTTTTCTCTGCTATAATAAAACAGTACTACATTTTACTTCATGTAAACTAAGATATAATTAATCCTTATTGGAAGCAAAACCAGCCTACTGGGTTTATTTAATGTTTACATGATTTTCTAGTATACTTAAGGTATCCAAATTACAGAAATATCTGTTATCACTAAACCCCAGGTCCTGAGCATTCTGGATAACAGGTCCCATACCTGTAGTAAAGTAACTGAACGGACGCTGGCATCCATTTTTTCAACGCTGGTCGAAGGCCTAATATCCTCAAATTTTCCAATAAGGGGTACTTTATTTATTATAATACGCACGTTTTAGTGAGTCATGTGATGAAAATGACATTACTACTCACCATTTATAACTGATGACATCACTAGTCAATGTTTATATAGTGAATAAAGTACCCCCTCTTGTAAAATATAAGGATATTATAAGTTACCGAGGCGTTTCATGACCGTATAAAAACATGAGGCCGAAGGCCGAGTGTATTTATACAGGTCATGGAACTCCGAGGTAACTTCTAATATCCTCATATTTTGCAACTGGGGGTACTTTATTTATTATAATACACAAGTTTCAGGGAGTCATGTGACAGAAATGACATCAGAACTCACCGTTTATAACTGATGACATTAGAACTCACCGTTTATAAGGATATAATTTACAAGATATTCACAGCTTTTGTGTATTATAAGTATATAATTTACAAGATATTCATGGCTTTTTTTGTATTATATGAAGATCTACTATGCTACTAACTTCACAAGGATTAAGGCTGCATGTCAGATGAGAATTTGTCTAGTTAATCTTTGTCAATTTACAATGAGAACAAGAATGAATTTTCTCCATAACCAATGTCTCCAGGTTCATCTAGGAAACTGCCACTATAACGATAGAGCAGCCAGTTTTTGCATCTCGCTATCTATGCCACCTCCTCTATGCTAATTTTACACATATGTAATTTCTTCATGGCGAACATTCTCTAGAGAAATTTCTCTACTACAGTCGTATAGGGAAAATCGTCGATTTACTCCAGGAGAACATCTGCCATATTTTTCTCACAAAAGCATAATATGATTTTTAGTATATATAAGATACAAACTATACCTAACGAATTGAGGAGAACTTTGGTGTAGGTAGACAATGCATACTTAAGTTAAAATGCCCCTAGTTTATATATACTGTATATGATACACATGTTCAGCTAGTGGTGACCAGAATGAGAGGGAGGTTTCCTAGGACGCTACGCCAAGGAGGCGAGTTGAGGCACTCGCCTCAGGCGGCAACACACCCTTGGTTACCAGGGGTGGCAAAAATGCCGCTCCTGGTAGCTAAGAGACGAATTTCCATTTTTCAACTCGGAAATTTGACTCTTTTAGTGCAGAGCGTGCACTCGCGCTGTCGACCCCCCCTACCCCTGTCCAGCACCGAAAAAGTGAGCTCCATGGGGAAGGGGGGGCGCCAAATTGAAGGCCGCCTCAGGTGGCGAAATGGGCTGGTTCGTTACTGACACCGCATGCCTGTGTGTTTGTGTTTGATTGCAGGATATGGTTGATATTGAGAGAAATATACCTACATGGATGGATAGTTGTGCATTAATAAAAAATCAGCCAAATGAACTGAACATATTTTGGCCCATCTTTAAGATCATGCAGCTATATATACAAGATAAACTGGTAATGTGAACCTTACAATTATAACCAAAGAGCAATCTCCCTGATCTTCACATACCATATCTGCACAAAATAAGGTAGGAAAATGAATTAAAGAAGTTGATCAGCCTCTCTCATTTGATATCAATAGCAGCAAAAAGCCATTTTGCTTCCTATGTTTTCTCTCTTACTCTGTTTTTTTCATTAAACCCTATGCCATCTTGGCAAATGTCACCTTCCTCCTCAGCTATCACAGTCGTTTTTCTTGCTTTCCAAATGTAAATTGAATTTCCCTTCTAATGCTCAATAATGGGAGAGGGACTCACTTTTCCATGTGCCACCCACACCGCTTCCTTGGGTACATTTAACACTCTCTTTCTTTTAAGTGTTTTTTATCTTTCTACTGCACTTGTTCAACACTCCCTTGGGTGCACCGTACAGCCCATCAGATCTGTTTATGTTGAGTTCCCCCTCACAGTGCACAGTTCCCTGTAAATCTCCTTCTCTTCCTTTTTGTATCTCACTCAGTCACACACTGCCTCTTGGTTGAGTTTTCAAGGGTAAAGTGATGGCTTGCTGGCTCTTTCTTTTCTATATCACTTGACAAGTACACGTCTCTTTTCCTTGTTTCCTTGTATTTTTATTCAGCCTTCTGCCAAAAATTGAATGCACCATGGATACATTTGTCTCCTCTGATATTAAAATGACCCCCAAATAAAAAAATGTTTTTCCTGTATGAAAATACATATTTCCTAGTCTTTTCTGCAGTTTGCTGTTTTCTTAAAAATGTATCCTTAATAATTTTACCATACTTAACTATTAATTTTTGGTGTGGGTGAAAATTAAATTACTAAACAAATATGCTGCTGTTTAAGTTGGCAACATCTGTATAAATATATTTTTGTCTCCTCTAAACCTTCTAGATTTCAGGAGAGGAGTTAGGTCCGGTAATGGCTCATAGATCAATAGTCATGAACTTATGTGATTGTTCTTTCAGTCCCAAGGCTCTTTGATATTTGCGTTCAATAAACACATTAACCATAATTAATGCTCTTGCACAAACTAGAAAGAAACCCCAAAATAACACTGAGATTAATATCCATCTTAACTGCCACCTAGCTATCTTTACTGGAAAAAAAGGTAGCAATAATCCTGATAACAATAAAATATATTGCCCAGATGGGGGACCTTACAAAACCAATAACACGGCATACAAACAGAAATGCCAGGAACAAAAATAACCTGTTTACTTCTGCTGAACCAGTATCAGAAATGTGTTTTTAAAAGTACATGGCATTATCTTTAAAGGGGTGCTTCACCTTTAAGCTAACTTTTCATGTTTTATAGAATGGTCATTTCTAAGCAACCTTGCAATTGGCCTTATTTTTTTTATTTTTTTAATAGTTCTTTAATAATTTGCTTTCTTCTTCTGACAGCTTTCAAATGGGGGGGGGGCACTGACCCCATATAAAAACATATGCTCTGTACGGCTTCAATTATTTATTATTATTGCTCACCTTTTTAGTCAGGCCCTCTCCTATTCATATTCCAGTCACTTATTCAAATCAATGCATGGCTGCTAGGGTCATTTGGATCATTGCAGTCAGATTACTGAAAATGCAAAAAGGAGAGCTGCTGAATAAAAAGCTAAATAGCTCAAAAACCACAAATTAAAAAAACATGAAAACCAATAGCACATTGTCTCAGAACATTACTCTCTATATAATTCCACATACTAATAGTTAATTTAAAGTTGAACAACCCCTTGAAGTGTTAAAATAAAAATCTGATTTGCCCAAATTAATTTATTGATGACTACAGGTATGGGACCTGTTTTCCAGAATGCTCGGGACCTTGTGGTTTCTGGATAATTGATCTCTCTGTAATTTGGATCTTCATTCCAAGTCTTCTAGAACACCATTTAATCATTTATTAGACCCAATAGGCTGGGTTTTCCTACAATAAGGATTACTTATATCTTAGTTTGGATCATGTATAAGGCACTGTCTTATTATTACAGAGGAAAAAGGAAATTCTTTTAAAAAGTTCCGCTCAGGACAAAATATTTAGAGGAACCAAATATAAACAACTAAATGCACCTAACATTTGTTCATAGATAGCACAGCTTAAATAAAATTTGAATATGAAAATAGATAATATATATATATATATATATATATATATCAGGAACAGAGGTGTGATTTGGATCAGTCCATAAAACTTGCTTTCAAATAGTATATGTATATAGTTTACAGATATACAACTGAATACATATTCCCATTTATAATTGGCAGAAGTTGAAATGTGCATCTGGTGCTTGATCTGAATCATAACGGTAAGAAAAATGAAGACAAGATGCCTTCTTTTCGTTGTCACTAATGAGTTAGGGGACCTTTTGACTTCCCATTAACGGTCTTTGTTCTCTTTTTATTTGTTTTGAGTCTCTATGCAGGTTTGCTTTGGTTTTTTTTGGATTTTTTTTCTAAACAGAGTCAATATAAAAGGGGCATTTGTTAAACCCATTAGAAAAGCAGATAGATCTAATCAATGCTAAAAGAACTCTCAACGTTGAGAGAAAGCCGATACACAATCCTTCTGCAGATCAATCAGCCTCTCAGTCACTGCTTGTCAAAGCCTGGGGCTGCCAGCTCTGGACATGACCCAGTTTTTTAGATGCCATTTTGCTGCTTGTCACTGGTAGAGCATAAGGAATTTGTTTTGGATGCCTCACTGTAATAGTACAATGTGCTAAAACTCTATAAACTTCAGTGATGCAGACAAAAAAACAATGTGATACAATAATCTTCTGCGGCTGTTCCATAACTGTCAGATTTGTCGATACGGGGGTATATTTTTATACACTGTAGGGGTAATGCCAAATTTGATAATGAATACATTTCAGTGATACTGTTGACCAGGAGTTTATCAGTTGTAGCTATAGTTAGAAATGCATTATTTCAACTGTAAAGTGCCTTAGATTCTCCAACAACTTTTTAAGGATAGAAACAGAAGTTGACAGACCTTACTCAAAGGGAAATTGTGTATGAAATGGTATGATTTAACTGTAGGATAGGTAGGGTAACACATTGCCAGTGAGATTAATTTATATGTCGGGACCAATCGATACACATTCATGCATATCTATGCTGAGAATCAGGACGCAATAGCCATGAGACATTTATTCACCATATGGCCAAGCTCATTTAATGGTGCCATTAATCCATTAATTGACACACACATTTATTTGGATATGGTATGTGTGTGTGTGTGTGTATATATATATATATATATATATTATATATATATATATATATACTAAAAATGTTCTCTCCTTGATCTCATACCTAATTTCATAAGGTCTGGTGCCCCTGTTGTGACGTTGGTGACCATCTAACCATATAGAGGAACAGTCTGGTTAGCAACCACCTCACTACCTCAATATAGAGTGTGGATGCCATTAATACTGAGTACCCTACTTTTGCTTCCCTCTGTGAATGAGACAAAACAGAGCTAAGTAAGATGTCCAACTGTACATGTGACCCAAAACTTTAAGGTTTTTTTTCTTTTCTCAATTACATAAATGTAATTTTATTCATTTGCCTGTTTTTATCTTTTAGTTTTGTTGAGAAAAATAATAAAGATTACCTTAAAAAAATGTCCTCTCCTTAAACAAAACAGGGATTGTTTGTCCATATATTGCAATATATTCAAGCTGACCAACTTCATCAAAGTCATCCCTGGTCTGGCCAATCCTACACCAAGCCTGGACTTAGAATCAATAATACAGGCCTTGGCATTTCAGGTACATTAACAGCCCACACCAGCCCATTAAATAATGACTGTCTGTGGCAATTTACAGAAGTCCCTCTGGCATTTGCCAGAACCCACAGATTGCAAGTCCAGTCCTGTCCTACACTCACTTTCATCTGATCCCTTGAGAATTTTTCTGCATCACTATACAATACATTTTACAGGTTGTAGGTAAAGCTTAGTCCCTGTGTAAAATGTATAATGGAGCAGTAGAAATCTTAAAAAAAAAAAAAAAAAAAAAAA
>CM044443.1:84352991-84368778 GCA_024363595.1 Xenopus borealis | reverse complement strand
AAAAAAAAAAAAAAAAAAAAAGAGACCAGCTACAGAGTGAGGAATGGAGGAATCCATTAGAATTAACCCTTAGTACTAAGAACTGTATAGCAGTAGTTTGGGACTACAAGAAAAAAAAAGTAAGGTTAAGTAAATAGTGTTTTACTAATAAAAAAAAAATCAAATAAATCAAATTTGAAAGGAAAAAAATATTTTTAATCTAATAGTGACATTACTGTAGAGCATAAAAAGAAAATGCCAATGGAAGGCTTTCTTTATGAAATACTAATGCTGCTAAATGGTTTTACCTCAAAAGTAGATTTCCCTAACAGAAAAGAGGTCCTGCATCTATACCATTGCAATGCAATTTGAGTATTGGATTTTTTTATGTTATATACTGAATAAAAAAAAAATATAATTTAATGTCTAACTCTGTCCAGCTCAAACATCGTGAATAACATCATATGCAGCTTTCGCTTCAGTCACAGTTGGAACCCCCATGTTTAGCTACGCAATCAAGTTTCTTTTGTAAACCTGAACATGGTTTCTGTTCTACTCAGTTGTGTCTTTATGTGTTTGCCTGCTAATTTAGGACTTGTTTTGGTTGCCAGAAACACCCCAAACGTCCCCCTTCACTTCTCCTCCTGTTCTATTCTACATCCACCTTCGGAGCTGGCACCGATTCAGCCGGAGAGACTATAACTTGCTTGTTTCTGGGTTCTTTGAAATATTAAAAAATGAGTTTTCTGTCTCAATTGGCTCCCTGCTCTGCACATTATACAGAGAGCTCTCTCTGTACTGTGATCTTAACTGTGGATTGTGCCTCCTCTGAGCTGCAAACCACAACACTACAAGGTAGACAACAGGTGCACTATCCCAAATTTGCATCTCTACCAACTAACAATAGAGCATGCATCCAATTTAGCACATTAATAACAGGGAGAAGTAGCTGCCCTAATGGGCTGTTTGGAAATCTGGATAAGTACACATACCTTCTGAACTGAAGTCAACATTTTATTTTATTTGTCTCCCTTGGATACCTGGAAAGCTGTAAAATGTAGAAATAACGGAGGACCTGTGCTGAAAATCAGTGTCTCCTGCAATAAAAGGGGGTATAAAGTCAATAGAATATTAACTCAAATGGTCTTCTGAGCATTTTTGCAGTCTACATTATTTTATATTTAAAATGGATTAACACTTTTCTAAGCTAGAACTTTTGGCCCAGCAGTTTGAGGGCTGCGGAGTCAGCAGTCTCTGGTTTAACTGAATATGCAGGTTGGGTCTCCAAGGAGACGACACTCTGTATACCGCTCTGTGTCCCCCTTGGGATTTGAGAGCCATGATGACAGTTGGAGGAACAAGCTGCTTCTCTCCAGTTAAAGGGGTTGTCGCCTTTAAACTAACTTTTAGGGGCATATTCATTATATGGTGTAAATACATGTGAAAACCGTGTAAAAATGGTGTAATTTTTTTTAATGCTTTTTCTTTGAGCAACTTTTTACAAAGGTCTGAAGCAATGTAAAATAACGCCGGAAAATCTGGTGTCTGCACAGCGTAAAATAAAGCAAAGCATTTATTAACATCTTTTTTTTTGGAGAATTTTGTTTTACACACTAAGGGGCAGATTTATCAAGGGTCGAATTTCGAGGGTTAAAAACCCTTGAATTCGACCTTCGATTTAGGTTGAGATAAAATCCGATGAAATCGAATTCAGAGGATTTTACCGCTATTCGATTTTTTCGAGAAATCGAATGAATGAATAGAAATCGTTTGATTTCACGAAAAAATCTTACTAAATCATCCAATTCCTCAAAAAAATTGTACGATTCATACAGTTTTATCGAGAAATCAAATGATTTCTATTCCATCAAGAAAACTTCAGAAAAAGTTTATGGGCGCTTCCCATAGGCATGTATAGCAACTTGGTAGGTTTAATTTGGCGAACTAGGCAATGAACAAATTTTTTAAAGGGCAAGTACTTCGACCATCGAATGGTCGAATGTTTGAACGATTTTCTTATTCGAAACGTACAATTTATTTGAATTATTCCATTCAATCGAATTTTGAAAATTCGATGGTCAAATTAGGCCAAAAAAAATTTGAAAATCTAATTTTTTGCATTAGAATCCTTGTAATTGTTTTTCATTTTTTATTATTTGTGGTTTTTAAGTCATTTACCTTTTTATTCAGCAGCTCTTCAGTTTGCAGTTTCAGCAATCTTGTTACTTTGTTCAGACTTATCCCAGTAACAATTCAAGGCTTTGAGTAAGACACTGGACTATGTAAATGAGAGGGATTGAATAGAAATATGAGTAATAAAATGTAGCAAAACCAATACATTTATATTGTCTTACATTGCATTTGTTTTCTTTAGATCGGTCAGTGAAAGCTGAAAAGAGCAAATAAAAGGTCAAATAATTAAAAAACTATAAACAAATGAAGACCAACTGAAAAGTTTCATGCTAAAGGTCAGCTTAAAGACAAACCACCCCTTTAAAGAGGGGGGTTCATCTTTGAGTTCGTTTTTATTATATGTAGAGAACAATATTTTGAGACAAATTACAATTGTGTTTTTATTTGTGGTTTTTCAGTTATTTACTTTTTATCCAGCAGCTCTCCAGTTTTAAATGTACCCTAACAACCATGCATTCATTTGAATAAGTGACTAGAATATGAATAGGGGAGGCCAAAATAGAAAGATGAGTAACAAAAAGTAGCAACAATAAATTTGTAGCCTTACATAGCATTTATTTTCAGAAGGAGTAAGTGACCCCCTGCCCCCCCCCCCATTTGAAATGTCTTCCTGCAGAATTCTGCCCTGAAATCCATTTTTCAAAACAGCAAACAGATTTTTTTTTTTATATTCAATTTTGAAATCTGACATGGGGCTAGACATATTGTCAGTTTCCCAGCTGCCCCCAGTCATGTCACCTGTGCTCTGATAAACTTCAGCAACTCTATTCTGCTGTACTGCAAGTTGGAGTGATATCACCCCTCCCTTCTCCCCCCCCAGCAGCCTAACAAAAGAACAATGGGAAGGTAACCAGATAGCAGCTCCCTAACATATGATAACAACCCCCTGGTAAATCTAAGAACAACACTCAGTAGTAAAAGCCAAGGCCCACTGAGACAGTTACATTAGGTAGGAGAAATAAAAGCCTGCCAGAAAGTAGTTCCATCCTAAAGTGCAGGCATAAGTCACATGACTGAGGGCAGCTGGGGAACTGACAATATGTCTAGTCCCATATCAGATTTCAAAATTGAATATAAAAAAATCTTTTTGCTCTTTTGAGAATTGGATTTCAGTGCAGAAGTAGATAGTAAACCTTTAAAGGTGAACCCACAATTTAAGCACAGGCTTGTAAGTTTCTCATATGCACATAATAAATAAGCAATCTTGTAATCACATATCGCACCTTATATTTACACACAGTTCACCACTGCAAGTCTTTGTGCTACCCGCATCTGTCGTACCATTCTGCACTAATGACATTTTGCTTGAATTCTGGAGAAAATGTTGCCTTGTGGTTAAAAATATGTTGATCTGCTCCTTTTTTTTTTTTTTTTTTTTTTTTTTTTTTTTAATAATTGCACCTTGCACATTGCTTATGTTTGTAAATGAGCCGTCTCATCTATTACTGTGCCAGTGGGTGACCCTGAGAGCAGACAGACAAAATCAATGTCTTGGAGCTGTGTCTCTACTTGTTTAAGCCGATTTAAATAAGGTTTCTGCATGCAGGTGATGACTTTTCCACTTTGGCAAACTCAGGGCACATCAAGACTTGCGTGTGACACAGAATCCATGAATTGTGACCTAGGAGTTAATGAAACTGTGGACACAGATGAACTGCAACCATATGACAATGACAAGATTTAAAGAAGTGATGTACATACTGCACAAACGTGACATAATCAAGCTCACGAGGTCCCTTGACTGAAAATCGTGCTTCATAAGTCACTCCGCAAGCAGAATGCAGTGTCCTCATATAATCCATTTTTTCTGCAGCATAACAGGCTGATTAAAGCGTTACATTTAGAGCTAATTACACAATTACCTGATTATGTGGCTCTGCTAATAAAAGAAGCATTTTTAGCTCAAACTCACTGCCCTCTCTCGTTTTATAACCGAGAATCTAAATGATTCAGCTCCCCTCCGCCTCTCTAAATTGGGCTGAATTCTCCCCTAGACAGGGTTTGTAGAGACTAGATGCATTTTGTGCTGACACTTCATTAGTAGGTAATTGTTTAATTAGGATGAAATCTGTCTTTCCGGGATGTGGTGTTATCAGCAGCATATGGCAAACTATGCATTAATGAATCAAGAATTTAGGACATCGCAGGTTTCCGTAGGAGCCACATCCCCTCTCTACGCCTTTCTGAAAACTCAGTCATGCATACATCTGGTTTTAGGCCACTTCTTTTCAGTCTTACAATATTTAAAATTTAAATAAAAACCAAAATGTAGATTTAACTGTGTCAGAGGGTTTTTTGTTAATGTGTCAGGCTCTACATCTATAAACATTCTAGTATATCATTCTGATTAGGCAATATTTTCTATCAGCACAAAAAACTCACCTACTTTCGATTCATTCATATGGGATTTTCAGAAGTGTATCTATAAAATGGTGAACTGATTTATTAAGCCAAGACTTTTTTCGGATCTGACTTGTTGACACCAAAAATCCAAAAAAATCACTGGGTTTATTATGCGACAAAACTGGGGTGATTCAGAATACGAAAAAACTCCAGCGAAAACCTGTGCAAAACATGTAGAAGTCAATGGCAGATGTCCCACTTACAACTGGAAGATCTCTCTTTGATTCATGGCTTTGGAGGTTTTATGGCGTTTTTGACACTGACTTTTGTGCGACAATACAAAAAGTCACAGTTATTTTGTGACAACTTGAAAAAGTTGCAACATTTCATAGCAATCAATCAGTTGTCAGGATTTTTTCAGCCACCTGCAGGTTGAGCAGTGAAAGCAAAGAACAGCTCCCATTGGTTCTGAGGGATCTCTATGGGAGTTTACAGAATTTTTTTTTAATTTTTACAGAAAAAATACAATTTGTGAAAAATAAGATATGCAAATGTAGGTAGATAGGCCCCCTTCAACTAGATTTGGAAGACTGTGTGTTACAGAATTAAGGTCTAGTCTTAACTTCTGTGTATATTTTGGTATCTACTTCTATTATACGTGTTTTATAACTGCAATCTTTTCCATATGTCTCATTTCTTCAACTTCTAATACACAATCTGTTTTCTGTTGTTGGAGACAGTAGGTCTTCAATAATGTCATAAGAATCCGTGCTGCTTGTATCAGGAAAATAAGAGAAATAATTTTTTGTACTATAACAAACAAGGGAAACTTGTGCTCACCACTAATTGTTAAAACCATTAGGCGGGGGTGCAATGAGGCTGTGACCACAAGATACATATAGACAAATACAAGAGGTCCTCTGGACTCAACCCATTATCAATATATTTAAGACATTTTGTGCATACAGCTACTAAAAAAATGCCTTACCCTTTAAACAAAACAGGGATTGTTTCTTCATATATTGCAATATATTTAAGCTGGCCAACTACATTTAAGTCATCCCAGTCCTACTCTCAAATTGCATCTGATTCAATAAGAATTCTATTCATTTAAATTTTACAAAGGGACTAAGTTTTACCTGCAACTTAATTGCTGCTTTTCAAAGTAAAACTCCCAAACTTGGTTGCCCTTTTATTAGACACCAGTGGGATCACCTGACTATAGATGAGAGGGGTAGGAGCTACAACAAGGAGCTGGTCAATACTCCTATATGAACTATAACAAACAAGGAGAAGTTGTGCTCACCACTAATTTTTAAAACCATTAGACGGGGTTGCAATGAGGCTGTGACCACAAAATACATATAAACAAGTACAAGAGGTCCTCTGCACTCAACCCATTATCAATATATTTAAGATATTGAGACATTCTGTGCATACAGCTACAAAAGAATGCCTTACCCTTTAAACAAAACAGGGATTGTTTGTCCATATATTGCAATATATTTAAGCTGGCCAACTACGTCAAAGTCACGTTGGATAGAAATACAAGAATAAAAGGATTTAAGCACTTTGAAAGAGAGTGTGTGCGGATCCTTCATTTCTTACATGATGCTACATTGATCTACATAGTTTTAAAGAATGGACAGCACTCAGGACTTAATGCAAAACGATTATATTGTAAAAAGTGTATACATCACCATAAATGCACATACTGGGTAACAAACGTGACTCTAGGCTTATTATTCCTTTTTCTCTCTTTGTTTTGTGAAACACTCATTTCTGCCTTATCTAACACCATAGAAGGATAGCCCCTTTTTTAAATTTAATTTTCATTTCATGTGTCTCACAATATGCGGTATACACTATAGTATGTCCCTGTGGCAAGATCTATGTTGGGTGTTTAGGGTATTTCGAAAGAATTAGTGAGTCACTTCCTCTGCTGGACTTTATAAATCTTTATGGACTATGTAAGTTTTAGACACCATTGAGAAAGAGCCAGACTTGGCTCGAAACGTTGCTACGAAATGTGTGCATTTATGGTGATGTATACACTTTTTACATTTTATAATTGTTTTGCAAGTTTAGAGTGCTGTCTATTCTTTAAATCTACATATTGAGGAACAGCCGGAAACCTAGCTTTAGACTTGCACCACACATACAGTAATTAAAGCGTGAGTGCTGTTGCTGAACTACAAAAAGTTAATATACGTATATTATATACAGTATTTTTATCCATATTGCATCTTCCACAGCTGTCTGAGATGTAATCAAACATATGACTTGTCTGGTGGATAGTAATGCCTAATATGAATCTTGTAATTAATGATATGTTAGTGATTGTGTTTGAATATCAGCATGTATTACAGGTAAAGGATCTATTATCCAGAATGGATCAGACCTGGTGTTTTCCCAGATAAGCGTTTTTCTCAAATATTTATTACATTATCTAAGGCTACTGATATCATTGCCGCCAATATGGATTCATGCAGCTTTGTAGTTAGAATCAAGTACAGTAGAGGATCCCATTTCATTAGGAAACTCGTTATCTAGTTTCCGAAGGTTTAATTTTATCAAAATAATGAAGTATAGTATGAATTAAAGAAAGATCCATTACCAGGAAAACACCAGGCCTGAGCATTCTGGATAACAGGTCCCATGTCTGTACAATGTAATGTGTTATTATTATTGTACAGAGGAAAAGCAAATCATAATAAATAATAAAAGCATCTGTTGAAAACTGACTATTTGGGAGTTCTATAGTATCTATAGTATTTTGGTTATTTTTCATCACTACAAATCCCAGGATTATTTTAAAATCCCTCATAATACAGGCACTTCCCATACTGTAACTGCATGAATGTCTAGATGTATGTTATTAGTGAAAGCTTCTTGTATTTATGATGCTATCGTGCCTTTAATATTCTAGTTTTGTGGGATAAGTTAATTTGATCTCCAAGAGTAAGATTATTATTGGTGGTGGGGATAAGCGTGCTTATTGAGACATATCTGTGGTATTTTCTTTCCTAGTACCTTCAGAGTTATGAACATTAGACAAAACATTTTATGGATGATTATCATAGCATCCTTAGCCTTCTTATCCACAGGATTACAAGGATAAAATACGGTACTTATGGTGTAGTGTAGGCACTGTGCCTTCTTTGAAGGGGGTCCCTTTCAACATTGCTCTGAAAGGACCTCATTTATGACAGCGGCCAAAAGTTAAGCTCCTTTTCTCAATTCATTTAAGCAATTTAAAGTGTAAGAAATTAATAAATAGATTCTAGTCATGTTTTGATTTGATTTTTTTATCCAATGTGTTCCTGGTGTGAGTATATCAAGAAGTTTAATACAAAGCAGAAGTACTAAAATATCCTAAAATATGACAAATAAAACTAAGCAAGCCATTGCCACTAATGATTCTATTTGTTTCTTCTCTGGTATCTTGTTTTACAGTTTGATTGGGTAGAGGGAATGAAACCTACAACATTGTCCATTCTCGGGCTATGACTCTACAATACAAGAGAGTTGTCAAAAGAAGGCAAGAGTCGGGCCAGGCAGCAAACTAGATGAAGTCAAGGACAGGTAGGGTCAACGAGAATTCAGGAACACACAAAAAACATACCCAGGAATTAGGAAATAGACCTTATGTTGGGCAATGAATTTCCAAGTTAGAGCCCTTTAAATACTGTATTTCTGTCTAGTGCATAATAATGTCATGTGCCATGTTAAACCCGGCAGCAAAGTCTACTCCAGTGCCATTAGGACCCAGTGAGCTAAGAAGACGGACGCGGCCCCGTCCCCCCGTCACACCCCCACTGGCACCAGGGTAACTCCTCACAGCTGAATTCAATACACTTGCAGTCTCAGGATGAGTGGACAATTTGGTTTCAGTTGGTGCTACTTCTCCACACACGGCTCACTGTGTCTGAGCAATATAATAATAGAGCAAAATGTTAATAGTTACAATGCGTACTCCTTGAATTGAAGTTCCCCCAGTGCCATTTATTGGAGCAAGAATAACTAACCATTTTGGGTATTTTCATCAGTGGTACAAGCTGATGTACCACATTCCAGTTGTTTTTTTTTTTTTATGCAGGGTTATTTATCTAAGGTCAAGTTTTTGAGTTGTTTTCTACCTCAAATAAACTCACAACTCGTATGTTTGTTTATTTATGAAACCACACAAATGTAAAAAACTCAATTGAATGCAATTGGGGGGTAAAACTTGAATACCTCAAAGGAATTTTTTAGTTATAGGCTAAAAAAATTGAATACCTTGAATTCATTGAGTGGAAACCACCGTAAAATCATGAAGGAAAAAAACATCTTCAAATGGACCTCTGCCATTGACTTCTACAAGACCACCCTAGGACCACTCAAATTTTAGTTTTTAGTGACAATACCCTCAAAAAACTAAAATTTGGGGGAAAAACCACAACTCAACTTTTAATACATATGGTGTTTTCTGTCTGGGTTACAGTTTGAGTTCTTGTACTCTCCTCAATTATTATAATTAATATGATTGCTCTACTAGCTACATATAGGAGCTAGCCTTGATACTTGATCCACAGTTTCTCTATTACAGAACCTCTAATGAGGTCCTATTCCAGGTTTCTCCATTCTTACTTACTGAGGTTTCCTTTGCTTTAGACTCTGAACATGAACCAGGTGTTCTCTAATTATCTTAACTCTTCGCAAAAGAAACATTATTCATTCAAAGGAAAATGTGTTCACTGTTTACAATATGGGGGGAATGTATATTATTCTTACTGCATTGTACTGATGATGCTTGCACTGTTTGTAATCAATACAAGCTTGTGTGCAATATTTTTCCAAAGATTATATTGAGCCATATCTATTATTAGGTAGTTTGATAATAAACTGTTTTTCAGACAGAAAGAACAGGGTAGATATTAAAAAAGAAATAAAAACAAAATAAAAACATGAAAAATGTAGACATGTTTTACAAATACAAACTTATCTGCAATTTGTAAATATTAGTATATGTCTTAATATTTCTAGAAAACAAAATCAACTTTTAATGTGAACAAAATCTATGAACAAGTCTATAATAGGCCCTGCATATTTATAATGTTCGAATATGCCCAATTTTAACATTTGCAGCTAATACAAGGAAAAGCAATTTCCTCTGCTCTGAGCTGGCGGCACTTTTAAGTCAATGGAAGTACAGCTGAACTGCAGTAAAAAAAAAGCAACTGATTATTAACCCATTTGTGACTATAGATAACATAGAACCAATGCTTGGCACTTTGCCAGGCTTTTTGGGATGAAATCAATATTTCAGTGATTTTCAGTAAATATATTTTTTTTTATATTTTGTAGTTTGCACAAAAAAAATCACTGCAAAAAAATATCCATAGATTCGAATATGTTATGCACAGAAAAGTTTCCACAGGTTCCTATGTAAAAGTCGCTGCAAAAACCCACCCATTTACTTCATTGCATTTCCCAAATTTTCACTGTTTCCCTGATTGTTCGCATAAGAAATTTACTAGTAGAAGTGTTTTTACAACATATTTTGTCTTATTATATTTTGACCTGATACAGACCCTGTAACATATCCCTGTAAGCAATGAAATGAGTAAAAAACCATAACAGATTTCAATTTGAATTGAATGTCTAAAAGTGATAGTACCAAGTGCACTGCTAAGAGCAGACATATTCCAATTTAATACCACCCATCATCATAGTAAATGCACACCTACATTTAATCAGCTTATTACCATTTATTGCATTAACCCTAAATACTAACTGTGTTTGAGTTCTGTAAACTACCGTGTTGTTAAAAGTTAGAATATCATTTAGGTCCTGAGACTGCAAGAGGAATTATCGTAATTCAAGTAAAATGTTTCCTAAGCAGCTGGAAAGAGGTTTCGTGTCCTACAAGGCAGAGCGGGGGAAGCAGTCAGGTGTGATGGGCAATTTCACACATTCTGACTTTATTAAACAGAAACTATATTGGAATCAGTTCATAACAAAAGATCAACATGTCATGTCCCAACTAATCCAGCATCCACACTGCACGTCACCTTCCTAGCTAATCCATTGTCTACATGGCCTTGCAGGCCCATCTAAATCAGCATTTGCATATTTTGGCACTGTCTCAACGGATCCAGTGTCAAGACTGTTCTTTATCACTCTTGTTTATCCGACACCCACATTTTATACTGTCTCAACTAATACGGCAGTAAACGGGTCATCAAAACCTCAGCTAATCCATACTTATCTGTATTGCTAACCCAGCAGTCCATTGCTCTTCACTAATAATTTTCATCAAAGCTAAAACAGGTCATTTAAATATAAAAAAAAATCCAGCCATCAGTCTGCATTTAATCATTCTAGTTGATCCAAATTCCCTTGTGAGTAATGTAATAAAAATCACAATATTTGCTCCAGGTCTAGTAACCAAAGCAATCAATCAGCAAGTAGTCTTTACTGGTCACCTGTATAAAAGAAAATATATGTGAATTACTAGATTTTGTGCAGATTCTGCTCTTTTTATTACATGAACTCAAAAGTATTGTAGAAATGAGAGAAGGTAGAATCAATTCCACAGTCCCAATAAACACAGGTCCTTGTTGCTTCTCATTGACTAATACTCATTGTATTATTGTCCTGTCTAATTAAGGTCCATATTTCGAACAAAGTGACAGAGAAAGTTAGGTTGATAAAGACAAACATCCATCAAGATCAACCTTTTATGTCCATATAAAACCTGCCTAACTGCTAGTTGATCCAGAGGAATGCAAAAAAAACCTCTGAAGCTACTCTCTGGACCTAACTAATATGAAATATCTTCCATAACCCAGTAGTCCCTCATTCAGTAAGGGATTGTGTACCTTTCAATCTGTTGGATGGGGCATTTGGGATTTAGTTGTTCATGGTATAGTAAAACATGTTATAACCAAAGACAACTTTACTGAACATATCCAATAGGTTCAGTTTAGCACATGCCCTAGATGAGTTTCTGAGTTTTTTTCACTGCCTTGTAGGGCTTGTAGAGCAATTATAAACTACAGTACAAAACACGACATCTTGACACTAATTGGTTGGAAACTGCAGTCCAAGTCAATTGCTCATTGCTGTTACACATGCTGCATAACCATTTTTTACACCTGCCATGGCATGCCATTCCTCTCCCTGGGTTTGTGTATTCTGCAAATGAATTTTGGGATAACCTTGGGAGAGGGAAGTACAAAGTGAAAAACTAGACAACAAAACCCAAGGCCTCTGGAAAAGTAAATTCCTACTTGATATTTAATAACTACAAAGATCAGGTGAACATGTAGGGTGTAGTATATGGGCATCCACAGTCACATTTTTTTAAAGCATGCTATTCATTAGGCCTCATGGGCCCAATGAAGATTGTGAGCCCTGTATTACCACTTGCTCAAGGCTGGAATTTACAGTGTATGGTTGATACCCTGTCAGGCATTCAAAGATTATTCTACCTCAAATGAATAAATGATTGGAGTGAAGAATCCATTCTACTCATTTGAAATATGTATGTGTGCGTTCACCTGTAGTTTGGTCTGAGGAACCGAAACGTCGGATTTCAATATGTGTTTACAATAAATACACCTTTTTCACCGAATCAAGTGAGTGCTGATCCCTTGTTCTTCTTGCTATATATATATATATATATATATATATATATATATATATATATATATATATATTTATTTATAATAAGCACTTGGATGATTGTCAGTAAACAATGTTCAGTAAGTTCAGTAAAAAGGTATGTTTTGTCTACATGCATAAGGCATTTAAATCTTGTCTTATTACTGCTGACACTTAAATGTTTTTTAAATAACTTGAGCAAAAACATATTTTCTCATAAACATATACTCACATTATTATTGATTTTGTTTCTGTTTTACTGATTTATGAATATACACTTTTCCCCCCTGATCTTCTGTTTAATTCATCATCTGCTGTTCTATCTGTTTGGACTTATAAAACTGCACACACTGCTTCTCAGACTCATGAATGTTCCCGTGTTGACACAGCTCTCCACTGCTTCATCTATTCTAGGATCGACACTGTTAGTCCAGGGTAATCCATCTTCGATAAGATTGTGTTTTAGCCAGTAAGTGAATCCATCTTCCACAAAAGGCATTCCTATCCCTGCTAATTCAACATCCACACTTCTCCCTGTTGCACTATCTGTTACCAACACAAGGCCTCACTGTCCTGGCTAATCCGTGTTCCACACTATGAGCAATATTCTATCATCTGTAAAAAAAAGTTATCACTGGACTTTATCTAAGAAATCCTATTATAGTCTAAGGGGGAATACAGAAATAAAACCTTTGACACGGGCAAAAGAATAAGACTCTATCTCTACAAATCCTAAATTTACACTGTGCTTCACTGTCATTTCTAATACAGCTTACACACTACTCCTTACTGTCCTGGTAAATGCTGAATCCATACTAATCTTCATCGTTAGAATTCTCCCACGACCAGCTCTTTATGAATCCTTGCCTCTCTCTGGCACATTCGGAACCTCCAGGGACTGTAGAAAGATCGTGAGCAGATCTGTATTTCATCTTTTAAACAACAAGCTGTCAGACCTAGCAGAAAAGAAGCCTAAGTGGGTGTACAAAGCTGTGAGATGCAGAATTCCCTCTCCCTAACACCCAGGAGATACTAAAGTAATTACCTATGGCTCTAATCACCAGGCTCTGTGCTCTCGGGGGTCACTAAAATGTTTGTAAGTCATCAGGCTGTTAATTAATTTTTGAAGTCCAGCTTTAAACGTGAAATATATTAACGTGTCTGGTTTATTCTGCAGTAAATTCTGACTGGCTGCACAACTGAAGGCCTTCTTCCTATGGGAAATTCATTATCTCAATGTGACTCTAGAAATCTAATATTACGGGGAATATTTACTGCTGGGGAAGGCAAAACATACAAGCTGAGTTCTGGGGTTGGAAAGAATTGCATTAATGCTGATTTAGAATGTACTATATATACAACCTGCCACTGGAATGATCTTGTGTATAGAGGAGACTTTGTAAACTTGAACTGTAGGCTCATTAGCTACCCAGTATTTGTAGAGAAAAAACAATACGTCTCAGCTCTGGCCAAATATCTTGACCTTCTTTAAGAGTTAGGCATTTGTCCTGCTCTCAACAGGACATTTTGGTCAATTTACCCCAGTTACTCCACTTGGTTATGTTTGCTTTTTGCAGTGTTTCTTCACTTAATAACGAACCCACCATAACACCAAACTTTCATATGAACTGACTTGAGTTTAGGGTTGTGATCTGGCTAGTATTTCAAGACCGGACCCAGATCCACCATTGGCACGCCTCTGGTTCCCTCTCTCAGCTCCCAGACTACCCCACAGCCACTTGCCCTAATCACTGAATTTTATTTCTGATCCGTGGGTGAGATCAGTACCAGTATGACATTTTCCAAAAGGTGGCAACCCCACTTTTGTCACACCGCAGCCACAACAAAGCCTAATTACACTGTGACCTTACTTACTGCCAACAACATATTAAATCCTATGAACTGACACATACACTTCTAGGAAATAAAGAGGTTTGCAGTTTAGTAAGCATATTGTAGCCCTCAAATGAAATTCATTTGAGAGAGTACAATTACTTATTTCAAGCAGTCAGGAACAGTGGTTATTTTAACAAAGTGTGAAGACTCACCCTGGTGGTCTAGTGGGGCGGCGGGGACGCTCGCAGCAGTGATCTTCTTAGTTTGATCCCCGGTTCTGCTATGGCATGCGTGGTAAGCACTTCCGGGTTTTGATGTGTCGAGAGCCCCATGGCGTCATCACAATGGTGTGAAATTCGAATATTTAATGGGGCTCTGTGCACAAACTCATTGCCCCTTGTTAGTATCTGTGTGCGTTTATAGTGTTGTTTGATTCCTGTTTTGACCCTTGCCTGCCTGATTACTCTCAACTCTGATTATCCTGACCCTTGCCTGCCTGACTATTCTGCTTCTACTGGTATTGACCATTGCCTGGCTGACTATTCTTGAATGCTGCCTGCACCAACCTGGTCTGTCTGACCTTGCTTGAACTTTGCCTGCACAGACCCAGCCTGTCTGACCTTGCTAGTACTCTGCCCGCACCGACCTCGGCCTGTCTGACTACGCTTTTGTCTATTCAAAGAACTGTGCCTTCGGTCTAAAGACTTTATAACGACCGTGCCCCTTTGCTCTTCCAGAACATTTGCTTGGCTCCTCTCTACTGGCGGCATCCAATTAGTGCAGGGCTCTTCACGAAGTGAAAGGCGGCTGCTACAGGCAGAAGGGGAGCCAAAACCAGGGAGCCTAGCACCTGTTCTGGATTTCGGGTGCCGGTGATGACACAAAGTGTAAAAATGTTGTTCATCCCACAATCCAGATATATAGGATTGCTAATAGCTGTGGCTGATCTCATATAACAAACAAATGAAATCCAAGCACTCTATTTGACTCAAAAAGTAAACTAGATGCTAAAATTTAAAGGAACAGTTCAGTGTAAAAATAAAAAAAAACTGGGTAAAAAGAAAGGCTGTGCAAAATAAAAAATGTTTCTAACATGGTTAGCAAAAAATCTAATCTATAAATGCTGGAGTGAGTGGATGTTTAACATAACAGAAGAGAACACTACTTCCTGACTTTCAGCTCTCTAACTCTGAGTTAGTCATTAACTATAAGGGGGCCACATGGGACATAACTATTCAATTAGTTTGCAATTGATCCTTAGCACATGCAGCTGAGATTCAAAACCAACAGTTATGACCCATGTACCCCCCCTCAAAGTCACTGATCAGTGGAAACCAAGAGATCTTCAAAACAGGAAGTCGTGTTCTGGCTATTATGTTAGACATCCAGTCATTCCAGTCTTTATACATTACATTTCTGGCTAACCAACTATATTGGAAAAATTTTATTTTGCACAGCCTATCTATTTAACCAGTTACCCAGAGCTATTCCTTTAAAGGGGGAACATCCACTTTGTCAAAGTGACAAATTTAGTTACATAGTTTGTACAAAGTATGCATAAACACTGAAAAAGGTATTCTCCTCTCTTTCTCATGCCAAAGGGATAATATCCTTAGGGCTGAGGCAAGGACACTACCATCACTGGATAAGCTTATGCATATATCACACAAACCATGGAACTAAAGGCATCCTTATATCCAATGCAAAAATTTCCCCTTTAACTAAATGTGTCTATGTTTATAAACTGTGGAGGTTTCCCCTTTAAAGGGATACTGTCATGGGAATTTTT
>CM044443.1:84281743-84313021 GCA_024363595.1 Xenopus borealis | reverse complement strand
CCTGAGGTCAATTGGTCTTGGTAACTTCAGGGAAGGTGCCACTGCCTGGAAGCTGGAGCGCCCACACAGCACATTTCACTAAAAAAATAATTAGCAGCACCTGACCCTCCCGCCTTGTAAAAGATTTTTCCCAATTTCCACTGGGCAGGGTAGTTGAACAGCCCTGAGTGTCTCTCTGACTCTTACAAAGCTGCCAGAGAGGAGCGGGAGGGCAGTAGGTAGGGCCCGCCGAAACCAGCGCAGAAAATTGGCGCCGATAAATGCCGAGCCCTGCCCCTAACACAGCCGCACTGAATACTTATCTTACAGGCGGCAGGCAAGGGAGCGTGCAGCCGGTGACGTCACACACAGCGCCGCTGGTGGCGCCATCACACACACGCAGCGTGCTGGCGCTTCCGATCTCAGACTCCTGCTTTTTAAATTTGCTGGGATGCAGACTTGAAGGCAGTGACTGGCGGGCCCCATCGGGGGTGCAGGGGCCCGAGCCCTGGTGCCACTGCACCCTTTGCACCCCCGGTAGTTCTGCCACTGGCAATACCACTTACATTACTACATCTCTCACCCACTTAATTCTGATCTTGCCCACTCCCACACCTTGTGTATAATTCCCTTCCCTTTAGATTGTAAGCTCTTTCTGCACAGAGCCTTCCTCACCTTCTGTATTGGTATTTATTGAGATGTTTGTAACTCCCTATTTATTGTGATGTATGTATCTCCATATGGTGTATGTATGTAATTCATGTGATTTAGTTGTATAGTCACATTCACTTAACAGCGCTACGAAAAAAGTTGGCACTATAGAAATACATGTTAATAATAATAATTTGTGCCTACCAAAAATTCACTAGTGATCTTGTGCTGAGATCAATTTGTATATGGCGTGAAATTTAAAGTTGTATGGACACCTTTATTATAAATGTTGGTGCAAATTCTTAAAGTTACTATTTTTTATTACACATGTCCAGGGGACCTTAATAAAGACAAGAGTTATATTAATGTCCTACACATGAGCCCACTGTAAAAGGAATATTCCACGTTATGTAATGTCGCGAAGAAAACAGTTACCAAAAGAAAGTCTAAGATAGGACTTTTGCTGGCAATCCCGCTTAAAAAAAGGAAAAGACACCAGCGTTAATTTTAAAGATATATGATGTAAGTGACAGGAGCTTCAGGAAGATCTAGCTTCTATTCAGCACTTTATCTGGTCTGAGGAGGCGAATTCAACTCTAGCAAAGAGAGTAACGATCATTCACCACAGTGAAAAGACACCTGGATTGGCGATATATCTGCAGGTGGCAACGCTGGCGAAAAGTTACTAACGTCAGCCACTTTGCCCTTTAGTGAATCTGCCCCATAGTGTTTTTGTAAAAGTTTCCCTGTACAAAACATGTTGTTTTTCTATAAACCTTCTATCACAATGTTTTGTTAAGAGGTTTTGGAAATACTGTTTTTAGTAGTATAAAACTACTCGGGTTAAATATGATTCTTCTACAATCAAAATTGTAGTTCAAATGATAGGCTCAGAAGAGATCATCGTGACCCAGGTCATTATGCTGCACAATAAAACTTTATTAAAATTGTTGATCTACCTTGTGTTCCCTATCTATTACTGGAGATGCTTTTCCTAAACAAACCAAGAAAGACAACCCCATTATTGGCAAAATGACTTGCTTAAATAGTTTTAATTATTGTGATTTCACTGCATTAGTAGATTAAAAAAGGAATGACATTGTGCCTATCTTTTTTTCTGATCTCAAATTGATCGCTGTTTGATTAGAAAATCAGTAGCTTATGTTGGTGTAAACAGTGCTTTTATTCATTTAAAAAATTAAGACTTTTATAAAATATTAGCAATTAACTAAATAAAACACCAGAAGGAAATGAGCTGGAAATGGTGCCCTAATTTTTAAGTATCGCAACTATTGTCTAATTTAAAACCAGGACCACTCCTATGCATAGAAAGGCCAGATGGATTTCTCTCCCAAAACTAATTTCTCAGATCTGTTCTTGTTCATTTCCTTACAATTAGCCCTTGGCCAGAGTGCCCTCATGAGCCCAGACATTTATTTCCAGGAGGATCCCTTGTGCATAGCAGTTTCCTGGACACCAGTAGACAGTTCAATACCTAACTTCAAATGGGGTGTATTTGGACATTAAATGAATTAGGACCCTTTTGACCTGTTCCACCTAATGATACACTTGCCACATCTTTTTGGGTAGAAAGTACAATACTACTACTACAATGTTCTACTAACTGGAAAATGTTTCTTATTTTGGCTTTAGTGGTGCTTTAAGTATGATTTCTATCTATCTCTCCTATCACAGATGCATGTTCCTACATTTTTTATTTTACAACTTCAATGGCATCTTGATCTTCAAAGCACTGAAGTTCTTTTTTAATTTGTTTTCGCAAGTGGAAGGGAAATATCTGTGATCTTGTAGAGCTGAACAGACATTTGCATCGCAACGAAGGTGCACTTGAAATTATTTTTACTTTTCCTAGTCCACTGAACAGACAAGAATACATTTTAACCATGACATATTATTTGGCAGCACCTTAGTCATCTTCTCTGTCAACAATGTTAAAGTGATACTGACAAAGTAGCAGAGGAATCTGCACAACTTTTCTGCCCTCCACCATTTTGCTTTTCTGTGTTGTCCTCCATCTATTGCTATTGTACCAGTCATGTCTGGCTTTAGAGTCTGCTTTATCCAGCAGGCATGTGTAAACAGTTCCTAATCAATAATTGACTCAATAAACTGTTTCTACTCAATAAAAGCCAGACCCATACCATTACATCCACCCTGTACCATTTTCTTGCTGCTGTACGTTTGTTACTTTTAGATGTAAATATATTTCAGCTTTTATAAATTTGTGTGGATTTTTTTCAAAACAACTCTGTTAAGGCTTTATTCTGTTTAGGCTGTAATTCTTAGTGCTTTCAACTGGCATCATGTTGTTTACTGTATATTATAGACCTCAGTGTCAGCATAGTGAGGTAATGAGGCCTTTTTCCTTTTATCGTTAATGTCTTTTGCTTCCATAAAATTTTTCCATCGATGTGGCTGTTCTTTTCGACCTGCTATATTATTTGCATCTGCAATAACAAACTCGAGGTGGTATATTTTTTCTGCCATCTCAGATAAAAATAGAGGTTAAATACAGTAGCAAATTAAGCTGAATCTATTAGAGCTAAAAGTATCCATTGTTAACTTTTTAAGGTTGTATAACCTAAGTCTAATCGTAGTGACTTCCATTTTTTTACTGAAAATATTTGATTTTTATATTTTGCTTTGGGTTTTTTTTGCCACAGTTTTCAGTTGCCCCATTGTATATTATGATTATGTTTCATGTTTGAAGGCTGAATCCTGGGAAAATTACATGGATCTGGAATTCCCTACAATGGGTTGCTTTTTTGCCATTGGGACAGTTTTCCCCATTAAATCAATTTTTAATTAGGGTCTATATTACTTACATGTTATTACATATACAATACCCTATTTAGCTTTGAAGACTTTTTCTTTCTTCTTTTAATCGGGTTTAGCTCTTATACTCATGTTAGGGTCACCCTCTCTCTGGCACAAGCCTCTAGCAGTTCCTGCCTCTGATATAACAAAAGGATGCTGGTTTGTGCAAGAGCACTGCAGATCATCAGACTCACAAAGAAATGAAATTAAATCAAGATTTAATTGGGATATCCATGTTTTATTCATTGTGTTATCCGCAGGAGGAGGCAGCAGGCTCAAGGTAAAGAACGAGAGAGAAAGAAGGGGGGAGAGAAAGGAAAAATCTTTTGAAAAGTTGTTCCTTTTCTGATTAAATGGAGATAGTTTCTGACTTCAAAGCAGCTGCTCTTTTTCATGTATTTTGCATGATCAGATGAGCTGTGCATTGTTCACTTCTCTCAGTCCACAGGTGGATATTGCAGAGTCAGATTCTCATAGGATACATTTGTAATCATCCTCAGAGACAGGGGAAGTGGGGACAGAGCAAAACAGTTGCTGGAATGCAAAGTCTGCCTTTTGCTGTACAGGTACTCAAATACAATTGTAAGCCCTGGAGGCAAGCAATATTCCCTCTTGTTTAATAGCACACAGCATCACTCTTGATCAAGTAAACTTTGTGAACCAGTGGTTCTTTAAAACAGCAAAACATTTATTGAACTGATGATACACTTCATGAAACAAGTAGTGCAGCAGGTTATTTATACACAGTTGTATTACTCACAAATACTTTCTGATCCTTTGGTTAGTCAACTTTGTCAATTGAGCCACCTTTCCTGCCTCTGGTGTACAATCCCCATTGATGGCGAACACACAGCAGGTTGGACACTCCAAGGATCTCTCTATCCCTGAGCTTAACCACTTGAGTCCCTAACCTGGCGGATGTTAGACCACAGGGTGCTAATCCTTCACTAAACTCCTTGTTGGAGCCTTAGCTGCTCACTAACTTTCCTGAACTCATCTGTCACTCCTATAGTGACCTATGACAGTTTCTCTTACTCCCTTACTTATATCCCTTCCTCCCCCTCAGGCCTTAGCAGCACACCCCACTTCCAGTGAGTGCACTGGAAAGAGACAGAACACATGGCATCATCCCTTTTTATAACCTCTGGGGAATTACTCCCCCTCCCCTCTGGGAAAAAGGACCCAGCCTCGCTGGCTAACAAATTCACTGGGGCATAGGAAAACCTTCACCATTTTTCATAGAGACATCTACTGGCCAGTCACTGAACTGCCAGCACAATACTTTCACATAGGGCAAAGGAAACAGCTTCCCTTGTGTAACTGAACACCCAATCTAGGTGTTTAAATTATGCCCAGGAAACAAAGGACCTAAGGTTAGCAAAACCTTTACCCTCCTACATACTATGTGTATATATATATACATCTCTCTTTAAAGATGTTGTTCGCCTTTAAATTAACTTTTGGTATGATGTCGAGAGTGATATTCTGAGACAACTCTGTTTACAACTGGTTTTAATTTTTTATTATTTTTTAGTTATTTAGCTTTTTACTCAGCAGCTCTCTAGTTTACAATTTCAGCAATCTGGTTGCTAGTATCCAAATGTCCCTAACAACCATGCATTCATTTGAATAAGAGACTGGAATATGAACAGGGTCAGACTGGGGGGCTCGGGGCCCACCGGGACTGCGTCCAGGGCCCTCCTGACAGTTTGGAAGCCACTAGCATAGAGCAAAGGATCCCAGACTAAGAAAAACGTTTCTAGTAAAACTGAAACATTAATTTAATCATGTTTCTTAAAAACAATAACACAAAGTACAGCACTAGAGTGACAAAGAAGCCATATAATGTCATTCCAATATCATATCCCCTAAATTAAGAATCAGATAATTATTATCACTCCAGCATAGGCCTAAGGCAAATGCCTCTTTTGTCTACCCCTAGTTTCAGCTCTGCCCTCCAGCTAAAGAAAAGAAAAATAGAGCAACTGTATTTGTGTTGCTCCATTAGGATAAATATAATTCTTTATCAATAAGCAATGTTATACTGCCTCTTAATTTTATTTTTATTTATATGCTACAATAATTTACCAAAAGATGTGGTTTATATTTTTGAGCTTTGGCAGTAATAAAATGCCTTGTATGTTGTGACTTACAGTAACTTCTTTCAATCAACATGGAAATTACATTAGTATATTAAAGGAACAGTAACACCAAAAAATTTAAGCATTTTAAAATAGTTAACATTTAGGGGCCAATTTACGGAATTCACGTGAAATGATCGAAGTTCGATCGAATTCGATCGAATAACGATCGTAAAATTTTTTGGTGAAATCGTATAGTGAATTTTGGCCTATTCGATCATCGAATATCGAATAGATCGAATAGATCGAATGATCGGATATTCGATAATTCAATCATTCAATGATCGTAGGAATTAAAATTTTAAAGTTATTCGACTACCTACTTCGCCAGATTGAACCTACCGAATTAAAATAGAAGCCTATGGGAAGCTCCCCATAGGCTTCAGAGACTTAAGTCCTGCTTGAATACCATTTGTAGGATCAGAGCGTTCGACCGTTCAAATCGTATGAATTTTTTGGATGCTCAAAGGAAATTTCACAATTTTTTCGCGAAATCGAGCGACCGGTACCGATTGTACGAATTCATCAAGAATTCGGATATCGAGCAAAATGATAGCCTAAAACAATTCGATAAGCATTCGATGGTCAAATGCTTAGCAAATTTCGATTTTGGTCGAGTTTTTTTCTGGGAATAATAGTAAATTTGCCCCATAATGTACTGTTGTGTTGCACTGGTAAAAGCTGCGTGTTTGCTTCTGAAAGACTACTATAGTATATATAAACAAGATGCTGTGTAGCCATGGGGGCAGCCATTCAAGCCATTCAAAGAAGAAAAGTCACAGGTTACACAGTACATAACAGATAAGCTCTCTCCAATACAATGGGGGTTTATCTGTTATCTGCTATGTAACCTGTTCATTTTCAGTAGTCTTACTGAAGCAAACATGCAGCTTTTACCAGAGCAGAGCAACAGGACCTTATATTTTAATCACTTTGTTACACTTTCAGTTTTTGGTGGTCCTGTTCCTTTAAAAACAGAGGATTGGAAGTTGGAATTGGAGTCTGATGTACCATAAACTGAGGAATCATGTTTATGTACCACAGCCCTGAATATAAGTTGGGCTATAATTGATTTCATTTGTCTTAAACATTTATGTTAAGTATTAGCTTCTGGGTTACAATTTTTTTTCTATCACTTCTAGGACAGAGATCATGCAATGTATCTCTCAAAGGTACATTTTATCTGAATAAGCTATTCCCTTGATTGATTTTACTAAAGGTCATTTTGCATTTTTTTTTCTATTTAAGATTAACTTTACTTGGGAATTATCTATGATCTGAATGAATGTGTTCTATGCACTCAATTTATATTGGAAAAATAGGCCACGTGGTATTTACACAAGTACATCCATTTTGTTGGTAGAGATTTAAGTCACAGTGACTGTTTTTTTAAAAAAAAAACATTTTAACTTTTGCTGATTTCTAGCATGACTAATTTCATTTTTGTATAGCTTTATTGTTAGTACCCAAGTGTTACTATTTATGATGTAATAATGTTTTGATCATTTAGGTATAAAAGATGGATTAAGATTTTTGAATAGATGGTTCAATAATATTTTTTAATTCATTGTTGGTCACAAGTGTGAAAAATAACCCACAGGGTTGTATTTGTTTATTTCATACAATATGGCTTTTATAATGGTGGTATTCAACTAGAACTTCGTGGAGTTTGTTTACAATATACATGTAATAGTACCTCTCCTGCGGGGATGCCCGCCACCTCCTCTCTTACACACAGCTCCATCTGCTGTTTTGTGCGGCTTCCGGGTGTTCGTGCTTGTCTTTTATTCTTGGCACTGCACATAACATCAAAACTTTGGAAATTCAAATATTTAAAGGCACCACATACAATTCTCCCTGCCCAACATTGGTCTACTGTTAGATAGTCCCTTGACCCTAGCCTGTTCCTGACATTTGCTAGTTCACTGCCTGTACCAACCTTTGCCTGTTACCCACCATTCTTCCAGATTCTGACTTTGTACTGTGTTACTGTTTGGTTTTGACTTGACCTGTATCCTCAACTACACTTTTGGTTCCTGATTCTGTACTGCACCATCTGATTGGTATTGACCCCGACCTGCCCCACGACCACTCGTCCTAGAACCTTGGTTCTTTCACTCTAAGACCTGGTGGGAGTTGCTCATAACAGGGCTCAGGTAACATATAACGAATAACAATGGCACCCCAGGTAGAATTAATGCAGGGTCGCCCCTTGCTCTTTATTCAAGTGCAGACGTGCAACGTTTCGGGGTCACCCCCTTTATCAAGCATAAAATACAAACCAAAGTCTAGCACATTATATAGGTTGATCACCTCCATCAATTAACATAATATATTAAAATACACCTCCTACTTTTAACCCACAAAGTGAAAACGCTATGAAAACCATTTAGATCCATAAACAAGTGAGTAATGGTGTATCAGAAGTATGTGTGAAGCTGGTCCAGAGCAATCCGTGATTAGTGATGGGCGAATTTATTCGCCTAGGTCGAATGCGCGGCGAATTCCCGTGATTCGCCGCTGGCGAATAAATTTGCGAATCACCAGAGAAATTTCGCTTGGCGAAATTTCGCCGAAAAACGAGTCGCGACGTGCGCCGAAAAGACGCGACGCGTCAAAGTTGACACGACGCGCGACAAAATCGTCCCGCGACTCGTTTCGCGAATTTTTCGCCGATTCGCGAATTTCTCTAGAAATTCGCGAATCTCTAGGCGAAGCGAATCGCGGGAGATTCGCCCATCACTATCCGTGATCCGTAGTAATGCAACTAAAGATAAAATGGATACAAAATGTCACCAATATATAAAAAACGATTTTTTAACAAAAGGGCTCAGGTAAAGCAGTTCTTACAGAGGAGACAGGAGGCTTAGGTTTGTAACTAATGGACAGGCTCCTGCTTGGGGTTTATTGTTTAAACCAAACAAACTTAAATAGCCACAAGTTCTGTTGTATAACATTAAACAATAAGTCAAAAACCTCACCGGTTTGCAGTTTTATAGAAAGCATAAACAACTCCTTAATGCTATCGCAAGGCAATCCCTCTTTGGAGTTCCAGTGGCATACACGGTTTGTTCAAATTCAAAACGTGTTCAGAGCTTCACTCTGACTCCTAGTCCAACCCCAAACTGCACAGCCAGGCTCCCTTAAACAGCCCCACCTGCAGACTAACTGGGCAGCATCCAGGTTTAGCTTTGCTCCAGGGTCCTCGTCTGTTTTACCCTGGAGATTTACTATAAAGGAGCCAATACCTCAGGTTCGGTGCTATATACCTACCATCATATACTGCGACCCTACTGGGACAGAGCTCTTTGTCACAAATCCTTAACTTTATATATCTTCACGCGGAGGCACATTTATCATGAGTCGAATTTTGATTTCAGATGAGTTTTTTTTTTAACTCTTAGGGGCACATTTACTAAGGGTTGAATTGATTCGAAGTGAAAATTCGAATCAAATTCGAATAAAAAAATTTGAATTCTAATTGATCAAATTTGAAAATTCAAATTCGATTTTCGAAGTACTGTCCCTTTAAGAAAAATTTGCTCAATAAACTCGGCTGATTAAATTTACCGAATTACTATAGAATGCTATGGGAAGCTCCAATAGGATTCTTCTAATTTTTTTTGATTGAATAAAATAAAATTTGATCGATTTGAATGATTTTATCGATCAATCAAATTTTTTTATTCAACCATTCGATCGATCGAATTGCGCTAAAACCCCTCAAATTCCAAATTTGAATTTGAGGGGTTTTAACTAAATTCGACCCTTAGTAAATCTGCCCCTTAATAACGTTTAATAAATTCAATTGAATTCAAAGTTCGATTATGGGAGATTTACAAAAAAAACTTTGACAAATTTTACAGATCCGAAAACACTAATCTAATTAGATTTGAATTGTACAAGACTTGTTCTGAGTTATTTCTCTGAAAAAAACTCAAATCTCAGGAAGGCTACAAACATCTCCAAAATGATCACTGGACCTCTCCGATTGACTTATACATGAATTTGGCAGGTTTTAGGTGGTGAAAAGTAAAATATGAAGGGTCAAAGTATGATAAATGTCGAAAATTTAATTAAAATGAAAAAAAAAAATTGAATCATGTTTGAATAATTCTATAGTTGAATTTTAGAGTTTTGAACTGATCCTTGTATGTATGTATGTATGTATGTATGTATGTGTAAAGCGTTGTTAAGGAGCCGCAGCGCTGTATAGTGCATAAAAGTACAATATATATATAAAGTATACACGGGGGAGACAAATCACATAATAAATATATAATAAATATACACAGAACCATAGGGGAAAGAGCTTAAGTGCTATGTGGTAAAAGACATAGTGGGAAGGAGGTCCCTGCCCCGTAGAGCTTACAGTCTAATAAATCTGCCCCCTAGTGTTCATTCCTTTTTTGCATTCACCTTTAGTGTGCATAATAATATTTTCTAAGATACTGTACATGGAGGACATGGGCCAACATACTCTTCTAAAGATCTGGGCCCGACATCCTGGAGAACATTCAAGACACTAGAGCTCTTTTACTAACCCTGCACATGGGCAGTAAACCATAGCATTAATTTGCTTTGTTCTTCAAGTAAAAGTAGAACAATGACTGCAAAAGGTTCATTAGTTGCCATGGGTTACTGGCCAGGTGCAAATTTGCCCAGTTTTAGTAAATGAGTCTGGCTGTTTTGCATTGTTTGGTGAATCACAGAGGCCGTTAACACATTTATTCTACTAGCCGTTAAGAGAAAGATGAACAGAAGGTAGCAAGTCAAGTTTATAAAATAGCAACAAGGATTAGTGATGGGCGAATAAATTCGCACTAGGCGAATTCGCGGCGAATTTCCGACATTCACCGATGACGAAAGTTTCGGCGAAACGCTCACAAAAATTCACCACGTGTTTTGTTTCGCCGCACATCGAGTTCGTCGCTTCACTTCAAAACAGCACATTCTGTGCAGTGAAAAATATTTTTAAAAATAAATGAATATATATTAAAATATGCCTTTTTAATGTTTCACTATTTTAAATAATAATCACAGATGTTTTTAAGAAGCTGGCAAAAGGGGAGGCCTTTTTTTCTTTTGAAAAGATAAGGGTCCACTAACAATGCAGGGCATGTGTGTATACTAAGTGAAACACGTGTGTAAATTGCTCTTCTCATTGACTCCAAGGTTATTCAGCACATTCACACACAAAGCAAAAGATGCCATTTTTTACTATTTTTTTCACATTTCCATACCTCCCAACATTTTGGAAGTAAAAAGAGGGACAGAAATTTTTTTTTCCATACGTATCGCTGCAACATTTTGACCAAACCCATTTTTGTGGTCACACCCACTAATTAACATGTTCGTTTTACCAAATTTGGCAGGTTATGAAAGTTTGAAAATATTTCTCCTTATCTAAACTGTTACAAATACAATCAATTACTTATTTTATTATATCAAAATTGTTAAAAGGCATCTTTTTTGTACCTGTTAGCTGTTCTTCTAGGCTCTCTGCCAAAAGCCAATTAAGTTAGAAACTTCTTTCTTTTTCTGGCTATTCCGTGCAGAGAAAAGAGGGCCTTTCCAATACAAACGAAATGAGGGACTGCAGGTTGCGCTGTCAAAAGAGGGAATGTCCCTCCATAAAAAGGGACCGTTGGGGGTATGCATTGCACCTGGCAGTTTTATTGCACTGTGCGTCAAAACTATTCTGACGCACGTCAAAATAAGCGGGCGTCAACTTGGGCGTGTGACAAAACATCAGCGCGACTCATTTCGCAGATTTGCCCATCACTAATAAGAATGGTAAGAAGCCACATTATCTAGTAAACTAATACAACTATAGATATTATTGTAAGGGAGGGCTACTTCTGTAAAATAGCAACTTCTTGGGACTAAGCATTCAGAGACATTGCATCTCTGAACTTTCTTACAATTAAAAAACGGCACGGAAATCTAAAAATGCCTAAAAAATAAATAATATCAAGAAATCCAATGTTAGCATATAATAGATGTTGGACTTCGGCAGCAATAATGTTTCAAAATGACAGAAAAACTGCTTAAATTTTCTGTTCCCATGGAAACGAAGTAAAGATGTGGACTGACTTACTGCATGGCAAAAGTAACAATCTCTGCAGTGTAAACAGCAGGGAGACTGCAAACGGGGATACCATATCAGGATGGACCAGTTGGTTAGTGCAGGGAGGGTGGGGGTTCTCTAAGTTTTAATTCAAAGCAGCAGAAGTGTATTGGTGTTATTTTTAGATGCAACATATACTGTATAAAAATCATATGCTAGTGCTAACTAGTGTGTGCAACAAAAAACATTTAGTAAGGTACGCTTTTTGTGAGCTAGTAATCTAATTAATTTGCAATTATCAGAACATGCCATAGATTCAAGATATATCACATTGAATACTCTGTTTAATTAAGAGGGGCAATGGTAGTAAACTACTCCAAAATGGTGTTACCACATACATTTTATTATTAATTAATAAACAGCTTAATAAGTTTGGAACAGAAAAGCAAAAGTGCTTAGAATACTTTTGAGCAATTTTACCTTAGTTTTTTTTAAAGGTTTTCATATCTTTAGGATGTGAACAAATATAGTGTTTTACTCATTGGACTTCTTTTACTAAAACAGATTAATTTTGCTTCAGTTCAATAACCTTTGCTTATTTGCTTTCAATATTCTACCACCAACAGGCTAAGTAAAGATAACAAGTAAAGTAATTTCTATGAGCTTCCATGTTCTTTATTGGCCATTATTATTTAATGTATTTATTATTTAAAGGAAAACTGTTGTGTTTGGTAGCCGAGGATGAGGAGAGTATAACAGTGCTTTATTAGCAGGTCATGCAGCCATTACATAACAGCAGTAAGCCTTACTTTCACTTTCAAGCTGTACAGAAAGTCCTGTGTATGCACAGTGCCACCTGCAGGCCATTTGTATACAACACCACATATTCCCCCTATAGTAGGAAAGCATTTGGACAAATATATAAACAGTAACAATTAAAGTATCTTAAACCAATATATATATTCTTCACATGACATAGTCCTTGGTCCATGCAGGTAGTTTCCTGATTCTCTCAGTATGCCTGATAGGTTCACTTTCCTCTGCCCTATTGCAGTTGGCATCAGGAGTAGGGAAATGTCCTTCATCAAATGGAACATCTCCAAAGTCATTTTAAGCAGGAGCAAGACGACTTGCATTCCATATGCGTCCATCAGACAGTTCATATGTGTATGGTCCTCGCTGGCATCTCACTTCAAGTGGTGTAGTAAATTTAGATTGTCCTTGTTTCAGTATTCCTGGTTTCTTAATTCTGACTAAAGATCCAGGCTGAAAGTGCACTTCTCTTGCACCACGTTTTCTGTCAGTATAAGCCTTGCATTTGGCTTGGTGATGTTTCACAATGTCAGCAGTAGATGCTTTTGTAGGAATAGTCTTTGGTGGAAGTTTGACATCTGCAACATGTAACTTAGTAACCTTACCCTATTTTAAAATATTTTTATGGAGACCAGCATTGTTCGGAGGTGTGGTTCTCCTTTAATTAACCATTGTATATTGTTCTATATTGATTCTCTTATAGGGTTGCCACCCAGCCTAGTATGTAAAACACATGCCAAGGCTGGAGCCTGCCTTACAAGGTTACAGACTATCCAAGAGAGTTGTAGTTAAACAAGAACAGACAATTGACAAAGAGCCTCACAAGGCTTGAAACATGTAGTGCTAAGAATAAACACGTAAGTTTGAGCAGTTAACCTGCAGTTTCACCTGTTCTTGTTTAAAGGAAAATTCAACCCTGTGGCGGTAAAACCACTCCCCCCTCCCTCCCATAGGCCCCCCTCCCTCCTTCCCCCGGCCTACCTTCCCCCCCCCCAGGCTATTGCCCTTAACATATAAATGACCCCAAAACGCAGGTCCCCTTCTGGAAGGTTTATGGGTGCCATCTTCTGCCGCACCATTTTCTTCCATGTCCCGACACATTTTCCAGATGATACTACTGAGCATGCTCCCGAAGTTCACTAAGTTTTCCCCACGGGGGAGGAGGCAGGGGGCCTACGGAAGGGAGGGGGAGGGGTTTTAGCGCCAGCAGGGTTGAATTCTCCATTAACTACAACTCTTTTGGATATTGTTTTTGCACCCACAGCGAAGGTTCTAGCAAGAATTTAGCTGCAGAAACATGCTGCGTTTAAAAATAACAGTCTTACACAATTTATATTTGAAATTTACAGACTATGTGCAGTACTTGCTGGTAAATTTGTAATGCCCTTTGGTTGTTCCCTGGCTTGTTCACTGCCCCAATTATACCCTTTCTCTCCCTTTCTAACAGGGATTCACTGTGAAATCTGCATTTTCACAATTAGGTAAAATGTCCATGAATCTGCGCTAGAATACTGCCATACATTTTGTTTCATTGGAATGAAAAACAATCATCGATGCAACTGTTGAAATTTCCAAATTTTGATAATTTCCCCCTGGATTTTTCCATGGTTTTGCACATTTTTCTCACAAATATATTTGACAGTACTCACCAGATCCTATCGCCATTTTCAAAATACAAATGGCCAAAACAAAATCAAACACATGAATTCCACATAAATCCATTCCCTACACCTTTCAAAAGCCAAAGCCACACCCCACCCTACATCATGGATAACAAGACCCTTAAAGGAGAATCAAACCAATTTGCCAGAGAAAATTCGCCGGCATCAATTTCCGATTTTCACGAATCAAATTTTTTTTGAAAACATTAAAAATTCACGAATTTTTCGTGAAAACGTTCGAAATTCACTAATTTATAGTGAAAACATTCGAAATTCACGAATTTATAATGAAAACGTTCGAAATTCATGAATTTATAGTGAAATTTCTTGAAATTCATGAATTTATAGTGAAGCAGTTCAAATTTCCAGAATTTTTCCTGAAAACAAGTAAATTTCACAAATTGTTCGTGAAAACGGTAAAATTTCACGAATTTTTCATGAACTTTCTGATTTCGCCTTTTTCGTGAATTTTTCACCATTTTGTGAATTTTCGCCTAGCTCGAATTCGCGGAGAATAAATATGCAAAATGGCCATGAAAATTCACCAGAGAATATTCGCAGGCATCAATTTCCGATTTTCACGATTTTTTCATGAAAATCATGAAATTTTTGTGAAAACATTCAAAATTCATGAATTTTTCGTGAAAACTTTAGAAATTCACTAATTTATAGTGAAAACATTCGAAATTCACGAATTTATAGTGAAAACGTTCGAAAATTCACGAAATTATAGTGAAAACGTTTGAATTTCACGAATTTTGTGAAATAGTTCAAAATTCACAAATTTATAGTGAAATTGCTTGAAATTCACAAATTTATAGTGAAGTAGTTCAAATTTCAAAAAATTTTCATGAAAATGGGTAAATTTCATACATTTTTCGTGAAAACTGTAAAATTTAGCAAATTTTTCGCCAAAATCCGGCGAAGCGAAACTCCCCAGATTCGCCCATCACTATTAATAATCTTCCAAGAAACAGCCAATGCTGATCTATTTGAGAATATGAGGGATCACCCAGCTTGCAGATTTCTGTTGCCACAGTAGCATCAATTGTTAGGGAATAGAGTCAATATCCAAAGCAGGTTTGATTGTTGCACAACTCACTATGTATACATAATTAACCACCCATGATCGGGTGGTTAAGACCCGATTTGGTGAACGTACTGTAGGTCTTACATTGAAAGTATTATTGACAAACTCATGAAGGGTGAGTTAAAGGAGGATGAGCACCACTTGGCGGTAAACTGTGCTGAAAAGCAACATAAAGTCTGCGAGTTATAGGCAATGGTTATTGATCATATACTAAGAGGTAGGGACAAGAAAAGGTGGTTGCTCCAGAAGCAATGCTTTTGGATTTATACAATAAATACTTTAAATCCACAGGGATTAAATGTTTATCTACCCTTTGGCTGTTCCTTGGAGGATCAATATCAGTGGTTGTGAACAGGTTAAGGGGTTTTGTTATCCATGATTAGTGATGAGTGAATCTTTCCCGTTTGGCTTCTGTAAAAAATTTGCAAAACACATTGAAGAAAATTTTTTTATGCATGACGAAATTTTTAGGTGTGCAGCTTTCTTTTCTCACTCTCAATACATTAAAGTCAATGGGTTTTTTTTTCTTGCTGTGACTTTGTCTTTACGCTTTTTGTCCAAATGCATTAAAGTCAAAGGGCATTTTTTCTCAAGTTATTTCTCACTCAAAATGCATTAAAGTCAATAGGTGTCTTTTCTTGAAGCTACTCAGTTACACATTCTCACTGGTACTTTTGCTTTCCAGTAGGTAAACAGGAAAATGTAGCGTACATGATACCTTTTATTGTTTAATTTAATCAATTACAAAAGTTACGTGGAGTGCTAAGGGAAGGCATGTCTTGAATTTATAAGGTTCATTTACTAATTGTAAATGGCCAATGAACACTAACAATCAGCTGTGTAACTAGATTTACAAGGCCCCACAGAAAATTATTTTTAAGGCCCCCAACATATCCAGAGGTTGTCCTGTTTTACCAATATATGTTTCTCATTAATTAGGTTCTCATGGGGCCTACTGTACCTCCTGGGCCCAGGTTCTGCTTGTTCTGTAGTTACGTCCCTTGGTAACAATCAAAGAGTTATAATTGCTCTTGTATGAGCCCTAACAAACCTATGGGCTGCCCCCCCCAATGTTCTCTTTGCATATCTTTGTACCTCAGGAACTGGGTAATATATTTTCATTGTTCTAAAAAATCTGTACACTTTTTTTCTTAATTGCTAATATGATGTCCATAGAATGTTCTTCTGTCTGCATACTAAATGAAACCTTTCTGTGCACCTTAGAAACACTCTAAATGTCTTGAATTATTAAATATGTATTGATAGGGTGCTAGAAGCTACAGAAAAAATCTATAAACTTTTGAAACTAACAATCCCAGCACAAGTGCACTTTTACAGTAGAACCCTAATTTCCATTCCACAATTTTATGTTTTCCTGGAATTAACACAATTTTCCTTGAGCTTTTTTCTCTCAGAATTTTACCTTTTCACAGAATTACACTGTTTTGGCCTGGTTCCCCTGGAAAACATAAAAACAGGGCTCTACTGTATCTTGATGCTGTAAAAATTACTGTACTGGATTGTAGTAGATTTTACATTTTATCATATGGAGTAATGTAGAAATGTAGACGTATGTAGGCTAACCAACTCAAGGCAAATTCCTTCATCAAGTTTTAACCTCTTTAGACATGTCCCGCCTCAGCTAAACAGCTCATCTGCTTTACTGTGGCAGGTCACATCCTTGATTATTATCCTTGATTATTCTCATGAATTGTGAGGCATTCATAAGGGACTGTCGTCTAACAACCCAGTAGAACATGGTATAATGTCAGCATGGCCATGAGCAAATCAACGGGGCCCACAACTTTATTGGGACAGACAGCATAGATATGACCTTGTATTAGGCACAAAATTCAGGACAATCAATTGTCACACTGATGTGGAGACAAATGCCTCTACGGCTACATATGTCTCCTAATGCCATTTATACAAATGCAAAGATGTTACTAAATACTGTATTTTGTACAATAACAAATAAATGTTATATTGATAAATTGTACTGGAATTACAATTGGCTTTTAAGCACTAATGGATGGTGATCCGTACATTCCATTTTTCCTTAAAATATATCTTTTGGCCTTCAACATTTAACATGATTATCTGTTTTTCTTACATATTTTGTTTGTATTTCAGCTGTCTAGCTGATTTTAGAAAGTCTTTCTCTTAAATGCTGAGAATGGCCTGAGTGAATTTTTGAGCACTGCCATTATTAAACATGCACAAGAAGATGCTCCTGATACAATGCCTGAATTATAATTCACCAGTGTTACATCTCTAGACATACTGTATATCTAGAGTGACATCACACAGTTTACAGATAATTTTGATACAGACTCCCTTTGGGTTTCCATGCTTTGTGCTTCACAGCCCCTTTTTTTCTCCACCCTAAAAGAGCATGCTTTTTAGCCAGTAGGGTTCTCTGTTTGCTTTACACATAAAGTGACTTCTTCCTGGGGTCCCTGTATGGTTTTCAACCAGACAGCCTGGTTTTCTAAAGGTATTCCTGATAATGTTATTAAGATAAATTTCATTTTGCAATCATTTCCCAAATGACCACACTACAAACAGTCACACCAAGATTCATGGTGGGCTCCATCTTTAATTTCTTGGCCTGCTCCTGTAGTCAGTTCATCTTCTCATAATCTGAAGAACACCTGCAATGTAGCTATGACAAATAAGTTGTTGGTGCAAGTCAGCATTAGTTAAGACAGTGCCTCTCCTCAAATGTTTGTAAAGATATGCTTAACACAGTTTTTCTATTCACTTCAGCCTATCAAGTCAGACAGAAGGACTTAATGCTTGCAATCGATTTACAGCATTAACCTGCATTAACCTAAATGAAACACCTAGCAATGCTGTTTGCTGATTCAATTCAGTGCAAGCAGAGTTTTCAATCTTCTTGATAAATCAAAAAGCCTGCTCATATTTACGCTGGTGAATTGCCATCTTGGATAAAATTGCCAAACTGATTATGGCATAAAGAAAGATATTAGAAGTATTTAAATGTGCAGAAGGATGAAAATACAAAGCAAAAGGCAAGTTTCTTTTTTCCCTTTAGCAGAAAACAACTACTCACCAAGAAAAGAGACACTGCATAGCAAAAAATAATAAATGTAATATTTACAATTAAATGTATGAATCAATAATTTATCACCAGGGCAATGCTTTACTTAAAAATCATCAGTTGACCATGCAAACAGATCCTGAATTCTATTAAATATAAATGAGCAAAATGAGCAATCTATCCCGAGCTGAGCAATTTTTTTACACAATTTAGTATTTTTATTTAATACAAATAGGATATAATACATTTGTTGGTTCCTGTAGTAGGTTTCAGTTATTCATAGTCCTTCTGCTCCCAGGCAGTGAATAAGTAAAGCACACTTTCTAGCAGCAGAAACCTCCCCTTGGTCAGCAGCAATAATGTAATTATCAAACATACGGATCCAAGCAGTAAAAGGTATGGTAGGCTCACCAGAGTTTGGTAGAAAAGGTGCTGCCTGCTGCAGAGGTAGAAGAGACATCCTTGTCGCCATTTGTAGCCGAGGATGAGGAGCATATAACAGTGTTTTATTAGCAGGTTCATGCAGCCATTACATAACAGCAGTAAGTCTTACTTTCACTTTCAAGCTGTACAGGAAGTCATGTGTATGCACAATGACACCAGCAGGCCATTTGTATAAACACCATAATATGCATATTGGAAAAACAATATATTTGTCTTCTTATCCCAGTCCTAGATGTTCTACTATAGATGTAGCATACTATTCCAACATTCCTTTCTGGTTTATTTTACCTGAACATGTGGCATACATGTTCTATTCACTTACACGATTAAAACACAGTTTTAAGTGCCAGACAAACTAACCATAGGTCAAGCAGTAAGAACATGGTCACTCCCTAACTTGCTTGTCTGAACAATGTGAAAGTTGGGGGGAACCTAAGTACCACACCTGACCCCCCTTTAATAGAAAACTGGCAAAGGCAGACAGTACTTTATTTATGGTAGTAGCCAAAGTCCTCTGTTCCCCAAAACGAACTACAGAGACCTGCAGCAATACAACAACAGGGGGAGGGAGTGTAAAAGTGCAAAAAATGGGCACAGCCCCTTATGTCATTTGTATCTGCTTCTTAGTTTGCAATTTGAACAATCTGGTTGCTAGGGTCCAAATGACCCTGGCAAACATGCATTTATTTGAATAAGAGACTGAAATATGAATAGGAGAGGGCCTGAATAGAAAGATGAATAATAAAAAGTAGCAATAACAATACATCTGTATCCTTACAGAGCATTTGTTTTTTAAATGGGGTCAGTGACCCCCAATTGAAAGCTGGAAAGAGTCAGAAGAAAAATTAAAGCCAATTCAAAATTTGTTTAGCATTAGTCAATATATAACATACTAAAAGTTAACCTAAAGGGTAATCACCCCTTAAATACATGAAATAAGCATGAAGAGAATCTTGAACATACAACCATTATGTCTGCTTGGGGAAAGCCAATAGTAGCAAATTTGTCAGCATTCTGTGGATCCTCTAGTGGCCAAACAGAAGCTAATCCAAAAATCTACACAAAATACCACAATGCATGCTATTAAAAAGTGAAAAACAATTTATTAGTACATAGTTAAAAAGTCAAGCATAACCCCTTATGAAGCCTAACGCATTTCATGCTTACCTAAGCATGCTTTTTGGTTGATGGTGGGAAGATTCATGCTGGCAGGTATCTTCGGCTTCTTGCAAGGTATAAAGATTTTCAACCATTCTCCAGGGTTTCCATATTACTGTTATGAATTTCTAAGTGATCGGATCCCAGTGGCTAGGTATAGATAATCACTAGTTCTATGACTAGAGAACAGGCAATCTGGTGGACATGTGAACTGAATGCTGCCTGAAAGGGTTACAAAGTTACAAGAACTTGATTAAACATAACAGAGTGACCAGGTAACACAACACAGGCTTTTGATATGAAGGTAACTAATAAGATAAGCAACCTTTCATTTGGAGGAGTCACAGTTGAGGAACAGAGAATGGCAGTTCATATCAGAAGCTACAGGAAAGGCAGCCATGGAGTCAGCTCTGCAGGAGGAGTTCTCAGATTCACCTAGTAGCTGCACTGTTGGTTCAACTCAATCTAGTCAGTGGCTAACCCAGGATACATGTATGTGTACAAGGCACCAGGGCCAGATGGAATACACCCCTGGGTTCTAATAGAGCTTAGTTCAGTTTTAGACCTTCCTCTATTTCTGATTCTCTCAGACTCACTTTCATCTGGTATGGTATCTATGGACTGGAGGAAAGCTGATGTAATTTCTATATTTAAAAATGAATTACAATCTTAGCCTGGCGATTACAGTATAGAAGTCAGTTTTTCATTAGTGATGGGTGAATTTATTCGCCAGGCACAAATTTGTGGCGAATTCCCGTGAAAGTTAGCCTGGCGTAAAAAAAATTAGTCACAATGAAAATGATGCAACACGCATCAAAAACGTGCCGCGAATCATTTCACAAATTTTTCGCCAATTTGTGCATTTCGTCTGTGGTGGTCATATTATTAGATTTTTTTTTAATTATTTGAATTTCGTCCAAGTGTATGCCACTATGAACAGCAATTGGCAATGCTATATGAAGGATAGGTCATGTCAGACAAATTTGATTGCTTTTATAATGAGGTAAGTAAGATAGCAGGGGAGCTTAATGAAGTCATTTGCACATGGCTAAGAAACTGTAAATTGAGTACAGAGGGTGGTTGTAAATGGTACATTCTCTACTTGGAGTAAGGTTCATAGTGGGGTCCCTCAGGGATTTGCTTTGGGTCCACTTTTATTTAACTTATTCATTAATGACTTAGGGGAGGGTATTGTAAGTAATGTATCAGTGTTTGCAGATGACACAAAAATATGCAGCCCAATTAATTCCATCCAGGATGCAGCATCCTTGAATCAGGATATTGACAAACTGGACAGCTAAGTGGCAGAAGAGATTCAGTGTTGATAAATGTAAAGCACCTGGGATGCATAAATAAAATGCTTTATCAGAGTTTAAGTAGATCACATCCACTGCCATCTCAGAATCTACGTCCCTGTTCTGGATCTATTACTCAAAACCATGCTGGCAAAAACTCATATTATTATGATTTGCAATGAAGTCAAGTATCTTATCCCTTAATAACCCCTCAAAAAGCTTTCCTACCACTGATGTTAGACTAACCAGCCTATAGTTTTGAGGCTGAGAATGGGATCCCTTTTTTAATAACAGTACCAGATTAGCAATTCATCATTCTTTCTGCACCATGCCAGATCTCAATGAATCCTGAAAAATCCTGACAAATTAAGAGAGTAGGCAACTACAGAGCTAAGATCACCAAGTACTCTGGGATTAACATATTCTAGTCTCTTTTGAATTTCCTCATGTGTGAACCATGCATCATTAGTTGTATTACAAGAACTGGGACTATTAAGAAGGAAACCTTCATTAACTGGTTCCCAATTAGCATAGGGTCCCACCCCTTCCTACTTAATTTTTTTACTATTTACATATTGTTTTTTTGGATTATTTTTACTGCTTGATGCAATAACCTTTTCTATATAGATTCTAGCTTGTCTTTAGTATGATTTATTGGTCTCATTGTACCTGATAAACATTTTGACTATCCCAGCTAATTTTCTTACCCACCTCAACATCAACACTTCTATTGAACCAAAACTGATTTGCTTTGCAACAACATTCCTTGCTTACTGACGTATATTTATTAAGCCGTATTTTAAAGATTTCTGGGTTGCAGAGAAGCCCTTATACTGTCAAAGTTTGCACGTCTAAAATTTAGCATTTTGTAGAATTGCTTCTGCAACATAATCTCAAAGGAGACCATGTTATGATCACTGTTCCCTAAATGCTCACCCACACAAATGCTAAGATAAGTTTGGCATTATTAGTTATTACGAGGTCCAAAAGAGAATCATTCCAAGCAGGTTCTTGAACAAGCTGAAATAAAAAGTTGCCATTCGGCATTTTACACACCTACTAGCTGCTTCTGTCTTGGCAACCCCATTACCCCATTCAATGTCTGAATATTTGAAGTCACCCATAATAATAACGGCCTAGTTGTGAAGCAGCTTCTATTTGTAAAAGTAGCTTTACTTCATTCTCTTCACTTATACAAGGTGGTTTGAAGCATACTTCAATGATAATTTTCTGCCCAGTAGAAATCTCTACCCAGAGGCATTCCACACCCTCCCCAGTGTCATTAAATGGTTATTTATTTAATGCATGGCTTTACATACACCTCCACCCTTTTTAATCCATCTGTCCCTCCTAAAAAGAGTGTAACCATTTAAATTCACAACCCAGTCACATTTCATCCCACCAGGCCTCAGTGATACCAATTATATGATATTTTTTAGAGTATGCAATTAACTCTAGTTCTCTCATTCTACCTGACGCTGTGCATTTGCCAGAATACAGCAGAGGTTGCAACTTTTCCTTTTGAAATTTACATTACTTAATGGATAATATATGTTGAGTTAGAATTAGCCTGTTTTCCTTCTAACAGAGGGTCCTACTTAGCTGGTAAACTGTATTCCCCCTCACTCCTCCTCCATGACCCTTTACTAATGCCACTTACCCACCTACCCTTGCTTCCCCATAATTATTTATGTTACCCTCCAACTGGTTTAAACACTTCTCCAATGTCTTAACCATTCTTTCCTCTAGCACAGTGGACCCACTTCCATTGAGGTGGAATAAGTTACGACTATATAGGTTGTACCCCAAGGAAAAATCATCACAGTGCTCTAGGAACCCAAACTCTTCCTTCTTCCAACAAGACTTGAGCCACACATTTAGTTCCCTAAGCTCCTGCTGTCTTCCTAAGCTAGCAGGTGGCATGGGCAAAATTTCAGACATTGGAAGACCTTCCCTAATATTAGAGCCTAGATCAGTGAACTCAATCTTTAAGGTCTTCCATCTACCATTAATTTTGTCATTAGTACCAATATGCACCAAGACATGCATATGATGTGGTTCTCGCTCTTGATTGTTCATATTCACTTCATAATCTGATCAATTGCCCCTTAGACCAATGATGGGAATAGCAGAATATCGCCCACCCAAGGTGGACATATCGGGGGAAAGATCTGTTCATTTGGATCTAAAGTATATGACCAGCTTTACTGTTTGCAGCACCATCAAATATCTTAATTCTCTGTGTAATCTACTAGCTACCAACATCCTAAGGCCCAAGTCAATTGTCAAAACTCCCATCTCTGATGATTACCTCCACTAATCTTATTGATTGAAATGTGTCCAACATATTGCTATTGTAATTAGCAGATACAAATATATGCTTTGTGCAGAATATTGTGGCTGTTATTGGGGACACATGGCAAATATAGTTTGCAATCCAAAGCTTGATTGGCACTAATTGGAAAACAGGAATTTATGCATACTGCATGTTTATAAATAAATAATGCACCTAATTAATCACTTAATTTGGATTTTCAACTGAAAACAGAGGTGATCAGCATGATTCACTTAGAGCAATTAATTGATAAGTGTGAACAAGCGTGTTAATTAAGTCAAATAGTTCAATTCATTTACATAGTGGACCATGTGGAACAAGGAATAAATTAGAGGGCAGAAGGAACTAAGTCAAGTTACTATAAGGAAGTATAACTGAACATATAAAACATGCTGGGTTTAAAGGAATGGATCACTATAAAAATAAAAACTGGGTAAAAAATGGACTGTGCAAAATATAAAATGTTTTTCCATATAGTTAATAAGGCAAAAATGTAAGGTATAAAGGCTGGAGTGACTAGATGTCTAACGTAACAGAAAAGAGCACTACTTCCTGCTTTTTAGCTCTTTTGGTTTCCACTGATTGGTTACCAGGCAGTGACTTGAGTGGAGGCCATGTGGGTCATAACAGTTGCTTTTGAATCTGAGATGAATGCTCAGGATCAATTACAAACTCACTGAACAGGAGATGTAGACCTTGATTAAAACTGACTCTTTTGCACCACAGAGCTCTACAATTTAGACACCCAAGGCTTATTTACTGATGCCATTTTTGCAATCTTGAATAAAACCATCCCTACCAGCACTTCACCAGTCATTTCATTGTTACATCATACTGGGATCACCATGTGATTTTTGCTTTCTATAATATGTTTTACAGTGCAATTGAACCTCCCGAAGGGAGGTGGGGTATAGTTCTTTTTCATTTCTCAGATGTGGAAAATGAACCAAAAAGAGAGAGTGGTAAGTATAAACTGTGCAGGCTGGATTCTCATAACTCATTTAAACATTATATCTTGCACTTATTTAAGAATCCACATCTGTGATGGTTGACTACCGTACGACCCTACACCCTTGATGCCTGCAACAAGGAAGTGATGTCATTACATTTGCAGGAAGACCAGAGTACAATACCCTGAGTTAACCTGCTGGTTATTCTGTACACTTGATTAATTTCCAGCAATATCAGACACAAAATCCTCATGTATTCTCTTATTGGATCTCTTATCCATAAACATGTTATCCGCACAGCTCCAATTTACAGGAAGGCCATTTTAAGCAAGCAATTGTAATTTTGAAAAATGATTTCCCTTTTCTTTAATCATAAAACAGTACAGGATCTATATTGGTGACAAAACAATCCTAGTGGATTTATTTAATCTTTCAATGATTTTTAGCAGACTTAAGGTCTGTCATCCAACTTACAGAAAGATCCCTTATCCAGAAAACCACAGTTCCCAAGCCTTCTACATAATAGATCCTATTCCAAATAGTTTGACCTACAAAGTATTGAACATTACCAAAGGACATTAGAAGTTCTTTTGCACACATTTATGTTACTTTCACTGCCAAGTATTGATTCTTTTCCCACAGAAAAGATTTTAGTGTCCAGATATACAAACATCACACACATATCTGATTTTCCTTATGTGACCTCTTTTGATATAACCTATCTTTGTGAAACACTATCTACCATCCGATTTTGTTGGTACACATACAAACATACTGCCTTCCCCTGCTATGTCTGCCTATTGCTTCAGGCTCTAATATGGCTCTCTGATATAACTCCATCTCAGTGACTCACGTTTTGTTATGTAACTTTCCTTGAGCAAACTCCTTCTCTTGCGAGACTTCCTCTGATGTGACTTTCTAGTCTGTCTCTCTCGTATGTGACTTCTTTTTATGCTGTGCCCTCTGATGTGGCTCCCTCTGTGATGGTACACTGTCTAATTTTAATATATTTGTTAGAAGGCCTTCGGAGCGGACTGACACACTCTTGTGAGTTTTTCTCAGATGGAACTTCTGATGTCAGCTTCTATGTTGTTATTCATCCGAGATGAGTATCAGGATGTGTTAAACTTAGGATGATGCTTTGACACATTCAAGCACTTACACAAACACTGACCTTTAATTTACATTGTGCCTTTGATTAGTTAATTTCCTGTATAGTACAGGTATGGGACCTGTTATCCAGAATGCTCAGGACCTGGGGTTTTCCAGATAATGGATCTTCCAGTTATTTAGATCTTCAGAACATAAGTCTGCTAGAAAATCATGTAAACATAACCCAATAGGCTGGGTTTGCTTCCAATAAGGATTAATTATATCTAAGTTACGAACAAGTACAAGCTACTGTTTTATTACTACAGAGAAAAGGGAAATCATTTAAAAAAATTTGGATAAAATGGAGTCTATGTGAGATGGCCTTTCCATAATTCTGAGCTTTCTGGATAACGAGATATTGTTTTTCCAGATATTGGATCCCCTATCTGTATTATAATACTGTGAAACCCTGCCTGCTTTACTGCATATATTGAATCCCATGAGATTTTTACTGAATAAGAGACTGCAGCAAAATATCTGGGACAAAAAAGAAAATGAAAAAAGTAGCCCTTTATCCAGTGATACAATTAGTTTTAGCTTTATGGGTAATCTGAAGTGGTCTGGAGAGCTTACACTCTACCATCTCATTGCCTCCCCCTCTTTACAGCTGCCTTTGTTAGTATTTCAGCAACGGAGTCAAAAATAAAACCTCCTGCTCCTAAAAAGCTTCGGAGATTTCAGTAACATTCAGTGGCTATTATATCCACACAAGAGCAATGCCGTGCAACTGAGGACAGAGCTGTATTTATTTTAATGAGGCTGACACTATATGCAAGCAGAGCTGAGAATTAAACCAGCATCTCTTAAATCTTCTTGCATTCCTACTCCCCCCCACACTCTTCGTTTTCTTTTACGTTCTCTTTCTCCTTCTCTTTTTCCCCCCCCCACCCTTCGTCTGCCTCTCTATCTCTCTCCTTTTTTATAGAAGGTCATATGATGGGGAAGAGGGATGCGTCTTTTTTCTTTGCCATTTAGTTTTTTTCCTTTCTTTTTTTTTTTTTTTTACAAAAGGGGCTGTGATAATAGGAGGAGAAGCACTGTGTTACAGCAGAGAGCTGCCTGCTGCAATGGAGCTTAATTAAAGTTTAGCCATTAATGGGCATGCTTTAACCCCACCATAGCCACAGTGCGTGCTTCATCTCCCTAACCGAACAGACAGAGAAAAAGACAAGTACCTATTGCTTGCATCTCACAATATCCTTTAGACCAAATTGCATATAAAAGCATTTGTAAATGCTTGTTTGTATGAGTAATAGAATCACAATCACATTTCTCTGTCAATGTTCATACTCTATGGGAGGGGTATGAATAGAGTGCGGTGGGAATTGTTTGAATACATTTCATTATATAGTGTAATGAAATGTAAGACTTGTTTGCAGGGTGCGATGATAGCTTAAGGAGTGAAAGGATTTGAGTGATTGATGATATACATCCAATACCTATAGTATTCTGAGCTATAGTCTGGAATGGCAGGCTTCAGGAAGAAAAGCTTATCCTGTTGGTCTTCAGCATATTTATCCTTATTGCATAACATGCACCTATGCATTTATAGGGTTACTTTAACTGTTCTTGTTCCCTTGGGCTCTTTCCAAGAATCATTCCATGATAAAAGTGGACAGAAATATTGCATGCCAGACACAATCTAATAACCTGAAAATGGGCAACTGCAAGAATAATTATTTAACAAGACAGATTAAAGTGTGTTTCTGGTTCATATAATATATGGGATGTATAAGTTTACATGTTACAAACAGAAAGCATGTTAGGCGAAAGGATTATGTAAGTGGTGATGCGCAAATATAGCCTACACGAATAAAATGAATGCATGATTTATGGCTTTCTGGGAAATTGCATGTATGATGTATGAACAGCTCAGCTAATTTGAGAATTCTGTAATGCAGTAATGATTTGTGGGTTTGCAAGAGAGGTATTGGACTTCAGCATATTTAACCTTATTGCTTAACAACAACCTATGCATTTCTAGGGTTAATTTAACCGTTCTAGTTCACTTGGGTTCTTTCCAAGAATCATTCCATGATAAAAAATGGACAGAAATATTGCATACCAAACACATAATAACTAATAACATGGGAATGTGAAACGACCACAATAATTATTTAACAAGACAGATGAATTGTATGTTTCTGGTCCATAAGATATATGGGCTGTATAAGTTTATATGTTACATACAGAAAGCACATTAGGCAAAAGGATTGTGTAAGTGGTGATGTGCACATATAGCATACAGTACACGATGGATAAAATGAATGCATGATTTATGGCTTTCTGGGATATTGCATATATGATGTATGAACAGCTCTGCTGATTTGAGAACTCTGTACAGTAAATGATTTGTGGGTTTACAGGAGATGTATAAGGCATATAAGATGTATGAACAGCACAGAGAAGGAAAGTATTCTAGGACTTATGAAATGTATGAATTTAATATATTATTTGAGGCACGTACTGAACAGTGCATTGCTAATAAATTATGTATTTAACATTGCCATTCAAATGCATTGTTTATACAGTTCTGGAGTAGCACCTTAACTGGTGGTGTAATGCTAAGCACAACTGACTGCAATTGCACCAACATATACTGTAGGTGATGCCAGAAAAGGACTGTAAACTGTGATCCTATTTGCCCTCCTTTGAAACATGTTTGGTGTTTATATTGTGAGGTTCCTTGTTTCTCTGATGGCCTTGGCATAGGCTGGGGCAGAGGAATTCTGGGATTGAAACTCTGTGCTGTAATACTGTAGCATGTGCTCAATTACATAGATGTATTTTCTCCATCTCAAGCAAGATTCAGTATTTACTTCTGCTGTGAGTACAAAAATTAAAATTGAGACTGGGTTTTTTTTTCCGATTTGTCTAATGGAATCGTGATGAATTATGACTTCTAAAGGCAGCTTATCTTGCTGAGAGGTTTAATGTTAAGTAAGAGCTTAATATACCTATCCAGGCATTCTACCATTTTTATGACAATATATTCACTAGGGAGTCCATGAATGAGCTTTGACTGGTTGAGCTGATGATGAGCAGTATAGCAGGCCCTGCTCACATGAATGAACACAATTAGGCTTCCTATGGAAAATAAACTGTGTCAATATATTTTCCTGAACATCTCTAGTAAAATAAAGTCAATGTCAATCAAACACCTTTGAGACTACATTGTTTATTGGTATTGATGTTGCAAGGCTTTCCTTATCCTCTGTATAGGTGACTCAGAGCTTGCCGAAAGGAAATTCTGCTACTTTCTATCTTTGTCTTATAATATTCCCAATCTTTTTCCAAAACCCACTGTCAGTGCTTGATGGGTGGCTAAAATAAAGGCACAAATAGAAGGGCAAAAAAAATGTATTTAAATTTGCCTGGAGTTGAAGTCCAAAAAACTTATATAGTTATCCCTTTTTAATCAAACCCCTCTCTATTTCCATTAAAAGAATAGGTAAAAGAGAGATGCTGTTTTGCCCACCCATATGGGTGGATTTTTTTGCTTTCTTTATACATTTACAGAGTTTGGAAAATTCTAGAACAACATTAATAGCATAGAATGCAGAGAATCAGCATGTACCCTAACCTAGTTAGAATGTGTATCTGTTTTATGTGGAAAAAGCAAAATGCAACTTAATAGTGAATTTATTCGCCTACGGCCAGCACCGGTGTCCAAAAATGGACACCCGAGTCCAAATCGTTTCGCAAATTTTTTGGCATTTCGTGAATTTCAACTAGAAATTTGCCCAAAGTCAGGGCTTTGTACCAGTAATCTAAAAAAGTTGAGTTTTCACAGCGCATATTTGATAAAGTTGAGTTTTCAGAGCATCCGAAAACTGGTGTTCAAATTTTTTTGCTCCGATTCTTTTGGAGAAGAATTGTTGACAAATGAGTTCAATTCGTGGATGGGAGTTTGGTCAACTTTGTTTAAATAAAAAACTAATTACCGTCAGGGACCATGCAAAACCAGTTTACTGATGAATAAGTGGAAGGTGTCCAAACTTTTCAACATGACTCTATTACTATCTTCTTTGTTCCTGTGTTTTAAAGTTTGCAAAATAAAATGTAACTGTGCATTCACATTTTGCAAATATGTTGTTTTAACACACTGTTTAACACAATGTAGTTTCCTACTTTTAAATTACTTAACTTATCATATTGCATTTGGGCACCTGTATTAAAAAATGTTTCCAGGGGTTTATGGAATAGGTTCTTAATCCATGCTTTGCCCCTCGTCTTGTCCCCCATTAGTTCAAATCAGTGATTAGAGGGTGTCATTTTGGGTGATTGCTGTATAATAGCAAACTGATGTAACAGTGTATTTGTGTGTCTATACTCATGTTATGAGGAACAGAGGGCACTGTTTGCAGCATAGAGTGTGATTTAAGGGATTGTGTCATGGGAACATTTTTTCTTTTTTAAAACACATCAGTTAATAGTGCTGCTCCACTAGAATTCTGCACTGAAATTCATTTTTCAAAAGAGCAAACTGATTTTTTTATATTTCATTTTGAAATCTGACATGGGGCTAGACATATTGTCAGTTTCCCAGTTGTCGTGTGACTTGTGCTCTGATAAACTTCATTGACTCTTTACTGCTGTACTGCAACTTGAAGTGATATCACCCCACCCCCCAGCAGTCTAACAAAGAGCAATGGGAAGGTAACCAGATAACGGCTCCCTAAGAGAAGATAACAGCTGCCTGGTAGATCTAAGAACAGTCAATAGTAAAAACCCATGTCCCACTGTGATAGATTCAGTTAAATTAAGTAGGAGAAATAGCAGCCTGCCAGAAGTAGTTCCATCCTAAAGTGCTGGTACATGTCACATGACTGGGCCAGCTGGGAAACTGACAGTATGTCTAGTTAGATTTCAAAATTGAAAAAAAAAATCTGTTTGCTCTTTTGAGAAATGGATTTCAGTGCAGAAGTCTACAGGAACCGCACTATTAACTGATGCTTTTTGAAAAAACATGTTTTCCCATGACAGTATCCCTTTAAGCTTCTAAAGCCAGAAACAACAAGTTTACAGGACATTCTAAGAACTGTAGCTCAGGAAGAGCTGATCAGTTACACAGAACAGATTTGTAGAAATGTAGAGCATATGACTGTAGAACGGATAAAAAGGGTCCCTCTAGTGTAACTGATTTATGATGAAGGGGACTGTAATGATTAGTAGCTGCTGCACAGGCCATTGATAGGCACCCCCAGAGACCTGGCTCACAGTCCAACAACCAAATAAAGTAAAAAAACATGGTCAGATTGCCTACTACTTGTTTATTCAGGGTCTAGTATTAACATGTGTATCAGGTGTCTTACACCTATGTACTAATTATAATTTAGATAATAGATTATTTAGCCTTCTTTCCATCACCTGCAAAATAACCATGTGTATTTATACATGATGAATCCCCTTTATTATACTCAGCTGTCCAGCATCTTCAAAGTGAATTACATTTGTCATGCCACAGTGATCATGTAAGATTGTCCTATTTATTATGTGAAAAGATATTCTCATTCATGGCTCAATTTACAGCATAGTCCCAATGATGACTCATAGGGACTTTCACAACAACTTGACCCAGATGCCAAACAAAGGTGAGAAAATATTCTTAGGTTCAACATATTGTATATATCTATA
>CM044443.1:84231598-84258737 GCA_024363595.1 Xenopus borealis | reverse complement strand
GCCATCAAAACATCACCTGGCAGGGCATTCCACAACCTCACCGTCCTGACTGTGAAGAACCAACCTGGCTATCTATTTTGTGTACTTTTAAAAAATAAATGGTTTCCTGGGTTGTAACGACTTTTCCAGGATTTTTGATTTGGAATCCGAAGTATGCCATATTCTGCTGTAGTGGTTTGAAAATTCTGTCATTTACTGTGGGGAGGTTTTAATCTATAGAAGTCAGAAATCGCCATAAACCTATATATATCTGGTATTGGTACATTCAAGACACTTGAGGCTTTCCAAATCAGTTCCATTTTGTGCATAAAATAAAATACGTTTCTGGCAGGAATCCATATATCATGAAAAATAGCAATTTTTAAAATAAACTAAAAATCAGGAAATGTCCCTAAAACAAAAGAGCACAAAATCTTCAAAAAATGGCTGGCACTGAGTGCAAATTAAATGCGAAATTCTGCATGTCTTAATACTTCATAAATTTAGTTGTCATCATTTTCTTATAATCAAACCCACAAGCATGTTAGTATTTGTAGTCTTCCAAATTGGAGGCAACAGATTTTTTTTGCAAATGTAAACTTCATTTTATTAATTAAACAAACACCAATAATTATTTAAATCCATTTGATTATTTTCTTGTAGCTTCTATCTGACCTTTAAATAACAAAGATCCTTCTACTTTGGGTTTTGTTGCTGTAAACAAAAACATTCAGTCTAGAGTTTGTTTCCGAAAAGCTGCAGAGAAAATGCAGTGTAATTATACCCAACTGCAAAATCTGTATTCAAGCCAAACACACACATTCCCATTTTTTTAAAGAAAATAAAATTAGAAATTGTGGCAAAGTCTGAATAAAATAAACCTTCTGAAAAATGTGCACCAAAACTTTCCTGTGTCTGTGAAAGTTAAAAGATATTTAGCAGGTGCATAAATAAGTTTTTTAGTGGCAACTATTTTTTATGCAAAATACACTGGGTGGGTTGATATTTTATGGCTGAAAATATTTAGCAATTGTGAATTTTACTGTGAATCCATATATGGCTGAAAAATGTCGCTCCTAACAATAGACTAGGGTTTCTTAAAGTGGACCTGTCACCCCAAAAAAATATTCAAAATCATATTTTATCACATTAGTCAAGCAAAATAAACATTAATTACACTATATAAATTATTTTAATCTTGTTTTCTTCAGTCTGGGAATTCATAATTATAACAAGCAGGCAGGAGCCATTTTTTGGACACTGTTATTAATGCAAGCCTTGCATCATCTCAGAATCTTGTTTGTGCACCAGAATGGGGGACCCGATGTCTATCCCCATGTCCTGGCTACACAATTAAATGGTTAAGAGAACTGGGGGAATGTGTGGGGAGAGCAGTGGCATCTAGAAGTGCTGAATGGAAAGTGAAAGTAATTATCTTCCCCGCCTCTATGCCTAAGGCATAGAGGAGTGGCAAACAATATTTGATTGACAGCTGAGATTTTTAAATGAGATTAAACAGGCTATGAATGCTTTAATAAAAATTTGAAATTGGATTTCATGTTTAATTTGAAAGGGACTTTTATTATACAGATTTTTGTGTCTGGGTGACGGGTCCACTTTAAAGCAACACTGCATAAAAACACTTTGTTGGTGGGCCAACTATTGCTAAATGGTAATCCAAGAGTGTTCTTTCTTTCTGTGAAAAAAAAACCTCTCTCCATGTTATGGAAATGGCCATGTATATTTTGTCAAAAAAAAATCAGCTTTTTTTTAAAAACCCGTTAAAATAAGTTTGAATAGAATGGAATTTGTGAAAGCATCACAACTCAGTAGTTTGAATAGAAAGACATGGTTGCCCATTGTGGATTTGGCTAAATGTATACTTTCCAAAATTATATTGGTTTGGGGGGGGGGGAGTCAACATAGTTTCGTGTTTTTACTCCATGAAAAAAGCAGTAAATGTGTTGATTATTCAGTAGCTGAAGTGAGTTCCGGGACAATTTTATGAGCTAACTTCATTTTGTGGTCTCTAAACACCAGATATTTTGGAAATCCTAAGCACAGGGGGAATAAAAACTGTTCAGTGGACCCCTGGTATTCATGTTTAGGATGTTTTTTCTTGGTACCTAATGCTATTTGGGAGATAAAAGTGAAAGAGTTGAGGTGACTTTCAGAATTTTCATAGCAGCTGCTAAGTTCAGAAAAGCTTTGATGTTTGGAACTTTGAGGAGAAAGACATGGTTACCCATTTTGTATTCAACAGAATCAGTACTTTTAAAAAAATATGTGATTTCTTGGCTTAAACCTACTGTTTGGGAAAGCGCTGTGAATATGAATAGAAAGACAGTTACCCATTTTGTATTTGGTTGAATATGTACCAAAAATATATGGGTTTGGGTGGTTTATACAATGATTGCCAATTTTTTATAGCTGTGAAGTCTTAGCATCTGAAACCACTCTATCTGCCCTTCAGAAGTTGCCAGCAGCAAATTGCGGGAATTCGCCGCAAATACATTTGGGATACCTTTTAGTTAGTTGGGTTAGTTAGTCTTTTTTGTGATGGTATATATCCCCTTTCATTTTATATCAGCCTAATTTGGAATCTTTACTAAATGTATTCCATTTTTTGTTGGGTCTCTAAAGAATTGTGAGGGTTATTGTTTCAATGACACACCCATTTTTAATTTGTCATAATTGCAAAAAAGTTTATCTAGGGAAAACTTCATTCTTTTGATTGCCAAGTTGTTATCCAGAATTATTTAAGCATTAAATAAACTCAGTAGACTTATTTTGCTTCCAATAAGAATCAATGCTATCTTATTTGGGATCAAGAACAAGGCACTGTTTTATTATTCTTAAAAATGCAAATGATTTGAATAAAATTTAGTTTATGGGGGATGGCATTCCTGTAATTTGAACCCGTCTGTTTAATGAATTTCCAGATAACTGATATCTGTAGTTGTATATGGAAAACAGTTTTGTTTCATAGTTCTAAAAGGTAGTGCATTATAAGAAGCACATAAAAAAGCACATAACTCCAATGCAAATCTAGCATTGCAAACGGTAAAACGGCAATTAATGCAGATACATAAGGATCTTGCATGTGTCCAGTGATTTCAGATCAGAAAGTCATTTACTTAGGCAATATTTGACATTCTGTATCTCTTTTAAATGAATGTTTAGGTCTGGGAGGGGGTATGAGCAACAGTTTATCTCACCAAGGCTTAAAGAAGAATGAATGCATTATAGATATAAAAAATATAATCATATAATTCAAACATGCACATATAAATAACTGCATTTCCCGTACAACATACTAAACCATTGAATGCAATAGGAGATTTATATAATTACAGCCACATGTAACAGACTAATACACAACTTATATGGACACATTTCCCCAAAGCTTAGTTCTCTCACAACATGATAAATCTTCTAAGCTATATTTATTTATTATATTTTTTTTGCTGCAGTAATATCATGAAAGCATGTGAATCACTTTTTAGCACCTTGGTTTTCCATTTCTAAAGACTTTAATTAAGAGCCCAGTCAGTTGCTTTTGCATGCATGCTTACCGCAAACAATTGTGTGTGGATCACAGTTTTTTAATAAAACATGGATTTTATTACTAACTGAATTCAATGTTATTTTAATACATCATTCGACTCCTAGGTGAGAGCCTTGTGCCTCTCATGCTTAGAGGATCTTCGAATAATCCTGCTCATTGAATAGCTGTGAGGACAGAACCAAAACCATAATTATGTGGAGAAAGTAGAGCAAGGAAGACCAGCAGATTAATCTTAAAATGCCTGCTTTAATCTCTGTGCTTCCTCTGTAGCTCCCCACTCTCTTTCATCTTCACTTCATTTGTTGTAAAATGTAAATTTGAAGAAAACCTGCAGGTTAAAACTAGAGCCAGACCAAGATTTCCAGCCGCTTCCTTGAGACGTGTGACATAAAGGCAGACAGCCACCAGATTAGAGATTTCAGTAAGAACTGCAGATTTTGACAGTCTGTCCCTCTGTCCCATATGCAAGAAGAAAGCCAACTTCTGCAAGATTCAGCTGCTATTAAAGAGAATTAAGCAAAAAGCATTTGTGCAGATATATAATTGATAAATAACTGATTCCAAACCATGCATCAGTGGTGTAACTAGATATTACTGGGCCCCACAGCAAATAATTTTTCAGGCCCCCAAAATGTCTAGAAGTTGACTTGTTTTACCAATATCTATTGAAATGATATATAAAGTAAGTCCTCATGAGGCCTATACTGTACTTTGTGGCCACAGGGTCTGCTTCCTCTGTAGTTATGCCTCTGAATAGAATAAATGAGGCTCCTATAGTTTGTGGGTCCCCCTGCAGCCACAGGGTCTACTTCCTCTGTAGTTACACCCTGAATAGAAAAAATGGACAGGAGGAAACTGAATTAGCAAAGTCAGAGGGCTACCTCACTAGTCTCATTTCTCTATATAGACACTCAAGATACAATTAAACCACTGAAAAAAGAGGGGCACAGGACACAAAATACTGTATGTTGATCACTCACCATGTAGAACAGGTGGTCCAGGTGCACCAGCCCCCCACCCTCAGCTTAGGGAACAGATAAACCAGCAGCATGCAGAAAGAGGGGTATCAGTCATTCCACAAGGGCCATCAAAATTGAAGTTAAAAATATAATATTTATTGAAGATTCATTAAAAAGGGTTGGCCCTATGTGTTTAATGCCACCTAGGGTACTTATTCATGGGCTACAAAACACAAATGACCAATGCAGATATTGTCCCTTTTTTAATTAATCTAAAATAAATATATTTTTAACTTTTGATGACCCTTGTGGACTCTTTCTGAGTGCCCAAAACCCCTCTTTTTGTATGCTGCTGGTTGGAGCACTCAGGATACAATAACAGCATATCAGTACATTATCTGGGTTATTTACTAAACCTCAAATTTATCTATCAGGCTTTTTGGGGCAAACACTTTTTTGTGGATTTTTCAAGATTTATTATACGTAAATGCTGCAAAAAGCTCAAATCCAAAAATCTGCCATCTCAGACCTGTCAAGGTCATGTATAAATCAATGGGAGATGTCCATATCCCAAATGGAAGATATCATGGTCTGCGCTGGCTTTAAACTAATAATCCGATAAATTCAGGGAAAAAAGTTGCACATTTGTGTTTTCGTTCAATTTTATTGGAGATTTTTTCTAAAGTAAATGCATGGAGAGACATCCATGAGAAATCTGGGGCACTCTAAGCCTTTCTTTCTTTTACTAATTTTTTGTTCAGCAGTGCTACAGATTCTAGTATATAAATTGGCTGCTTAAAAGTCCATACTTTGGAGAACCAAGGTTGAAAATCGCTGGATTAAACAACCTCTTTTACGGTATTTATCTAATTAAAATCATGGACACTCCACCAAAAGATATTATGTTACAAAAACACATTTGATGAGTTTTATGGCTATAAGCAACTTCCTCAAAACAAATATGGTCCTATAACATCTTACAGATACATAGATCCCCCAAGGACCCACCCAGCATAAATAATCACTTTTTCTATATTGTACATACCTCTTCCTCCTCCATGAAAAAGTAGAGAAATCTAGCATACTATACATACATGAATAATACATCAAAAGCAGCTGGTCCCAATTAATAACAGGAAACTTCCTATTCCCGGTTCATGGCCCCATACATATATGTTTTAAATTGCAGTTTTTCAAATGTTATAATAACCTAACATCCACAAAACATGTGGTCTTTTCTAACTACTGGGTCCTGTATGACCTGGATGTTAATTTGAATTAAAATCGTTTGAATCATTCGATTGAATCGTTGCATTGGCACAATGTGAACGATTTCCTCCAAAAAATTTTTCAAAAAGACTCCTTAAAGGTTATAGGAGGTCCCCCATAGGCTAAAACATCAATTCAATGATGTTCCTTAAAGAGGACATAAAACGTCTATAACAATGTTGCCCTACACAAAGTTTGCTGGATTCCATTTCCTACAATTCTGTCTTTTGTAGTCAAACACGATCCACAGTTTGATGTTTTCTGGTCTCTGTACTGATGGTCATTGCTGGAGGCATTAAATAAATTTATCAACCAGTGACAACTTTACCAGAATGTTATTTCCACCTTCTGATATGTGATTAAACTGTATTACTGGCAAGCAAATCTGAATAATAATCTTACAATATTAGAAAACAGCAATGTGACAACACTTCACCTATTTTGGATGGATGCTCATTGTCTCCATTAGTTATTCCAATATGTAGACACTTTTTGTTCTTATTATATGACTAAATCAACAAACATAAACTAAAAAGAAACTTGTACAGCATGTCATGCCAATACTTGATTCAGGTAGTGGAACAGCTGCCAATCACATAACTAATAAATCTTACTTGAAGAACTATAGCTGCAGATATAAATCCAAATTTTTAACATTAATACAACTATAATTGTAATATTTCCCATAGTTTGTAGTTTGAGCTGCCAATTCTACACATATTTAATACTATAATAACTTAAACTGCAGTTTCCTACTACAACATCCTATAGCATTGTTAATGTCAGCTGAGGAAAATAATTGTAATAAGTAAGCATTTGCTCACTCTACAAAGGGCTGAAAGAAATGTTGGTAAAAATTCTAAAAGTATTGCTCAACTACCAAATGGATGATCTGTTCCTTAGCTGTATCTGGGCTTCTTCCTTTTTGCAATTAGTTATTTGACTTTTATTTGGACACCCTTCTTTGTGTACTTTCCTTTGTCTGTTTTTTTACCACAAAATTTTGCCACCTGTCTTGGCCTTTTTCCTAAACCTTTTCTATACTTCTATCTGCATTAGGGTTGCCACCTTTTGAAAATGTTCTTGCCAGAACTCTGTGGTGGGCGAGTAGTGATGAAGGGGACAGGGTTGATTCTGGATGGATCAAGGATGGCAAAGAGTAAAATTAGGAATTATTGGGGCTTATGTGGATGGAACAGGGGCACAACCTAAGTGTTTTACCAGAGAGCCTTGGCATGTATTTTAACAGTTAGTTCAGTAAAATACCAGCCGGTTGGCAACCCTAGTCTGTGTAGCCTCTTTTCCTTGGTGTTATGCTGGTATTACCTCAGAGAGTTTCCTGGGCCCAAAAAAGTGTGTTATTGAAGATGGGTACTAGAAGACTTATTAACATTTTACTTTAGTGGCTTGGCTAAAACAAATCTCCTCTCTGGGACCCTGACCCGTTATCATTACAGAGAGACTGTGTTTAAGTAGATGAAAATCTGACTGTCATTTGTAGGGTCACTAGAGAGAGTTAACAGCACTTTGGTTGCCAGTGAGTTGTTGGACAGCATTAGACAAAAGATAGGATAACTATGTGCTTGCTGAAACAATTTAATTAATTGAAAATGTCTTGCTTTGCTTCTAGTGCTTCAACTTTTATAACCACTGGAGTGCTCAGTTACTGTTGTTTCACATGCAAGTGCAAAACAACACAAACTGACTCAATATTGCTGCAACATGGATGAATAGGGACAATGTACTACGTGCAAAAGATTTAAATTGACCTTTGCCCGATAATAACAAAAATAATCCCTTTATCTAAATACATTGAAATGACTAAAGGTGTTAATTTACACAGCATTGGTTCCTGCATCAGAACTCCAGTGTCTTTAAGAGTTCACATGCAGATAACAGTTCTCTTATAGGATGTGCCACTGGAAGGTAAATGCTTATTTACTGTTTTGTGGATAGCAGAAACAGGAAATAATTTGTTTTATCATACAGTGTATCTGTACTCATATTTGAACAAATGCTGATGCAAAACATGCAAACCCAAAATGTCGGCTTTTTAGGGACCATGGAGATTTGGCACTTTTCTATACCATTTCATAGTTGACTTATTGATATTCAAGACTATATTAAATAACTTAGCAATAGCTATGGTACACGTGTGGAGAGGCCACTTTCAAATAAAATAATTGGGTGCTACAATGAAATTTCAAAGGTGAATTGTTGCTAATAGGAGACACATTGTGTAAAAAAAATTGAATGTACCAGTGCTTTATACTTAGTTAGTTATAGAAGAATTGTGCTTAAAAAAGTGTTTCAGGCTGATTTATTGATTATTTCTGCAAAAACCCTAAAAATCCCTCCCTTCACCTTTCACTCCCTGAATTCCTAGGCTGTGCAGGGGAGCATTGTAGGACAGGAACCAATCAGCAGCTAGCAGGAGCTGATAGGGAACTGAAGCTTGTCTTGTGTAACTGCAGGGCTGTGATTGGCTGTCCTTTACTTCTGTGCTTCTGGCAGGGACCTTTAGGACACACCCAACCCTCATTTGAAACACAGACAGGGACCAGAGAACATCTCTAGGGAGCTCTAATAAAGGGGCCATTTTTAAAGATGATATTAATTTTAGCACCATGTAAAAGCAACACCATATATTACTGATTATTGCCTACAAAATTAAGGGTTTTTCATTTATCCTATATGTCTCCTTTAAAGGAAAACGTTACCCCCCCCCCGCGCAATGTAGGTCTCTATAAAAAGATATTGCATAAAACAGCTCATATGTAAAACCCTGCTTTATGTAAATAAACCATTTTCATAATAATATACTTTTTTAATAGTGTGTGCCATTGGGTAATCATAAATAGAAAATAGCCATTTTAAAAAATAGGGACAGCCTCCTGGTATCGAATGATTCAACAGTGCACACAAACATACCAAACAAACTCTAAATGATCTAAATGATGGTCACATTAAGGGCAATAGTGACTTAAATTATATATATATATATATCAGTTTGGCAAGATTCTTTAATATGCCACTTAATTTGATCTATCTGTTGCTCAACTACTCATTTGGGGGGTATAGTTTTCCTTTAATTTCTTTTCAACAAGTGGTATTATTATTTTATTCTTTTCATATGATTGTGCATTGTCAGCCTAATATTTTCCTACTGCAAACAATTCAAACCATGTTGTTGTGAAATGCAAATGTCTGACTTATGCTGAAATCAGCCAGTTAGAGCCTGTAATAACACCAGCGACTTACAGCATGAGTGTGATGGTTACAGCTGGAAAAACAATGTTGAATTGAGAAACTGTCAAATAAACAATTAACATTAACATCTGCAAGAAACTTATAATGTGATGTCAAACATATTCACTAATCATCTACTAGAGTTCTACCTGCCATTGTTACAGGCCAACAATCTATTTTTCTTAATGAGAGACCAAAAGTATAGTGCAATGTCCTTCTGATACAGGTCTGTCGCACATTTTCTTGCATATCTATCAGCCTTCTGTTTTTGATTTGTGTAAATGTGAGATGACATTTGTGGACAAAACTTTGGGTGAAAAACATTTTTACATTTTCATGAAGTGATAGCTTTACACAGACCCAATTTAGAAATATTACAAATCAGCCTGCACCTTTATGTATATAGTTGATGAATTGACCCCACTTGTCCAGTCGATGTGTTATCCTAAGATGCTTAGTTATCAAAGTAGATCAAATTGTCTCTGCTTGTTAACCAGGCTTTGCAGAATAATAAAGGAATTTGATAGCTGTCTCTGACTGGATAGTTCTATTACCACCCTATTCATCTAGGACATTTTTCACACTAAAAGATAAAATGGAAAAGCACATTAAAGATATTACACTTGTCACAAACCTTGTCTGCATGACACTCGAGAGGATATGAAAAAATAAAAGGTTTTGTGTTAGGGAAGATCTCCAACGTAGGTATTCTACATAAAATTCATTTTATCAAACATATACAAGACAAGAAGGAAATTTATAGCATATTGCAGCAAATATTCAGATCATTTATGTCTAAATTAGCCAAAGTTTGGATGGCAAATATTGTATGTGTACTGGGAAGATAAATGTGGGCCTGCTTTAAAATGCATGGCATACATCTAATATGGCTTGTGTATACTTTACACAACTAAATACTTAGTGACACTCGTCCATCAAGTTTCAGCTTAGCTAATGTCTTTGTATACGCTGGAGTAAGAACTTACAATTTTTCTGTTAGGTTAATGACACACAGGGGTATTATGCCCCTGTTACCATTACAACAAAATAATCACTATATCACTGCCCTTAAGGTTATGAAATTGTTAACTGAATCCAGGACATACAAACTGCAATAAGCATAACTGAACTGATTGCACTTCATTTAGATGCAACCTTACTAATTGCACTTTTTATAAGTATCTTATTTTTTTCCCCAGGTGATTTTATAATCTTGTTTAACGTTGATTCGGTAGAAAGCAAGCAGCTTTCAATAGCAACTATAGAGGAAGGAGGTAGGTGCTAAACGACCTTAGTACTGGCAAACAGTTCACTTTAAATGATTTTATATATTAACATTAGGACAAACCATTTCATACTTTACAATTTAGTTTCCCTAATTTCAAAAGGGAAAGCATAAAATATGTCAACTGTCAACCTGTAGGAAGGCAAATGTACAGAGGATAATGGATCCCATACCTGTATTTATTTAAAGTCTTATTTAACATTTTTTATTTTGCCAGTGCAATGGCACCGATACAGTTTCTTGATCATAATCAATCAGATGGTCTCGAACTTGCAAATATATAGGGGCAGATTCACTAGAAGCGTCTAGCACTAATTCGCCAGCATGACGTCATTTCACAACTCCGCAAACTCACTAACATGGACTCTGGCGAATTTTCGCTAGCGAAGTAGATAGACTTGCGCAACTTCGCACCCTCACGCCAGGCAAAGTTGAGCACTGACAACGGATCGTAAATTAGCAAATTCACTAAGATGAGCATTATCCTCTACGTTAGCAGTTACGCTAGACGTTACTTCGCCTGGTCAGACCAGGCGAAGTTCAATACAATAGATACATTTTTTCTAAGTCCCAAAAAAATGCTGGCGTATTTTAGCATAGGAGGGGGATAGCCTGAAAAGATCGATAATTTTTTTGAGGGGTTACCCTCCTTCCCACCTACATTTTCTAACATATGACAACTATACAGGGGGCACATGTAGGGCAATAGGACAACTTTATTTTATTTATTAAAGGTTTCCTGGGCTTGTGTAGTGGAATGTAGTGGCTGTAACATATACTTCTATTTTACGCTTAAGTTCCCACCGTATGCAAATTTGGGATCGCTAGCATAACCGCGCTCTGCCTGGTGAACGAACGGTAGCGCTACTTCGCTAACGTTCGCCGCCCTAAGCGCAAATTCGCACTTTAGTAAATTTGCGTAGCTCTGGCGAAAATTCACCTGGCGAAGTGCGGTGAATGCTAGCGACTTTTCGGAACTTAGTGAATTAGCCCCATAGTATTAACATCACAGAAAATTCTCCATGCCTTTTCTGCTGTGCGCTTTCTCAGTATTGTTTTATCCAAACATTTATTTCCCCAGTAAATCAAGATTTGAAAACACTTTCATGAATTAGAAAATTGTTACTGTGATTGATTAAAACAATGCAGCTTTACTGGACAGTACTTTACAGTAGTTTGATTACCGACTAAAGACTGTCAAGAGTCTAGGAAACACGTACCTTTTTCAGGCACCACAGAAATGATCATTCTTTTTTATAACTGTATCTGGTGCTCATGAAAGCGTGAGATTTCATTTATTACCCAGAGGAATATATAGTTTTAAACAGTTCCTCAGCCCTTTCCCCCAGCTAGTTAAGACACAGAATATCTAACAATATCAAGCAATAAAACATGATAATGATACAATATATACATACATCCTACAGGCTTAAAAAGAGCGAGAGTTCCAAATATTGGTTTTCAAGCTTTTAAAAGAATTGCAGAACACATATCTTTATTTAATGACTATGCCATCCATTGAAGGTGATTTTCTTTTCTTTTTTTATTGGAATATTACAGAGCAGATTCAATTCAGTGAACAGCAATCTGCTTCTGTCCCTTTAACAGCTCTACAGGTCCAGACAACTCTGGTTTGATCTTCTCACTGTACCGAATGGAATATAAAATCTCTCACAGCAAGCCTTGGCAGGTAAAGAAATGCAAGGAACAAAGAACACAGATTGAGTTCAGCAGCAAACAAAGAAGCACAATAGCTCAAATCTACACGGTTGGCCACAGAGTAGGGCTTACTTTGGAAATCTGTATCGACGTATCAGAGAAGAGCTGGCCTTGAGCAGGCGCCAACCATCTGCGATCAATAATCTGTGGGCTTGGTTACAGCTTCCTTTTGATGAATACGGAAGGTGGTTTCATTGGCAGGGTTGCAAAAACATGCTTAACTGTTTCACTTCTCATTAAGGTCCGTGAATATTTAAGAGTCTGCTGGGTGGGTTTAGCACTGAGATCTTCTACCACAATCCTCCTCTCTTAATCTTCTGCTGCAGTGGTTTAGCCTTTTTTTTTAACCTGTCTTACTCTATAACTTTCACTGTAATCAGATAAACAAATCCATCACAGATAATTTTCTATGTCAAAATGAATGAGTTACCATGCATTTTACGCACATACGGTTTCAATGCAGAATGCATTTTAATTAGACCAGACAAAGTGACATAAAATGCATGTCATTGGTCAGTGCAATGCTTCAGAGTTATCAGTTCCACAGTTAAGGACATAAAAACTCTCAAAAGTTGAATTAACTTAGTACTTGCACCTTAAAGTAGTTGCTCACCTTTAAATGAACATTTAGTATGATGTGGAGAGACAATTTGCAAGTGGTTTTAATTTCTTTTAATTTTTGAGTTTTTGCGTTTTTCACTTCTTATTCAGCAGCCCCCTAGTTAGGAATCTAGTTGCTAGGGTCCAAATTAATTAATTCAGCCATGCATTGAAAGACTGAAATATGAATAGAAGACATGAATAGAAAGATGAGTAATAAAAAGTAGCAATGACAATACTGTACATTTGTAACTGTGCAGATCATTAGTTTTTTTAGATGGGGTCAGTGACCCCCCATTTGAAATTTGGAAAAGTCAGAAGAAGAAGACAAATAATTCAAAAACTAAAAAAAAAAAATTGAAGACTAATTGACAAATTGCTTTGAATTCACCATTCTATAGCATACTAAATCTTCACTAAAAGGTGAACCTTTTAGCAGGATTACAAAATAATAGACCTTGGGCGAACAGCATGGATAGTGTGAGGCTTTGATTTAAATTTACACTGAAAATGTTTTTCTTGTTCAGTTTGTCCTGCTGGACATCATTAATCACTAATAAAATAGGCAAGAGATTATATTAGAAGCCTCGTGTTGAGCATTTAATTTGAGTAATAATCCTATTCCCTTTGAGTTCAGCAAGAATCATAAAAGCTCACCTTAATAGCAATTTAGTCATGTTTAAGACATATTTGTTATAAATTGCAGTGAAACAGGTGTTCTCAAACAGGACTTTCAAAGGTTTACTTCCAAAGTCTATAACAATTTCCAAGTCATATATTTAGGCTAAATTAATCATAAGAGATCTGACGTGTCTTAATAAGTGCAAGCATAGAAGTACCAAAAGGAGAATTAAACTGCTTCTTGGCTAGATGGAAAGTACACATTGAGTTAAAGTGATAAATATTTTGAAATGTAGTGAATGCTTTTGGAGTAGTGTTTCTAAATCCTCAGTTTGCAGCAATATTTTTTTTACACGGAATTTACCTAATTTCTGTAGCTTGCTGTCACATTTTTCAACATTCTAAAATGTCTGCTAGAATTAGACCCCATTAGGTTTCAAATGTCATAAAGAGCTTAGCATGCAGTCCTAGATGATACCTCTTTTGCAATAGTGGCCACTTTATCATGGCAAATGTAATCCTCACCTAAATGAGCTGCTTCATGGGAATTGAAGTAATGGTGTGGATATGGTCAAATGTCTGTCACTGATTCTGCTATTACATGCTTAATTTATGGCAGTTATGCTTGGATGCAGTATGACGGAGAGCTGAGGAAAAAATATTTGGTTACTGAAGGATAATATTTTAAAATAAGAATAAGGATTTGAGGAATACAATTGACAGATGCCACCTAAATCCTTAGGTTTTAAACACCTGATTAGGCTAGTTTAGGGCCAAGTGTGAATGTTCTGCTTATCATTTCCAACATTTGCATGGTGCTAAATTTGCAATGTTAAGCACATAGCACATATTCTTAATATTGTGTATTGCACGCAGCTTTAAAGTGCACTGAAAAGCCATAGGGCGCACTAGGTGTGGCTCTTTGTACTAAAATGGGTACAATGGGGGGGGGTCCGGAGGGAGGACACGGGAAACCAGTCCAGTGTTTTTGCTGCACAAAAATACCTCCAATGCAGACACCTGTATATGTAAAAATATGCGCACGCACGTGTCTTGACTTGGGAGTATGCGGGTAGGAGGAAGTATGTGTGTATACATGCCAGGCTCTTATACCTATTTGCACTAGTCTCTACTAGATGAGTTGTTATTCCTCTGGTGTGAAAGGTGGATCGTTCAAGATGACTTAAGCAGGCAGTGAGTACAAGGCTACCTTTGTGTAGTGTGCCACTGGAACGGCATGGTATTGAAGGGTATGTAAATATACACCTATATGCAGGGCCGCCATTAGAAATCACTGTACCCCGTATTAACCCAGCATCCCAATCGCCACCCAAGATCCTGCCCAGTTATAAGACCACACAGACATCAACACTAATAAAGGTAAACCCCCACACACAAGTTATAAAAAGCCATTGATGGTCAAGGCCCCCTTATAAGTTTAAAAAAAAACTGTGGCACCAGGGCCCCCCATAAAAATATTTCTAAAAAGTAAAAAAAAAAATTGGTTACCAGGTTAAAAAAACATTGGTGACAGGGTCCCCCATAAAAGTAAAAAAAAATAGCACCAAGGCCCCCATAAAAGTTTAAAAAAAAAAAAAAAACATTGGAGCCAGCCCTCCTTACACGTTAAAAAAAACATCGGTGTTAGGGGCCTGTAGAGTATTAAAATAATACATTGGTGGTCAGGGGTTTAATAAAATAAAACAAAACACACATTGGTGTCATAGAACGGAACTCGGGACTTCAGGATTTCAAGTTTGGCTCCTTTGGCTCCTTTGGATCTTTTTGTGGCTTCGGGACTTCGACTCTTCAGGACTATGGCAAATGTGGCTCGGTACTCAAGGGGGGCCCGGCTATTTTGAAAGATGCAGCACAGCCCTTGAGGGGGCCCACACTACTGTTGGGGGTAATAATAGTTTTTTGTTTTTTTTTAAAGTTCACTCCCACTGGGAAGGAGCTCCCAGTACGAGTGACCATGTTAGGGCTCACGCATGCACAGAATGAGGAAATGCCGCAGCTTGCTCTTTATGAGCATGGGCATGATGTCAGAAACGCATTATGCACATGTGCTATGTACAACATGGCCACTCACACCTGGCAGGGCACCTGTTGGGCAAAAATATTATCCATAACTAAAGGCTCTATTAGCCTTTCACAATGCCCTAGCTCTGGCGGGGGGGGCAAATTTAAAAAAAAGAAACTACTGTTATGCCCAACTCGAGTGCTGACTAATAGAGCCTTTAGTTATGGATAATATTTTTGCCCAACAGGTGCCCTTTAATTCTGCACATAGTAACTGGTAAACCAGGAAATGTTCCTCAACTGGTAAACCAGGAAATGTTCCTCAACTGCTAAACCATACCTCCCAACTTTCCTGTTTTATTGCGGGACATTCACGATTTTGACAGCTTAGCCCACAGTCCCAGATTGTTAGTGAGATGTCCCAACTTTCTCTTTGATCTCCTGCACAACAGTCAGAAAAAAAATTCTGAAATGTAATTAAACAAGAAGCTCTTGGCAGAGAGCCCACAACACTCAGTGCTTGCACATTGATACATTTGTAGCAATTTAAGATAAGCAAAGATACAATTGTAAGATTTAAGATAAGCAAGTCTCTTGGGAGAACTCACAGCTGATGAGTCAATTCACCTTCATTAGCAAAAACGTTGTAACGTAAAACATTGCCTTAAATTCCCAGAAACGTGTTCAAACATTCCATAACCTGCCACATTTTGTAAAATGGACATGGTATTTAGGCGGTGTGGCCATGAAATGGGTTTGGTCCAAAAAATTGCTGTGCTGCACACATCAGATTTTTTTCCCCCTCTTTTCATTTTTGAAATGTTGGGAGGTATGTACTAAACATATACTACTATACAAGTACTTCACTATACAGGTAATTTACCATAATTGTAGGTTATCAGTACTGTTCTATCACTGCATATTATAAAACCAGTAATCATATGAATAGTGTTATAAAAAAGTACATATAACTGTCTGGCTGCTGTAGCTTACTGCAGGCTGTATGTGCTGAAGACAGTATAGAACTAGTTTACAGTGGACTATCAACAATTAGTAATACATTTTAGTACCTGAAAAAATAGTACCTGACAGGAACATTGTGTGAATCCTGCACATGGAAATGGGTGCATCAGTCAAACATTCCTACCACAGCTTTGCACATTGGTTTCCCTTGCAGTAGAAGAGCAGGAAGTGTTCCTGGAAAATACAGTCTTACAGGAAACAAATTATAACTAGGTGCTGCACACATTTTATTAGGGCGTGTCTTACAAACTGCATATGCAAATACCACAGATATACAAATCGGCCACTATTTGCTATATAAGTCATTGAGACCATGAAGTAGGACAGCCACTGGGAGTATGTTTCAGTACAGCATAAAAGGACAAAAGTGTTTTTTTTTTATGGTTGCCCTCCTCTTACACTTTCACTATCAGAGCATTTTGAGGTTGAGTTTTGCATACAATGCATACATAGTTAAACATAGCTACATAGTTAAATTGGATTGAAAAAAGACAAAAACCATCAAGTTCAACCCCTCTGAATTAAAACCAAGCATACACAAACACACACACACACACTCTTTCACACAAACCATATATGCCTATATCTATACTAACTGTAGAGTTTAGTATCACAATACTAATACACAATGTCCAAAAAAAATCATCCAAGCCCCTCTTAAAGGCATCAACAGAATCAGCCATCACAACATCACCCAGCAGTGCATTCCACAACCTCACCGTCCTGACTGTGAAGAACCACCTACACTGCTTCAAATGAAAGACCTACCAACTGTCCCATTTTGAGCGGGACAGTCCTGCTTTTCACAGCTCAACCTGCAGTCCCTGATTAGTACTGATATGTCCTGAGTTTATCTTTGATCTGCTGCACTGAACTGCCAGAAAATTATACAAAGTTTCTAACTTAATTCACTCTTGGCAGAGATCCCATACTACACACTTAAGATACTTTTTCAACGGTTTTAGATAAGATAAGAACTAAGAATCACAGCTTAAAGGGCAATTCATCTTCATTAGCAAAACTATAATATCATATAAAAACCATAGAAATGTGTTCAAACTTTAGTAACCTGCCAAATTTTTTAAAATAGATATGGTAATAAGGGAGTGTGGTCACAAAAATGGGCATGGTCAAAAAATATTCACCACGCTCCACATGCCATATCTTTTTGTCCCGCTTTCTGTTTACGAAATGTTGGGGGTATGTACAATGTTCCTTAATATATTTTGTTTGGGGCAATGCAGAATTTATATTTCTGATGCTTTGAGACTAGGGTTGCCACTTTTTCCATTGCTCAACTCTGGGAAGTGGGCAAATGATGTTGGAGGTGGGGCAGGTGATGTTGAGGGCTGGACTGATGACTAATCTGGAAATCCGGACAGGCAGTTTTCACCCAAACAGCCCTGTCTGGGTGAAACCAGACAGGTGGCAACCCTATTTGCATATTTTCAATTTTTCGGTGATATCTATAAACAGAGAAACCAGTAAAGATAGAAAATGAACTGGGCATGTGTATAAATTAATATTGATCTTACCTACTTGTTGTTGAATCTGTAGCAGCCTACCGCATAGTTCTTAGAAATAAACACATTCTTGCTGTTGTTTAAACTGTATGTCAAATGCATATTAACATTTTATTAACACTGCAGGACTTTAAGATTTTTAACAACAAATATTGGATCTCTCAAGAAAAACATGTTGAGCATCTGCGTGTTGTTCATGTGTTTTGGATACAGAAAAACGTTGCTTATTTATCTTGTTATCAAGTCCAGAATGTTTAGAGAACATTGTTACCAGCACATGCACTAAAAATCTTTGGCCAATATAATTGTAATACCTGGTGTTTTGTTTCACTGCAGGTCTAGTATAGATAAAAATTGGTTGCCATATTAGTGAAAATATACTGTACTATAGAGTCACAGAGTGTGAACTAAATTTGCCTACTGAAATTTGGGGATGGTGTGTAGTAGTGGAGGTGCCTTCAGCCTGAAGGTCCCAGGCTAGATAGTGTGCGAATTAGGAAGAATTTTCTCTTAGATACACTTGAAAATCTTAAAGGCTAGTTGATTTGGGGTGAATATGTATTTTCTAATCTTGATATTCTTAACCTATTACTGATTCACAGATATCTTAATATATATATATGTGCTCACTTGGATCCTTTGCCAAAGGTTGGACCTAAAAGCAGATCTGGAACCAAAAAAGTTTGACAATCAATACTGTACTGGGATCTTCATCAGAGGTTTATTGATTTGTATGTTCAGAGGGAAGAGGATTGTCATGTAGGAAGTAGGAACTTTGGTTGCAGGTTACATATTAGGTGATTTAGATGATTAATATCTGGATGGACAGAAAGTCACATTTTTAATTGATGTTGGCATTTAGAAATATGGATGAACACTAATGCATGCATTTGATTTCTTGTTGGTGTTTTGACCAGTTCATGACACCAATAGGATTAAAATATGTGTGTGTATTTGTTTAATTGTAATTAATTAATATGAAAAGGGTCAAGATAACCTCAATTTCTTGCGTCATTTATATACATTTCATCTGGGTGTCTGTGCTACATATCTCAGATGCAAGAACATGTTTCTTACTATGCAGCATTCCAGAATACTGGAGCCTCCTAATTAAAAACGGATAAAAGCTCATCTAAAAAAACGATGTATGCCACAGTACTCTTATATGATTTCCAAATAGCCATTATTTTTCATTTCCGTGGCTTTGTTCATATTTTTGTTCATATTTATAGTATGTGTACTAAAACTGAGTTGTAAATGGCTTAATTTCTACTGGCAATAAGATTATTATTTAGAAGTCAGAATAAAAGATCAACAGAAAAGGGCCAGAAAACCATTACAAATAAGCATATATATATATAATATTAAATATATAATATTTCAGTTTAATGGAACCTTTGCAATGGAGGCAGAAAGTATATATTTTTGGAGTCAGTGACAACAACTATTAGAATGCTGTTAATAGTCAAAATAAGAAGCCTAAGAACCATTAAACCATACAAAAAAGAAAAGCAATTTAAAAGTTTCTTATATAAAATACAAAAAATTAATATAAAGGTTAGCATCCCCTTTAGGGATGGCATTCCTCATCTGATTCCAGCCTTAGATGTCCAGAAGCTGGATATCAGAGCGATCCTCACAGGAACGTCCTGCTGTCTGAAGTGCACGCACTGCTTTTATCACATCAAGAAAATGCTGAATATCAGTAAAAATCAGAGACAAATCATTTACTTTTGAGGAGAGTTAGGGCTAGAAATACAGATAAATATGTTGCACAACCTCTTTTTCTCTCTTTTGCTCAGTATGAACATGCTGCTGGATTTGTACCAGAGCCTAAATGTTCTGAAATGTCCAACACAGCACATCACAGTTTGCAAGGTGACAAGAATTTGCTGAAGACAGGTTCAAACAATTTAGTCTTTCTATCTCATCCATGTTGACCTTTTTACGGAAGAATATAGTGAAGAGGCTCCCAGTTTCATTTATGTAGTGTGAAATATCATTCCAGTGAAGGTTAGGCCTGGCAGGCACAGCAAGTACTATGCTTACATTTAAAACAATAATTTCAGTGTTAGGCATATATATTTATTTCCTTTGAGAAGACCTTCTACCCTGCTAGTCAGGGTTATCTTCTAAGGTTACATGGTTAATGACATGGGTAAAGCAACTGTAGATCAGAAAGAGTTAGGCTTCCAATGAACGGTCAAAACATAAGAGAAGAACAATGGCCATGACATATGACATAAACTATGCTTCCTTACTTGTAGGTTGTCTTTAAATGTTGCCTCTGGTTTCTGGCAATATTTCTGCCAGTAATTTCATTGTAGGGGCTGTTTTTGTTCACCTATGGGGTCTATTTACTAACATTCAAATATATTTTTTTTCATGAATTCATGATTTTTCTATATATCTTTAAAACTGGAGAAAAAAAAATTGAGATGATTATAGTGTTGCATTGATCTTCTGCTTGGTAAGCATTGGTGTTCCTTTTTTTTACCTTTGTGAACTCTAGCCTAGGATTTGTATCAGGAATAGGACTTGTTACCCAGAATGCTCAGGACCTTCAAATTATAAATATTAAATAAACCCAATAGGCTGGTTTGGCTTCCAAATAAGGATTAATGATATCTTAGTTGGGATCACATACAAGATTACAGAGAAAAAGGATTATATGGATAAAATAAAGTATATTCCGTAATTCTGAGCTCTCTGGATAACTGGTTTCTGGATAATGCATCCCATACCTATGACAAGTTGTCCATTCTACTGTCAAAAGCTTCACTAATCCACTAATGGGAAATGCAGAATGCTTTTGATAAATAAATTTGGCAGACACAAATAAAAAATGAAAATTCGCTGGCGAAAAATTCACCACATAAAAAAAATTTGGGAGTGTGTCAGAAGAGTAGCTCGCATAAAAAATTGGATTATTTTTATATTATTATAGGCGCGTGCATAAAAATTGTCACAGGAGGCCAAAACTGACGCGCGTCAATATAATTTTGACTGGCCATTGACTTCAATGCATTTCACAAAATCTTTGCCATTTTGCAGGATATTCGAACATTTTTTTTGCGAAGCGAAATGGGACAAATTTGCCCATCACTACTGGTGTTGCCTGATGATTCTAGTTTCTAATCAAGCTGTAAAAAAACTGCCATGTTGGTTTCTTTTTTAAATCTGCTAATTTCGACTCGTTCAGTCAAGAACCAGAAAAGTAGTGCTAATCTGCATTCAATGCAATGTGACCTCCTAGCAGCACAATATATATAGACAGTTGCTTTAATGGAAACTCTTGACTGAAGACTTTGTGACAAAGTTGGCCTTTTGTATAATGCTTTGTAACCTCCTCAATTCAGGTTATCAAAGGAAGATTTAGACAAAGCCAGAATATTTTTGACTTCAGTCTGAATGACAGGATTATTAGGAGCTTAGTGTGTGTCTACCAAAAGGTGACTTTGTAAATAAAGATTATCAGGACAAGATCAGACACTGCTCACTGAAACCTCCTGACTTCAGCATGTAAAAAAAAATGCTCAGACACTACTGAATTTTGTACTAGTGACTTCAGAGTCATTGATAAGTCGAACACGGCTATTTTGACCTTGTGACTGCAGATTACTGGGCAAAGGCTCACATAAGACAAGGTTTTACAGATATAAAAGTACATTTATTGATAATCAAAGTGTTTTCTTTCTCTAAAGCAATACAACCTCTGAAAGGAATGATACAAAGAAAGAGAACATTTGCCTTTCTAGTTATGAGAAGCTTTTAAGGTGAGACTTGGTTGTGAACTAAACACATTTGTAAGGATTGTCTGTTCTTTGACCTGTGGAAACTGTTTCAGGACGATGGAATTCAGCTAAAATTCACTCTGAGCTTATGAGAGTTTTTTTTTTTTACTTGCTGCCTGGTTTGCAATGGACATTCCCTGACACTGCTGAGGCCTTCGAAATGGTTCCTGTCGTTCTTCTTAATACACATATTCGAGGAAGGTTTACCCCAGAGTCCCAATTAGCAGAGATCCAGATTCAGATAATTAGAGTTTGATAGAAACCAGCGGCTGTTGTCCGCAGGCAGAGAGGAAAAATGTCTTCTTGTTTCTGGACATGTATTTTTGGTTCTAGCTCCTTGGGAATTAACTCTACAATTTCCAATGAAACGCAGCTTCAGTCCTCTGGGAAAGAAAGATCTAACACGGCTTTGGCTTCCGGATCCATGCTCCAAGTACAGCACAGTACCAATATAGTTTTCCATAGCTGCCAATTAGACATTTATATAATAACACAATAACATGATGTTGTGTTAATGTACACAAATGGTGCACATTTTATGCCACGTCTCTATATGTTTCTAAAATGCCTTTCCCATGATTCAATGCAAGTCAAGCCAAGAATGTAGAAAAACTACTATTCACATACACAAACCAATTTACATTTTCATTTGAGCAGACGCCAATGAACTCTCTAAAGCAATCTTCTCAGTGCACAGTACGTGGGAAACATGATCAGATATCTATTATACATTTTGCTATGATTTTTTTTTTGCAAATCTCTGGGAAACAATGTGGACAAAGGTGACACCTTTATTGGATTAACTTCTGCAGAACCATCCTTCACCTGTGAATCTGCATAACCAGAGGTGATTTTTGGAAGGGCCATTCGGGTTTGTTATCATAGTTTATTTTATACACTCCATTAGACTTTTCAATTTATTCACAGTTTTCTGTGGATAATTTAATGTTGTGCCCCTGTACATTTGAAGTTAGAAAATCAGTCCACTGCAAGTGTATTTTACAGCTTTTTAATACCTTGCATATACTGTAGTATAGGCCTCTCTTCAAGGTCAAACATTTGGTTGCGCCTACCTTACCATAAATTAGGGGAGTCCTGCCTAATATTCATTTGAATAATGAAAGTAAATATAATTCCAAAAAACTTTCTAATATAGATAAACATATTCAGTATTTTTCTAATTAATTGTCAACGAAAGCATTTATTCTGTACCTTTCTTTTGTTTGCACTGTAGTAGTAGAAGACCAGTGATGAAGCATGCAAGCCACAGTGGGAATTTAAATCTTGGCTGGAGTAGAGTTGGCTTCTACACATTCTTTTCCAAAGTTTCAATCTGCAGGACAGGATAGGACAAACCAATACTGCCTTCAAATCAATTGTATTTATGTATAACTCTAAAATCATTGATAATGTTTAATTAATGAATATTGCATATGAATGATAAATTATTTCATTATTTAAAAAAAAAACTTTTGGTTGGAGTTCCCCTTTAAGGTTACAGATATGAAACTTAGTGGCAATAGTCACTCTTCTTTTTTTAAGGGATATCTAAAGCAATAAATAAGCATTCATCCTAAAAGCACTCAGCAGGCTCATTCCTTGCAAGTACACGAATGCTTGGGACCTGGGGTTTTCTACATCTTAATTATATCTTAATTGGCATTAAGTACAAAGTACAGTTTTATTATTACAGAAAAAAGGAAATCATTAAAAAAAAAATTTGAATTATTTGATTAAAATGGAAGCTATGGGAGCCAATCTGTAATGCAGAGCTTTCTGGATAAGGAGATTCTGGATAACAGATCCCATACCTTTACACATTTAGGGGTGTATTTACTAAAACAAAGTTGACCTAACTAAGAGTCACAAATTTAACTCATTTATCAAAAAATCAGCTTAAAAAAGTCAGTGTTAGCAATTTAAAACATGCAAACTTTTCAAGTTATTGCCCGAAAACCATGACTTTTTCAGATTATCGTACAAAAACCAGTGCAGATCATGATGCCAAGAAACATCTTCAAATTGTAAAAGGGGCATCTGCCATTGACATCTACATGACTTCAGCAGGTTTTCTAAAAATTTGAGTTCTCCCCTTTAAAAACTCAGCCAGATAAATGTTATTAAATAGGCCCCATTGTTCCATTCCACACAACATTTGGGAAAAAAGCCCTTTATCCTAACATTACACCCCTGTGTGCCTTCAGACTGGGGTCCATTTTTTGCACTTTTGGACATCTGTCCCACAGTTTAGAAACTTTGATAAGGTTTGTAGTATACACACAATGTCCCAAAATGATTACATATTTTTAATCTCTCACCTGCTTGTATTTTTCTGAAACATTGATGCAATACAGATCATTTTATTTTTAATGCTAAATAGTGTGGAACTTTGACCTTCTGTTTCATATATTTTTCAGCTATATGCCTTGTTGTAAGATTGGTGCTACAATTTTTGTATTAAAAAATATATTTTGTTGTATAATATGAAGATATTAGAAGTCACTTTCACTTACAGTGGGTACATTATTTTCTCCAGGTATTTCTGGAGAATTTAAGAACAGCTTATCCAAATTCTCCCCTTAGCAATGGCTATGTTATAACCATAGCTCACCATGGTTTTACATCTGCTAATAAAAACATGAAAAAGGCATAAAGAAATATATCCCACGATCAATAATACTATTTGAGCTCCCGCCTAAGCAAGCAATTTTGAAAGCCACATTAAAGCGTCATATTATAATTACTGACTAATACAGTTCAAGGATGCATAACCATTAGTGATGGGCGAATCTCCCGCGATTCGCTTCGCCTAGAGAATCGGCGAAAAATTCGCGAAACGAGTCGCGGGACGATTTTGTCGCGCGTCGCGTCAACTTTGTCGCGCGTCGCGTCAACTTTGACGCGTTGCGTCGTTTTTGGCGCGCGTCGCGTCAAAAACGACGCGTGACTGACGCGCGACTCGTTTTTCGGCGAAATTTCGCTGGTGATTCGGATTTATTCGCCAGCGGCGAATTGCGGGAATTCGCCGCGAATTCGACCTAGGCGAATAAATTCGCCCATCACTAATAACCATAAATCAAGCTATGTAATACAAATGTCCCTGCATGTGCTCTTTATTTTTGCATTTCTGTATTCCATGCTTTTGGCATTCTTTGTAACCTGATAGCACGAAAGCTGCTACATTCATAAATAATCTGGGCAAGTTGGCATAGCAAATGAAAAGCTTTATTCTGACTGTTGATAAATCTAGACCATTATGATCATTTGTTCAGTCAATTTGCAGAGACTGGTTGGCTTAACAGACACCATATACTAATTAAGAAGCATGGCTTGGAACCTGATTAGAATCAATGGAGGCCCAGGTCAAAATATGAAGTGGGTCTGACTACTATGTACTCATCCATTCCAACCAAACCAACGTAAGGACCTTTTAGAATGAGAAGTTGCAATTGATATACTGTAGATCCTAAATATGTTCTAAAAAGTTTTTACACATTTCATACAATTCACTGAGCTTATGGAAATGCATCTAAAATCTACAAACCCCCCCCCAGAACTAGTGGAGGCTTATTTATCAAGAGTCTCATTTTGTGGTTTTAAAGATTTTTGAAACCACCTCACTTTATTTGTCATATTTTGTCATGAAATGTATTTAAAAACATGAACAGGAAAAGTCATGAAAACAACAACTTGTTTTGCATTGTCTCACAAAAGTCAGTGTCAAAAACAACAGAAAACCTCTAAAACCACAAATCAAAGAAAAATCTTCCATTTGTACAGTAAAAGGGGCATCTGCCATTGACTTCTACAGGTTTTAGCTGGAGTATTTTCATATTTGAAATTGTCAGAGTTTTGATGCATAATAAATCCTGAAAAGTCACTCAGCTTCATAAATTGGCCCTATAGAGGCCGTTTAATTAACAGTCTCGTTTTTGTGGTCCCAACTTTTTTGAGTTGCCCCATAATAACTACAACTGTTTTGTATTGTCTCACATAAGCCAATGTCAAGAACACACCAAAACCTCTAAAACCACAAATCAAAGAAAGATCTTCCAGTTGTAAAAGGGATATCTGCCATTCTAATTGTTTTCGACAGGTTTTAGATGGAGTATTTTCATATTCGCCTGTTTTGACCCATAAATTCCACACAAAAAAATCACTTTTGTTTTTAGAAAATGTAGAGGTTTTTTGCATAAAAAAGCCAGATCCTAAAAAAATTCACGCTTACTAAATCAGCTCCTTAGTGTCTCTCTTACAGGTTGATTTAAATATGTTTTTGTGGTATGCTAGTTAGGAAGTCTAAGCAGACTAAGAAGATTTATAGGTTACTCAGCAGAGGGTGATTTGTTCCTCCTGCTTTAGAGAGGGACTGTAGTGGCATAACTACTGGGGGAGTAGAGGTTGCAATTGCACAAGAATACACAAGAGCCATAAATTTCCAGTAAATTATATCCTTATAGATGCTTGGTGATGTCATTGTCACTCTGCCTGTGCCTTTCTATGGTCATGGAACTCCAAGGTGACTTGCTATCCTCATATTTTACAATACAGAGTACATTATTAACTATATTATATTATATATTATTATTATGACAAGGTTTATGAAATGGGTCAAAAACCTGTCTGAGCCTTAATTACTGAATGCATATGGCAGTTATTATTTTATGAATATTCCTAATATTTTCCAATATTTCATCTGTAGAATGTTTTAAAATACAGTGCAAATCTGCCATCACTAATAAATGTACAAACCCAACATGAACAGGGGTTTCATTTATAAAATTACTGGAGATTGGAGAACAGGTACAGTATATGAACTGCATCAGACAAAAGATGAATTTCAATTTGCTGTTTACTATTGGTTAAGCTCCTCACTTCCCCAGTATACTGTAGATACATTTTACTTACCATACAGAAGCAGATTTGCCCAGTGGGTACTGATTTATGATTCAATGATGTGAATTCCTTGTCACCTATTATCGCAAGCCAGTCACTTTTTTACCTGTAATGAAAGATACCATAAATTTATGCCAGCATATGGGTATTCTCTTATACTTTGAACAATTCTGCTGGGAAACTTGTGACTATGGCAGACCTCTCATAGATCAGGTGATAATTACAGGTCTGTCACTGTCTTCAATTATTTTGGCTTTCATGGTAAAACTCAAGAGTGACATCAAGATATCTTTAAAAATATATTTTACATGTTGGCTATCAAATTTTATATTAAATTATACAATCCTATACACTATATAAATTATGTCTACAACTGTGTTTTTCCATAGTGCACAGGTTATTCTGCTATATCTGTAGCCTCACAACCATTTTCTTTGATTTAATGCCCAGGCTATTCTAATCATTTAAAGAGTGTTTGGCACTTATTCCTTATTGCACAGGATTCTAGAAAATAGATGAAAATTAAAATAGATGAAAACCTTATAGTACTTATTATCTAACCAATTTATTTATTGCCTAATTCTATTGCCTAATTCTGTCTAATAAAAGGAATGCACCTGTATGCCAGAATA
>CM044443.1:84204517-84231266 GCA_024363595.1 Xenopus borealis | reverse complement strand
ATTTATTTTAATTAGCTTGGTTCAGACTTAGTTCAGACTTTTTAAAGCAAGTGGGGAGCCAAACAGGTATACAGGTGTAACTAAATAAAGGTCATTTACTTATACAACTTCACTTGGACACCATTTTCCATGATTTTTTACAAACAATGCAGCCAAAACAAGCAAGTAATGGATCAGAAAAATTATTGTTAAACCAAATGAAAGCATATATTATATATATGTGTGGTCTGTGCGGGAAGTATCCTAAAAATCTGACCTTTTTGGTCTAAAATCCCAAAAATTTGGTCTTTTTGGTAAAAAGCCTTAAAAAATTTGGGTTTATTAAAAGGTTAAATTGGTTTTTAGAGTTTGGTCATGCTTTTTTCATTTAAAAATTTTTTGGATTTTATTATATAACCCTACTAGTGTCCCCGACTACATAACCCTCACTTTCTCAAGCTTGTCCTTTGGGTAGTATATGGGGAGTATTCCTGCCTCTATATTAGATAAAGCTGCAGTCAGTATGTGAAAGAATACATAAATAACAGACATTTGGCAGATCTAGTGAAATGCTTGCACATTTTGGGCTCCAGCTCAAAGATAAACAGAGCTTCAGATAAACAGAACTGCTGAGCTCCTGGCATAGAGAGGAAATCAAACAGAATTACTGCTCATCAGGAAATGGCAGAAAGATCAAACGGACAGGATGGAGTAGTCAACAGATAATCCTCCAGGGGTAGTATCTATGGGCCAGCAGCCGCATGGCATCAACAGATCCAAGATCTCATAAAATATGAGGGCAGTGGGTAGTAGCATAATGGAAGTCCAATGGAACAGTGCAAGTTTATAATATAAAAAATGACAGGGATGGAAGGCTCATGGAGATCTGGCCCAGGGCATATCACCTAATTCACTTGCATTGCATTCTCTGGGTAAGGGCTCAATGTTCCTAGAAATTTAGCTTTTAGCATTGTTCATAATTATGATAATAAAGAAACTTTGGAGGGGCTAGGGAGCAGCAGTTGACATTTACAGTATATAAATCAGAAAGCCTTGCTTACAAATCTCATATAAATCAATGTATGCTTTGCATGTGATTATTTCAGTGAACACCTGGAATTCATTGGAGTGCTAGTAAGAAATATACTGTATTTAGTGGAATATAAAGTAGCACTCTACTACAGACAACATACATTAGACCAGGGGTCCCCAAACTTTTTTGCTCGTGAGCCACATTTAAATTTAAAAAAGAGTTTGAGAGCAACACAAGCATGAAAAAGTCCATGGGGATGTCAAATAAGAGCTCTGATTGGCTTTTTGGTAACCCCTATATGGACTGGCAGCCTACAGTAGAGAAGGTTTGGCAGGACATCTGTTTTTTATGCAACCAAAACTTGCCTCTAAGCCAGTAATTCAAAAATAAGCACCTGCTTTGAGGCCACTGGGAGCAACATCCAAGGGGTTGGAGAGCAACATGTTGCTCACGAGCTACTGGTTGGGGATTGCTGCATTAGACAATCTTTGTTCAGCTTGGACCATCCAGTGAGAAGAAAAACTTGACGTGGCACACTTCAAGTTTCATTTAGAAAAACAAATGCTATATGCCAGTGGAGGAACAAATATTTGTCTATACCATTTGGATGGAGTTATTTTGTGTTACATAGTTACATAGTTACACAGTTAAATTGGGTTGAAAAAAGACAAAGTCCATCAAGTTGAACCGCTACAAATTAAAACCCAGCATACATACACGCACACCCCTACACTCTTTCACACAAACCATATATGCCCATAGCTATACTAACTGTAAAGTTTAGTATAATAATAGCCTTTGATATTATGTCTGTCCAAAAAATCATCCAAGCCCTTTTGAAAGCATCAACAGAATCAGCCATCACAACATCACCCGGCAGTGCATTCCACAACCTCACCGTCCTGACTGTGAAGAACCACCTACACTGCTTCAAATGAAAGTCCTTTTCTTCTAGTCTGAAGGGGTGGCCTCTGGTGCGTTGAGCTTCTTTATGGGTAAAAAGGTCCACTGATATTTGTCTATAATTTCCTCTAATGTATTTGTAAAGTGTAATCATGTCCCCTCGCAAGCGCCTTTTTTCCAGAGAAAACAACCCCAACCTCGACAGTCAACACTCATAATTTAAGTCTTCCATTCCTCTAACCAGTTTAGTTGCACATCTCTGCACTCTCTCCAGCTCATTTACATCCCTCCTAAGGACTGGAGTCCACAACTGCACTGCATATTCCAGATGAGGTCTTACTAGGGATCTATAAAGAGGCATAATTATGTTTTCATCCCTTGAGTTTATGCCCTTTTTTATGCAGGACAGAACCCTATTTGCTTTAGTAGCTACAGAGTGACACTGCCCAGAATTACAACTTGTTATCTGTCAAAACCCCAAGATCCTTCTCACTAAAGGAAACTCCCAACACACTGCCATTTAGTGTATAACTTGCATTTATATTATGTTTGCCAAAGTGCATAACCTTGCATGATTACACTAAATCACTCCTTCCAAATGGTATAGACAAATATTTGTTCCTCTAGTGCTGGTTGGTGGTTGCATTCTCTTGACTAAATTTGTAGTGATGGGCGAATTTGTAGTGAGGCGCAAATTCACGGCGAATTCCCGCGATTCGCCACCGGCGAATAAATTCGCAAACACCAGCGAAAATTCACATTCCGAAAATTTGCTGGCGTCAAAAATAAAATAAAAGAGTCGCACGCTTAAAATGATGCAACACACGTTGAAAATGATGCGACGCGTTGAAAATGACGCGACGTGCATCATAGCCAATGGGGCGCGTCGAAAACGTCAAAAACGTGACAGGACTCGTTTCTCGAATTTTTCGCGAATTTCGCTAGAAGCAAAATGGGATAGATTCGCCCATCACTATAAATTTGTTAAAAGGAACCTTATAGAGAACATGAACAGAGACAGACCTGGCATTAGACCTGAGTATGATGGTTTGCAACCATTTTTGCACTTAAAATGTTATATTTGTGTTTATAAATGAGCCTTCAATTGTTCTATGTAGCAGAGAATTAACTCACATTTTCACATTTAACTTTTCATATTCAGTACATATATACTACTGGAGAGTTAAATTTTTTAGTTGCAGAGGCTGCTTACAATTTTCAGGAAGAAAAAATGATCTATTGTTAACATTATAGATTGTTGATACCAACATGTTGCTTACCAACCCCTTCAATGTTGCTCTCAGTTGCCTCAAAGTAGGAGCTTACTGGCTTGGAGGCAAGTTTTGGTTGCATAAACACCAGATGTACTGCCAAACAGAGCCTTCTGTAGCCTGCCAGTCCACATAGCAAAGTGCAATTTTTGGGCACAAATCTATATATATACAGAGTCGGACTGGGATGCCAGGGGCCCACCACCAGAGATCCTTAGACTATGGCCCTACTCTCAACATTTTCTCCTCTTCCTCTCCTCACTCCTCAATAATCTATAATTCTATTTATTTAAGCCTCTTTGCTCCCATACAGAAGTAGGTAATGACCATGAAACAGGCCAAATAGTTAGAAGCAGGAAGGCCCACTGACACTTGGGCCCAGCGGGAGTTTTCCTGGTATCCTGGTGGGCCAGTCCAACACTGTATATATATATGTTATTTTCCCAGAGTTCCAGTGTAATTGCAGTCATGTAGGACATTTTAAACACAAATTGTTATCTTCCCTACCCTAAATGCAACACTTTACTTTGAGAATTGAGTGTAATTGTGATTGTGCTAGTTTAAGTTCTCAAACTGGATGTGAATTGTTGCTAAAATGTAGATTATGTCCTTTGTAGTGCTCTATAGCGCTAGGGTTCTGCAGCATCAATAGTCATTCTTGTTCATGATTTATCAGAGGACACAATTGCGCTCAGTGTCAGTAAGAGGAAGTTCAAGGAGCGGGTTTGGATGCAAGAATAGTTGATGAATGGTATCAATATGCTCAACATTTTCGTCCACTTTAGTGGGACCGAAATTGCACTTGCAATTGTAAATTATAATGAATGTACTGGGCTCTAACAGAAAATGGCATATGAGCAGACTAATGAGACATAACATAACAAAACTCTGCAAGCATAGACCTAGATGTGCCTAAAAATCCTCATTAACTAGTATTACATGCCCCTAACATCTGCATTGAAACTGAGTAGCTTACGGCAGGGGTATATTCAGCCTATCCCATTAATTCCGGTCATATTTTCTAGACCATTTTTCAATAGAAAACAGAAAAAAATACTGTAAGTAATAAACAAAGCAACAAATCCTACATGGAGGAGAAGCTGAAATTTTAATGCAGGTCTTGAGCTCTCAGTATATTGATGCAGTTGTCACCAACTGCTGGGAATCACAGGGGAAATGGGAAATGATGTTAGTTTCAGTGCATGCCACCATTGCCTGCGCTGTCCATTATTTAAAGGTAATTAATTTCAAATTGTTTTGATTTTACATTCTCTTCAAACAGAACATTTAGTTACTGGACCACAGGGCTTTTTAATACATATTTTTTTGTCGTCAGTTTTTATTTTAGGGATTGTATTTCTTCGCTATCATCAATATAAACAAGTGCGTTTGTTTTCCAAGAAAATATACAGTGCTACAAGTGGATGGCCTTATTATTATTATGTGTCATATTTATATTATCATATCGAAGTGTATTATTTATAATGGTGTGTCCAGCCTGATGCTATAGGTTTAAATTCAAACAGAACGACTCTCATCCAAAACCCTGATGGGCTTCTGGTGCATGTGCTATACATGAAATCAGTTCATAGTGCAAAATATGGTTATGTAAAAAATATTAATTTTAATAAGAAGACTGCCAGCTTCAAGTATGTGCAGATGCAGAGAGTTAAAATAGACACATTTATGCCGTTCTTGCAGGTACTTGGAACTATAAGTGCATTTAGCAATTTGCAACAAGACCAATGTCGCCACTCACAAGCAGTTTATTGCCAATAGATTAGCCACAATAGGGCAAGCTAGAAAATGCTTTACCATACCTGAGTAAACATCTCTAGAAGCTCTCAATGTTTGTTTAGGATAGCAGCTGCAGTATTAGCTTGGTGTGACATCACTTCCTGCCTAAGTCTCTCCCTGCTCACTCATAGCTCTGGGCTCAGATTATAGCAGGGAGGTGGAGGAGGGAGGGAGAGAAGGGAAGAGGAGCAAACTGAGCATGCTCAAGCCCTAGCCCTGGAGGTTTATTCTGAAAACAGAAAGACTGGTACAAAAGACCAGAACACTCTGATAACAACTCTAAACATGTTTTATAAGAACTATTGTATAATAGTTAAATCTTAAAACCTACATAATTAAAGGGATACTGTCATGGGGAAACTTTTTTTCAAAACACAACAGTAAATAGTGCTGCTCCAGTAGACTTTTGCACTGAAATCCATTTCTGAAAAGAACAGATTTTTTTTCTATTCAGTTTTTTAATCTGACATGGGGCTAGATATATTGTCAATTTCCCAGCTGCCCCTGGTCATGTGACTTGTGCCAGCACTTTAGGAGGGAACTACTTTCTGTCAGGCTGTTGTTTTTCCTTCTCAGTGTAACTGAATAGACTAGAGTGGGACATGGATTTTACTATTGAGTGCTGTTCTTAGATCTACCAGGCAGCTGTTATCTTCTGTTAGGGAGTTGTTATCTGGTTACCTTCTCATTGTTCTTTTGTTAGGCTGCTGGGTGGGGGAAAGGGAGGTGGTGCTATATCAATGACTCCAACTTGCAGTATTGCAGTAAAGAGTGATTAAAGTTTATCAGAGCACAAGTCCCATGACTTGGGGCAGCTGGGAAATTGACAATATGTCTAGCCCCATGTCAGATTCCAAATGAAATATAAATAAATCTGTTTGCTCTTTTGAGAAATGGATTTCAATGAAGAATTTTGCTGGGGCAGGTTTATGGTGTGCCAATTTACTGATAAAAAGTTATATGTGTTAGTCCATGTTTTGGGAGGCAGCTTCAGGTATAAGTTGGTATGCTAGGTAAAATGATTCTAGGATTTTGAGGCAATATACAGGGAAGCACACCAGGGTGGCATAGATTGGTCTCCCCCTACTACATACAGTAAGTAGCTACTGTACATTCAGTAAAGCTCACAAGAAAGCCTGTTAGTTTTGCTCTAACTGAATTTAGACTTTGCTGAGCGTAAGGCTTTATATACAATGTATGTCTGGATGTACCATGCACCATATGCTCTGTTTAAGCTGTATGATGTTAAAGCAAAGTTTGTTCCATCTGTATTTACAGTCCCTGATTTTTTCTTTTCTATCTCTAGAAGGTTCATTCCAGGCACCAAACCAATTTTCCACTTCTTAATGGGGTAACTTTGTAAGATTGATTGCATTTAAAGGAGAAGGAAAGGTGGCATTGATGGGGTGCCAAAATTTAAGTACCCCCAGTCATTACAATTACTTACCTCATACCTACAGTAAGCTGGTGGTGCAGGTTTTTTTTAAAGTAGACTAGTTTAGGCAGCTTGCACCTCCTTCCACCTTAGTTCCCCTTCAGTTCATTGCAGATATAGCTTTTCCCCTTCTTGTGAAATGCTAACATAATGCCGAAACATAATTAATATTATACAACAACAACAACAACAAACAACATTTGTAAAGCGCTTTTCTCCCGTAGGACCCAAAGCGCATATGCACACATGCTGTATGTTCTCTCTGTTGTTTTGTTCAAATTAATGGAAATATAACAGTCAAACAATTTTGGATGTGCTGGCCAAAATCGGTTCATAGTATGCAATGTTTTTCAGATGTCTTACACAAGAAGTGTACTCAAAACCTAATTATAAACATAGCTTATATTACATAGTATTTGTTCCCCTGTTACAAGAACAGATGAAACAATTTTCTGGCAGGATCAAGCAGGTTGCGTCCAGCCATCCTTATCACAGCTCTCTGAACACCCTGCGGAGATGCAGAGCAATTAGTGTTTAACGTTCTTCTTTACTCCTGCGGAGGACACCGGTATAACAATAAAAGAGAGAGACGGAGAGGGATTCAGTCTGCGGCTGATATGTACAGTGAGCCTTCTGCAGTGCTCACTGTATTTCACAATGATTAATACCGACCTCTAGACATACTGCAGGTCCATAGACACCCTGCCATTCTCTAACAGACAGAAGCCTATTTTTATGCGACAGGATAGTTTCTCTATGTTTTTTTTCCAAAGATCCATGCAGTTGTACATCCAATACAATTCAGAAATTCCACACTTAACTAAAACTTAAATATTTATTTCTGAATGTGAATAGTTTAAAGCATTGCAAATTTGAGACTTTGCTTTCTGTTTCGTCTGTGAGCAACTGGAAGGGTCAACAAGGTGCTGTGCTTGTCGCACCTCTTAAATTATGTCATTGATGGCCTTTTTAATTTGGGCCCTTTCCCTAATGACAACAGGTCACTCTCCATCTCTGAGGAAGTCATTTTCCCAAGCAGTTGTATTGCCAGAAAATCAAAGATCAGTAAGTTTGTTAGTTCTAGCAAGGAAATAATGAGGGTTATGGGATAAAGACAGAGAGGAAAAATAAAGAGACGATTATTCATTTTATTTTATTTTTTGTCATAATTTTAGTCAGTAGTCATATTTCTCATTGCAGTATCATGTTTGTACATTTACACATCTTAGTTGTAATGTGCTCATTAATATAATGCTCCAACCATAATATATTCACATGGCTAGCAGTATCATTTTTAGCAAATCTACTTTCCAGCTCATTATGCAAGCCAACAATCTATTGTTATTTTGTTGTATATTGGAGCAAAACAGTTACTTATGTATACCAGTATAAGCTCTCCTAAATGTTGGAGTATTGACAGTAACCTTTAACCATTAACCTTTTACTAGCTATTCATTACCACCTGTTTGGCTGTTAGAATAGTTATCATATGTTCTCATGTCATAAGTTCCCAAGTCTATAAAAACCCTGCAATATCTTTGCTTAGGGCTCTGACTCTTTGTGAGTTCAGCATCCATGGAGCTTGTGTCAAAACAATAGGTAAATAGTATATTTAGCACAAGCCCTATTCATTAAAATAAGGACATACTGTCCCTTTAAGTTCCCACAGTACTGTACTTTGGCTTACCATGTTCTTTTCTTTATGACACTAAAGTAATTTTAAGTCCATGTTGACCATATAATATAAATATATAGCACAGGAGAGAAGCAGCTATGGGGGCCTTACATGGGCCAATAAAAGTTGCTGATTTTGCCCCTCCTGGTCGAGTCTCCAGGATGAGTTGAGTGTATAGGGGCCTCCCAACACATATCCTCCAGAAATTTGACCAGAAGTCTATTGGGCCAGTTAAATACGTTCTGCAGGGTGAGCTATTAAGATATAATCATTGGGCCAGGAGCCAAAACATTAACCCTGCATGTGTTGTCAAATGTGCAAAGATGTGCAAATTTGGCAGCCTCAGAGCCCACTACACCACCCCCCAGCCGCAATTCCCTCTCTGACGCCAACCCCCTCCCTTCGTGAGCGTGCACGCATATCTTTTTCTTGAGCATCAGCAAAACTGGGTTCAGGAATGGAGATAAACAGAGGGAGTGCAGGGAGCGGGTCTGGGATGTCAGAAAGAACTGTGCTAAAACTTCAAAATTCAACCATCACATTCAAAAACTTCGTCTATCGAAGGTTTTTTTTTTTTTAAATGCGGCCGTTTGGTCGATCATAGTTTGGTCGATCATAGATATCGTTCGAATATATAGATTCGAACTATTTAATTGATCTATCAAATGATTTTAAAAATAAAGAAGCTTCGAATTCTTAAAACTTAACCAAATTTTGGCTATAGGTTCTTCTAGGAGGTTCCCATAGGCTAACATAGCAATTCAGCAGGTTTAAGGTGGCGAATGGTCAAATTCGAAGTTTTTTAAAGGAACTGTACTTCGAAATTCGAATTTTCTGATTTTTTCCATTTGAATCGAATTTTGGGCTATTCGATTGTCGAAGTAGCCCAAAATTATTTCGAAAATTCACTTCGATCTTTAGTAAATGTGCCCCTCAGTGTCACTGCACATGCTCAGTTTGCCCAGTGCTGCTGTTGAGAAGCTTAGGGTTGCCAGAAAAAATTGTCAAAATGATATAATTAGGATGCAAATGACCAAAATAGAATGTACTCTGAATCAGCAGAAAAAATGAGGAGCTACTAGTTGCATATTAAGGAACAAAGATCTTCATCATTAGGGGGTCGTGGCTGCCTTGAGCAGATACAGAAACCAAAAACACAAGGTGTAGAATTTCTAGGCTAATTCTTTATCGATCGCTGCAGGCAGACAGAGATCCTAAATTCAGGTCAGAAGCTGAGTTGGGAGCTCACGATTCACAGGATTGGCAAAAGGCTTTAGAATCACCAAATTATGTGTCTGTAAACAGTAGAAATAGATTTTCCCAAACATCAAATTTATAATACACTGCAGTGACTATTTCATGCAGGTATCAAAGAGTCACTCTCTCTGTGATGGATATAAGCTGCATGAAGGCTCTTTTTCCCATTTAATATAGAATTGCTCTGTGATTCAGCACATTTGGGGGGAAGTCGTTATATGTCTTACAGAGGTGACAGGTGTATCAATTCGCTACTCTGCTCAGGCTTGGATACAAGGTTTGCCAGAAGACAGCATTCACCATTACTGGTTGCTTTCAATTATAGAGATTCTGTTTAATGCAAGGAAGGCTGCATGAGGTTGACAAATTTTGTTAATGAGGCTGCGGTACTCAATAAAACAGTGTTTCAGCACAGGGGATCTGTGCTAAACATGAAGATATTTGCCTTTCTTGGTTAGAAAGAGTCTCAGCTTTACATGATGCCTTTTTCATTTTTCTTGCTTAGTGATAGCCACTGTACTTGTAATATTAAGACAAAGGTAAGTGGGGTACCCACTCAAATTAAAAAAAATTACCCCCCTTTTCTCTTTCCCACTCAAGACACAAGATTAGAATAAGATTTGTAATTAATCAGGTGTTTTTAAATTCATCATTTATAAAGTGACTAGTAATTTCACATGTGCAAAGTTCATTCAATAAATAAGAAATAAAAAATAAAAATAACCCAGTGCCCCCGGTCTCACTGATATTAAAGTGACTAGGGCTTAGTTCATTCAGGAATTCAATTAAAGTGTGTGTGCAAATAAATTACTCAAAATTAGGTGAAGGGAAATGTTCAACAGCAACTTGAATAAAGCATAGAACTGGAAAATGAAATTGAATGAATGTAGAGATATTTTCTCTAACTAAACCTTGGGGATACTACAAAGCTGGAGAAAGCAGGAACCAGAGGCCTGTGGTCACAGTTTTTACCATGCCTACTACTAAGCTGAGAGCTGAATAACCTGAAAATTTTAAATCCCCAAGACTTTGGAAAAAAAATTAGATCAAAATGAAGAATGAAGGAGTGTAGGATAGTTTGGCTAGATAATAATTTGCCAGATACACAAATGCCTACTATTTCCAAAACATTTTACTCTGCCTTTGTATTTTTATAAAATTGAATTAAAGTTGTTCTTTATGCTTGCCTTTGACACGCATTTCATAGAGAGCTTCATCAAAGTGACCATTCAAGCACTAGTCACTTTATAATTGGTGAATTGAAACATACTTGATTAATTACAAATAATCTTGACTTGGAATTGTTTTTTCTTCTGTATTTTTTTTTCTTGCGTTTATGCAATTGAGTGGCAAAGATCTCAGTAATTTTTTTAATTTGAGTCGGTCTTTCTTGTCTCATTATTATAGTTTAGCCGCACCGTCAGTGGTTACATAATTTGGGGGTTGTGGTGATTTAACAAAGAAAAGTAAATGTTTCCCTTTCCCCTTTCCTCTTTTTATCAGCTGCTATGCATGGTGATGGGAACTCCCTTTATTCAATACAAAACAGCCTTTTTCTTCCTAAAATTTTGAAATTTGTTGTCTACTACTGTTGTGGATCCTATTAGTGTACCACTGACATTTTTCTGTATCTGCAATAATGTCTCAATAAAAATGTTGCAAAAAGCTTTCCTCCTTATTGACCATTCACTTCAGAATCCTCAAGATAAGTTCAAGACTGGCAGTCCCTACATGTACAAAGACAAGAGGTCCTCTGCACTCAACCCATTATCAATATATTTAAGACATTGAGACATTCTGTGCATACAGCTACTAAGAAATGCCTTACCCTTTAAACAACAGGGATTGTTTGTCCATATATTGCAATATATTTAAGCTGGCCAACTACGTCAAAGTCATCCCATATCTGGCCAGTCCTACGCTCAATTTTCATCTGATTCATTAAGAATTCTATTGCATCATTATACATTTTACAAAGGGACTAAGTTTTACCTGCAACTTACTTGCTGCTTTCAAAGTAAAATTCCCAATCATGGATGCCCTTTTATTAGACACCAGTGGGATCACCTGACTATAGCTGGGAAGGGTGGGGGCTACAACAATGCTGCCTGTATAAGCAAACTAGCCTCTGAACACTGCATTGATTCTGACTAGTGTTACTTCATCAGCCACTTTAAGAATCACCCTGCCCAAAACTGAGTAATACATACCTTTCATTGTTCCAGTAGACATTGCATCGCCGCCCTGCCGATGATGTCACAAAACTGGCGGGGTGAGCAGTCGCAGCTTCTATAAAAGAGGAAGCCTGAAGGGGAAGTGCGAGGTTGGCCCAAACCCTCAGGTATCAGGCCGGCCCTCACTTCACTGGAATGTAGAGGTAAAACCCATGCTTAACCAACTTAAAATATAAGTTGTACAGAAAAGCTGCAAAGAGAAAAACAGCTAGCCAGCTTGCTCCCCATCCCTGTCTTGCGTGCATGCATGGCAGCAGCGTTTGCACGCCAGCAACACTCATGTGCGCAAGTCTAGTGCCAGGTCAGAACTAGGGGAGTGAAGAAGAGGTATCTGCTCAGTGCCCCCCAATCGTTGCACCCTAGGCAGCTGCCTCTTTTGCCTATACCTAGTTCCAGCCCTAATTGCATACTTTTAAGGACTGCTTGAAGATGACGTTATCTTTTGGAGAAAACATAAAAACTTTTTCATTAAGAAGTTTTATTACATACACTGTGCACTTGTGCAAACCATACAGCAAATAGAGTTTTATTTTGAAAAGCATTCAAGGCATAATTTTAATGTACTAAATCTGCCATGGCAGCTTCTTGGAACCCAATATTATATACTAAGTTGACCAGGAATACATACATTATCGATATAGAGGCTGTACCTCATGATTACTCTTAAAAAATATGTGAGGTTGGTTTGTCAGATATGTGTACACTGTGTTCAACAACATCTGTATAATTGTTCCATGTTGAACAACAAAATGGTATGTTCATACTGCCTCTTAGGGGCATCTTGTTTCTTAAAGAAATATCTTTCAGTTTAGGAACAGGTCTGCCACATAATTGGCATATTAATGCCAATACCAGGCAAGATTAGAATATCAGTGACATTATATTGACCGAAGAAACCACTGTACTTGAAGTTGTGCCTGCCACTTTCAGATATAGCTCTAAGTAACTCCAGTATGGTATACAATGAGTGGACCCCAATCTATTCAGCAATTGTGCTTTCCCATTAGTAAATGAGCCCTTAAATGTTCTGCAAGATCTGTCAAACACAATTCCCTGACTGCAAATAATGACATTTTATCAATTCAGCAATTTCACCCCATTACTAAACAGAATGGTAATTAATCAAATGCATTCTGTAAAATTTACAGATACACGTGCATATATATCTATATATATGCCTAAATATATAGATATATATATGTATATATACATTTAATTTAATGGTGCTACATGATAACCCTTTATTATTATGGGGATGGAGGAATGTGTGCCTCCTCCATAATATGGTTCACATGCAGATAAATAGTGTTCCAAGTGCAGTGACCTATTCTATTCTATTTTACTGAATATTTATTAAACAGTAAATATAAAGCCTATATTTAGATGTGTTTAGTATGTATTTTTTCTTTTACTTAAATGTATGTGTAAAGCCACATCAACATACTGTAGTAATATGCGAAAAAGTAGGATAGGTTGGATACTATATTGTTTTATAGCTAGGATTTAAAACAAAATGCCCATACTTTTTAGAGGTAAGGGAACTAAATGTCTAATCTATGGGTGAAGGTTAAAGGTAGCTCTGGTCAGCCTATAATCAGTCCACATGGGCAAACGTTTGTTGATGCATGCTAGCTAACCTCTGTTATCCCTATTTCTTAAGCTGTGCATTAGGAGAATGGGTTCTGGGATCCTAGTCTTGAGAAACACGTGATTAAGTGTCTCTGCTGACCTCTGTGAACTTTTCTGACACTTTTGCAGAGTCTTGGTTCTGTTGTTCCCAACTCTTGAAATATGCAGCTTGTGAGGGGCTGATCCCAGGGAAGAGGATGTCACCGGGGGTGATAATAAGCTGTCACAGTGACACTGTCATAGCCCTGGTAAGTGACACAGTGACAGCTTATTATAGTCTCTCTTATCTGCACAGTATTGGCTTCCCTTAGGCACTGGAAAATGCATTAACCCTTCTATCCATTTGAGGTGCACTGGTTAACACTCCAGCTCCAGAGATTTCTATAATACATTATACTGAAATGCATTAAGTATGTCTTCAGCACCTGAGGGATAAAATAAGCAGTTTTTATTTCATGCCTTTTTTGATTAGATAACATGTAAAATTCAAGACTCATTTTATCTACAGTAGAGAATATTTGAGAAGCATCACAAAAATGACACGTCAGGTTTAAAAACGTCTGAACGGTATTAACTGACTGTTAAAAAAATGAGCGTATAAAGAAAAGTATTTGCACAGATAATATGAAGAGGAATGTTTAAAATTAAAATTAAAATCCGTCTTTATTGTTAACCTGAAAGTGACATTTTTTGCCACATTGTTTATTTATTTATTGCATGAAGATGATGTGTGACATAACGCAGGCACCAGCCCTATGCCTGTAAAGTATATACTGTTCCACATGTGAACTCATCATCTACCTTCATGCACAGTCCGGGGTATTGCATGTAAATGCCAGGAGAATGTAAGGGGAAGTACAAACATCCTCTAAGGTGGGCACTGTTGGAGGAATAGTTGACCGCATTAATTCCATACAAAGAACTTGATCTCACAAATGTGTTTGGATGGAAGTGATTTTTAAAAACAAATGAAACATCAGTTACATCACAACTACTTCAAACCCAGATGACACTTTTACTTTTTAGGTGTAGTATTCAAAATACCCCAAAGGTAATACTCATTACCTTGGTCAAACAATCCCCACTGCTTGGCGAAGATCCAGAAATCTGCCATCCCTGAACCTAATCACTTGAATCCCATTACTGGCAGCCTTGTCACTGCAAAGGTACTAATCCATCATGGTCTTCTCATTGGAGCCTCTGACTGCTCTACTAACTACCGTTTATACCTACAAAGCCTACCACTGCCACAGTCTTTCCAGCACACTACCTCCCCCAGAAAGTAGGGACCAAAACAAACATAACATGTGGTAGTTTCCCCTTAAAAACATTGGGGAATGCTGGCACCCCCTGACCAGTTATCGAAATGATAGTGAAACCCAGAAGTGGCCAATAATCCCACCTCCAACTGTAATTCAGGGCTGGCTCTTAGCTGTCCATAACCCTCCTGGAGAGCAACATGAATTAAAACGCTGTACCCCACACCCAAATACAGTATATGTGTTTTGTCCTCTACATACAGATTGTTCACCACCCTATTGATACTGCTCTGGCCGTGAGTAAGTTTGTTATCCAAACTACTCTATTTTGTCTGTATTGTAGGGAAATTAACAAATCTGAGTTTACTTAATTAATTAAAATGACTTTGAAAATAAGATGTATGCAGTTCTTATGTAGTATGGCACTGTCTATGTTATACACCTGCAGTGTTGCAATGCATGTAGTTTAGTTTATTATTCAGACCTTTAAAGGGGTTTAATGCTATAGATCTTATGTGCATAGGTTAATTATGGGTTACTGATATACTACTACTTCTGTATGAGCATAGCCCACTACTGTAGCATCTACATAAGATATGTACTTCAGTTTGAAAGCTCTGCTTAAACTGTAAGACACAAACAAAGAAAACATCAAAAATAATAATGTTAAAGGGCAATGCACAATTATCAGTTAAAATTGGAAATATTGTCTGCACCTTAGGACAACTTTTGTACCCTCCGGTGAAATTAACTTCAAAGTAATCATTCCACTGATAAGAAGGAATAGCACTTTGTAAAGTTGGAAATGTTTTTTAATGGAATTTATACAGGTATATGACCTGTTACCCAAAATGCTCTGATCTTTCAGTAAGTTGGATTGCCATATCTTAAGTCTACTAGTAGGTGAATCAGTAGGTGAATTCCATTAATTGTAAGTAGCCTAGCATTTAAAATACCAAATTCAACCAGTGTTATGCATCTTTAAGAGTTTCCCTTGGACTAAAATAGTGATCTATTTGTTTCCCTAGTTTGCTGGGGTTTGTTAAAAGTGTACAGCTGTGGGCATTTTTCAGTTGTGGCATCGTAACTATTGCCCAGAGGGGAGGTTAGTACAGGAAAATGTACAGAACTGGCTGAAATGAATTCTGTAGTGCTGAGTATTTTGACAAAGCATCTACTGTATAGAAGGAACCATCAACTAAACTTTACTTGTATTAAGTCAGCTAATAATCATAGAGACATAACTATTATAGCCAAGTTTTTTTAATGATAGTATTGCTATTAGTAGAAATGAGTTGTTAAGGAACATTAAGAAGCGTAAGTTAAGACCATTACATTATATTTCTATCCAGATCACTATGAAAACAGTGTATTGATTTGAATTTAATGGTGTTCTTTGTGTTACCATTAATAGGAATATAAATAAGAGAAGTATTAATACAGCAATATAGGAATTATTATTAAGAATTTATAATGAGCCAACATGTAGGTGCTAAGATAAAATACATATGAATGTATCTACAATTGTAAAATACAGTATATGGATATTAGAAGTTAGCAAAATTCTCGATGACTATATAAAAGGTATAAGATCCCAAACCTGATGCATCTATTCAGGTTCATTATACAGGTATAAGATGTGGAATGTTGGAAACTCACAATCGTGAAAGCTTTGAATTGGAATTACAGGGAAGGCCATTTCCCATAGACTCAAATAATTTACATTTCTAAAAATGATTTACATTTTCTGTCTAATAATAAAACAGTAGTCTGTACTTGATCCTAACTAAGCTACATGAAGTAGCCACAGCAGAAGTATCTAAGGAGCTGTCTGGGTAATGTGTTTGGAAGAATTGGCTACATGGGTTTTTTTTTTATTTTGATGGAGCTTCTCTAACAAGGCAGGGAAATGTATATGCTATTGCAGTGCTAAAACAACTTCTCTGTAATATAATTTGACCTTCTCATGGATTTCAGTGCATTTCAGTAAAATTTTCAACACCTTAGCACCTTGAGTTGACTAACTTGACTCATTATTGGTTCAGGAGAGCAGATCCACTATGTCATTTACAAATGAAAGGTGCAGAAAGGCACATCCATTTTCAAATCATTACCTCCCTCCACATTCCTTTCTTTGGTCCATGTGACATTAAGCCTTTGCAAGGGAAGCAAGCATTCTTTATCTCTCACTGTGTTCTAAATGATGAACAACCCAAAGCGCTTTTCTCCTAAGGCAGGAAAAAAGGCTGATGAACAGCTGCATCCTTATTTCCTCTCTACACAGTTATACTGTAGTGCTTGTAATGCGTTGACTCACCGTGGCAGCGGGGTCCATCGACACCCCTCCATCCGATAAGTTTAGTGGGGACAGAACAAAATTTTATGTCTTTCAGGAGGCATGTAAATTATTTCTAAGTTTTTACCCCCACTCTTTTGCTACCAGGGAGGAAAAAGTTAGGGCTTTCCGAAGCTGTAAGGGACAGCCTAGTACATTATCCTCTATCAGCTACCTTGGATGATCTTATGACCTTAGCTATCCAAGTTGATAGAAGACTAAGGGAGAGAAGGGGTGAGAAGGGTACTTCTTTCCTCCTGGAGTATATTAGCATTTTTGTTATCTGATTTATTTCATATCTCTGTGTTGAAACGTGCCTTACAGGTCCACCAACTATCCTGTCCTTTTCCAGTGTTGACACGGAATCTGGCCAGATCTGATGTCAGGGTTGATCACCTTAGGAGAGTCCACTGGCCCCTCTTAGAGAGGGGGTTAATGTAAGGAATCACCCTGGTGGTCTAGTGGGCAACGGGGTCCATCGCCACCCCTCCGCTGCCCCTTCTCCCTGCTTTGCCGGTTTTCTAGCGCGCATGCGCATACCATGACATCAGCGCACAGTGGCACCAAATTCAAAAACTATTTTAAGGGAATCCAGTTTTCTGCACATTGCCTGTTATAGGTTCAGTTTTCTGTATTCATGGTGCCTGTGCTGTGTAATCTGTGACTCTTCTGATCTCCTGTTGTTGACCCCTGCCTGCCTGACTACTCCTGACTTCTGTGCTCCTGACTTTGGCTTGTGACCTGATTATTCTACACTCTGTAAACCGACCCTGCCTGTCTGACCATTCTGATCTGATCTCCTAGTTTGACCCTTGCCTGTTATCTGACTCCGATCCTTCCTGATCCCGCTGCTAGTCTTCCTGGTTTTGACCTTGGCCTGTCTGACTCCATCTGTGTTCCGGCTGTCCTGACCCGGCCTGATCTGACTATGCTATCTGCCTCCGTCCTGTCCAGCATACCTTGCTAACCGTCGTGCCCCTTGCTAGCCAGAACTTTCGCCTTGCACCTCTCGTTAAGTCCAGGTGGCATCTGAGTAGCTGAAGGCTCCTCCAGAGGCCAAAGGAGGTCACACTACTGGTGAAGCACGAGCTGAGACCATGGTGCTTGGCATCTGTTCTGGTATTGGGTGCCGACCGTGACAGTGTTTTTCAGTGGGTTTTGATGTAGCAGTTGTGCATTTGAATCTTATATTACATATAATTCATGGTATGCTTGCATATATATGTTTTCCTTGGAATTATTTGCTGCTACATGATTAATTTTGTGGAGGTTTCATGGCAAAGGACAATCTAGTGTTCTGCATCTGTGCAGGAACATGGACCGTGTAATATCATAGTGTTGTGGTATACAGTTTTTTTACATATGAAAAAAACTAGTGTGAATGGTAGATAACAGACATCATTTTAGTTCTGGTGTAAATTAATTCTCTCTGTGAATCAACATAAGAAAATCTTTAGCTGGGCTGAAAATTCATGTAAAGGCTATCATGAAGCCAATGGTCCATATATGGATCTAAATGTAATTGGAAATTAGTTTTTGATGTGGTTGGATTTAATTCTGGAACAAGAATCAGAATAAACCTATAAGTCATATAAGGAATGTCGTATTCAGTTCTAAATTTGCTGTAACCCATATCAACAAATTAGCTCTTTGCCAGTAAATGCTAAGTGCTGTTTGGTTGCTAAAGGTGACTGGATCTATAGCTTACTATACACCTTTTATTACATTACCCCAATGGCTGATTACATAGATCATATTGATTAGACACCTCCGTGTGCTTTGATGCATCACTCAATGGTGAAGGATGTAACTTCACAATGAAGCTGACAAGTTACTTCGGGGGAAATGGGCACAGGGTTCAACAATTGTTATGAAAACACATTTTGGGGGAAGAAATTCTAACTAATTTTAACTGTGACTAGTGTAATGAGCTCCACAAGGTTAGGATAATTGTGCAAGATTATTCATTTATAAAACTTCTTGCAGATCAGACTGGGGTTCGCAAAAGTTTCCCTGTTGCATGTAAAGGTGTTCCCCTCTAGCAGTTCTTAGAGGAACTCATATGGATGAAAGTCTTGGTGTTTTTTTTTCTAGTCATGTACATCTATTGATGTGAAGCCCTAATGATGTACATCAATTTTGTGAGATGTGTAGAGCTGACGTGCGTGGGTCTAGGATGATGTGCAGATTAAGTGAAAAATCGTGCAAATCCATTAATGTGATTCTTTAGTGAAGCATTAGTGAAGTTGGGTGAATGGTATATTGTGATGCATATACATACCTGTGTATTTCTAAACAGTTTAATCTCCTGCCATCTGTATAGAAATGAAGGTGTCAGTTGAAACATACATGTAAATCTTTTGCATGCAAACCTTTTGCACGGACATGGGAACAGATTTGTGCGCACTTCTACACTTGCTGCCTTAATGTATTGATTTAGTGATGAATGTACATTCTGTGAACTTGTATGGCAATATGTTAGAGTTTAGGTTGTGTACAGATCTAGCCATAACTATAAATCAAGTGAAATATAGTTCTAGCCGTGACTGCGCACCTTGGGAATAATGTAGAGACAGCTCAATGAAGAATCCAAATACATTACTATTGGTCAGTCTCATTGGCTGGGGTGAATTTTCGTTTTAGATTTCTACCTCTGGCTGTTTTCTACCTTTTTTTGTCTAATTTTCCCTCAGTGGCAGAAACATAGCGGAAATAAAAATGAAACATATGGCCTGCTACTTGTATTTACTGCCAGAAAACAGCATTTCTTTTTTTTTCCAGAGGTACTGGAGAATGAATATATCTTTACTTTTTGCCTGGTGAGAAGCTGAGCCCATTGAGTAAATAAAGTCACTCTCAGCCCACACCAGAAATGACTCGGCCTCATTAAAAAGTAATTTGGTCTATTGTATAAGTCTGAAAAAAAGAAGGCTGATTATTTTGTTATATTCACTGTCAGAGACTGTGTGTGATATATAGGATAGAAAGCATCATATTAATCATCCTCATGTACAGCTCGTTCCTAAGAGCTGGCAATTGTATTGTCTAAGCTGCCAGGGCATTGGTTATCTGCACTAAGGTTTCAGTTCATGGCATTTAACAACTCAATTTCTTAACAACACAAGTAAGCGAAATGCTTGCAACAGAAAGAGAAGAAATGTTAAATGCATTCTAAAGCTGCTACACATTGTTGGTCCAGCATAAGCCCATCAAAAGTTTCCATATAACTTCTTAAAAGACTCTTATCTTTGGATCTATAAATGGCTGTTTGCTGTAGGTCCTTGCTTTGTACTTATGCCCAATATAAATCCTCACTTAGCCAAGGGGTCAAGATGAAGCACTTGACACAACAAGTATCAAGCACTTACAGACTATAAAGGAAAGTAATTTGTATCTTTTTTATAGAAACAGTAAGATTGCATTGGATACATGCTGTTGGCTGTATTAATCAAGAAAAAACATTTGCCCTAAGCATCCAAGAAGTCTATTAGCTCTACAGGGTTTGTAGCATTATGCAAACAAATTACCTGTACCTTCTGCCTCTCCATTATTATTACCCTGTGCTGGTTGGAGGGATCAGCACCTCTCCTAATTCTCCGTAATGAAGATTTACCAAGCACTTTGGGTGAGTAAAGCGGGGAAGTTCCCCTGCAGTTTATTCAAGTCACGTGATGTAACGTTTCGGGGGCGTAACGTTTGTAGCATTATGTCTGCTTTAATAAATCCTTCACTGTATCTGAAGGTCATCTTCCTGGCAACATAGCATGGCCAAACCTGAGAGGCCATAGATGTCGATATTTAACAGCCAGGACACATAAACCACCTAAAATGGAATATTGCAATGAAAGAGGTTTGGACAAGATGGCAACTTGAACAGTGATTTTGAGGCTGGATCATTCAACCCCTCTCTCTGGAGACGAGCTTTCTGAGATGCATGAATGACAGATAGACAATTAAAAGGGAGAAAATGAATGTCCTACTGTAGATCATAACATAAAATGCAAAAATTAGGGACCAGATGTTTTGGCAAAAATGTCAACACTCAAGGATTGGCAGGCCAAAGAAGAATATTTAGAGAATAGGATGATGTGGGCAAATCTAAAAGGCTTCCAAAAAGAGCAGTGGAGACCAATTCAGGCAGTTATTAAAGAAATGGATTAAGAAAGAACCCAAATACCAACATTTATAAATACCGTAGGTTATGTGAAAATACAGGTTTTACGCAGAAACTACTGTAGCTCCAATTTTACCTTTTATGGTAACCCTCCATGTTTTGACGCATTGCTGGTTACTATTAAACACTTGAGCAGATTTGCATATGAAAACATGGGCAGCACTGAACAGTGCTTCATTGAACCCTTGTTAAATATTTAATGTATTAGAAAGCCCACATTTGCTATTAAAAAGTGCATTTAATAAAGTGCATGAATAAAAATGTTCCTTTCAGGCACACAATAAAGTAAAAACAAGTACATAATAATAGCTAACAGATATCTTCTTCCCCATTTACAATGAGGTATGCATAATATCACTACTTAAATTTATGGTCACCTTGCCCCCCAAGCTTTTTTTAATCGAATAAAAAAAATTCGATCAAAAGGGTTAAAATCTTTGAATCGTTCGATTCGAATGATTTAATTGATCAAATTTTTTTTATTCAATCGTACGATTGCTCGAATTGCGTTAGAAACATTCGAATTCGAATGTTTTTTAAATTTGACCACTTCCCCTTTAAATCCAAAAATCGAATTTGAGTGTTTATTAACCCTCGAATTTGATTTTTTTAGTAAATCTGCACCTTAATGTACATTCCTTTGTTAAAAAGTAATTTTTAGTGTCAGTATCACTTTAAGGTGGCCAATTGCAAGTCCTGCTTCTGTTTGACTCTACTCTGAAGAGCAACAGCACTGTATCCTCAAAGCAACTCTCAAAAGATCTGAAAACAAAGATTGTTCTGTTTCATGGTTTAGGGGAAGGCTACAAAAAGCTATCTCAAAGGTTTAAACGGTCAGTTTCAACTGTACAGAATGTAATCAGGAAATGGAAGGCCACAGACACAGTTGCTCTAAAACCCAGGCCTGGCAGGCCAAGAAAAATACAGGAGCAACATATGCAGATGATTGTGAGATGGTTAGAGACAACCCAAAGTTCACTTCCAAAGACCTGCAAGAACATCTTGTTGCAGATGGTGTATCTGTACATCATTCTACAATTCGGTGCAATTTGCATAAAGAACACTTGTATGGCAGGGTTATGAGAAAGAAGCTCTTCACTCTTCACTCACGCCCTTCACTCTTCACTCACGCCACAAACTGAGTCAATTGTACGCAAAAGCTCATTTAGACAAGCCACAGTCATTTTGGAAAAAAGTGCTTTGGACTGATGAGACAAAATTTTAGTTTTAGTTATTTGGTCATAACAAAAAGTGATTTGCATGGTGGAAGAAGAACACCGCATTCCAAGAAAAACACATGCTACCTACTGTCAAATTTGGTGGAGGTTTCATCATGCTGTGGGACTATGTGGCTAGTTCAGGAACTGGGGCCCTTGTTAAAGTTGAAAGTGAAATGAATGCTCAACAGCCATCAAATTTACCGGAACTGGAGAGATTTTATATATTCAGACACTCCTCGAAGGCTATGGGGCAAATTCACTAAAGCGCAAAATGTCAAACGCTTGCGCTTATTCACCAGCGTGACGTCATTTTGTAACTTCACCAATTTGCTAACAATGTCCCTGGCTAAGTAGATAGCAGCGCACTGATGACGGGACGAAACTATGCTAATTCCCTAAGATGAACATTTTACTGAATGTTACCTCTTGCGCTAAACTTTACTTTGCCAAGTCAGACCAAGTGAAGTGCGGTGAATTTTCAAAGGGAGGCTCAACTACGTATCTCTGTTGGGTACCCAAATTTATGCACCTGTCTAATTTCTTAGAAAGCCTATTGCATATTTTCTGATAATCCATTGACACAGCTGAAATACTAATGTTTCCATAAGGCAAGTTATATACAGTATGAAAAGGAAGTTGCCACTTTGAAAGCTCAACCAATGAGAAACAAAACTCCAAAGAATAAAGAGGGGTTTCCAAACTTTTTCATAAGATTATATACACCAGGTAAGGTGGTTGATGGTTTTCATGGGGTGGCAGAGACATGTTATGAAGATGGCAAAGTATATAGAGTACACTGGTGGAACCTGCTAGGATCTCACAAATCTGCATAAATTTCTTCCTACATTACTTGCTAGGTATTGCTAGAATACTGCCCCTGCATTCAGAGAATCAGACAGATGCACAACCACCTCAAAGTCTTGTGTGCAGCATAAGTATGTCTAGTATAAGGAAACAGCATAAGTGTAATTATAAACACAGCAGTACTGTGAGGACACAGCTTGCTTCTCTTTGGCTATATCCAACCTTAGCCGTCAGTAGCCAGCATTTCCAGGCAATTTGGAGAATCTCTCTGCTGCCTTTCTCAGCTAGAATGTCTTTATTTCTAGAGGTTTCCTCTGCTGCTGCATTTGTTGCTGGAATTCCACCAGCCTCTCCCTTGCAATGCTTTCCATGTCTCAGTCCCTCAGTTTGGCACCGGGTATGCCATTTAAACATTAAATTAGTTCCCATCAGCTTTAATTAATTGATAGTGATGTGTATATGAATATACAGAGTATCCCTTTTCCCATATGTATTTGATTATACTAATAAATGTTCATTACAACAAAACATAGGCCAGAAATATGTCTGTTTCGGTTTTGCAACTCTGCCACATGAGATTAAAGGGCACCTATTGGTTAAAAATGCTATCCCCAACCAAGGTATGGGCTGGTAGAGCCTGCATTCTGGTGATAACAGTAGTTTTTTTTTTTTTTCAAATGCCCCCCGCCAGCACTATGCTACTCGCACAGGGAGGGAGCTCCCGGTGCGAGCACAGGCGTTCCAAGGGCTGCTGCCTCCCCCCCTCCCACTCCGCGCTTCTAACTTCTAGCATTGGAGCTGGTCAAGGAGGGGCCACATCGCTAGTGCAGTGAGCGCTTATTTTAAAAAACGGAAATTCAGCTCTTCTACCAGAGGCGGCTTTTTTCATACCCTGATAACTTGCCACTCCGTGCCGCCTGAGGCAAGATTCTCACCTTGGCTCATGGTCCGAGCAGCCCTGGGTGCGAGCAGCCATGTCTGCTCACTCGAATGCGCATAGTAAAAAGCAGTCCCTAATCGAGGCAGCTTTTCAGTATGTGCATGCGCGTGACTTGTGCACACTTAATGTACATGCGAGTGAGTGGACATGGCTGCTCGCACAGGGAGCTCCCTCCATGCGAGTAGCATAGCGCTGGGGGGGGCATTTTTAAAAAAAAATTACTACTGTTATCCCCAACCAGAATGTGGGCTCTACCAGCCCGTACCTTTGGTTGGGGATAGCATTTTTAACCAATAGGTGCCATTTAAGGCAAATTAAAGGGATATTATCAACACATACATTTTTATATTGCTAACCTGATTTATTAATGCACACTAAGAGACTTGTATATTAATCTTCGATGTCTTTTGGTCTAGGGGAAAAATTTTTATTACACCCCAAAGCTGCTTACAGAATAAAGAAATACACTATAAGCTATAACCTGTTGAGGTCATGTAGAATTCAGTGGCAGATGTCCCTGAAAATATTTCTTGACATCGTGAAAAAGTCATCGTTTTCAAACATCAATTTGAAAGAAATGTAGCTTTTTGGGCGTTAAAACTTTGTATTAACTTTGTAAATATTTGTAAAATAAAAAAATTTCCTGCACCAATTTTTCAAGCTGATTTTTTGATAAACGAGTTAAAATTGTGGATGGGAGTTAAGTTGGCGCTGTTTTAATAAAAATTTAATTCGATTTTTTTTAGATTCATTTGAGTTTTAGTGCGCCGTATTTCTCTGTTACTTAATAGCAATGAAGCACTCATAGCACACACACAATATGAAAAATGTATCTTTTATGTGAACAATTTTTCCTCTGTGCAAATCTAATATAGGAATAATAAAGAAGTAATAAAAACTTGTTTTTTGTTGTGTTTTTTTGCACCACAAAATTGCAGAAATTGTTAACATTTAAAAATCAGGATTTGCAATGGAATATTATATTGTGTAATGTGAAAATGTAATATATTTTTGCAACTGAAGACATTTCCATAGAATACAAGCTATTTATTCCCTTTTCATAGTGAATGGCATCATGGTAAGAAACTATTACCCAAAATGCACCTCTTTCTATTTTGGCACATCGTAATACCATAAAGTTAATGAATTCATTTTATACATTTTTTTTTATATATTTGGTTTCTCTGCTTTTATTATATTTAAATATTATTACCACTGTTGTTGTTAGCAAATTCCCGGTTGTAAGACAATAGAATAATTTCAGACTCATAGACTTAATGCATATTCTGCTATTATCTCCAATTCCCCCACATGAAATTTCTTTTTATAGCTAGCTGGTAGCAGGATCTATTCATCTCCATCTGTGACATTAGCACCATGAGACTAAATGGGACTGAACTAGAAACCAGGACTAGAAGAATGTAAATAGGCTTGCATGTACCAGGAAGTACACCAGATGGAAGCAAAACATTCAACTGTATAGTTTTCAAAACAAATGTATATATTTTTTTCTTTTCCACTATTCTATTTCACACTTTCTACATTGTTTCGATGGTTTAACACTTTTCATGATAAAAAAAAAAGGCTCCTACAGGAAATAAGATAATTTAGTAACGCAAATAAAAATAATGACTTCACAAAACACACCAGATTGTTTTCATGAAATATATAAGATTTGTAACAGCTATAGAGAGGGGAAGAGTTCTCCTACTTCAATTAGCTTTCTCTGATACTGTTCCATGAATAATAGGATTTCAATGGAGATTAATTGATGACACAAGAGATAATGAAACGTCCAGGGACGTTCAGTGCTTTTCTTATCCAGAGAATTTCTTAATATAATGAGTTAGAAACAGTGGCATATCCAGAAATATATGCGAGTGCCACCAATGGTACATTTTTAATAGCAGCAGAGCCATCAATTAAATGACATTTGTTTGAAGGAAAAGAGGGTAATGGGTGATTTCAGGCTCATTCTGTCATGGCTCTTACTATACAGTTGGTTAATAGCAAAAAACAAAAGTGAAAGTTGTGCTTCTGACTGCATCCATTATTGATAATATAGTGGGATGCCATGAAGGTGTACACACAAAGAACCCATTTTGACTTGTTTTTAAATTGTTAAATTAACTAGAGCCTCTCAGTTATTTGGATCTTCATACAGTACCTTAATTCTACTAAAAAATCATGTAAACATTATATAAACCCAATAGGCTACTTTTGTTTCCAGGAAGGATCAAAGATGTCTTAGTTGGGATCAAGTACAAGGTGCTGTTTAATTATAACAGAGAATTTTTTATTTTTTTTATATTGGATTATTTGGATAAAGTGGAGTCTATGGATGACAGCCTTTCCATAATTCGGAGCTTTCCGTATAACAGGTTTGCAGATAACGTATCCCATAACTGTATTTGCATTCCTGATGTGCTGCTGGAAATCTCTATGCAAGTTTACAATTCTTCTTTCCAGTTTCTAAGACCTTTTGGATTTAGTCATCGGTATAACGAAAACCAATTGCAAATTGTCTCAAATTGTCTCTTAACATCATACCAAAAGTTAACACAAAGGTGAAAACCCCCTTTAAAGGGGTTCATGCCTTAAAATAGCGCAGGGGTAGTGAAGAGCTAATCTGTCCTGCTTCACTTTACCGAAAAAATTTGCGAACAATTTGCAAATTGCATTTAAGTCAATAGGTGTCAATAAATTTTTCTCACTCCAAAATGCATAGTCGATTGAATTTTTTCTTGTGGCAACTTTTTTTTATCTCTGCAACTTATTTCTTTTTTATCTCTAACTTTTTTTTT
>CM044443.1:84180531-84194349 GCA_024363595.1 Xenopus borealis | reverse complement strand
CAGACATAAACCAATTCTATTGCTAATTAAATTGGCAAGTAGGCTGTGTGGGCTTTTAGGCTGGGAGTTTTATATATTTATGAGGACATCCACCTATTGAAAACGATGAGGCTGTTATCTCTTAGAGAGCTGATGTGGCAATCATAACCAACTGAGTCCCATAGGCTAATAAAAGGAGACCACCTTCAGTTAATCCCTATTTTTCCACCAGGGTATGGTAAATGGAAGAGGGTAAAACCCATGCACAAAATCCTAGGTTTACTATGGTTAGAAGATACAACACTACATCATAATTGTCTGGGCCTTCTCTTTAAAAGGAAATATCCAGAACAGCGTTGTTCTCTGCTCATTGTGATTTCAAATGGCAGATAATTATGGCATTTTAAATAATTCTCATCTGAAAGCACGACTGTCCTCTCTTTTGCCAAACTATCAAAGGGTACATACAAATTCCATAGTAGTGTGGCTCCAGCCAGATGTTTTGTAGCATACAGTATTATCAAGGTTAATGTAAGGCCCGAAGGCTCCGAAGTAGTGGGGACCAAGGAGGGAACTCCAATCCGAGGAAAGTTCGTGGTACAAGAAAGGGGCAAGAGTGAGAGTAAACAAAGTCCAAGCAAATAATCAGTCCGGGCAGCAAAGGTTCAGAAGTCCGAAGCTCAGGCAGAGGTCATACACAGGAATCAAAATGAAGAAGAAGCAAACAACACACCCAGGAGCAAGGAAACTTGACCTATAATCGGGCACCAGTCTAGCGTCCAGAGCTTCCTTAAATAGGCCAAACGGACGCCGGCATGATGGCGTCAAGATGCACGCTTGCACCCATTCTGGCGTGCCGACTTTGACGCGCGCCGACTTCGACGCCGGCAGGGATTAACAGGCACCCTTACAGTTAAAGCATTAATGGACCAGCAGTTTCATTTATAGAAAAGGATTGTCCAGTGAGTATTTTACCTGCTATTTTTTTTCAAATGACATTTTGGATAGTCATAAAAGGCATACAAATGAATATTCATTATTTTTTTCTACTTCTAAACACTTAGCAGTACAACCCTACTTTCTGAAGTGTTGTTAATGTGTAATCTTGCATATTTCTCCATGTGATAACATTTATAAAGATATTAATAATTATCAGGTAATATTTTCCCATATGTTATGAAATTGTATAGTTCTACTTTGGAAAGTTAAGAGAAAGCAGAACAAATATCACCTGGACTCTGAATAGTTTATATGCAAATAATCATTAATTTGACAGGTTTGTCAAATTGCTATGTCTCAAAAACAAGACAGCAACTTACATTTGTTTTTTTTTATTTATTTATTTTTAGAAAAAAAATACCTTGTAAAAGGGCCAGAAAAGAAGTACAGCCAGATGAATAGAAAGAAATGCATTCTTCCATGTCACAAAACAATTAAAGGGCCAGTATCCCCCTTATTCAACATGAGTGACATGAATATGACTTGTCTGAACATACTCCTACTCTAAATTTTTAATTATGAAAAATCTTTGGTTTTGGTTATTTTTTGAGCTGAACAGGACAAACAGCAAAAGTAAAGCTACTCAGTGGTTAGTTCTTGCAAAGCAGATAGTTAGATTACTAGTGTACAGACAAATAGAATTCCATTATGCAGTGGTATTGTTATATTTTAGTTATCTTCCTCATAATAGATTATCAGTAGTCTCCCTGTTTGCAGTGTTTAGCTCAAGAAATAACAGAAACCATTATTTGAGATCAAATCAATAGGCATGGAAACATGCATGGTCTGTCCAAGCTCTGATCCTGTTATTTTACATTTATAGGTCTATTCATTGTATAGTCTACATCTTCATCAAATCCATATTAAAATAATTTAAAATATGACTGCAACTCCTACTGACTCTATCTTAAACCCAACATTGAATTTCATTTTTCGTGTGTACGATTATTTTGTACTTGTTTCTTTGCCAAGTGTTATATAGGATGTATAATATATAGTATTGTTATTGAGTTCTTGTTCGATGAAACAGTACTGTATAAGGTAAGTATAAAGTAGCTGGCCATGATTGATGCATATAGCTCAAAACAATGATCAACCTCAGAAGAAAGGCACCTTGAGATAGACAAAATTGAATGATGCATAAAGAATGAGACTGCTGTGGCATAACCCTCTCTGATATCCTCTACTTCTGAAGCATAAAATGATATATCAGTGTTACAAGGAGGTAGATCACAAAACTTAGTTTTAGAATAGATATAAATCTAGGAGTGGGGAACTTGTTTCTTTGTCTTTGTACTTTGGACACTGGGTATCTGTAGCTGGCAGCTCTTGTAGTAACACCAATGTTAGCTTAGTGTGACTTAGGAAATCTCAGTCTGTAAAAGTAAATTACATAGTAAATAATGAGTTACATAATTACGTAGTTAAATGGGGTTGAAAAAAGACCATCAAGTTCAGCCCCTCCAAATTAAATCAATCATCCATACATACCCTCACATAAATTATTTGTACCCATATATATACTTATTATAGAATTTAGCATCACAATAGCCTTTGATATTATGTCCAGCCAAGAAATCATCAAGCCTCTCTTAAAAGCATTAACAGAATCAGCCATCACAAAATCCCCCGCCAGTGCATTCCACAACCTCACTGTCCTCACTGTAAAGAACCACCTACGTTGCTTCAAATGAAAGTCTGAAGGGGTGGCCTCTGGTGCGGTGATCCTTTGTATAGGTAAAAATGTCCACTGCTATCTGTCTATAATGTCCTCTAATGTACTTCGAAAGTGTAATAATAAAACCCAGATGCTTCTCATGAAACTCTGAACACACTGCCATTTAATGTATAACTTGCATTTATCTTATTTTTTCAAAGTGCATAACCTTGTATTTATCAACATTGAACCTCATTTTCCAGTTTGCTGCCCAGTTTTCCAACTTAGTCAAATCACTCTGCAGAGTTGTAGCATCTTGCATAAAACCTATAGTACATACAAACACACTCCTCCTTTCTAATCCCTTTGTCCTTCCTAAAAAGGGTGTAACCATTTAAATTCCCATTACTTATCAGAGAATTATGAGAACCTTGAGTTAGTATTAGCCTGTTCTCCTTGTAACAGTGGGTCTTTCTTAGCTGGCCCTGCCCCTTGCCTAGTTTAAACACTCCTCCAACCTCTTAGCCATTCTTTCCACCAAGCACAGTGGACCCCCTTCCATTGAGGTGCAATCCATCACAGCTATGTTTGTAGGTTGTACCACAAGGACAAATCAGCCCAATGTTCTAGGAACCCAAACCTTTCCTATACCAAGACTTGAGCCACGCATTTAGTTTCATAAGCTCCCACTGTCTACCTAAGCTTGCACATGGCACAGGAAAAATTTCAGAAAAAAATTACATTGAAAGACCTTCCCTTAATCTTAAGCTGGCCATAGACGTAAAGATTTTTGAAAGATCCAATGGTTATCGTGAGACCACGATTGTCTCAAAACAATCGTTTAAATGCCTGATGTGTCCATCAACTAAAAAGACAATTTCAGGCGATATTGCCAGCAAAACTGAAGGATCGCAGCCTGCTTGACCCTGCAAACATAGGTAGATTGCATGGTGACCGATACAGATTTTCTAACCTGGCCGATCAATCATCAGACCAATGTCGGACGAAAAATCGTAAGACGAACGATCGTTTGTATCACACTAACCGCACGATAATTTGACAGATTGGTCGGACTTCCCTAAGATCGGTCGTTCGGCAGGGAAATATCGTTGCGTCAATGGGGAGCTTTAGAGCCTGGAATCCCTGAACTCACTCTTTAAGGTCTTCCATGTACCATTGATTTTGTAATTAGTACTAATTTGTACTAAGACAGCTGTGTCATACCAATACAGCCAAGGGCTGGCCCTTTTTCAGTGTTCAGATGGAGGAGAAACTTTATCTTTTTAAAGTTCTCTTATGGCTGTCCAGGGCCATCAGGAAGGAGTCAGTATGTGGCTGTGTCTCTTTGGACTCCACTTGCTGCAGAGGGGTGGTTGATGCAAGTGAGCCTTAGGTAGGAAACATCAGTAGGAGTAGTTAGTGTCAGGGAAGATTCTTCCAGGACTGAGACCCATGCTTAGAGTAGTTAGTATAATAGCCAAAGGCTCCATTGAGGAGACTAGAGGGGTTAGAAACTGGTGGTGTCACCTGCCAGCATAGCACCATTGTGAGCATCCTTCTAGTGACTACTATACCTACAAGATAGTACTGCCACTGGTTGTAACAAGTACTCTACCTGTGTCCATTACCATGCAGACTTTTCTGTGAAGTATATTGTACCATTTGTGAAGCAACACAAAAGAGATCAAGTAAATCCAGAATAAACCATTATTTTTAAGAGCTACTAAAACCCAAATTATTGATAGATCTGTGTGTAAGTCAGAGTGGTTATTATCCCTTTTGACATCCTACAATGAAGATCCACCAGAGAGACAGTCCTATATAACACATCCTCTAGTGGGAGTTGCAGGGAGTTTGAGTTAGGTAAGAACAAGCAAGTTCCTCTGTACCCAGGAGTGGTTTAGAGCCAAAATAGCTTGACTGACAAAACTGTATTATTCAGCAGTATCTGAGTATTAGATGAATGCAAATTTCTCCACACATTGTGGATCTTGCTAGTCTTTTTTTATAACAGCAAAGTAAATTTTGTTCCATTATATCAGGGAAATAAGTGATATAAATCAGCACCATAGGGCGTTAGGTGCCATAATAAAGTCTAAATGAGGCAAAGTGTTCTAGTTGTGGAAACAGTAGCAGATTTGTTAAAGACTCAGAAGAAAAGTTCCCTTGATGAGTCTTATGTGATTTTGCTGCTGACAGAGAAATCTTTCCATGTATTATGTGCAAAGTAATTTCTATTTAAATATTACCAGCATTGCTGTGCTTTCCTGGTATATGTGTAGATATCAGGGTTTTATATTTAAGACATACAGTATAAGTAGTTATTATCCAAGAACAAAGATTATAGAGCATGACACTAGTACAGAATTGCTGCTTTGTAGAAGAAGTTCAAGGTTAAAGGTCATTCTGTTATTTGGGTTGTAGAATGCTTAAGCTCCCCATAGACGCAACGATCTTTCCCTGCCGAACGACCGATCTTAGGGAAGTCCAACCAATCTGTCAAATTATCGTGCGGTTAGTGGGATACAAACGATCGTTTGTCTTACGATTTTTCGTCCGACATTGGTCTGATGATTGATCGGCCAGGTTAGAAAATCTTTATCGGTCCCCATGCAATCTACCTATGTTTGCAGGGCAAAGCAGGCTGCGATCCTTCAGTTTTGCTGGCAATATCGCCTGAAATGGTCTTTTTAGTTGATGGACACATCAGGCATTTAAAGGAACAGCTAAGGGTAAAATAAAAAAACTGGGTAAATAGATAAAAAATGTTTCTATTATAGTTAGTCAACCAAAAATGTAATGTATAAAGGCTGGAGTGACTGGATGTCTAATAAAACAGAATACAACACAACTTCCTGCTTTTCAGCTCTCTAAATCTGAGTAAGTCAGCGAATTGAAGGGAGGCCACATGGGACATAACTGTTCGGTGAGTTTGCCATTGATCCTAAGCATGCAGCTCAGATTCAAAAGCAACAGTTATGGCCTGTGTGGCCCTCCCTCAAGTCACTGATTGGTTACTGCCTGGTCACCAGGGTAACCAGTCAGTGTAAACAAACGAGAGCTGAAAAGCAAGAAGTAGTGTTCTGTTCTGTTATGTTAGACTTACAGTCACTCCAGCCATTACATTACATTTTTTCCTAACTATATTAGAAACATTTTTTTTATTTTGCACAGCCTATCTATTTACCCAGTTTTTACTTTAATACTGAACAATTCCTTTAAACGATCGTTTTGAGACAATCGTGGTCTCACGATAACAATTGGATCTTTCAAAAATCTTTTGCACATAACAGGGAATGCATCCTAGTGCAAGGTCAACAAAGGCACATATAGTTTCAGAAATGACAGCACAGATACCATTTTGGACACTGCGCTGACACAGTACATGTACCTTATTTGGCTATTGTACTGAGACAGCGAGTCTGTCCCTAAGATGGAAATAGTGACAGTTATGCTAAAACAAGAATGATGATTGGATGCCACGGGATCAGCCCCATGGAAGAAGAAATGGTTAAATTGTAACATTTTGTATTGCTAATTATTCTCTCCATGTCCTCACAAGCTTTCATGACGTATGAGCTATTACTATTTAATACTTAATGTATTGTAATACTCTGTATTAATGTATACCTCAAATAAAGATGTCTGGTTAATATCCTGAGTGAATCTGAATGGTTCAAGTCAGGCCCAGGGGGAACTTCGGGGCCAGGCTCCATTTGAGTAAGTATTTAATTAAGAGGGAATTACTATTATAGCCTTGGAGGACCTTTGAGGAGGACTATAGGAGAATAAGATACAGTACAACCATTTTTTCCAATATAAATTGCGACAATATGTACTGTGGAGGGAGAAAGGCAGAGAAAGGATATTTGGCAAAAAATGGGCATGTAAACAGACTAGACATCTATTTTATTGTGCACATTTTTTTTTTTTTACTTTAAAGTATTATAAACCAAGAAAATGGGGGTGGGGGCTGCGCAATCATTTATCACCGGTATTGGGTGATTATTCTTATGAAAGGGTTGATTGTTTAATCCTGCTATGAGGATTTAATGAAAATTGGGTGTCAATATCTCTATAAAAGCAAGGATCCAGTGCCGGTTTTAAGCACATTGGACCAATTTGGCCCAATTGGGCCCCGCACTTATGGGGGCCCCACTCCAGTGCAAGCTCTGATTCCTATTCCCTTAATTCCCAGTTGCCCCCATCCCCAACTGGCAGCCATCACTCTGACAGAAGGGAAAGCAAGCACTATTAGCCCATCCAGCTCTGTGACCCTGCGACCGACAGCAAAGTTCCTTCTAGGGGGCCCCACCAAAATGGTTCCAACTGGGCCCCGCACTTGGTACAGCCGGCCCTGCAAGGATCTGCAATTATCCAGTGAAAGGTTACTAATACACGTATAGAATTAAGCTGGCATTCTAGGAGACCCACATGTATGCCGGCCCCCGGATACCACTGCTGCTTTATGCGGTCCATGTGGTTGCTGCAGCATCACTTGTAGGCGTCCCTTGTCAGTTTTGGCACTCATTTCAAACTTAAATACCTTGACTCTGCATTGTGTATGTGCCCACGCTGGCTGCTGTGCTTCAGATTTTGATCATAACTTGTTTTAGTAATTGTTTACAGTTTTGACCCTTGCCTGTTCTTTGACTTTGAGTATTGCCTGTCCTGACTGATGATGTTATTGCTGAATACTTTTCTGCAGCCTCAGTATGCAGGTTCCCTGTCCTTTTCCATTGCAGAATTTTTCCAAATATTACCCAAAAGGGCAGCAATGAAGACTGGAGCTGACAGGTGTCTCCCTGTTTCATTAAAGGGGTGAGTTCAGTCCAGTTGTTACCGAGGGTTCCCAAATAACAGACCCTTAGAGGGTGCTTTAATATGTGTTTGCTTGGAAATATTTCTACTCCACTCATAGGCGTTTCTACAATGAGACAAGGTGAAATCCTGGCCTCAGATAGCAGTGCCTCGCAGTTTAATAGGCACTTCAGGAAACTTCAAAGGGGAATTAAAGTCTAAAAGAGAATATGCTAGAAATGCTGTATTTTGTATACTAAATATAAACATGAAATTACTTCACCAGAAGCCTAATTAAACAAATGATTTATGCTTTCAAAGTTGGCCACAGGGGGTCATCATCATCTTGTTACTTTGTTAATAATCTCTGCAAGACCAAGACCATGCACATGCTCAGTGTGATCTGGGCTTCAGTTGGTAGGTAAACTTAGGGGTTGTCATACATTATCAAGACAGCACAAGTCAAATAATATCTGTCATAGTAGCTGAAACAGAAAGACTGATTAATAATCAGATTATAGAGATTGCACTGGGCCTGTGGATACAAATCTCTACACAGAAATGGAGAAACTTGGGAAGCATACACGGCCGCAGGTTTCCTGCAATTCAGCTTTTTATTGGTGACACAATAAAAAGCTGAATTGCAGGAAACCTGCGGCCGTGTATGCTTCCCAAGTTTCTCCATTTCTGAATATATACAGGGTGCCAGAGACGGAGCACCCAGGGAACCATCACAAGAAATAAGGCAAGAGCACTAACTTGTGTAAAATCTCTACACAGTCGCCGGCTGCTCTACAAAGAAACAAACAGAGCTACTCAAGTTCTGGGAAGTAAAGTGGGCCCCCCTGCCTTTTGAAAGTATGATTGTTTCCCTGCAGAGCAGTTAGGGACTGTCTGAAGCAGGGTCGGACTGGGGGGCACACCAGGGCTGCTAGCAAGTGCCCCCTTCAGACCCAGTAGCATGCCTCTGAGTGTGTGTGCAATGCCCCCCCTGTCGTGCTGCCGCTCAGCCGAAAGAGTACGCTTGTGCACATGCCTGTCACTTGATAAACGTACTGCGTTTGCGTGCCTGCGCACAATTGCATGCTCTCGGCAAAGCAACAGCATGGCACACACACTCAGTGGCAGGCTGCCGCAGCTGTGGGGTCCGGGTATCTGAAGGGGGGCCCTGGCTAGCAGCCGTTGGCCTGCAAATCACAGATCTGGGCCAATAGGGCCCACAAGGGCCGTGGGTCCACCGGGTTTTTTCTCCGGTGTCCTGCCAGCCCAGTCCGACACTGGTCTGAAGTTTCCTATCCGCAGAAGTCAGAGCAAGTAAAACGAAGGGGAATTTCACTGTATACAGTCAGGTTTATCATAAAAACAGTGAACATTTTTAATTGAAGCATATTGGACATAGATTTCTTTTTAATTAAAGAAAGTAAAAGTGGGATTTTATTTTTTAAGCCTTTACATCCCCTTTAATTGCCAAATGCTGACTATTAAATCAGAAATTTGGCTTTTCTATTGCAGATAGCTCAGACGTTCCAAAACTAAAAGGCGAGTTTTTTAAAACTCCCACAAACTCCCATGAATTCTAAATTCAACTGGTTAAAATTTATTAACAAAATCAAAAAAAAACATTTTTTTACTCGGACGAATTTGAGCAACCCGAAAATTTTCGATTAGAATTCCGTCAAACTTGGAAACTCCTCTCCAAAAAACTTGAATGTCAGAAAGGCTGTAAACATCTCCAAATGGATCCCTGCACATCTCCCATTGACATAAACAGTCATTTGAAGGTTTTATGTGCCAAATAGTCAAAATCGTTCAAGTTGTTTGAATCGAACGATGCATTTGAACAGTTGGAACAATTTTTATTCAATCGAAAACTGACCTTTCCGATCCATTTTCAATCGAAAATGCCCTTTAAAGAATTTGATGGGTGAATTTTGAATTTTTTTTAAATTTGACCATTAGTAAATGTGCCCCTAAGTGTGAGGCAAAACTTGTTCATTTATTGCTCAGTGCAGCATAATTACAGTATATACCCTGATACACCACTTAGGGCTATATCAGGCAGACATAAATAACATAGGTGTCATATTTGTGGTTGTATATGTGTTCCGGTTATGCCAGCCCAAGCAATCACTACAAAATATGTAATAATATGGTGCACTGGGCGTAGCCAAGTGGCCTGAAGGTATATATCTTGCCTTGCAACAAGCTGTTTGTGGCACATATGCAACTTACTGATTATTGATTAAGAGCTTTATTTATTTATTAAGCACTTTATTTTGACTCACATGGGGGCAGGTTCTTCGGATCTTAGCCTTCATGATTTGCAGTTTGTACACTTTTCAGCTGGGGAGCAGATCTGGGTCAGCGGGAGGCCCATAAGGGCCGGGGCCCACCAGGTTTTTTTCCCGGGGCGCATCGGCCCAGTCCAACCCTGCTGCAGGGGAATCTAATCTTCTCCCTAGCACTCCTCTGATGTTGCAGCCCACGGCCGAATCTCTTTCTGCTTTACCATAAAAACAGACACTGCTGACTATGCATCCATCCAAACCCCCATACTATTAGGAAATATATAAGCTATTGAAGGGGCTAAGTCTTTATATTATCTATTTTAAGTTGTTGCTTTTCTGGCTCCTGTGGCCATGAAAGAGATGGTGATACAAAATAAACAAGGGTTTACTCTTGCTGCTTTATATATTTTGCCACATTAGTGTAATAGAAATGCTTTTCTGCCAGACAGCATCCTCCCTCTCAATGTACAAGCTAAATACTCTGAGTACGCACAGTATATTAAGCTGTCTGCATGTGAAATGTAACTCATAATTTAGATATTTCTGCAATGTGTGCTAAATAGGAATAGCTTTTATCACAGATCTGTACAAAGCTTCAGACACTGCTCCTGCCTCCCAATCCTGCACTTCACACAGTAATGGGACTTGCTCCTAGGGTTTAGAAATGCCTTCCTGATAAGGTGGGATTATAACAAAACCTGCATGATTTTATTTACAAGGGATATACATATTCATCCTCCTTACGTGACACTTATCCTCCAAAAACCCCACGGGAGTGCTCCAACATCTCGTATAAGTACCAGTTTTCACTTTGGACTGGGACGTCAGTAATGGCATCGGGAGAAGGCGTCTGAGAATTTAACTTAATGCTTCTTATACACAACTTAACAGCTTTTGAACAAAAAAATGTTTGTCTGGCTTTGCCTCCAACATGTACCCCCCCATTGGTAGATTAAGTTATTGATTTCACTTGTGTAGACATTAAAGTGTGAAGCAGTCCTGTCTGAATGTCTTAAAATATTAAATAAGACCAAACCATGTCCTCACCATAGCTGGTCAGTGAGCTAACCATTCAGCCTGATAGCTCTGTGTGCAGAGCTGAAATTTGTCTAAAAACCCTTGACCTTTTATAAAGTTAATTAGCTTGGATACTGGACTCTTTGGATAGAGAAACATTTTCTTTCAGGGAGTCAGACTGAAGTGAGTTTGGCAGTTTGCTCAGCCGTGACTGAGGCTCAGCGGGTTGTGTTAGAGGAGCAGAGTTAGAGAAATACTTCTGAAGGAGACAGAATCAAATTAGCAAAGTCATTGTTTCTTTGATGGATGGATGCAGAACCTACCTTTACTGTTGAGGATTACATGGTATAGAAAGAAGTTAAACGGATCTGTCCCTACTTACATGCTTTGCCTCTATCCTTCAGTATGATGAGCTAATTAACACTGAGGAAGCTTTTAAAATAAAAAAGTAATTTTACTCTTCCACAGCCCTGATATTTTTCCTAAACAATGTGCAAGTTAAAAAGTATGTGTATTTTGGTACACATAAAATGCATACATTAGAGTCCTGCAGCGGGTCGGATACCCGCAAAAACCTGCAAGTACCCTGCGGGTTTCTGTTAGAAGTTCTGGGTGCAGGTATAGACACAGGTCGCCTGCAGGTCTTCTCAATAGCTATTTTTACAATTTTTTTCTGACCATGCCGGTTTTGACTTGGGATTTTGACAGACTGCCCGGGACAAAACTTCCTGCCCAGTTTTCCAAATAAGGAAAACCAGGTAGCATTGCCTTGATTGCATCATAGCCCACCCCCTGATGTTATAGCCACTCAGCACTGATGTCATGGCCCACCCACTGACATCACAGTCCCGCCCCCTGCACGGTGTCAGACACAGGAAAAGGTGGCATCCCTAATGACAGCGCTTCCTGATTCTTGATGGTCAGCATGACAGCGGGTTGCGGGTCCGGGTTGTGAATAAGGTACTTGCAGGTCAGGGTCGGGTAGTGGGTCCTGGAGGGTAAGTATGTGGGTTGCGGGTCCGGGTTGCGGATTGCAGGTTGCGGGTACAGGTGGGGTAACAGTTGCGAGAAATGGACCCGCGCAGGACCCTAACACACAGTTCTCCTCTAGCTGATTCAGTTATTGTGTCATTTGATGTGCCATATCTGGTGGAGGCTTAAATTAATGTTACTCCATTGAAAACATCAGTGTATTATTATTTGCAGCACAGAGCTGTGTTCTGTTGCAGACTAAACCAAGAATGTGACCTTTGGCTAAAAGAGGAGGGTTGAAAACTAGTACAGTAACCCCCACCATTTTTAATAGGGGATTGTATTAACTTCTGTTAGCATCTGCCAGAAATTGTAGAGCCTTATTTAAATCAGCTAGTCTACAATATTGTTTAATGGAGGAGGATGTATTATTTATTTTTCTTGTAGAGGCAGTACAGCCCCTTCGATGAACAAATGTATGTCCTTGGTCTATGGGAGGAATTTATGTATACACATCATGATATATGGCATCTAGCAGAGGTAAGTCTAAAGCAACTGGACTCGCTGAGAAATATTGAAGTGAATAATCCATTCAGATAAGTGGTTTTATTATGTTCAGTGGATAGCAATTCTCTCCCAGGTAGTATGAGTCTTTAATTTGGAGTTCAAGAAGAAACTACAGCTGCAGCACCTCTTTGTTGCAAAAAGTGAAAATTTTAATTTATTAGGTTAGACAACCAGGCCTTGTAATAACGTAATAAATTAAAATTTTCACTTTTTGCAACAAAGAGGTGCTGCAGCTGTATTTTCTTCTTGAAAGTCTATGTAAACCCTGACAAGGGTTGCTTTTCACCCACAAGTTCATAGAAAAATTAAGAACGGATTTATAGATGTAATTAAGCTTTCTTTTTATTATAACTTGCACTTTGTTACCAATACTTGTTACATTTTAACAAATAATTAAGGGTGTGACCCAGAGACCTACATTTAGTAGTGTTTTGTGTTCAATTCAGTTAAAAGAACTGAACTATGGAAAATAAGAAAATGATTCTGGGACTACACACAAAACTATAATTGAAAAGATACCAAATGTTGCACTATAAAAATTATATATTAATGGCTGTACAAGATATTAATAATATTTTATTCACCTTATGCTCAGGCTAAATATTTTAAAGTGATAATAAATTGTATTCATTCATTTTATCTACAACATCATCAAACTAGATATGTTGCTTGTATAATCATTAAAAATGTTCCATCAATATAAACAAAGAGTAATAATAATATTAATTGGCAGCTTCCACTTCCATAAACACCTTCAAAAGAGCGTATATCAAATTCTTTATTTATTGATGCTGTTGAAAAGAATCTATCTTCATTACAATTTAAAACCATTAATTGTCAAGGAAGCATCTGATCTCATTTGATTTATAGGATATCAAGGTGTAGAAATTAGAAATACATTGGCTTGCTACTGACTATTTGGCCTTCATGTCATGCTTACAGTGCATAAAGCAACACAACAGCAAAGAGGTTTTGTTGAGCTTGAAGCTCATGTTTCCAGTTATTGGTTATCTGAATATCTTAGGTTGTTTGGTAATGCCTATCAATCACAAGTTGCAGGTACTGATGGGCGAATTTATTCGCCAGGGGCGAATTCGCGGCGAATTCCCGCTGGTGAATAAATTCGCGAAAAAGGAGTTGTGCGTTGTTTTTGACGCGACGCGCCGAAAACGACGCAACGCGCGCCAAAAACTACGCAACGCACCGAAAGCGTCAGAAAAGCATCCCACGACTCGTTTCGAAAATTTTTCGCCAATTCGCAAATTTCTCTGGAAATTCGCAAATTTTTCTGCGAAGCAAATCTCTGGAGATTCGCCCATCACTAGTTGCAGGTTGTTGGATAGAATATTGGAGCAATTTTATCAAGACACATTATTTGTGTAGAAGTGATGCCTACTTCTCCTAAAATAATGTTTTTTTTGCTGTCTAAAGTATCTGGGAATAATTTAGATTGCTGTCAGTGACCAGTGCTGATGCAGGGTAGTCCTGAGCACTAACACCTTAAGAAATTGAGTGTGCTTAAATGCTTAAAATATTTGG
>CM044443.1:84163823-84179271 GCA_024363595.1 Xenopus borealis | reverse complement strand
TATTACCTTTTTTTGGTTTCTCTGTCTCCCATCTGAATGAACTAATATAATAAATATTTGGACCTATTTATACATTGATAAATCAGTAAAATTTATTAACTTGCAGATTTTTTTTTTTACAAATGTTTCTACTTAATAGAAAATGTAGATATTTTGTCAGACCTAACCAAGCCCCATTATTTCTTAAAAACATCTGTTTTACCACTTAGACAACTTCACCATTACCTTGTTAAAAACTATGAAGTGTTAGGCTAAATTGTATGTGTCCCAGTGGACACTAGATAAGCAGATGTAGTCACTCAACAACCAGTGAGCTCATACAGGTACTACTCACCAGTGCCATGGGACCATTGTCCAGGACAGGTTTACTGTTTTGTTTATAGAAACATATTGCAATAAGGGCTGTTCTACTTTCAAAATATTTTTTTTTCTACTGCCAGTTCTATATTGGTGCAAATGCTTGTCAACGTACCTTAACCATACTAGCTATTGCTGAAATGGATATAATAATGCATCTAATAATGTGAAAAGCTGCACTGACTTTCCGCATACATTTTTCAATATAACTGAATCAACTATTTCCTGAATATATAAGTATTAGGAGTTGAGAGATTATTCCTGTGCAGTCTGGTGAATTCAGATGTAATTTGTATGCTGCCTGTGTTAAAAACAACATAATGGAATCAACTTTATAGAAATAAACTGTATGCAACTATATGTGCTCCATCTATTCGCTTTTCCCTATAGAAGCCACCTACTAATGAACTCAACTGCACCACTTACCTGTCTCGCCATTCCTTGCCAGCACACCTTGTTGTGTTTATCATTTCTCTGCAAATTAGACTCTTTCCAAAGATAAATGCTGGGACTTTGCAGCTCATCCAAGAAAATAACTGCCCTTCATCCTGGTTTGTCTACGGTTGTATGTGTTTCACTCCCATGGGTATAAGCTTAAGCCCGGCCAAAGAACTAGCCATTTTAATACAACAGAGCTCCAAATTAGCTTTTAATTTGTACATAGGTTATTAGTGAGGAAAATTACAGTACCTTTAGGATTCATACCTTCTACTACCAAAGCAATTTTGCAAAGAATAACGTGTCTTTTAATTACCCAAATTGTTTTCTCTCTATCTAGGAGTGGTAATGATGAAGCCATCTCTACTCCCTCTGTCACCGCAGAGTGCAGCATATGGCTAATGGAGAAATGAAAGCAAATAGTCTGAGAGGGAAGAGAGAAACATCCCTGCGCATTGTGCTCTGATATCTGTCAGACCTAGAGCTTCTCGCTGTCAGTGTAAATGTATCAGAGTTAAGCAGATGAACGGGTGGAAAGACATGGATACATTTAGATAGACAGATAATTATGGATAGATACACACATGAGAAAAATGTAAACCCAGACCTGCAATTAATCAGAGCTGTTGTGTATCCCGGAGATAATCAACACGTGGGTCTCCAGCTGCCGTCCCCAGCATCCTTAGTCAGGAATACCAGAAGTCGTCCTTTTGGAACCTCAGAAGCATAATAGTATGGGAATAATTAGACAATGAAGATAGAATATAAAGTATAACAATTCCATCTGTGAGTTAGTTTGAATAATCCTCAAAACAGAGCCCACGGGATTATGTATAAAGTGCCACAATTGTGGATATGAAATTAAAATTTCATGAAGAAAACATTAAATGTCTCCTTCAAACCATTAACCACACATGTACTAGTGCATTATTTTTCATACAAGTTATTACATTGTGACTTTCAACACAGCACATAGTGGAGATGTCAAGACCTGCTTAAAGGAGCAGCACATACTCTTGTTGAGTTCAGTTAATAAGACTAGTGTCAAACATACTTTTTGCCTGTTTAAAAAAAAGTTTTTGTGAGGTTGCTGATTAAATTACCAGAAAACACCACCATCCCTTCACCTCTTTTTCATGACTAAAGTTTTGCTTAACGATAAGCATAACTCCATTATGCAAAGGGAGTATCTGTGCATTGTGCAATGGTAATCTAATTACATTTAAAAACATGAGAAATGGTTGAGTGAAAGATGTGGAATTGTTGCATTTAGTGACATATAAATGGATAGAGATTGGGAGATGGTCTAGACAAGAGTGAAGCCCCAGCAAAGTCTTGACTGTGAGTGTGTGATTGTGGGCTTTTCCTTCTTGATTGTTTTGAGAATATGTATACATGTAGCCTTGTGTGTCTTCAAAGTAGACGGATGTTCTAATGATCTACTAAGGATAGTAACATAATAACAATCTTGAAGAGTAAAAAATTACATTACAAGGCACACCTGAGTTCCTTAGTGTTATACGATTTGTCATAATTAGCATTATCACAAAAAATTACAAAAATGTTTAGGGGGGTATTTACTAAAACTCAAATTTATCTCTTTTTTTTTTTTTAAAGGATAAGTGACTCCGCACTCCCATTTGCTGGTGGCGGACAGGTCCAGGTTGAGTTCTTCTTCCTGCTCTCCTTGCTCTCCACCTTGCAGTTCTGGCTTCCTTTTCTCCTCTTGACTCGCCCCTTTTGTGACATCACCAATGGGGAGGGTCTATAAATGGTAGCCGGAATGTACTGAAATTACCCGGGAGACGGCAGGGATGCCCGCCACGTGCCGCACCCTCTTCCTCTTTTATAGGATGCTTGCGCGCCTGTGTCAGTCCTTTTATGAGCGCAATGAAGCTGGCGTGATTGCGTCAGCGCGCCTAGGCGACAATTAAAGGGTTATTTAAAGGGATTTTTGGGTTCTCTTCCTTGCCCATGATAGGATTTCTCCTGGTGCCTCTGAGTTGAGCCTTGTGCTGTTTAGCATCTGTCCGTCTGTTTCCTGTGTTTGACCCTGCCTGGCTATTGACTACTCTGATCTCCGTAACCTGACCTGTGCCTGATTCCTGACTACCAATTCTGCCTTATCCTATCTGATTGTTCACCCGGTTTGACCCTTTGCCTGCCTGACGACTCCTAGCAATCTGCCCGCCTCGACCCGGCCTGTTTGACCACGAACCTGCCTATCCCTGTCTGTACCGTGATCATCGGCCTTAAAGACTTTATGTACAGCCGTGCCCCATTGCTGGCCAGAACTCCTGCTCTGCACCTCTCATTTAAGTCCAGGTGGCATCTGAGTAGCTGAGGGCTCCTCCCGAAGCCAAAGGTGGTCACACTACTGGTGAATCACGAGCCGAGACCAGGGTGCTTAACGTTTGTTCTGGTATTGGGTGCCGACCGTGACACGGAAGTTGGGCTCACTAAAGTGAATGTAAAATTATCCTTTGATATCCAAGGATACATGTGCTTATAATGAATGAATTCTGTTCCCACAGCACCTCCTGCTGGTCACTTTCTCACCAGTTTGACCACCAAGTAGTCAAGGAAGTTGTCAGGAGAAAGAAATAGGCTGCGCTGATGTTCTTCTGTTTACGAAAGATTTGAGAGAGGTTTCTAAATGTTTTCTTAAGCAGAAAAACATCAGAGCAGCCTCTTTGTTTCTCCTGACAATTTCCTTGACTACTTGGAGGTCAAACTGGTGGGAAACTGTCCAGGTGGCTCTGTTCTAACAAAACTCATTTATATTAACAGTAAATGTGTAGGGACCCATAGGTTTTCTACTGGCAACTATGGAGTTAAGTCCCTGTATCTCTGTCACTAGGCAGAAGTTTTCGTTACAAGTGTATATTTCTAACCAATAGTTACAGCCCAGAGTGTAATGACCATTTCCTGCCACACAGTTTTATAGTGCTGGAAAGGAGTGGCCACTTCCTCTTTGGCTGCTGGTACTGAACAGGCTGGTTGCTCATTGAGCCTGAGATCAACAAGGCCCCAGTAAGCCACATGCCCTAACAGGACCACCAACTGTTAGTGATCCAAGTCAGGGACCAGGCCACCCCATGAACGAGGGATAGCAAGAGAAGGGTAGTACTGTAATAGTCTCTCTAGAGAGAGAAAGATAGTTAGCTTATTTAGTATGTACAGTTCTATGTTCCAACAAGGAGTGTTAGCAGGAAGAGATCTTCCTTACAAAGCTTCCCCTGTGTAGCTTTTAGTGCAGGGATATCATTGTGCTAGGGACTAGGTCTTAGCAGCAGCTATCTGGGCTTACCTGGTATTCCAATCAGTCACATTACAGCAACAGGCACTTTGTATTGGAATGGATGTACCTTGACTATCCTGACTCTGAGGAATATTTCCTACTGTGATGTGTTGTATGGAAATCTGATAACATCTATACTACTCCTGTTTAACATCTGCTACTCTCTATGAAAGCTCCTGCATGAGTATTTAAACCTGGGGATATTGCTTTATGCTAATAAATGTTCACCATTTGATTTAAAGGTTAAATCCAATAGAGAGGTCAAAGTCCAGGCAAGGGTACAAGTAGGCAGGCAGCAAGAAATCAAGGCCAGGACACAGGCTGAGATCAACAACAGGAATAGCAGGACAGCAGGAACACCCAGGAAGACAATGCAAGATTGAGCTATACGCGGGCATCGAACCCAGGTCTTCAGCGTCCTTTTAACTTTGAATTTGGCGCCACAGCACGTGACATCATTGCACCGGCGTCCTTGCGCCCACATGTAGCCACTGGGCGCCACCATCTTGGATCCCTCTAAGAGGTGACGCCATTCCTCAAGGGCGAGTTTAATAGCCAGGAGCTCACGATTCCCAATGTCGTAGTTCTGCTCAGCAGAGGAAAATCTCTTGGAGAAGTATGCACAAGGATGGAGCTTACCATCTGCAGGATTGTTCCTGCTCCGCCATCAGAGGCATCGACTTCAATGAAGAAGGGTAGGTGCGGTTCAGGGTGCCGAAGAACTGAAGCAGGAATAAAGGCATCTTTCAGGGACTGAAAGGCTTCAATGGCCATAGAAGGCCAATAATTGGGCTTCCCTCCTTTGCGGATGAGGGAGAGGATAGGAGCTATGCGGGAAGAAAAGCCTTTAATGAATTGGCAGTAATAGTTCCCAAAGCCTATGAATCTCTGGATCGCCTTGGTACTCTAGGGAAGTGCCCATTTGTGGATAGTAGGATCCATCTCGAAGCCCTCAGACGAAATAATGTAGCCAAGGAAGGAAATTTTGGGAACTTCAAAAATGCACTTCTCCAGTTTGGCGAAAAGGGAATTTTCCCTAAGACGAGAAAGAGCCTTCTTGACTTGGGAGCGGTGGGTTTCCAAATCCTGAGAGAAGATGAGGATGTCATCCAGATACATGACAACAGACTTCCCCAGTTAGGTCCCGAAAGACATTGTTAACAAACTCCTGAAAGACGGCAGGTTCATTGCAGAGGCCAAAGGGCATCACAAGGTACTCGTAATGCCCATCTCGAGTATTGAAAGCCATCTTACACTCATCGCCTTCTCGAATCCTAATGAGGTTGTACGCCCCGAGGAGATCCAACTTAGAGAAAATCTTGGCCCCTTTAAGCTGGTCGAAAAGTTCAGAAATAAGGGGTAAGGGGTATCTGTTTTTGACAGTTATATTATTGAGACCCCGATAGTCTATACAGGGACGGAGTCCACCGTCCTTCTTTTCCACGAAGAAGAAACCAGCTCCAGCTGGAGAGGTGGAAGGACGGATAAAGCCTCGCTGGAGGTTCTCGGAGATATACTCTTTCATGGCAGCAGGAGATAAAGGGTAAGTCCGCTCACGGGGTGGCATGGTTCCAGGAAGGAGGTCAACAGGGCAGTTATACCGCCGACGTGGGGAAAGGAATTCTGCTGACTTTTTGCAAAAAACATCGGAGTAGTCCCTTTAGACGGAGGGCAAGGATGAGAGACGTAAACCGTTGGAGGTGCTGAGGAATTAAACAATGTCTTTGGCAGTGCAGATGTCCAATGGGAGATTTGACCAGAGGACCAGTCGATGGAGGGATTATGAAGTCGTAACCATGGTAAACCCAGCACGACAGGAGTGGAGGGACAAGGAATGATCAGGAAAGACAGCTTCTCCCGATGTAGAATCCCAGTCTGGACAGATGATTCTCCAGTCGACAGAGTGATGGTGTCAGTGGAGAGGGGTCTATCATCAATGGCAAAGACCCGTATGGGAAGAGACACTGGAAAGAGGGGAATGCCAATCTTTTTAGCAAATGCCAAGTCCATAAAGTTTCCTGCAGCTCCGGAGTCAAGCAAGGCTGAGACTGGTATTGCCTGGGAGGAAAACAGGATCTGCAAGGGAACATGGAATTGATGAGAATTTTCTGAAGGCTTAGAAACAACGCCACCAGTGAAGGAAACGCCAGCCTTACTTGGGACAGGAGTATTCTTCTGCTTGACAGGACAAAAAGCAGCCAAATTGGATTGTCCACCACAATACAAACATAGGCCGGAAAGGCGCCTGCAGAGTTTTTCTTGCTCAGTAAGTCCAGCCTTCCCGAGTTGCATGGGTTCTTCCGAAGGGAGATTGGTCAGCTGCAGAGAAGAGGGAGGGAATTTTCTTGCCTCGCTCTTTATCGGCCAGATGTTCTCTGAGGCGAGTATCCACCTTGATAGCAAGAGCGATCAAATCCTCTAGGGAGTCAGGTAGTTCTCTGGAAACTAGATCGTCCTTCAGGCGAGAAGGCAGACCTTGATAAAAAACTACCTTGTATGCCTCATCGTTCCAGGAAGTCTCAGCCATGAGAGTTCTAAAGTCTATGGCATACTCGCTGGCACTGAGATTTCCCTGACGGATTTGCAGCAAGCATGGCTTGATAAAGGGCTTGGTAGGCCCGAAACGTTGCCGCTTTGTATGTTTATGGGCTGAATAATTCACTTTTCTGCACTTTGGCAAATTGCAACAGTGTGCTGCTGAATTTTTTTGCACGTATCCTTATGGCCCGGTGGCAGGCACGGGTCCTTCAGTACAGCACCTGACACTACAACGGTGGATTTTTTGTGAGGTGAGCACTCCATTATAAGTGACTGGATTTGCAGCAAGCGTGATGAAGCAGTAGCAACCCGACCAGGGGCATCAAAGATGGTTCTGAACATCCGCAGAAATTCATTAACATCAAAAGTCAGTGGTGACTGTCTCTCCCAGAGAGGTGTTGCCCAATTAAGTGGTTTGACCGCCAAACGAGACATGACGTAACCCACCTTCGCCCGCTCACATGAAAATTGGGAATGTAGAAACTCAAATTTAATCAGGCATTGAGTCACGAATCCCCTGCAGGCCTGAGGGTCACCAGTGTAGCGAGGAGGAGTAAGAATACGCGGCTCACGTGCCGGTAACACAGCAGGTGGAGGAACAACCACAGCAGGAAGAATTTCCGCAGCAGCAGGAGTGGGGGGCAAACGGGATACAATGGAATCAAGTACTTGCCCAATTCTGACTTGCTGGGTCTCATACGCCTCCATACGGGACGTCAGCCTGCGGAGGGCTCTTCCGACATCCGGCGCAGCTTCCTTGGGATCCATGGCCCAAGTATAATGTCAGCGGGGCCAGCGGCACCCACAAGGGGGTAGTCGGGATCAAAGAGGAAGCCCCTTCCAGAGTCCAGGCAAAATACAGTTCAAGGTTAAATCCAATTGAGAGGTCAAAGTCCAGGAAAGGGTACAAGTGGGCAGGCAGCAAGAAGGCAAGGTCAGGAAACAGGCTGGAGATCAACAACAGGAATAGCAGGACAGCAGGAACACAATGCAAGTTTGAGCTATACTCAGGCATCAAACCCGGGTCTTCAGTGTCCTTTTAACTTTGAATTTGGCACCACAGGGCGTGACGTCATTGCGCCGGCACTCCAGCGCCAGCGTCCTTGCACCCACGTGTATTCACTGGGTGCCGCCATCTTGGAGTGCCGAGCGCTCGTGACACTGCCCTGGTGTGTCCGTCGCAGTGTAACCCATGCTTTTCCATAGCTAGCTGTACATAGCCCAAAAAAGCATTACATATGTATCCCATAATATCTAAAAAATAAATAAATAATGAATGTAAATTACAAAAGTGCTTTGAATAGCACTCAACGTATGAAAACTCAACTTTATCTAATTGCCGACGCAATATTGTACAAAAACCAGCACAGATCCCAGTCAAGTAACAACTTCAGGGACATCTGCCATTGACTTCTACATGACCTTGAAAGGTTTTCAGTGGAGTATTTTCAGATTTTTGGGAATAATAAATCTACAAATTCGAATTCAAGGTTTTAATAAATAGTAACTGCATTGTTATCTGTGATTCCCCTTAATTGTTGTTGTCAAAGGCAGTCTTTTATTTTTTTTAATTGCATGGGTGTAAGGCATCTCTTGTATTCATTAGGGCAGTCATGTGCTTTATAATGTGTTTGTTGTAGCTGCAGTGAAAGTATCAATGGGAAGCTCTGTGAATCACCTCAGACACAGCCAATAATCACAGGTCCATGGAAGTGCCTCCAACTGATGTTAATTCGAAGTGACACAAAGCTACTAGCGGGAGTTTTGATAATTCCCAAGTAGCAACAATTAAAACATCTTGTGTGACATTGCCCTTATTGAGTTACTCTGTGGGTATTTTATGCCAATACCATTGTAAGAAGTAGTGTAAGATAACTGTCGTAGTTTATAACACACTGTTGTTGTCCTTATGTATAAATTAAAACCCTGCCTCGCGGTTGGGGAAATGTTCCATTGCAATGGGGGCTATTTACATATTATAAGTATATTATTATAAATAATTATTATTGAACTCAATGATGGCATTATTTACTTCCACCCCAGACCTGACACAACCATTGCCAATAGGACAAATTTTTAAATTCCTACACATCCAAGTGGCAATGCCTGTTGTATTCTAAAACCACATTTTCACACCGCTTTCTAAATATGCCCCAAAGTTTGTATTAAAGTTTGTATTATGTCTGTGTTTTAGTGCTGGTAAAGAGTAGTGTCTATGTACTGGTGTTTTGATATGTATAGACTTGTAACAGGTGGATGGGTCATGGTCTGCTTTAACCTTCCTTGGGTTTCTATACACTGGTTTCTAATGATGGACGAATCGGCAGCTTTCGCTTTGGTGAAAAATTTGCGAAACGCTGCCGCGACTCGTTTTGGACGTGGCCATCCGTATTTATAGGCACACGTTCATTTTTGGACACTGGCACCCATTGCTGAACGCCAAAATCAGACGCTCACATCCAAAAACGGATGTCCAAAATGAGACGTCGGCGAGTTTTCGTCAGGCGACATTTCACCGTTGTTTTGCGAATTTATTCGCAAATAAATTCGTCCATCACTACTGGTTTTAGAAGCCAATCAAGGTGTCCAACTCCCAGCAACTCCCAGTTGGCTCAATATAATTATCTTTATCTTCAGGTGGGGTATGGAGTAAGAGATTACCACTCTGGTGTACGCTCATAATATTCACTTTTATTCAAATAAAGTTTGGATTCCAGTGGTTCTTTAAAAACAGCCAAATGATTTATTGAACTGGTGGTACACTTAATAGTCAATCACATATTGATGGCACATGCTCGCATGATACACTCCACGAACAAGTAGTGTCAGCAGGTCATTTACACAAATGTTTTTCTCATGGATACTCTCTGATCCTTTGTTAGTCAGCTTTCTTAATTCAGTCATCTTGCCGGCCTTTGGTGCACTATCTCCATTGAAGGTGAATGTCACAACTGGTCTTGCGCTCAAAGGATCTCTCTGAGCCTGACCACTTGAGTCCCTAACCTGATGGCCTTGTCACCTCAGGTAAACTCCTTGTTGGAGCCTTAGCTGTTTACTAACTTTCCTGAACCTATTTGTCATGCCTATACTGAGGTCTACCTCCAGCTCAGGCCCTCTCATCCACACACCACCTCCTACAGCAAGTGGGTGCATCAGAAAGAGGCAGAACTCCTGGGAACCTCCCTTTTTATAACCTTTGGGCAACTACACCCCCTCTCCCCTCAGGGAAAAAGGACCCAGCCTAGCTGGCTAACACGTTCCCTGGGCCACAGGAAAACCTTTACACTACTACAGACAGAATGTGATGAGTTCTTCTTTCTCTAAGGTTTTTGAAAGTTAATAAGTCTACTATTTAAACAACATTTTTCTCACCTTAGAAAAAGAAGACTTCATGCTATGCAATTTAATGAAGAAGATTCATCAGTGTCTTTATCACATGAAGAAAAAAATCTACTTTTGTGACATCGCACTTTAATGTCATTATTTCAGTTTTCAGATGCATATTATTAACGTCCACTTTATATTAATTGTCAAGTGCTAATTAGTTTTGGTAAATCATCGCTAACACAATAGCATCTGCTATGCCATGAAATCAGTATCACCCATATAGAATTTTAACCATAATGGAGAGCATATTTATAAATTGTGTCCCCATCTTTCTTATTGATTAGACTATGTCTTCATATATGAAACCTTAGAGAGTAGAACAATTGTCTCCTAAAAAGAACCCCATAAGGGCATCAGGATTAAGCTATTTTTGCATGGCTTTCATGGGAAGTTAAGGAATGAACGAAAGTAAATGAATCTGCTTCGGAAAATTATTCCATACATGACCCAAATGATCCATTGTGCAGGGGCCTTATTAACCATTTAGTCACCCAGTTTTAATATTAAAGTAGTGACAGATTTAAGGCAAAACTGTTGAAAAAAAAATCTTTAAAATATCTTCTAGTCCACCACCAAACACTTGGTTCTAATTTCAGCACCAGAGCTGAGGGGTAATGGTGCATAAAGCCTGTACTTGGAAAGAAAGGAGGCTGAAGTGCCAGATACTAATAAAGCCCTTCAAGATTAAACCCAAAGCTGCTTGCATTTGGTATATTATAACATCTATCAAGAAATTTGATACGGCTGTGGGATCTATTACCTGGAATTCTTGGGACTTGGGATTTTCCCGATAAGGGATCTTTCTATAATGTATTGAGTTTTAGTTTTCTCCCAACAAATAACAGGATCTACATACAGTACTTTCAACATCAAATAAGCCCAATAGGATTGTTTTGCCACCAATATGAATCCAAATAGTTTTGTTAGGATCAAGTACAAGATACTGTTATTATTACAGTGAAAAGTTTTGAAGAATTTTACAAATTCAAATTATTTGCTTAAAGGGATCCTGTCATGGGATTTTTTTTTTCAAAATGCATCAGTTAATAGTGCTGTTCCAGAAATCCATGAAATCCATTTCTCAAAAGAGCAAACAGATTTTTTTATATTTCATTTTATATTTTTATATCGTCAATTTCCCAGTGGCCCCAAGTCACATTTTCTGATGTGATTTATATGCATAGGTAGAATTAAAAACCTTTGCTGAGGAGCTCTTGCCTCTCATGAGATAATTTATTAAACAATACAGTGTAGTTTTTATGAGATGTTAAAAGGTTCTAATTACAGAAGTATGTTATGAAACCTATCCTCTAACCTGCATTTGATCCAAGTGCAAAGATTTTCCCTTAACACTAGTGATGGGCGAATCTCCCCTGTTTCGCTTCGCCGAAAAATTTGCGAATTTCAAGTGAAATTCGCGAATTGGCAAAAAAATTCGCCCATCACTACTTAACACATATTAATACATTTATACAGTCATTTCTCATGTGGCCCTTTATCAAATGATTTTGCAAAACTAAAATAAACAATATGTTCTTTATGTCCATCGTATAGATCCCCTTTGATTTTTACTTTGATTTTCTACAACATGATTTTTCCGTAGTATACTCTACTGCCCCGTGATTGTGTTATTGAGTAGGATTGCCCTGGGCATAGAGCAGCAAACCTCCACTGTGGCTTATGAAACAATTTTATTAGTATAGGATAGACAGTACAACATAAATGTATAGGCTAATGCAAGCATTATGTAGCAGCACCACCCACAATGCCACACAGCACCCCAGTATCATGAATATTATCATAATTATATGATTTTAATTATATGATGCTCACTCTCCAGATTGTCCATACTATTACAAAACTATTTCTATTAGTTTTAAATGATCAGGAGGTTAGTCCAAGTGCTAAAAACTCAAAGAATTCTAGTTTTTGACTAGAAAATACTAACTTTTTAGTGGAAAAAAACTAGAATTTTTCGATATTATTATACCCTGGGCTGGAAAAGGTCAGAATCAGACCTGCCGAGGTTGTATATATCAGTGGGAGAGGTCCCTATCCTATTTGGAAGTTTCTGTGGTCAATGCTGGAATTAGTCGAAAAATCTGACTATTTTGGGCTTTTCTAGCAAAAATTGGAAAAAAAATTGGAGGGACAAAATCGGAAGAAAGGGAACAATTCAGGTTTTTGCTTGATTTTATCAAGTTTTTCCCTGATCTGATTAAATCATGATTTTTTTAATAACAAAAAAGGTCAAACCATGGATTCTAGTTTGGTCAAACTTTTTTATTTTAAAAAATCAGATACATTGTATTTTGAAAAATGACCCCCTTGATGTCCTGGACTGACTTTGCTTCACTAGAACTCTTCACTAGAGCTGATGTTGCTCTTGCTTGTATCAACTATAATATCCTAGAATATCTCACACATCCTACTAGGCAAGTATTCAGTGCAATGAATGGACAATCTTTTGCTCTCTGACTACAGGGAGTACACATTTATTTAATCTGACCTTTTCCACATCCATAAACAATGAAAAGTTTGTATAGCGGTTTAGGACCTTTGATCATTGACCTTTTCTTTACTGATCTTGGAAAGTAAATTAATCCCCACAATATTTCTTCTGCATTTCCAAGCAAGGTAAGATAACATAGTAACTTGCAAAAATGCAATTTTAAAACCTTCTTATACTAAATAGTCACAGTTTTGTCAATGTCTTAATAGGACCTTTCTGATGCTCATTAATTGCATACCAACATTTTATTCCAGCTAGGTTGGGTCGAGGAGGAAAAGAGGCAATGTGCGCAAAGGCGAATATACTGAAGAACATATGATAGACTATTTAGACTTAGACATTTTCAAGGTTTTATCAGTAAGTCATTTGGAATCAAACTTCTATAAAGATTGTACCTTCAAGCCAGGAATATGAAGTTATTAGCATAAATACATCTCTATGTGTGGAGGAGAGTGACAGAAGTGTTGCAACAAGTAACACTAGAAAGATAAGCAAATAAGATGGAATGTTGGCAGCTGGCACCCTTTTATGTTATGGGTGCTTTTGCAGAAAGCTTAGCACTTTTCCCCACTTTAGTATAGAAACAAGAAGAACTAGCTGGAGATTATTGTCCACTAGTTACACTAATCAGTATACAGTATATGCTAGAGACAGACTATGTTAAATGAGAACTAAACCCTAAAAATTAATGTCTAAAATGCCATATTTTATATACTGAACTTATTGCACCAGCCTAAAGTTTCATCTTCTTAAGAGCAGCAATGAGCCAGGACTTCAAACTTGTCACAGGGTGTCACCATCTTGGAAAGCATCTACGACACTCACATGCTCAGTGGGCTCTGTGCAGCTGTTGATAAGCTAAGCTTAGGGGTTGTCGCAAATTATCCAGCAGAAAATGAGGTTGGTTTGTAATATAAGCTGATGCTACAGGGCTGATTATTCAATTCTGATGCAAATTGCACTGGTTTCTGAGCTGCCATGTAGTATTTATCTGTATTAATTATTAATCTGCCTTATATTGTGACATTTCTATTCTATGGGGCAGTTTTACTAAAGGTCGAATTTCGAAATAAAAAAAGTTCGGAATTCGACCTTGGGAATAGTGGGGAAGTAAAATCCTACGAATTCAACTATCGAAATCGAAGGATTTTAGCGCAATTCGATCAATCGAACAATCGAATATAGAAAAAAAATTTATATTCGATCTTAGGGAATGATCCCCATTTCGGTAGGTTTAATCTGGCAAAGTAGGTGGTCGAATTAAAATTTAAAGGGGAAGTATTCGACCATCGAATTTTCAAATATTCGAATAAAATTAAATTTGAATATTCAAAGTATTCGAATTTGAATATTCGATGGTCGAATTTGCCTAATTTGCATATTCAAAATTAGAATCTTTTTGAAAATTTGATCAAATTTCGAATCACTCATGTGTATTCATGTGAATTTTGCCCCTATGTGTACTGAGTGGGTCCCTAAACTCAGTAATTGCAGGTAAAGTTGCTGTACCATGTTAGCCAGTAAAAATGTTATTGGGCAATCCTTTTGAAATAAAAAATAACAAAATGGTATAAAGGTGATACCTTTATTGGCTAACTAATATAATCATAGCAAGCTTTCAGAACATTAAAGTTACTTTTTTCCCTTTTTCAAGCAATCAGCTTGAAAAAGGAACTTTGATGTTCTAAAAGCTTACTATGATTATATTAGTTAGCCAATAAAGGTATCACCTTTATACCATTTTGTTATTTTTTATTTCAAAAGGATTGCCCAATAAGCTCAGTAAGTGACAGAGCATGTGCAGTGCATCAGCAGAAAAGAAGATGGGGAGCTACTGGGGCATCTTTGGAGACACAGATATTCACTGCTAATGGGCTGTGGTTGCCTTGGGCTGGTACAGAAGCACAAAATATAATGTACAACATTTCTAGCTACTTATTTAGTAAGGATTTAGTTCTCCTTTAAAGCAACTCAAGCAATTCTCAAGTAAGTGTAACAACCGAAAGATTTCCTTTCAAACAAGCGGTGATGTATACATTGGGTTAAATGGATCCTAGCTGGTTTGAGTTTCCACTAGTATAAAAAACGGTTGCAAAAAGATGCAAGAAAAGTAGTAAAATAAAAGGATAGATATAACTACTCATTTTGAGTTAGGATTATTAAGAGTTAATTTCATACTAGATGATCTGAGGGGCCCCATCGCTTTCTTATCATCCAAAATCGGTCATGGGGTCTCCTCCTGCTGCTAATATTGTTGTTAAACGGATGCGTCTGTGCGAAACGAAAGCTAATTATAATAATTAACAGCAAACACATGAACTTGTCAAATTCATAATTGCAAACCGCAGGGACGTCTAGCATTAAATCTGCTGTCTAAGAGCTAACCAGTGACAGGAGAATCTGCAAGGGTCTCATTCAGTAGACAGGATTCTCTACACACGCAGATACTGTTCTCACCTTAGCCTCCTCCACAGTGTTTACTCTAATATTCTAATCCCGCCAAATTTACTCTGCCCCATCATTACAGTTTTTCAAAGTTGATTTTCTTGACATAATCTTTATGACCTTTCAGTATTTATGCATGGCATATATTCACAGTTTTCTCAAGAATAACTAAAATATATTTTAATTTAAGTTTAGGCCAAAACACTATTAGTCGAGTAAGGGAGAACATGGGGCTACTTTGGTATTAATACAGCACAGATGTTTTATCCTACACTAGACTGAATATTATTATGGGGAATCAAAAGCATGACCTGAAAGATCATTACTAACTCTTGTTTTTTTAAATTACCGCACACAAGACAAAGGGGGAAGGATAGGATGATACAAAGCGTTGCCCAATAAAGGAAAAAAAGTTATAGCTAATAGTTGTCCTTTATGTATTTTGGTGGATTGTGGTACCATAAAAATCC
>CM044443.1:84131495-84151152 GCA_024363595.1 Xenopus borealis | reverse complement strand
TGGCCCCAATTGGCATGAATGACCATTGGAGTATCATACCATTTTTAGGATAATAATGTAATTGTCTTTATAATCTAATAATATAATACATCTCTCAACCCATCTCTAGATACTCACCTAAATGCTTACTAAACTCCTCTACTGACCTGCTCCTGAACTCTTTTCTCATTACCTCCTCACATGTTCGAATTCAAGACCTTGTAAGGGCGCCCCTCCTCTGGATTTCTCTCCCACAGTCTGTCCAACTTTCTCTCAACCTTTCTCTGCTTTCAAATGATCTCTTACAACACACTTATTTAGAGAAGCCTACCATCATTCAGTTTAGCTACCAAATGACATACCATATGCTACATCTGTCATCTGCTTATTTTTGATCTTGCCCACTCTCACACCTTGTCATTTATTCCCTTCCCCTTTAGATTGTAAGCTCTTTTTCACAGGGCTTTCCTCACCTTTTATACCGATACTGGTCACTATGTATGTAACTATGTATGTATGTTCTATGTATGTAATTCATGTGATTTCTTTGTATAAACACATTTATTTTAGGTTGCTGTGAAATATGTTGGTGCTCTAAAAATGCATGTTAATGATAATAATATTGCAAAGGCTAATGGCCTATGGTGGTAGAACATTGGGGGGGCGCAACCTAACCTTTCTCTTAATAATGTTCAGATGCACAAGTTAGGGAGCAGCAAAGGACACATGCTGCAATGGGGCACTGTCCTTAAAAGAGAAGGAAACAATCACTGAGGGGTGCCAAAAGTTACACACCCACCAATGATGGTACTCACTTACCTAATCCTTTCCAGTGAGCACCACAGAGAAACCATCTTCCTGTTACTTTTATTTCTTTCAAGGGTGTGCATGTGCAGCAGTGTCTACTGTTCATGCATTAGCACCAGGATTTTAAAGAAAGAAGTGAAAAAAGAGGAGAGGGCTGCTCCTCCCTTGAGGCAAGGTTCTTAAACTGGAATTTTGGCTCTGCTAGTAGAGCGAGTGCAATAGTGCTCTCTGTATTAGTGATGCGGTGCCCCTTTGGCTTGCTCCTTTGGTAAAGTTTCAAGCACGGTGTGGAATGGGGGATGGCATTGATCTGCTGTGGTGGCAGCAGCCCCAGAAATGGTGATGGAAAAGGATCACTTAGGCGCCCAAAGTGATTTTGGCATTCCTTCTCCTTTAATGCCTGCCCTATGGAGAGAGGTGCTGACTACAACAACACTGGGGGAAAATAAACTTGCGGTATGAGTATTTATTGGTAAATATCCCCCCTCTAATCTACTATTTTCCACTTCTGATAATCTATTCAGAGATTAAAAGCAGAGGTTTGCCTATCATTGTACCCTTAATAAAGTAACCTAAATATATACCACATTATCTGGAAACCAGTTATCTGAATTACATAATGGTCATCACCCATAGACTCCATTTTAATCAAACAAATATACTTTTAAAATATATTTCCTGTTCCTCTGTAATAATACAACAGTACCTTGTACTTGATCCCAACTATGATTATTAATCCTTATTGCAGGCAAATAATCTTATTGGGTTGTTAAGAGGCAGATATATTAAGGGTTGTGTTTTTCATGAAAAATGTGAATTTATTATTATACCCTGACCTTGGCAAAAGCTCAGATACAAAATACAAAGCCAAAAATACACCATCTAAAACCTGTTGATCATGTAGGAGTCAATGGCAGAGGTTCCTGTTTTCAGGGCACATCATGAGCATGCTCAATTTGCTCATCTCCCTCTCCCTCCTCCACTCCCTGATGTAATCTGAGCTCAGAGCTATGAGTGAGCAGGGAGAGACTCAAGCAGGAAGTGATGTCACACCAAGCTAATATGGCAGCTGCCATCCTTAACAATCAGATAGAGCTTCTACAGCTGTTTACTTTGATATGGTAAAGCATTCTATAGAATAAATATAGAGTTCAAGCTTGCACTATTGAGGCTAATCTATTGCCGATAATTTGTCTTGGTAGTTTTCCTTCTTCTTTAATAGCCTTCATGATGTTTGAGTTCTTTTTTCAGTGTGTTTTGCTCAAAAACTTGATCAATTCAAGCAATTTGAGTTTATTCCATTTGAGTTTTTTCTTAAATTAGAAACCATTCGAGTTGTGACTTCATTCGAGGTTTTGAAAAAACGTCATATAACTCGACCGTTGATAAATAACCCCCTTATTAAATGTTTAAATGATTTTTGGCAGACTTAAGGTATGGAGATTCAAATTATGGAAAGACTCCTTATACAGAAAACCCCAGGTCCCAAGCATTCTGGATACCTGTATATATTGCTGCAGGTGCTCCTTTGTGTTAAACCTTTATCCAATATCCATTGCAAGGCCAGCCAATAAAAAGGTCACAACCCACTTGCCAGATTTTATTTTATTTAATAATTTCCCTTTTTCTTGAGTTTGTTTAGCAGCATATTTGTCTCTGTTTCCAGGGATCTACAAGTTAATATCTGCCTTTAACTGTTCTCATATCGAGCAAACAATCACCTAACAAGTGTATGGTTTTTGGTGTAATAAGCAAACAGGGTTTTGTTGAAAGTCCTACATTGTAGGGCAGTTTTGTAGAAAAGGAATGTTTGTATAGCACAGACTTTTGTTCTTTGTTCATATAGCACTGAGAATATGGGATGGTTGCTGTGAGGGCAAAACACTACACAGGACACAGACAGATATTTAAGTGTGAAAGAGAAAGAGTAAAATGTACCAGCAAAATCTGAAAACGGAGGTGTATAGGGAGAAGGATTTTGTGGAAGTTTAATTTGAAAGAGAAAGATGAAAGAAAATCACAGGCCGGAGACTGGACTCCAGGGATTTCACAGCAATGATATTAACATATAAAAGTGCTGCTTGCTGGCAGAGAGAAGCAATCGAGAGGATATGGGGACACAGTGCGGTGCATAGGGCACTGATGTAACACTGTTGGAGGCGGTTTATCTATTTGCAGTTCTAGAGGGAAAACCTTGCAAATAACAGAGATGTTCGGTATTAGAGCAAAAGAGAGAGAGGGTGGCTTGCCATCAGCTGCGTATTGTAGTTCAGCAGGGGGCATGCACAGTATAAAGCTCAGTGTAATGCAAAAGGTATGATTTATTGTATAAAGGCCTGTTATTATACTGAAGACTTCCAAGAAACAAACCTTTATTATTTAAGTGCACCAGTGGTGTCCCTAGAATATAAATCTCCATAAGGTTTACATTGCTGTGTTGTTGTATGGTCTTACCTCCTTCAAGTATTGAATCAGTAAGGAGCAGCTATTGTACTCTAGCCTTGTATTTATGTAGATCATGTACATAAAAACACATATATCTGCAGCACATTTTCTTATCTTTTTTTTCATGGGCCAACAGATCCCATCTTGGCATTGGTGGCAGTTGTGTGCAATTACCAGTGGTTCTTGTACTGGCAGTCAGTAGTAAAACCCCGCTGGGATTAATTGTTTCTGTCCAGGGTGACATATCAATTATGTAGGCTACATAGACGAGTCCTAATTGTGCAGATAGGCAGCTATTATAACGCAGATCTGATTAATCTGTTTATATAAGGATCATTTAGTGCCAAACTGGAGAATAGCAAATCCCTTTGGGATTACACTACTGGTAGATATATATTTGCAGTATCAAAATCCATTTATAATGCTGTACTTTGATACTTTATCATTGTATAGTTTTTGTCTCTTTTGTACCATGACTGTATGAAATTTAGAGCTATGTTTTACTGCACACCGATTTCTTAAACTTTTTTTAGTAGCCTTAAGAGAAAGCGTTTTGTATTACCAATGTACTCCTTATGTGGGAAACCCAATCATTACAAATCTTAGATTCCATACCTTGGACCTAAAGCTTAACTTTACAAGTGAATTCTCTTAATTCTCTGTCATAAAAAGGGAGAATCAAAGCATAAAGATGCATTAGTAGTGAACCAGTGTGGGTTCTAGCAATATTCACTGTAACTGCTTGGCATAAAAATCTGTATATGCACATGCCCTTGTGGCATCTCATCCATAACATCCATATATATATATATATATATATATATATATATATATATATATATATATATATATATATATATATATATATATTTAAAGCAAAAAAACATCTGCACACAAAGGTCTTGATAATTGAAAAAAAGCTGGTAGATTTATTTCAACGTTTCGGCTTCTAAACTCTAATTCTAATAACATGAAGTTATATACACACACAAGATCTTGTGTGTGTATATAACTTCATGTTCACTTTAGGCTCTGCCTTTCCTGATGACGGCTTGAGTTTGTAAGCCGAAAGGTTGAAATAAATCTACCAGCTTTTTTTCAATTATCAAGACCTATGTGTGCGGATTTTTTTTGCTTTATATATATATATATGTTATGGATGAGATGCCACAAGGGCATGTGCATACACAGATTTTAATGATGTCATTAACTCTCCCTTCCCACCACTTGGTTGAGCTTATTGCTGTGTAACTTTGACAAAGGCTAGTGCTATAGCCGAAACGTTAGTGTATATAATAAATTTTTTTGAATAAGTCCTGTGAGTGCGAAATATTTATATTTATTTAACAGAGCAATACAGTAGGAATTATCATTATTATTAGCATGTATTTATAAAGTGCCAAGTTATTCTGCAGCGCTAAATAATAAATGGATCTAGGTTGAATGTAAATAATTGCATACAATACAACCAATAAAACTACAAGAGGTAAAGAGGGCCATGCCTAAATGAGCTTTGAACATACAGTTTACATGCAAAGAAGAACCATGTCACGTATGTCACATGGGCTAATACTGTCTGCCGATCTTCCTAATTCCACTACTATGACTACATGTTAATTTACAGAGAGAGAATTATAATAATGCAAATTTTCATGCACCTCCCATTTAGTATATGTTATACAGTTAATGTGTACGTTTATAACGTCCACCAGATGGCAGCATTTGCTACCCACACAAACAACTCCATCCTATAGGCCAGATTGATATACTTGATATTAGCATTGAAGTAGGTATTGCCTGTTTTTAAAATGATAAAAGGTTTTGTGTTGCAATTAATAGAAAAAGGGCTATAGCTGCTGGCACTAAATGTTTTATAAAATTAATAAAAGGCTACTAAGGTTCTACTTTTCCTATAGAATTTCAATGAATCTGACAAACAAATTGATAAGTAAGAAAGTTTTGATCTTTGTTTTTCTCTTTATGCCAAACGAGTTCCTTAGCCTTCCATACGTAATGGATCTACTGTTCTGAGGCTGAAATTAATTTCATGGGAGATAGGGATTAAAACAAGCATGCAAAAGTCCATGGAGTACCAAATAAGGTCTGTGATTGGCTATTTGGTAGCCCCTATCTGGACTGTCTACATGAGGTTCTGTTTGGCAGTACAGCTGTTTTTTATGCATCAAAAACTTGCCTCAACACGCCTGGAGATCAAAAATAAGCAATGCTGCACACCACACATACAAGTATAGGAATAGGAACTTCGCCAATAGAATGGCTCACCAAATTGAATGGGTGTCCCAGGTACTCCTGCCCCAGGCCCTCAGCTTAAGCCAGTGGACAATCCGTATGTAGAAAAACAAGATGTTGGAGCAAGGCACTCAAATGGGTCACGCATAGTTTAGACCAGTGATCCCCAACCAGTAGCTCGCGAGCAACATGTTGCTCTCCAACCCCTTGAATGTTGCTCCCAGTGGCCTCAAAGCAGGTGCTTATTTTTGAATCACTGGCTTAGAGGCAAGTTTTGGTTGCATAAAAAACAGATGTCCTGCCAAACATTCTCTCCTGTAGGCTGCCAGTCCATATAGGGGTTACCAAAAAGCCAATCAGAGCTCTTATTTGACATCCCCATGGACTTTTTCATGTTTGTGTTGCTCTCCAACTCTTTTTTAAATTTAAATGTGGCTAACAAGAAAAAAAGGTTGGGGACCCCTGGTTTAGACCAATAGTAGGTTAAAATTTGAAATATTTTTTGTACAAACAACTCAGTTGTCACCTGTATTGTTTGTACAAACAAAATATTTCTAATTTAAACCTACTATTGGTCTGATCCATACATGACCCATTTGAGTGCCTTGCTCCAACATTTTGTTCTTCAAAAATAAGCACCTGCTTTAAGGTAACTGAGAGCAAAATCCAAAGGGTTGGTGAACAGCATGTCGCTCAAGTGTCACTGGTTGAAGATCACTACTCTGTGTAATGGTAAGGACTTCATGGAAAGCCCCCGCTCCCAACATCCAATGTCTTTATTAGAACTATTTTGAGTTTTAACTACATTGAGGGTTTTAATGAAATGTTGAAAGGCTTTAATGTTTATCAAGAAGGCACAATATAAAAGATAAATGATTATTATATTGCTCTTCTTAAGAATTCCTAACATTCTGCTCATTTGTTGGTGTCATGTCTCTGCTGTGGAGTATTCATTCATGCTGACTGTAGGCTGTCTATAAAATGGAGAAGGGCTTTTCTCCTTTCTCCACAAAATTACTATAGCTGCCTTTCTCTAGATAGCAGGTCTATACATCTATAAAAAGTTCTTGCATATAGAAAGATTAAAGTAAAATAATTCACTTGCACAAGACTTCATTGGTTCAGATCTGGTGCGATATTGGAACAATAACCAGCATATCAGCATGTATAGCACAAGAAAGCAATGGTCAACTGTTATGGGCCACTGGACCACTTCATTTAATGCATGGAGAGTTTTATTGACCCATAACCCCCATTCAAGATTTATAGAATGTTGTGATGTTGTAAGTCAGTGCTGGAAGACAGTAATTAGAAATGTATTTCTAATTATAGCCGTAGAACTCTCACTTGACTATAGCACTGCATGACAAGCCCATAAACTATAATTTTTTTCTTTCCTTTATAAATCAGGCTTGGCACAATATGAAGCCCCATGCAGGAATGGATTATAGCAACTGGAATGTATGGGGATCACTTACCGGTTAATTAAATACAGAAGTACAGCCCTGCTGGGAGTAGAAACATGATGGCAGATGATGACAGGCCCATGTAGTTCATTATATGGTGTAGAGGAGAATTTGTGTACCATTGAGGAGGGGCCACACAAGATGTCCATGATCTTCATATCAGTGTTCCTGCCTGGATAATGACCATTTAGTGTTTTACTGCTGTAGACAGACAGAAATAGACAGAGGAATTAATGTCAGACAGGACACTGAAGAGATCTGATTAGTTACAGCTTCACACAGCATACCCCTCCTGCGCCTCCCTCTTATTCTGCCATTACTAAGTCTCTGTGGGAATATTTAACTTCAGGGGTTATTAGATCAGATGTACAATAAAATAAACACACACCGCTCTATCTGCCTCCTGTGAATGACTGCAGCCTAGGGCCTGAAAGAGCAGCTCATCTTCATTACAGCACTCTGTGTCTATTCCTTCTCCTTGTCAGTGTCCCTTATCAATATATTTCTGTGTCTCTCTTTTTTAATCTTTTCTTGCTTTGTTTACAGTCCAGCTGGATTCATTTTACACCTGCCTGAATTCCATCACCCGCACCTTCTATATGAGTCTATAACTTTCCACACACACAGTCCCTTAGGCTACTGAGTCTCATTGCTTGTCTTGTCTTTCTGTTTTTTTCAATCTATGTGCTCTGTTTTCCTCCCTTAATTGCTTTGTCTTCAAGATCTGCATGCTTACTTGGCCTTTTGTCTCCCCCTCCCATTGCTTGTTCTGTGTTTTCTAACTCATCTTTTCCGTCCTGATCATAATAAACATGTTATTCCCTGTGCTGGTGCAGCAGTTTTCTGCTCATGGTTGTCATGCTGATTTTGTTCATATGCATAGGACAATTTAGAGTTTGTTCTAATGAATGCAATATCTCATTAGGAAAAAACATCACAGGCATGTGTAGTACAAGGGAAAGCAGCGGAGTTAGTCACATGTACAGCACTGTGCATTTTGACAGAATCATGCAAATTGTCATTATAAAAAAGTATTATCAGGCGCCCACAGCTCTTGTGTTCCCTGAAGCAGAGCCAGGGCTGTGAACACATTTAGCATTTCTTTTATTCTTTCTTAAGTCACACTTCGTAGCATCCTCTATCTCTCTTGCAGGTTGGTTCCCTCAATTGCTGTCTAGTTCCTTCTCTGTCTCTTGCTCTCTGTTTCCCACCAGTTTGTATTTTTAGATTTTGTCTAAAACTATTGTTCTCACTGATGTTAAAAAACACCTGAATAGGTTTCATATTGACTTTTTTCCCCCTCTAAATATATGGTGGCCGCAGATGTTTGTCTGAAGGATCAACAAGAGCCAGAGAAGTTAAAACACGCGGTTCCTCTATACCTCCCAACTGCATACCTCCCAATTGTCCTGTTTTTTGTGGGACAGTCCCAATTAGGACAGCTCAGCCCAGAGTTCCGTTTTCTTACTGGAATATCCAACGTTTCTCTTTCATCTCCTGCACTGGCTACAGAAACAAAGTTTCTGAAACGTAATTAAATCGTTTTTGTTACAGAAAGTCCAGAGTTCTGAGCACCTGCACTTAGATACAGTTGTAAAAATTTAAGATAAACTAAGATACAATTGTAACTACAGATGCAGCCACTGGGATTTGTGAGTTAACTGCGTCATGACTCAGAGTTAATTGAAGAAACTGTGTTATCTAAAGTCATCTTAACTCATTTAATGCATTTAACCTTTTCATTAGCATACCAAACCATTTCAATGGTGAACTCTTTAATTGGATGGGATGCTGTGACACAATATTCTGTGCTAAGTGGGATAAATGGGATAAATGAGTTAAGTTTTTCTGTGTCAAATGCACAATCCAAAGTGGCTTCATCTGTATTTAAGATAAGTACTTCTCTTGGGGGAACTGAGATTTACAGATTAAAGGGCCATCCACTTTTATTAGCAAAACTGTTATAAAACATAACCTGTAATAACCCATAAAACCCCCAGAAATGTGTTCAGACTTTCCATAAACTGCCAAATTTTGTAAAATAAGGGGGTGTGGCCACAATATGGGCATGGTCAAAAAAATTTCCTTGCTACACATGACAGAACTTGTTTTCCCAATTTCCAATTTTCAAATGTTATAAAGTATTTCCAGAAAGCTCTGAATTACGGAAAGGCCATCTCCCATAGACTCCATTATAATGAAATAATCCAAATTTTTTTTTAATTATTATTTCCTTTTTCTCTATGTTAATAAAACAGCACCTTATACTTGAGCCAATCTGAGATATAATCAATCATTATTGGAAGCAAAACCAGCCTTTTGGGCTTAGTTAATGTTGACAGGATTTTTTAGTAGACAAGACATGAATATCCATATTACAGAAAGACCCCAAACCCCGAAACCCCTAGGTCCTGAGCATTCTGAATAACAGATCTCATACCTGTACTGTATTACTGTTTATATGTACCTACCATGCTACTCTCTCTAGATACATAGACTTTGTTGAGGAAGTGAAATGTTGGTACCAAACTCCATACATTTTAAATATATCCTTTATTACCTGTTTTACTTGCTTTATTTTGTACAGCAGGTATACATTAGGGAAAGCTTTATTTTTTCCAACAACACTGTGTACGACTGCTTTTATTTTTACTCTCCTTTTTTTCTCATATTTTTTATTCCCTTCTCACCTTAATCTTCACCATTTTCTTTTTATCATTTCTCCCCCCCCCCTTTTTACCAAGGCCTTCCTTTTTTTTCTTATCGGTATAGTTATCAAATATAAATCAGTACATCAAATAAATACTCAGGCTTGTCTTTTCTATGATAGGTTCTCAAAAAACAAAAATACAGCAGTCCTTTAATCAACAACCGGATATTGTCAGTGTTACAACTAGAGATACTATGAGACAGTTCTGTAAGTTGCAAAAAGAATTTCAGAAAAGGGTACACACATGAATATAAGCCTGTTAACACTGGACCTGATTCCCCAATGAATAGCAGCAGGTAATCTCAGTTCATAATAGCCACAAGGATCAGGCAACAACTGCTTATACACTACCCTGAGGTGGCAGTGACAGATTCAAACAAATTTCATGTATTTTTGCCTCCCATAAAGAGATTTCCTAAATTCCTTTTAACTTCAGATCACAAGCTAGATCAGTGTATCTTTTCTGTATTCCATTTGTTGCGGTTTATACGCCAGGAGTAGTGCAGTTTATAAGCCGGGTGCACCTTAAAGGTGAGTAGAGCTTGGTGAATATGTGGCACCAAGGAGCTGGATAGGGCATATCTATGTGCCACCTCCCAGTCTGCTCTTCAACGTAGGCAGTGTTGTTTTTAGAACTAAGGACAATGGATTCAAAATATGTAAGGCAAATACTGACTGTTGCTAATCACTAGCCAGAGTGTGTAAAACCCCAAGCTCTACATATAGGACAGCAATAACTTGATCTGCTCACCAGATATTAGAAGTGACCTGGGTGTATAAAACCCTGGGTCGCAAACTCTAAGGCTTGATTAATGCACACAAGTATTCTCATGAAAATAAAAAATCTGCACTCACAGAATCTCTTTGGTGACCCGGGTGCTGCCCCCCGAACCTGTAGTTTGGGGTGATGCATGAGCTGAAACCAAACAAAAAGGCGCACTCTCCTTCAGTCACCATTTCCAGATTAAGACTTGACTTTATTCCATATATTTAAAACAAACACATTCTAATGCGTTTTGTATCAATAGATACATAATCATATGCTGCCTATATATAGATTCTTCTATCTGAAAAGCATTATGACATGTTTATTTATAATATATGGAATAAAATCAAGTCTTAATCCGGAATTGGTGACTGAAAGAGTGCGTGCCTTATGTATCTTCTATATGAAAAGCATTATGACATGTTTATTTAAAATATATGGAATAAAATCAAGTCTTAATCCGGAATTGGTGACTGAAAGAGTGTGTGCCTTATGTATCTTCTATATGAAAAGCATTATGACATGTTTATTTAAAATATATGGAATAAAATCAAGTCTTAATCCGGAATTGGTGACTGAAAGAGTGTGTGCCTTTTTGTTCAGTGTTGTATTTAGGTCTGGTGAAATCCTAGGGACTGGACCTAACTGTCAAGTCACAGTTGCACATGATGTCATCTCTGATACAAGTGACATCATCAGGACATCTGTCAGGAATTGCCGGCTGACCCTTCAACCTTCACCCCCCCCCGGGTAACAGGGTAGACTCAGGAAGGGTTTTTATTCCTAATAGAATCTATATATATAGGCAGCCAATTAAGGACAGACAATTGTAGTTTGTGCCTGTTATTTTATTATTAACATTATTATTAACATGTATTTCTATAGCGCCAACTTGTTGCGTAGCACTGTAAAGTGAATGTGATTATACAACCAAATCACATGAATTACATACATAGAACATAAGGAGTTACATACATCACAATAAATATGGAGTTACATACATCACAATAAATACTGGTACAGGAGGTGAGGAAGGCCCTGTACAGAAAAAGCTAACGGGAAGGGAATGATACACAAGGTGTGGGAGTGGACAAGATCAGAGTATAGTGGGTGAGGGATGTAGTAATTTAAGCAGTATTGCATTGAGTAGTTAACAGTGAGGGTAGGCTTCTCTAAAAAAGTGGGTTTTTAGAGATTTCTTGAAAGCTGAAAGATTGGGAGAAAGTCGGACAGACTGTGGGAGAGAATTCCAGAGGAGGGGTGCAGCTCTTGCAAAGTCTTGAATGCGAGCATGTGAGGAGGTAATGAGAGAAGAGTTGAGTAGCAGGTCAGTAGAGGAGTGTAGTAGGCGGTTGGGTGAGTAAATGGAGATGTAGGGAGGGGCAGAGTTATGAAGTGCTTTGAATGTCAGGGTCAGTAATTTGAATTTAATTCTGAAGGGCAGTGGAAGCCAGTGCAGGGATTGGCAGAATGGAATGGCAGAGGAAGAGCGGTTGCTGAGGTGTATAAGCCTAGCAGCAGTGTTCATTATGGACTGGAGAGGTGAGAGTTTCTGGAGGGGAAGGCCAATTAAGAGAGAGTTACAATAGTCTAGATGCGATATGATAAGAGAGTGAATAAGAATTTTGGCAGCGTCTTGGGTGATAAATGATCGTATTTTGGATATGTTCCTTAGGTGGAAGTGACATGACTTAACAAGTGACTGGATATGAGGAGCGAATGTCAGGGCAGAATCTAGGATAACCCCGAGGCACCATGCCTGGGGAGACGGGGTGATAGTGGAGTTGTTAACTACGATAGATACTTCCGGAATGTTACTGGTTTTAGTTGGAGGAAAAAGAACCATTTCCGTTTTGGAGAGGTTTAGTTTAAGGTAACGTTGTGACATCCAAGTAGAGATAGCAGACAGGCAGGAGGAGACACGAGTTAGGAGTTCAGGGTTGAGATCAGGAGAGGAGAGATAGATCTGAGTATCGTCAGCATAGAGGTAGTAGTGAAACCCATTCGAGCTGATTAATTTGCCGAGGGAGGAAGTATATAGAGAAAATTTTGCACTTTGCATCCTGCCCTAAGTAAGTGAATGAGCCCTGTTTGTTATGAGCAGGTGAGCAGGAGAAATAACAGTATGAAAATTTAATAATTCAAAGGACCATATTACAAATCCTCATTGCATTTTTTAAGAAAAAAGGAGAATCATATTAAAAAATTCTGAATATTTGAGGTTTGCTTTAAATATATTTGCTTTTGCTTTAAAAGGCATTCAGGGGAATGTAATAAAAGTCGGAAATGGAAAAACTATTCGCAATGAGAAAAGTTATGCCTTTGTGCGGACAAATTTTGCTGTGCACAAATGTAATATGGCTTTTGCGAACACGGAAACTGTTTAGTGACCACTTCCCAAAGCGTAAGACCGAATTTTGTAGTTTGTGCCAATGTGCAGTAAATGTAATAAAAAACTTCTTACTGAAAAAGTTGTTTGCTCCACAAGATTGACACTCTTCTTAAGAGTGCGCAATTAAAATGCGCAATGCAATAACATTCTAAGGAACAATATTACTTTGTGAGATGGTGCATTTTTATTCTTATGGGTGCGAAATGTTTTTCTCTTTGTGACTTTAATGAATTTATGGGAAATTCTGAACTCATTAGTGAAACAGGACAAATTCTAAATTAACCCTCAGTTATAAACTTTGCTTTATTCTATTTATATAAAGAATTAAAACCAGTAAGTGGCATTGACTGCTATTTAAAGTCAGGAAAAATCATTCTTCTCTGACTCATAGTTTCAGATTTCTTTCCATTTATTTCTGGATTGCCTATAGGTCATGGAGGAATTAACTGAACAAAACGTTAAAGTTAATGTACTTTGTGTCTTTTTTCAAGCTTGATTACCATCTATCTTTCAAACTGTACAAATAGCTTTAAATTAAACTTATATTCAGCCTATTGCAGAATCACAAACAATGGCAACAGTCCACAAGGAATAAGCTAGTCTCTAGCACAACAAGCTATGTTTATCATTTTAGCATTTGCAGTTGGCAAGGCCAAAAGTTCACAGTGTTGCCACTTCAGATTAAAATGTATTATAAAAAAATGCAATACAATGTGGGGTTGTTTATTGAAGTCTGAATGCCAAATACTTGTGGCTGGACATATGGCAGGTACAAGCTGTTCCCTATGCCTGGTGTCATGTTAAAGTTCAGTTGCAAAGTCAGAGGCATGATCACATGACTGCAAGTAAAACTGTAGTAATGTGCAGACCAGCCCGACACCCACAAGACCAGTGGGGGTGGGTTTGGGTTCTTCTTCAGTAATTTGCCAGATTCCTATATACAATAGGTCTATATAGGGCCCAATTTTTGTTGACTATCACATCACTACAAGGGGGCCCTGTATATGATATAACCCTTTAGCAAGCATTTAGTACTGAGTTCCCTTACACGTTGTGTTCCATAGTGCTTCTAAATTGCTTGCCTGGAATTATTTGAAAGGTCTGGCCCATGCACCCCCTCTGTAATAAGCACTGCCAGCAGATACTGCATACCAGATTCAATTCAGTGAGATAAAGAATTATCACATGAAAACTCCTGGATGAGATTTAATTTGAGATGCAATTCAATTCAGAAAAAAAAATCTCACTGTTTATCACCTGAAAACTCTATTGAAGTCTATGAGAAAAAAACAGGAAATGAATTAGGTGAAGTTTTTTCCTCCTCAAAATGAATCCGAGATATTTCACGTGGCAAACAAACTTTTTCTGGCCCAAAGTGACAAAAATAACTAGTGACAACCCACAGAGACCAATCAACTGGTTTTATTCATGGTCCTACCTGCAGCTGCCGCTAATTGGTTGCTATGGGTTACTGCCCACAGGCAATTTTTCCCAGTGTTGATAAATAAGCAATTGTATTAATTCTTGTATAGTACCTGTTCCAGGCAATGGCAGACAGCATACAGAATATTGTCATTATGAGCAGTTAACTATTATATATACAGTAAGTAGCATTTGTGCATTTGCCCCCCACTGTATCTCAGTGATGATGCTAATACAGGCTTAGATCTGATCTTCATGTCCCCATGTAAACCTAACAAGCTAACTTCTGAATATCCCTGTCTGAGCTCAGATAACATAGCTGATACGTACATGTTTAAAGAGACTTGTCACAGCCAATACATTTCATATGATCAGAAAAACATTTAATTCTAAATATAGACTCCATGATTCCTGTATCTGTAAAATGTACTCACTTTAGTTTATCATTTTTCTTTATCATGCTCCTGTTTATCTGGGACATGACTTCTTTATTGCATTATACATCCAAGGTATAGCATTTCAGTGACCAAGGCCATGTCACAGGATTAAGAATTAAACGAGTGCTGGAAGAAGATTGATTGCTTTAGATACACTACTTTAAGTACACATCTTTTTATTTTCTGTCATTTTATTTACTGCTGGCTTTCTTATTTGTATCTCTATTACTCTAAAATGATGAGGATTTCTAATAACTTTTTCGTTGTCGTTATTTATTTGCAATGTATGCATAAGGGCTTTTTCAAACTGGAGACTTTTTAGACACATTTTCTATAGAACTATACAAATTTGTTGTTGTCCTCATTTATGAATTCATGGAATGCATTGCAATTACATAAATAATCATTCTTAAGGAATAATAAGCGTGCAGATATGGAATCTATTACCCAGAATGCTTGGGATCTGGGGTTTTCAGGAAAACATAATTCTGTAATTTGGACCTTAAGTCTACTGGAAAATCATGTAAACATGAAATAAAACCCAATAGGCTTGTTTTGCTCCAATAGGGATCCATTTTTCTTAGTTTGGATCAAGTACAAGCTACTGTGTTATCATTACATAGAAATAAATAAAAAAAGATTATGTGAATAAAAAGAGTTTATGGGAGATGGCCTTTCTGTAATTTGGCACATTCTGGATAACGGGTTTCTGATTAACCCAAACCTATATTTATAAGGGTACATAACACTCTGAAGTCAACTAGACAAATTACAGAGGCAAATAGTTTAGGGCATGAAAATTGATGAAGGATACTGTGTTTTTGTCAAGTTTTGGTCAATCTAATGCTTGTTAATTAGCTTAACAAATATGTATGATTTTACAGTGGGTACCACAATGTTATATTGATGATGTGTGATGTATTACAGCATTGGCTTTTTTATGCATCATAAATAGGCCCCGTTAGACGAATTATCCAGATGGGAAAAGTGCAAATGGTAGAGATCCAGGCCCACGCTCATTCCTGCTACAAGTAGACATGACCTCTTGCTGAATTGAAAAATTATGAATATTTAATTCAATGCAATAGACAATAAACATCATAAGATTGGACTATTATTTCAACCCTTCCTATTTTTTTGTTGCAATGATTTCCCTTAAACATTTATTTTACTGCCAGTGCAGCTACATAAATGGGATTTTCAGCCAAGAGTAGTGCTGCTGATCTCTAGTTTAAAATTCACAGCAACTGTCTGTCCTAAATGATTTATGGGGATTTTCATGATAAAGGTATGGGACTGTTTCCGGGTAAGGGGTCTTTCCGTAATTTGTATATCAAAAAAAACATTTAAATATTAAATACACCCAGTAGGATTGTTTTGCATCAATATAGATTAATTATATCTTAGTTAGAATCAAGTACAAGGTACTGTTTTATTACTATTACAGAGAAAAGGAAATGATGCTTTAAAAACTTAAAGATTTGATTAAAATGGAGTCTTTGGGAGAGGATCTACAAATATTTCGGACCTTTCTGGATAATGGGTTTCCAGTTAACGGATCTCATACCATATTCATAAAATATATTCTTGGGAGATAAGTATCCCAACCAAGTTCTTATTTAAATAGTAATATTTAGCAGCCTAGTGAATGCAGGAAAAAAATTGAGTCTGCTAGCATTTTTAGATAGGCAATGGTTACCTCAAACATAAAATGTTTAATAGCTTAATAGTACAAGATACTGACTTAGTACCCCAAAACATTTGAGGACATATGTCCACCAAATAACTAAAATTTGTAGATGATGAATGCACATTGCTAGATATTGTCAAATATCCATTCTATAAACTCAATTAATAGCATAAGCATACAGGTTAAAATGAAGAAGGTCCACTGGAGAGCAAATACGATTCAGTGTTGTGTTTATTGAAGACGCATAAGTGCTTATGCATCTTCAATAAACACAACACTGAATCATACTTGCTCTCCAGTGGACCTTCTTTATATTAACCTCTATGCTTATGTGGACTTGGCAAACCCCCCCACTGTGTGAGCACCTGACACTACAGTATAAGGGTGATTTCTGATCTTCATTCTGTACCTTATAATAGCATAAGCCAATGCTTCTTAGTGTAAAACTAATAAAAGTTAGTGTAATTTTGTACCAATATATTCTAGATAAGTGATCTCCAACCAATGTTGCTCACTAACCACTTGGCTGTTGCTCCAAGTGGCCTCAAAACAATTGCTTATTTTTGAATTTCTGGCTTGGAGGCAAGTTTTGGTTGAATAAAACACAGGTGTACTGCCAACGTCTCCATTAGACTGACAGTCCAAATAGGGGCTACCAAATAGCCAATCAAAGTACTTACCTGTCACCCCAGGAACTTTTTTCATACTTGTATTGCTTCCCAACTCTTTTTACAATTGATTGTGGCTCAAGGATAAAAAAAGGTTTGGGACCCCTCTTAATCAGGCCAATACAGCCTTGCCATGTGTTAGAGCTTGAGTAAAAGGCATGTACAAACACTTGACATAGAGAAATGTACACCTATTTGAAACAGTTGAACCTAAAGCTCCTCTTAAAAAACAAAAACCTCTTTATTTTCTCCTTGCTGTAGCCATAACTGCCTCTGTGAAGAAGATGAATAAAGCATACTTTAATGAATACAGAGCAACTCGATATATTTGCACCCAGAGTTAAAATATGTTAAGTAAAATTGCTATTTTGTACAACTTTGATGTAGAATACACCCCATGATGCAATTGTATCACAACATAGCCTACTGAAACCCCAAAGATATATTTATCTTTTATTTATTTCTCATAATGGTCTCCTGTACCATCAGTCCCAAAGTTAAGATTGCTACAAATTTATTAACAGGAACATTTAAGTAATAATTGGACAATGCTACATAGGTAAAAGAAAGATTAAGTACTAATGAACTTCTAACAGTATAACACCCAGAATGGATTACATGTATTTTAGTTAACGTTTTTTTTCCGAGTTAGCATTGTTATACCCAAGTAGGGCAAACTGGAGTCACCTCAAATTAATTTGATTGTAGAAGGAAAATATATTTCATTAAAATCTGACCTAAGATGTAGAGCAAAATTGCATAGTGCTTTGGAGCTAGACTACTGAGTGCATGTATAGCTATAGTAATGTTTTTGGTGAATTACCAAATCCATCAGTTCTTCAAATAAACATAAGATCTCAAATAAACTAAAGGTGTGTAGTTAAGTAAAAAGACACAATAATTAATTTAATGAAAGACTGTATGTATCATTGGATAAGAGACAGTTTATTTAAAAATAGTTATTCTTAAAGACTAGGTAGTTTCTTACCACATAAGAAGACAGTTTTGACCCTTTTCCAGAATCAACAATTAGAGGAACAAGACATCTAATGTATATCTATATTCATAAATGCACAGCCTTTTTTTCGTATATGTGATAGACACAGATTAGCATCTTGCATTTTAACTCCATGGCATATAATGTATATAGAAAACAGATCTCCTCCATAGTTTCTTTCATTGTATGCCAGAAGGCACATTTCCATTAAAATCTTCAGAGAAATCTCTCTATTTCTGCATGGTGGAGGCTAAAATAGAAAACATATATATTCCAGAGAAGACATAACCCCCAAAAGAGTAAATTTGTGCTTTTGTTTTTGAGAACATTTCAATTTACTTTGTTTCTAACCATATAAAATGTATTAGCAACTTTGGCACAGAGGCTTTCTTGTGAGAGAGTTGTCACTGTGTAGAGCTTTGTATTGGATTTTATTTTTGCCTTTACATCCCCTTTAACGCCAGCTGCAGGGACAAAGCCAGATTTAAATAGATTGACTGGGATTCTATTTGGATGATTTTTTGCTGCAGTCACTGGTTCTGCAGAGTTGGAGAAAGTTTGCATTAAAAAATACAAAAACTATAAAATCCACATTAGATGACATGATTACACAGGACCCAGTTCAGTCTGTATATTCTGATTATTAATCAGTCTTGCTGTATCAGCTTCTGGCAGATATCATTTGACTTGTGTTGTTTTGATAGTTTATGATGATCCCTAAGCAGCCCAGGCCACACTGAACATGTGCACAGTCTTGGTCTTGCAAAGATGTTTAACAAAGTTACAAGATGACAGCTCCCTGTGGCCAACTTTGAAAGCATAAATCATTTGTTTGATTAGGCTTTGTGGTGCAGTAAGTTTATGTTTATGTTTTGTATACAAAATACAACATTTCTAGCCTTATTCTATTTTAGACTTTACTTGGTCTTTAAAAATGAAAACTAAAATAAATTCCACTCTGGGAAGTTTAATTTACTTTTTGGATTTATGTCCCCTTTAACTCACAACATTTAAAAATTATTAAAGTGGATTTAAATTTGTTTTAGCTTTATACAAATAGACCATGCATTTGGGGGTCCCCAACCTTTTTTATGAGCCACATTCAAAGATATAGAGATTTGGGGAGCAACATTTGCATGAAAGAAGTTCCCAGGGAGGTAAAGTAAGGGCTGTGATTGTGATTTCATAGCCCCCTATGTGGACTTGCAGTCTAGAGGAGGCTCTGTTTAGCTGTACACATGTTTTTTTATGCAACTAAAGCTTGCCTCCAAGCCACAAATTAAAAAATAAGCACATGCTTGAAGCTTCTGGGAACAACTAAGGGGTTGGTGAGCAACACGTTGCTCCTGAGCCACTGGTTTGGGATCACAGCAGAGTATGTCATTGTATAACCTGTAAGCATGCATACTATATTTGTTGGAGTAAATGTACCATATTCTTATGTCTCTAACCCTAATTTGGTTGCTGTCTCTTTAAGTAGCAACTTACCCTTGCAATCCAGGGCCCTTTTGCGTATGAAAAGTACTGGGAACTGGGAATTACAGCGCAGTGTCTGCACCTAGGGAACCCTGAGGAACACACCTCAGGGAGGATTCCACTAGGAATAATAAAACACGCACAGTTTGCAA
>CM044443.1:84067403-84082118 GCA_024363595.1 Xenopus borealis | reverse complement strand
GACTGATCTAGCACAGACAGAGGTGAATACCCCTTTTAAAATGACATTTCCATCTCTATAACACATATTGTAGTTTCTTGCCCTGCCTGGTCATGCACGCATAAATCAGTATTCTTTACAATTACTCCAAAATTAATGTTTGCAATAGATTGTACCTAATGAAAGCAGGAGGAATTAATAACTGATATTCGGTACTTCAGTAGATAGAAGACAATTTTAATTTAATATTACTTGGTGCCTAAGATGCCTACTGAATGACTAAATGTGATGGAAATGGGAATTACAACAGCAATTCAGTAAATGGCAAGCCAGTATTTGTGCTGGCAGCAATCAACAGTATGACAGCCACCAAATATTGGGATTTATAATCACACAGCAGGCTCCAATTCTAAGCAGCTTGTCTAGACTTTTAGACATCAAATGATTTAAATGCTAATACGCATCTAAAATCTACCTATAATGAAAAGAATCTAGTTTCCTCCATTCTATTTGCCTGTCAGATGTTTATATTTAGGGGCTAACAGAATTCTCAGAAATTTTAATATTGATGGAATTAATCTAAATGGCCAAAAAAATATTCAGGCCAAATTATCTAGCCAATTTAATAAATACCAAAATCATTATTAAAACACTGTGGCTTTAGAATTCATTATTCCAGGCCAGTCAAAAAAAATAGTCTAGGATTTTGGGAACTGCAAATAAAGGCTAACGACATTGGTCAAGCTTCTCAAGTGCAGACTATGCTTATCAAATTTGGCTCTGTTTTCTTTTTTCAGATGCAATAAACTCATATTTCCAATATGATGCCCTTTATTCTTTTGTCTGATTACAATTACAATTGTGTGCAAGATATCTAGTAAATTAAATGTAGTCCACCCTGAGAAACCTTAGAATTTGTGCGATTGCATATACTCCTGCAATTCACCCTAGTGACACCCCTGGGATCCAGTAATCACAAGAATGGCAGTGTCATAGGCACAGCCTGACTCTATTCAACAGCAAAGCTGTAAGAAAGCATTGGATAATAATATCAAGAAATTTACTTATTAAGCCTTCCAGTACCTCTACCCCAATCTAAAACACCAACATATAAAGTCTATAGTGCTGACCCCATAGATTTTTCCAGCTCTTTGAACTATACAGCACTGTTTGCAAGATAAAAGTGTCACATAGAACAAAGAGCCAAACAAGCAAAGTCTTAATGAAAGTACCTCAAGACTCGCCTCTCTGAAATAATGACTGGTAATTAAATATACAAACAGCTTAATTTTATTGAACTTTAATTCAACTTTTCTCTTTTTTTTTTCTATGTATTGTAACATATTCAGCTAAATGTTATTTAATACTAATTTCAAGATTAAAAGCACCAGAGATTGTATTAGTCTATTTACATTCCACTATTAATTGTCTGTTAATGTCCGCAATCATGTATTTTCATTGCTGAACAGCAATAAAGGTTACGTTTAATAATTCCTTTTCTCAATCCTCTCGTTCCTCTAATTACACAATTACACAATAAAGTGATTGATTTGATTGTGAGTAAGAATCTGGTTCCTATAGAAATAGCTCTTTTTCTCTTCTCCTCGCCTTCATTCTTATGCAAATAATACTGTACATCTACTGATAAGTGTTGGATATTATCTAAATTAATGTAAAACAATACTCTCCAGATCTTAGTATGTATGCTACGGAAGATGGCGCTTTCATTATTTAAATAATCATCTAAATATTATAATTTTGCAAGTATGTAGAGAGCCAGCACTACTCGTGTAGAAGGTAAACAGTGCCGGGGTGCTAACAGCGTACGCAGTAGATATCCATGAAGAAGACGAGCACTCACAGGTCTTATGAAAAATAAAATAAAAATTTATTTAGAGCAAAAAAATGCTGACGTTTAGGCTAATACACTAACCTTTTTTACATATAAAATATGGGTAAATCCCATTTAGGTTAGACAAAAACTGGCAAACAATGTGGCAAAATACATTGGAAAAAATGTTGCCCTACATATATATATATATATATATATACATGTCCCCCCAACATACAGATTTAAGGCATTATTCATTGTTTATGTGACACTTTGAGAAAGGCCGTGGGTCGGCCGAAAACGTCAGTCTGTGTTGAAAAATAAAAACGTAAATTTTAATTAGTAAGACCTGTGAGTGCGGATTCTTCTTGATAGATTTAGTTTATTTTGCTGTCTCTGCACCCAGGCACCTTTACTGCAATTATCGAGAGTGCCGGTATCAGAGTGGAACAATATATATACAAATACAAAAGGTCCTCTGCACTCAACCCATTATCAATATATTTAAGACATTGAGATATTTTGTGCATACAGCTAAAAGAAAATACCCTTTAAACCAGTGATCCCCAACCAGTAGCTCGCGAGCAACATGTTGCTCTCCAACCCCTTGGATGTTGCGCCCAGTGGCCTCAAAGCAGGTGCTTATTTTTGAATTACTGGCTTAGAGGCAAGTTTTGGTTGTATAAAAAACAGATCTACTGACAAACATTCTCTCCTGTAGGCTGCCAGTCCATATAGGGGTTACCAAAAAGCCAATCAGAGCTCTTATTTGACATCGACATGGACTTTTTCATGCTTGTGTTGCTCTCCAACTCTTTTTTAAATTTAAATGTGGCTCAATGTATCAAAAAAGGTTGGGGACCCCTGCTTTAAACAAAATAGGGATTGTTTGTCCATATATTGCAATATATTTAAGCTGACCAGCTGCAAAGTCATCCCATATCTGGCCAGTCCTACTCTCAAATTGCATCTGATTCATTAAGAATTCTATTACTTCATTATACATTTTACAAAGGGACTACATTTTACCTGCAACTTACTTGCTGCTTTCAAAGTAAAACTCCCAAACTTGGTTGCCCTTTTATTAGACACCAGTGGGATCACCTGACTATAGTTGGGAGGGGTGGGAGCCACAACATAGAGCTGGTCACTACTCCTATATGAACTATAACAAACAAGGGCAAGTTGTGTCACCACTAATTTTTAAAACCATTAGACGGGGTTCAATGAAGCTGTAAATGTGAATGAGAAGTAAATGTTTTAATTGTTTCATTGGGCATGTGCCATGTTTTAGTAGTGTTTTAATTCATATTTACCCCTAGAAAGTGAAAATGATACAATCCCTGGTGAGCAAACTTTTGAAACTAGTACACTTACCTATTTATTGAGAGAGTCACCTTAACCATTTGTCAACAGCGGGCATGTGCAGTGTCAGTGACTGGAGAAAAGACCAGTGGAACGTGCACAGGGCAACAAGCTGTAAATGCTGTAAATACTAGTAAATGATGTCACTGAAAAGGGAGCAGTGGGACAGACACACCTACAATTTACAGATACAAGGGCTCAGTTAAGACTGCAATACCATTTTATGTACTAATGGATTCAATTGAGAAAGGTATTTGCACCCAGAGTAACTCCTTGAACCTCGCACCGGGCACCACTGCATTTGTCCTACCCTACTGAACCTGGAGAACCTTGATGCTACCACCACTTAGAAAGTGGCTGTACCTCTGGGGTTCCCACAGTGCCCTGCATTAATAAACACTGCGGACTTATGCATTATGGGTCAAAAATCATGGTGACGCATCATAAATTGCATTTTGTATACTGTACTTCTGTTCATATGTGACCCTTCCAGTAAATATCAGCGATCGGCATATAAACACCAGGCATGGATTCACTGCAAATATTTTGCAAAACTGTGGCAGAAATTTGCCGGCTTAAAATTCGCTGTGTCAAAAAAAATATTGTAGCTCATCAAAATGATTAGGATGCCCACTGACTTTGACGCATTTGGACAAAATAGTCATGCATCTAAAAATTGTCGCTCAATGACTTCAAGGTGTTTCGCTAATTTTTCAGACAGATTCACCGATCACTGTTGAGATTCTATTTTCCTTTTATTAAAATAAAACAGTGGTGGGAAACAAAGTATACTGTGCATTTTTAACACAAAGATGCTAAAGTGCATCACAGACTATACAGTAGCCTATATATTTCTGAATAGTTTCATATACTAATCCCTGTAGAAAAACAATATATGAGCCCTGCATAGCCTGTAATAACATTTTATGGGATAAATGGGATACAGTCTGACGATCCAACATGGCAAATTAAGTCTTACACAGTTGGATCTGACCTGCAAAGGCCTATTCGGGTGAATTAAGACTATGACCTTTTAATTTGCATTTTTACCATTCTTATAGTTGAGCTCAGGCTCTTCATTCTCTTCTACCAAAATGAGTAACAAAATAAGTGGGTGGGGAAAAAAAGTTTTGTGGCGGGTGGAGAATTCCTTTTCTATTCATTTTAAGGTATTTGTGAAGGAAGCCTTCCCAGAAAAATATAATTTAGCTGTCAGGTTTAGTGTATTACCGGCATGTTTTTGAACTCGGTCCACGTGTAAATTTTACTACTCCGAATCATGTAAAAAAGATTGCTTTCCTTTTCTATGATATCTGTGAATTCTCAGCTCCTAATTATTATCTTTGTGATTAATGACAGCTTCATAATTACAAAAAAGGAGACAATTTACTTGCAGATTGCATGAGTGACAATTCTGCCAAATGACTTAAGATTGCACATTCCTCCCAAGATATTGGTTTCCCTGGAAACAGTAAAAGTTTAAAACTTTTGAATACATTTGTACCTTTCTGAGTTTGGGAAGCCATCAGTTATCTCCTTTAAACCTTTTAGTTGGGCTGCAAGTCATGAAAAGAGACTATATTTTGCTTCCGCTGCTCAGAAACAACAACACTGACCCTCTGTAATAGGAGGTGCTTGCTTCATGGCCCTCAAGGGTCAGCCAGTAGCAAAGAGACTTCCTCAGCAGAAAATAACGGAAGTTTTATTTCCTCTTTATCACCTAGTTTTACGTCTTTGCAGCACTTTCATTCCTTCTGAACTGGAACTCACCCAATCACAGCAATAAAATGTCCATAAAGTAATAAAACCCACCGTCAGACCTGTACTCGCAGGATTCCAGTGTCATCTGTCTGCAGTTAGTGATAATGTAATTTCTCAGGAAAATGAGGTGAAAAAAGAGGGACCTGTGCCACACTATGTAATTGCCCAGCAGTGAGAATTCATCCAGCCGTATATATGGTGGAATATAACTGTCTACGCATAGAAAAAGCTGTCACGGCTTTGCATGGACCTAAATGGTTTGTGTATCTTAATGCTGAAGCAAAATGTGTTAATGCTTGAAATGAAGATTTATTTTTACGGCGACCAAAGATATATTTCTATTTAAAAATATATGCATAATGTTATGTATCATATCAGGTATTTTTAAAGCCACTAAATGCTTATCAGACATTCCAAGATATTTAGCTCAAAAAATGCCCTTTTAAATTGTCTGTGATTTTTTTTATGGTATTTCAGTAATCTTTGATTCAAAGGATGGGGTCTCTTAGTTTCTCATGACTTTAGTCTATATTACAGTACAGATCATTTGACACCCTTCATCTGCACTGTAAAGTGCATCTGGTATACCCCACAATACTCTGTAGGGGAATGTTCATTGTAAGAAGTTGTTTGGAGTGTATAGTGATTTCAGGCTGAATTTTTCATCTCAGCTTCTCAGCAAAGCCTCTCCAGCTGCCTTATAAATAGCAAGTGAACCATTTGATCTGCTATTGGTCCCTCAGGTCATTGTGACTGGACTTAAGGTCACATGAATGAAGTCAGGCAATGTTCAGCAGCGGCAACCAACTGTCTGCTCTGAAGCTCGGGGAGGTTATTTACAAGTCTGGAGCCTCTTTAGAAGTATTGACCTGGTCACGGCCAATTTGACCCTTTCAGATTTAGAATCAATGGCATTTCTCAAGACATGTTTTACATCTATGAAACCACAGAGAAAGTTTAATGTTAATATATATATATATATATGAAAATCTATTTGCAGAGCTGATATTAGATTGCATACAGAATCAACCTGTAAGCTTCTAATGCATGCTAATATTATTGACATCTATTTGAAGTTTAATTATAAATCAAATATTTTATATTATGCATTGCAGGAATGTTAGAAGATAGTGGCTGGGCTTTGGGTAGGCAGACGGTGTCATGTAAGATCATGTAAATATTGGTGTCCTATGTGACACACAAAAAATGGCATCTCCTAGGGGTGTATAAGTCAGTGCAGGAGTCTAGTTCATTCAATGAATGATTTATGTCCAGATCACAGATAATGCCCAAGTGCTAAAATCTAGAGCAACCATTTATGACTTCTGAGGCAGTATTCAGTATTCAAACAAACATAATGCCTCTTAAAGAATCCCTATGCTCTTTTCCGGACCTGCGGCTCTCCTGATTAGTGATGGGCGAATCTCCCGCGATTCGCTTCGCCTAGAGATTCGCGAATTTCTAGAGAAATTCGCGAATCGGCGAAAAATTTGCGAAACGAGTCGCGGGACGATTTTGTCGCGCGTCGCATCAACTTTGTCGCGCGTCGCGTCGTTTTCGTCGCGCGTCGCGTCGTTTTCGTTGCATCGCGTCAAAAACAACGTGCGACTGACGCGCGACTCGTTTTTCGGCGAAATTTCGCTGGTGATTCGAATTTATTCGCCAGCGGCGAATCGCGGGAATTCGCCGCGAATTTGATCTAGGCGAATAAATTCGCCCATCACTACTCCTGATGAATATAGCACTGACTGTGCTCATGAGGGGCAGGAGGCACGTAGGTACATTTGGGATCAGGAGGGGCTGCAAGACACAACTGGGCAGGCCCTTTGAACTCACAATTTGATAACAACATGAGCATTCAACAAATATTATTCACTGTGGACTCATGGTATGTTCCCTACAAACATGTGTGCAGCTGACAGTAGGTTCTTGTTAAGTAACAAAGTATACCCTTTCATATGCTGTTTCTTTTAAATATATGTAAATAATAATAATGTGCACTAAGAGGTTGTGCCTGGGTCCACTGTCAATGACTGGTTTAATGTTCTTGCTCCCAAATTCTGTGCCAGAAGGGAACTGCTAAATGGATCTGTCTTGTATTCTGTCTCCTGATTCCAGCTTTATCCTAAACATGACTCAAAAAGGCCCTGTCTGCTAACTTCCCATTCTTTGGAATACCGCAAATAACACCACTATTGACATACCCAACTTCTCCCCAGCAGTTGTGTATGTCAATAGTGGATAGTAAAGGGCACAGCATCTTTATTAACATTTGAATGGTCTAGCACTTGACCAACATGAATCTTTTATCTAAGGTATTAACACCTGACAACCACAAAATAACATCATAATGGCATAGAATAATATATCCAGAGTCTATTATAGTTACACACTTCACTCTTCTGGTTCTCAGAACAGCAGCCATTGCTGCAACATTTTTACTTAAAATATATACACAATGGCTCAATAGCTTATCAGAAGCCTCTAAACTACTCTCACGTCCCCAGCCCTTTAATACAAATTGGCAAATTAATGCCATAGCATAAATATATGGGCAGCATCTTAACTTGACAAAAACTTGACTTAACCTGGTAAAAATATATTTTTTTGCGTGGGGGGGCTAGCCTGGACCTGGCAAATTACTTTTGGCAAAAATTCATAGTTACACTCTTTGTAGTTATTTTAGAGCAGGGGTCCCCAACCTTTTTTGCTTGTGAGCCACATTTAAATTTAAAAAAGAGTTGGAGAGCAACACAAGCATGAAAAAGTCCATGGGGATGTCAAATAAGAGCTCTGATTGGCTTTTTGGTAACCCCTATATGGACTGGCAGCCTACAGGAGAGAATGTTTGGCAGGACATCTCTTTTTTATGCAACCAAAACTTGCCTCTAAGCCAGTAATTCAAAAATAAGCACCTGCTTTGAGGCCACTGGGAGCAACATCCAAGGGGTTGGAGAGCAACATGTTGCTAGCGAGCTGCTGGTTGGGGATCAGTGTTTTAGAGGTTCCAGTGATGCAATGGCACCTGGTGGAAAAATATACAAATTCCTGGTACTGTGGAGTTGGCAAATGTTTCTCAAGTTTGAAATCTACATTAGAAAATATTCCTCAGTGAGTCATATATATATATATATATATAGAGAGATATATTTATATTTACACTGATAATATCAAATTACAAATGACAATGGATTGCCTAATTACAGAATTACTTAATTATGTCCTAATTATCAAGAAAAAATACTTTGCATCTCTAATGTGCATTCCTGACTGTCAATGACAATTAATTGGACATCGACTTTATCCGTCAATGAGCAAACAAAATGAAATACCCATGATAAATGTGTAGCCTGCACACACCACTTATTAAAATGTACATACAATGGCATTAAAGGGGAATTAAACACTGCTGCCATGCAGTTATTCATTTGTTACTGTCCTACAAATACCAGAATACTTATTCTCAAAATCCAACATCAGGGCTGTAAACCTTTTTTTCCAAGCTGTCTGGAGCCAAAAGATGTATTAAAATGCAAAACGAAAATTCCACCTGATCTGTGTAAATCTGACACCATGTTCTTTGTTCCTACATCTGGAGTTGGACATGGAAGTTTTAAACAGTTTCCTAACACTGACAAGTATTTCCTCTATGCCCAGATGATAGTGTTGATAATCATCATTCTCAATGGTGAATCTCTCTGCTAGAGGGAGGACTGGTATATAGCCACATTCTACTGGTGAATTATCATGCATCTCTAAGTTTTTGTTGTCATTGGTGACTTTTATTGCATGTGCTATTATGCTATTTTGTCAACTTCTATAGAGTATGTTTAATATTGGTTTATTATGCTATATCCAATACTTTGATTATGTATTCACTAATAGTCTGACTGTGTTCTGCACCTAGCAAGGGTGCTCTATAACTTATAGGATGGGTTTGGGTCAGGCACCTACATGCCTCCTCTGCTCACTCTTTAAAGGAGAAGGAAACTTAGGGAGGTATTTTATTGCCAATAGAAGTATTCTGTAGAATGTTTTACCATACCTGAAAAAAGCTCTAGCTCTGGTTATTTAGGATAGCAGCTGCAGAATAAGCATGCTGTGACATCACTTCCTGCCTGAGTCTCTCCCTGCTCACTTATAGCTCTGGGCTCAGATTACATCAGAGATGGGAGGGGGAAGAGGAGCAAACTGAGCATGCTCACGCCCGAGGCAAGGAGGTTTAAGCTGAAGGCAAGGAGTCTTGTACAGAAGCCCATGTGTACACAATAGAAGAAAAGAAATGCAGCATTTCTTTTGACAGAGGACTCAGAGCAGCACTACTTTGAAGGTTTACTGGTATATTTAGGTGATAAGGCTTACTTTTTAACCTTTCCTTTCAAGAATACATCTCTGCCTCAGCACTCTGTCAAATAGTGCCCAAATTTTGCACTTTGCACCCTGCCCTGCAATTCGTAGATGACACTCCTGATCTGATACTCATGTATGCATATCATGGCTAAAACAGGCCATCCCAACTAGTGCTGGCTGATGGTGTTGTGCTGGTTGTTTTTGTGGTCTTGTGATGGTCTTGTTGTTGTATAAAAATAAAATAAAGGACACCGGATGTTTTTGCAAAACAAATAACAACATGCTTTTTGTTTAAAGTGGAACCCCAAAAAATATTCAAAATCATATTTTATCACATTAGTCAAGCAAAATGAAAATTAATTATTCTATATAAAATATTTTAATCTTGTTTTCTTCAGTCTGGGAATTCATAATTATAGTAAGCAGGCAGGAGCCATTTTGTGGACACTGTTATTAAGGCAAGCATTATATCATCTTAGAATCTTGTTTGTGCAACAGAATGGAGGACCCAATGTCCATCCCCATGTCCTGGTTACACAATTAAATAGTTAAGAGAACTGGGGGAATGTGTGGGGAGCAGTGGCATCTAGGAAGTGCTGAATGGAAAGTGAAAGTAATTATCTGCCCCACCTCTATGCCTAAGGCATAGAGGAGTGGCAGACATTTGATTGACAGCTGAGATTTTTAAATGAACTCAAAACAGCTATGAATGATTTAATAAAAATTTGAAATTGGATTCCATGTTTAATTTGAAAATTACTTTTATTATACAGATTTTTGTGTCTGGGTGACTGGTCCACTTTAAGCATTACAAATGGCCTGCGGGTGTCACTGTGCACAATACTTGTGCTATGCAGATACACAGGACTTTCTGTACATCTTGCAAGTGAAAGTAAAGTTGGCCATGCACGTAGAGATCCGCTCGTTTGGCGATGTTGCCAAACAAGCGGATCTCTCCCCGATATGCCCACCTTGAGGTGGGTGATATCGGGCTGATCCGATCGTGGGCCCTAGGGCCCAACGTTCGGATCAGTACGGGCGGTCGGATTGCGGGACCACATCAATGAACAGATGCGGCCGCGATCCGACGGGATTCTTAATCCTGCCCGATCGACATCTGGCCGACTTTCGGCCAGATATCAATCGGGAAAGCCCGTCGGAGGCCCCCCCACACGGGCAGATAAGCTGCCGACACAGTCTGTCGGCAGCTTTTATCTGCCCGTGTATGGCCACCATTAGACTTACTGCTGTTATGTAATGGCTGCATGACCTGCTAATAAAGCACTGTTATACTCTCCTCATCCTCGGCTACCAAACACAAAATATACTCACAAGCATTTGAGGTGGTATAATAAGATGTCTATCTCACATAGAATGTGCTAAAGATAGACCTGACTAAACCACTGGGTGCCTGTTTTCCCAATATTGAAGTGTTGTCCCTCTATCAGCGTACAGCTTTTCTGGGCTTTGTTGATCGCAGCACAAATTCACTTGGGTTAGTAGAGGAAGGTAGTGATGGGCGAATTTATTCGCCAGGGGCGTATTCGCGGCGAATTCCTGCGACTCGCGAAACGCCAGCGAAAATTCGCTAAAAAAACCGAGTCGCTCGTCAGCAGTATGTGTAGATGCTATCGGACACCTGGCTAAATATATATATAATACACAAAAGCCGTAAATATCTTGTAAATTATATCCTTATAAACGGTGAGTTCTGATGTCATCAGTTATAAACGGTGAGTTCTGATGTCATTTCTGTCACATGACTCACTGAAACTTGTGTATTATAATAAATAAAGTACCCCCAGTTGCAAAATATGAGGAAATTAGAAGTTACCTCAGAGTTCCATGACCTGTATAAAAACACTCGGCCTTTGGCCTCGTGTTTTTATATGATCATGAAACTCCTCGGTAACTTATAATATCCTTATAATTTACAAGAGGGGGTACTTTATTCACTATTATATATATTAAAAGCCAAGAGGAAGATAATTTTTTTCACTAAAATGCACCCAAATTTGTCACCAGCTGTACAAAGGGTCTACTGCCTCTACTGTTGTATGTATCTGCATATGTGTGTGTGTATCAATATCCCTTGATATTGATCTGCACTCATGCTATACACACATAAACACACATATAAATGAAGCCACTTGAATTTGTGTGTTAAATGCATCATGATGCATCATGTATCTTGTTATCTAAAGTTATCTTAACTCATTTAATGCATTTAACCTTTTCATTAGCATACCAAAGCACCATTGTTCACAATGCTAAATAGTTTAATTAGATAGGATGCTGTGACACAATTGTCTGTGTTAATGGGATAATTAGATTAAATGGGTTCAGATATTCTGTGTTAAACATACAATCCAAAGTGGCTTCATCTATACATATATACACACACACTAAATATAGCTTTGCTGAGAAATTGTTACAGTTTTATAGAGATAGAGAAAAAGATTGAGAGATTGTGAATATCTATGGGAATGTAATATTAATTTTCTACTAAATCAAAAACTTTTCATTCAGCTGCAGTCTATTTGGAAGGTATTGGAGGGCACAATAAACACATGTAATCAATGATTGTCCCAGACAGACTTATCTACTGATAAGAGTGAACGGCTGTGTTTTGTTGGTGCATGAATTATTAATGTTCCTCTGGAACTCTTTGACTCTCTGAGCAGATCATCTGTTCTTTGTGAACAAAGGACTAAAAAACACACATTGCAGAAGGCGGGTTTGTAAATCCCATAGGGGAAACCGATGCCCCAAGTTTCATCTCTCAGCACCCTGAAGATTATGCCACCAAGGAGAAGATAAAAAGAGAAGATTGGCAGTTTCCAACCTGTCAATCCAGATGAAAGTGGTAGAAAAACAATTCACGACAGCTCAATTACTTTGAACCCTTGCGTTATTATAGACTGGGGACAGAACCATTTTGAACCTTATAATTAGGGATTCAACCCCCCATTTCCCAGCTGACATGACTGTACCTTGTTGCTTATTGTTTTTTCACTGATTAAAACAGTATACAGTTTGCTATTAAAGTCTTCTACTAGACTTTTTATATTATATTATATAGATTTAACCATGCACGGTGCTTCCTTATAACTGGAAGCGTATACACCTGCTTAATTTACTGTACATACAAAAGCCATAGACAACCTATGTGCTAGACCGAGAGCTCAGGCTGCTAATGTATTGTATGTGACCGGAATAAATGCTGGGTAAATGAGTATCCCTGGCTCAGCCCCTCCTAGTCACTTAAAGCAAGACAGGAGCTACTATATGATCTCCAGCAATGAAGAGTTAACAAAGACCTTTAACTGAACCTCATTAAAATCACTGCCAATTAGCATGGAACACAGAAATTATTTCTCACTTTCCCCAGACTCGTTTTCCTTCTTTCTTTTTCTTCGAGTTCCTCAGTTGATTTTGGTTGATGAGTTCAATTAGCCAGCTACATTAGCAAGGCAAAGACGAAGCCGTTCGTTTGGGAAGATGAGTGGGAGTGAATAAGTAAGATGAGGGAGAAGTGATGCAGAAGAAAAGGATATAAATACAGAACTGAGCAACAGAGGCACTTTCTAATGTCTGCCAGGTACGGTTGTGATCTAAATAACTTTGTATCCCACACAGATCAGAAGGATCACTATTATTATTTTACTATCATTATAAAAGAAACAAAATTAATGTTAAGTGTACATTATAATCAAAGAAATGCCCAGAATAATTAATCTTTTATTCCTCTAATCACTTTATTATTGCTTATTTTTGAATTCCAGTCTTGGAGGCACGTTTTGGTTGTAGAAAAGCCATGTCTACTCCCAAACAGATTCTCCTGTTGATTGCTAGACCTTGTAGGGCTACAAATTAGCCAATCACATCCTTTATTTGACATCACCGGGAACTGTTTTAATGCTTGTGCTGGTCCCAACTCTTTTTTAATTTGAAAGCAACTCACGGTTTAATTTTGGGACCCCTGCCTTGAACCCAATATTTATTGGCTGCTTGACGGCATTTGGTGCAGCTTTTGACAAATAGTTGGGCAATTAAAGGCTTTGCATTCCATGAGAACCCAGCATAACTGAATGGAGTTTGGTTACTATAAACTGAGGCCAGAAAACCACAGTTTAGTTTTCTATTTTCTTGCAACAACTGCAACTACACTGTGTATACTGTACATATATTCAAATACTCCTATATTAGGATGGTCTATAAGCAAATAAAGCCTTATGCAGGGAACAAGCACATCAACATGTTCTGGCAGATCATTTATTGCAGAAATGTGACATCTACTTTCGAGGGAAGACCCTTCCTCAGTTGTCAACCTGAGTCAATGAGTTAAAGGCAGGTATGTAAAAGGTGCTCCCTCCCTGCATAGGGCTTTACTGAATTGGTTGGCTTGGAAGTGGCCTGGGATATGAATGCAACCTATGAAATCCAGTGGGGAACAATTACTATGAGCATATAAAACACTGACTTTGGACTATTGGGTAATTTAAAATTTGCTAAATTTGCCCAGCTTTAGTAACCTACAGCATCCAAACCAATGATTGCTACCTGTTAATTGGTGATGACCTGTAGTAATTAGGATAATTGGAATATTAAAATAAAATGGCATTTTTGTATCAACTTCATATAGATATTTATAACTAAACATAATGACAAAGGTATGTGTTGCCCTAGGTTGGTATTATGGTTTATGGGAATTATCGATTGATATGGCAACAGCATTATTTTATCAGGAAAAATTACACATAAAGAGTATTGTCAATAGTTGATCAGTATCAGTAGGGTTGCTAAAGATTAGCAGTGGTGAAAAATACATGCAAATGGTGATCTTGGGATCCCTTAAAGGCTATTGAAAACTGATAACACAACTACACACACACACACAAGCAAGTTGCAATTAATAAGAGCACAATAAAATGTAGTATTATGTAGTGTATGATAGTTGCCAAATTATTTTTCAGTATTATTTACTGCAACTATCTCTCAAACCAAAGTTAACCAAAAATATTTTCCAAAAAACATGACATTTTCATTAATGTATCAGACTGTTTTGTTTTACCATTACAAGACATGGAGAAAGAACATTTATTTTTCCCAAGGAACATATATATGACGCAAATATTGTTTCAAATGCTTCATTACCATATAAATATTGTTTAAACATCCATCTCGCACTAGCTTAAAATTTAAGATTACTGGGAGGAACCTGAGCACACAGTACAACTTGGAAAGAGCACCAAGGTACAAGTGATCCTAGTCAGAATGTTTATGAGAGAGTTTGTAAGGAACTCCCTGGTTTCAAACCAGGGACCTGTTATGTTCCAGACACTGCTCTTGCTCTGGCCCCGCCCTCTGGCGATGGTCCTGAACCTGGCAACTCCTCAGTTCTGGCTCCCAGATTGTGATCCAAGTGG
>CM044443.1:84031933-84052249 GCA_024363595.1 Xenopus borealis | reverse complement strand
CAGCGGTTTCTGTATAAGATTTTTCTGGATAACAGATCCCTATACAGTATAAAATGCCCATAGCTTATTGGAAACGTATACTTATATTGGCCCTGATTATAACTTTGCACGCCTCTTTTTTTTTAATTACATGGATTTGGAATTAGTTGGCATTTGGTTAAACCTACAATAGACAAAAGCAAGGGCAGCTCATGTCTGTAATGCAACAGGTGAATGTTCTTTTGCAGTTTGGTCGTTTTTCACACTCTGTGCCTCAAATGTTCCCATTCCCCTATGCTGCTTTAGTTACTTTTATATTTGACAATTACCTAGATATTGATTTCTGGGATGCTGTTACAAGTGGTAGAGGAGTGTTCTGTGGCTGATGGCTCTCTCTGTGTTGCTGATTGCTACTGTCCTGCCAGCTCTCTGCATTCGGTGGCGTGTTTGATATGATTTATACATCTCATCTGACCCTCTGTCCTTCTCTTCAGAAATCAAACCCGTCACATCAAAAGCTCGTTTATTACCAAAAAAAAGAGACCTCCTCACATTAATTGAATAATTTAAGACTCTGAGCTGAGCTGCTTCGGCTTCCCAAGGATTTAATGTCGGCGTTCGCTCAACTGGCAGCAGAAAGAAAAATTACAAATTGATCGGTGGTCCCCTGGCTGTCTGTTTCGGGATAAATGACGGCATCTCACTGCCAGCGAAACCACTGAATACTGCTTCTGCACTATTAGAACAATAAAAATGCACCACACTGGAGCAGCTCATCTAAACTCACGTAAAGTGAGGGCAGCTTCATTCGGAGATCTGTAGGCTTTCATTTTCTGGGCTCCAGTTACTGTCTCTCTCCGTCTGACATGCCATCACTATATATTATCATTTATATAAAGCACCAAGCATTGGTCTGTTTATTTTTGTGTTACCATTCCATGAATATGTGTGTGTATGGATGTCTGTTTTTATTTAAATAACACCACTTTAATATAATAGCACTTATGGTAAGTATGAGATATGGTAAACTAGCTCTGTCCTACAGACTATGTAACAAGGCTTCTGAGTTCTTCTTCCATTTATTAAGTGCCTCTGTGTATTATAGAAGAACATCAAGATGAGGAGTTTTCTGTATGATGGAGAGTAGGAGTATTCTGACGGCAGGCAAAGGGTGACACTTAAGGGGGAATGTAATATGTTTTTCTAGCGCAAAAAACGTCCGCAAAGATGCTTGAGAAAGTTAGTGACTGTGTTTCCGCTATTTTTGACTGATTAAAGACCTCAACAACTTCCTGGCAAAGTTTGAAGCAACTTGCTTTTGCAAACGTAAGGGAGTTATTTATCAAAGGTTCAGTGTTTTATCACCTTGAATGAACTTGAAGGACCTCGAAACCCAAATGGTATCTTATTTAAAGGACCAGTAACAGCAAAAAATATATATATTTTTTTAAATCTTTAGTATGCTACGAAAAAAAGATATCAACACATATTAAACTTTAAAATCGTTAAACCTTTATTAAGAAGTAACCGAAACTGAATTTGTGCTCCTCTTCAGAAAAGGCGATCGGTGATCCATCGTGCAACGCTTGATTTCTCCTCCCTGCCTGCCTTATAGGATGCTAACAGATTTTTTTTTTTTTCAATTCTTTTACTTGTCCTTTATGTAAAGACTGGAATGGCAAAACCCCGAATGTGCAAGTACAAGTCCCGTAAACCCAAAAATTGATCGAGTATTCAGAGGACACCAACTTCTCATTCTCGTTTTGAGGTTTCAAAACCCTCCCATATAAACAGGCTGTTAATCTCTTTATTTACTTCTACAGAACCCCAGCAAGTTCTAGGTGGTGTATTTTTTTGGATCCAAACTATTTCCAGGGTCGGGGTATAATAAATCTTGAATATTCAAGTTTTTTTTAAAAGAAGACTCGTCGATTCAAGTTTTTTTTCCCCCAAAAAATTTCAGTTTTGATCAAAAACTCGAAAACCCACATTTTCATGGAAAAAACAACTCGAATCTTAATAAAACCCCTTAGCATCTGTCTCAATAACAATAGTGCAGTTGCAGTGCAGAATGCAGTTACTGTGCTCAGCCCATGCCTTCTTACAGAGTTCTTTTAGGGTTCTATATGAATAGCAGCCTGCAAACAGTGCCTTTTAGCACAACAGTCACTCAACCATATTAAAGCAGGTGTTAAATGTTAAATTCTTGTTATGTCTATGTATGTCCCACTGAAGGTAGAATATGCTAAACAATTATATCCTGGCCTTCACAGTATTATGGATGAGTCATTGTTTAATAGGACTGTTAGAGCCCATTTTGGCACATGACTTCTGCTTATCAGCAATATCGTCATATTGAGTGCCAGCTTACAGTAGGGAGGGGGTTTACTAGAGAAGTAACCCCCCTCCACTCAGTTATAGTGGGATATTTACCTCCCAGTCCATTCCATACTGACACATTGACCTGTCAAGCCTATATTGGCAAACTTTCTCCCTCTTGACCCCAGCAAGCCCATACAATCATAGTTCCCCATCAAGTCCATACTGAAAGTGTAACTATTCCCAGTGTCCAAGTTTATATTTGTAGAACAACAGCCTTCAGTCAGCCCATGGGGTCAAATTCTCCATGCATATTTTAGTAGCAATTCCCTCCCTCTAGTCAGTGTTGGCAGAGACCAGAGACCTCTAACAAGGACATGAGAAATCACACCTAGCTATAACTGGAAGAGTGATGCCAGGCACACAAGTTTTGGCATGTGTTTGTTTACTACCATTTACATGAGGTTCTGTTTTATACATGGCTTTATGAATTTAAAAAAGTTGAGATGGTTTACAGGTGAAGTTTTAATATAAAAAATACAAAGAGGGGATGTTACACCTGTGTTTTAAGGGGAACAGAATTTAGATTGGCTGTATGTGTCTACTGTGGGAGCAGGAGGTACTTCACCAATGGGAGAGAATTATAACATTTCTTGCATGATGTACTGTATAACATGTAACTTGTACACTTGTCTGGCCTACCACTTTTTTCCCCACGTCATTTTAACAACAGATTCCCTAGTCATTTCTTTTAGCAGTTTAACAGACCCCTTAATGATGCTGGGCCCTTGTTGCTTTTGTTTTAGTTCTACTACTGTTCAATCACCATAATCTGCAAGAGGCTAGGGCAGTCTCTGTAACTCCAGGCTTTTCCCAGCCTCACAAATATATCTGACAAATGCTAATTAAATTCAAGACTTGCCAAGGTTAAAAATAATACAGAAATATAATTACATTTAGAAGAGAAATGGTACTGAACTGTAATTGTTGAAGTCAAGTAAGAGGTTTTTATGTGCACTATTTTTACTATTTTTATCAAAGCGCTAAAAAATGTTTTTTATATATATATATATATATATATATATATATATAAAACAATCCAAGCGGTGCCAGCACTCACTAAAAAATTAAATATATATATATATATAAGATCAGTTGATCAGTTATCCGGAAAACCTGTTCCTTTTGTATTTGAGATCCCATCTCCTATAAACTCCATTTTAATCACATAATTCAAGTGTTTACAAATGATTTCCTTTTTTTCTGCAATAATAAAACAGCACCTCCTAATTAAGCTGCATAAATCCTTATTGGAGACAAAAACAATCCTAAGTATGCTGATCCAAACTATGGAAAGATTCCGTATCCAATAAACCCCAGGTCCATGTATGTATATATATATATATATATATATATATATAAAAAAAAGTCCATATACTGGTGCACTCCAAACATCAATCAGCTGCCCGGGTGCTGGTAAAAAGCATATACAATTACAAAAAACACCGCACAACCAGGACTAGTTCAGATGAAAAAAATGTGAACATTTATTCTCTCAACGTTTCGGCATCCCTACTGGAGCCGTCCTCATATATATATATATATATATATATATATAAATACCTACTTTTTTGTTTACAAAAGACCTGTGAATGCGGTTTCTGGTTTGATATTATTAGATTATTTATATAACCTAGCACCCAGGCATTGACCATTAATTGGTTTTGAGTGCACCAGCTTTAAGCTATAAATATAAATATATATAGTACCACATGTGGGAACGCACGACCATAAGTTATAAAAGCCAAGGAGAGGTCATGACAAATTTTCTGGTGCTAAAAATAATAAATGTTTATTGTGTCCAACATTTCACTTCCATCTTGGAACTTTCGCCAGGGATTGTGGTAGGTACACAATTGAATGCTTAAGTCAGCTCTGAATGGCACCAAAAGCTAGTTGCTTAGCAACATTTACAGCTGACTTAAGATCTCACTTGTGTACTTCTCACTGCCCATTATAGGAGTTTGTTCCTGGTGCTTCTGAGCTTTAAGCTATCCTGTCTGAACCTGTTTTTGATTCCTGTTGTGAACCTTGCCTGGCTTTTGACTACTCTACCTTCTGAAACCTGACCCTGTCTGTTATTTGACTCAGATTCTGCTAAATCCCTTCTGATTGGCTACCCAGTTTTGACCCTTGCCTGACTGACTTCGTTTGTATTCTGCCTGCCTTGACCCAGCCTGATCTGAATACTCTTTTGCCTAACCCTTCTGCCCAAAGACTTTGCATTTACTGTTGTGCCCCTTCACTTGTTTAGAACCCCTGACCTTCCACCACTCGTATTAAGACCTGGCGGCATCCAATTAGCTGAGGGCTCCTCCCAAGGTTAAAGGTGGCTTTTATAGGCAGAAGCACGAGCCTAGACCAGGGTGCTTGGCATCGGTTCTAGATTTAGGGTGCCAACCGTTACATATATATATATATATATATATATATATATATATATATATACAGTATATAAAACAAGACAGGAAAATGTCTTATAGTACACTGCTTCTAATATATACATGCAGAGGTACATAAATTATACAGTTTCGTTTACAAGAGATACTGTAAATCCTGCAATTGGACACTTGTATCCTGCAAAAACATCAATAAACCATTGACTGGATTTTTAGAGATGAAGCTGGATTTGTAAGACACTACAAAATAGCATCTGTTTGATGGTTATATATCATAGGTATACAAGTTTATTGCATATATGGTGTATCTGTTTGGGAGACAAACAAAGTGTAAAATATCTACAAATCATTCATTTAACATGCTTTTATCCATAGAAAACTGAAACCTGGATTTAGTTACATGTGCCAAAATTATGTATTTTTTTTTTCTATAAAACAGATTTGAAATAAAGACTTCATTCAGCATCCAATGTGAAGGACAATATAAAACCATATGGACCAATTCTGTTAGTGTAGAATGCAACAATTAGCACTTACATCTCCACAAAATATCAATAAAATATTGATCAGATGCAGGTGGATTTGTTACAAGCAGGAACAGGATTTTCCTGCTAAAAGGCTTGCTGTAAATTACTGAAAACAACGAGCAACAACCAAGCACTTATTGTATGAAACAGAATAAGGTACACCCACCTTTTATTTCACTAATAAATAAACAAGTGCTTCAATGTCACTGCAATCAGCCTGTTTGACTCGTTCTATAACAATAAATAAAAGGAGGTTGACTACATGAATTCTCCCACTTCTTCTTCTTACAGGGCATTTGAAAATTGTCAGCTTAAACAAAAACTATACCCTTATAACAATGTAGGTCTCTATAAAAATATATTGCATAAAACAGCTGCTTCTAGTGATGGGCGAATCTACCCCGTTTCGCTTCGCCGAAAAATTTGCGAATTTCCAGCGATATTCGTGAATTGGCGAAAAAATTTGCGAAACGAGTCGCGGCACATTTTTGACGTGCATCGCGTCGTTTTCTTCGCATCGCGTCAAAAACACAGCACGACTTGTTTTTTTCAGCAAATTTTCGCCAGGCAAATTTTCGCTGGTGTTTCGTGAATTTATTCGCCAGCGGCGAATCACGGGAATTCGCCGTGAATTCGCCCCTGGCAAATATATTCGCCCATCACTAGCTGCTTCATCTAAATTAACCAATTTCGTGGCTTGGATGATTTCTTGGACAGATATAATATCAAAGGCTATTGTGATACTAAACTCTATTGCTAAAATAGATATGGGTAGACATGTTTTATGTGAGGGTATAGACGGGTGTGTGTATGTATGCTGGGTTTTCATTTGGAGGGGTTGAAATTGATGGACTTTGTCTTTTTTCAACCCGATTTAACTATGTAACCTTTTCCTGTTACAGTTGGAGCTGCAGTATTTCTGGTCAGGTGATTTCTAAGAGAGTACAGAGAAAATCAATAAAAATCTTCAACAAATCAATAAAATCATAAAATGGTGACTCGAGTTTAAAAAATATAAAATGTCAATACTGATATCTATATTTCCATTTGTTAAGTTTCTTTAATAGGCCACTGTATACACAGTGTGTTGGTTAATTATTTATTCTGCGAGTAAAGTTTTCTTCTAAGTCACACTGACTTCACACAGCCAATTATCAGAATCTTCCAGGGCTTCACAGTTTACCCCATTTAAGCAGATGTCAGCTGGATGCCACTGCACAAAAAAGTGAGAAACATACGGTATTATGAGTGGCAATATCTATTAGAGGAAGAATGACTAGACTAGTGCAAGTTATATAAACAAACCAATAGTACCCAAAGCAGACAGAACTATGTGGTACCCCTGGCTACATAGTCTATTAATAGGTGTCTCTGAAATGCATCATGTATATGAAGTTCTGCTACTCAAACAGTGTAGTAGGTCTGTCACTTTTAAATAAAGTTATATAAACACGAAGGATCCATTGGAGAGCAAAGTGGTGAAATTAGAATTTTTTGTTTATTTGAGATGCAAAGTACTACGTGTTTCAGACCACATGGGTACTCAAATTGCAATTGCACCAGAGGAAAGACCCATGTGGTCTGAAACTAATTTCACCACTTTGCTCTCTATTGGATCCTTCATGTTTCAATGATAAGCCCTGATTACATAATATACTATAGAGAGGAGAGAGACACTGAGGAGAGGCTGGCAAGTGAAAGCTTAAATGATGGAAAACCAGGAGTGTAACCAGAACTGAGGCCAGAAGCCATGATAAAAATAATGTGAAGTATAGTAACAAAATAGCCTATGGTGTACAAATGGAAGACAAATGAATATAGAGGCCAATGACCGTGGCAAACAGCAGGCTGAGACAGAGTCCAATAATTGGGCTAGAAGTCAGGATGGGCAGCAGACAAGAAGAGTCCAGTATTGGGTCAGAGGTCAAAATCAGGATTTCCACAAGAACAATGTTAGGAGGGGCACTGGAATTTGGAACAGGCAGGAACAAGGCACCAGGAAGCTACTTGAGAACAAGGAACCAAGAACACAGGACCACAGGGGGTAGATCCTAGCTAGGGAGCTTAATGATTAATTCAGGGTCTTAATTGAAAGATGAGAAACACATGAAGATAATTAGTGGGCAGAGTAAAGGGAGCAGACAGCAATAACACAAAAAGTACATTTAGAAATCAGGGTCAGCACAAAGAATCCCCAGTTGCATTTGGCACAGCCCAGGGATTAGATAGTTATATCTTATGGAGGGTTGGAATTAGGTTTGGGTTTAATTTTTTCTGATCCTAACCTTCCATATGGACCACCACCAACAATTACATTTTCACTAGTCCCAACCCATCCAACCTGCAAGTTAGCCATAGTTCAGACGAAACAGCTCAAGAATAGTCCATAACAGAAGTTGACAGGCCCCAGTGATGCTTAAACTGGGATAGCCAGTGGGTTAGATTTCTAATCTAATGTTCAGTAGAGGTACTAACTAGATAGACAGGGCATCTGACTAGAGAAATATTGGGGATAGCACCCCAGTTAATGATAAAGCACAATTTCCCTAAGAAAAGCGGTATATGGCAGCATTGATGGAGAACTCTTTTAATGATGACTGGGGGATCTAATATCACAAGTGTTGCCACCAAAGTACATATGTGTATACTGTCAAATGATAACTGCATACTGAAGAATCATTAGTGCCCTATACATGATTATTCTGAGTAAATTATTTTGTCCTGCTGCAGCATCATATACTGTAGGAAGTCACTACTGCTCATAACTGAGATTCTGTAAAGTCAGTCCCTGTAACCAGGCATAGTTTACATCTTCAGTTCAGAGATTTTTGTAAAGACACTAAGTTAATATGGTTATATGTAAGGTAATAAGGAAAATGTTGGTTGCTCTGTGCTCCCTGCTTCTACTATGTGTAGCCTCTCCCTGCACCAACAACAGTCTCTTCTATTGATTCATCCTAAACTATGTCTATATTTCTGATAAAACAAAAAAAAAGTTCCTCTGTCTCCCTTAAAATATGCACTAATTTATACTGTAATGTGCTTAAGTTTAATGCATACATATGCATTTTACTACCATAGCACTATTCAGTAAGCATGATCAAATTAGCTCATTGTACTCAAGCTAAGTGGATGCTGTCATGGTAGCTTGTTTCTTCTTTAAAGGGAAACTGTCATGGGAAAACATGTTTTTTTCAAAAAGCATCAGTTAATAGTGCTGCTTCAGTAGACTTCTGCACTGAAATCCATTTCTCAAAAGAGCAAACAGATTTTTTTATATTCAGTTTTGAAATCTGACATGGGGCTAGCCATTTTGTCAATTTCCCAGCTGCACCGGTCATGTGACCTGTGCCGGCACTTTAGGAGGGAACTGCTTTCTGGCAGGCTGTTGTTTTTCCTTCTCAATGTAACTGAATAGTACGCAGTGGGACATGGGTTTTTACTATTGAGTGCTGTTCTTAGATCTACCAGGCAGGTGTTATCTTGTGTTAGGGAGCTGTTATCTGGTTACCTTCCCATTGTTCTTTTGTTAAGCTGCTGGGGGGGGGAGGGGGGTGATATCACTCCAACTTGCAGTACAGCAGCAAAGAGTTATTGAAGTTTATCAGAGCACAAGTCACATGACATGGGGCAGCTGGGAAATTGACAATATGTCTAGCCCCCATGTCAGATTTCAAAATGAAATATGAAAAAATCTGTTTGCTCTTTTGAGAAATGGATTTCAGTGCAGAATTCTTCTGGAGCAGCACTAACTGATGCATTTTGAAAAAAAAAATTCCCATGACAATGCCACTGCTATTCCTTCAGTTACATTGAGTAGGAGAAACAATAGCTTATCTGAAAGCAGTTCCATAGTGCAGCACTGGCTCTTTCTGAAAGCACAGGAGCAGGTACAATTACCTGGCTGCCTACACACCAATATTACAACTAAAAAAATATACTTGTTGATTCTGGAATAAAATTGTACATGGCGGAGTGATTTATTTGCAGTGTAAACAGTTTCATTTAGAAATAAAAACTGTATCATAAAAACCGTGACAGAATCCATTTAAAGTATAGTAAAATCTTAACCACAATTTGCCTCCTATGTGCAAACACACAACATAGGGCACAAACTTATCACACAGATGTTATTGCTTTGAAACTCTAGGGAAACTCTACATTGTTTGAGTTATTTACTAAAATCCAATTTTTTCTCATAATATTAATTATAAAAAATCTTGACCAAACTCCCATGCCCAATTTTAGCTTATTTATTTAAAAAAAAACCTTGATTTATTCAGATTGAAAAAAGTACTCAGTGAAATTGAGCAAAAGCTCAAATCGTACTCATTTTTCGGGCTTTTTCCCCCAATCATTAGATTTTTTTTTAGAGTTTTTTTTTCCAAAAACCCCTGAAAAAGTCAGAATTTTCAAGTTAAACCCAGCACAAACCACGATAACTTTACAGTAAAGGACCTGAGATTGTGGATTTTCAGATTCTGGCTTTTTGACGCATCAGGCTTCTTTTTTCCTCTAAAAATTTGAGTTTGAGTTTATCGAAATATCACAACTTGACCTTCAATAAATAACCCCCTGTATGATAAAACCAAGGTGATCTACAGAAAAAAAAAAAAGATTTTTTTTGCAAGGTGTTGTATAATAAGGCATAATAATGGGGGGATATAGTTGTCTTTAAATGGTATAGCAGACAAAGCCTCTTTAGTGTCTTCTGTTCATAATTGCAAAGGTTAATTTAGAACACATCACAGCACCCAACATTATGGGTAAGTATCCTCTGAGGCACCATCTGTTGAACCAGCCAGAAGTGGGATAGGATAGTTTTTTAACAGCTGGAGTGCCAAAGGTTGGCTGTCTATGTCCAAAGTCACACGTGCCATTAGCACAGCCAGCTTTTCTGTCTAGCTCCCATACTCCTTGCCATCTGTCTCCTTCAGTTTGCCATTTTTTGGAAGGTGTCATCTGTAATGGGCTGCAAAGAATGTTAGTGTAAGATAAATAATATCTACAGCTAATGACATGCAGAGAAAAATGGAAGTATAGGTACGAGGGCTGGCTCCTATTAGACATCCTAAATCATGTGTCCTTGCTGTATCTTTTTCAATATATTTCTTTTTAAATATCAGAGTGATTTAGAAGTGAGGCTGTTTTTGCAAGAAGAAAGAAATGGCTTTTTGGGCTATGTGACTCTTTGATCTATAGCCCTGATTTAGCAGACTACACTGGATAATAAAAATGTTAAAACGAAAAGAGGGGAAAATCCACATCATCTCTTCACACAATAAAAATCAGCTGCTTACTCCATCCCTTAAGACATATTTTTTTTATTCTGGGAAAAACACCAAGCTTTAAAGGGAACATCTTTGATGTAGACAAGAGAATCAAAGTAGACAAGAAGTCAAAGAACCCATTATCCAGAAACCCATTATCTAAAAAGCTCCGAATTTCAGAAAGGTTGTCTACCATAGGCTCCATTTTATTAAAATAATCCAAATTTCTAAAAATAATTTCCTTTTTCTCTGTAATAATAAAACAGTATCTTGTGCTTGATTCAATCTAAGATATAATTAAAGGGGTGGTTCACCTTCAAGTTAACTTTTAGTATATTGTAGGAATGCCAATTCTAAGAAACTTTTCAATTGGTCTTCATTATTTATTTTTCTTAAAGATTTTTATTTTCAAAACCAAATTTCTTAGAATAATACATTACAGCATATTTATATTTGTAATACTTATACATAGCGAAATGTAATCATTCAATAAAGTTTCAATTTTAATAAACATTGTGTAATGTACTTATTATTTACCTTATTATTATTATAACAATGAAACAAGAATATTAGGAAAAGGAAAAAAAAATAAAACAAAATGAAGAAAAAAATAAATAAAAAATAATAGAAGAGTGCCCCACTTCTGACAATATATTGTACCACAGCCACTAATATATATATTTCATACCCAATACATCGTTTTATGCTCCATAATTATACCAATACTAGTTGTTTTTTAGTCATGTAACTGATCCATGGTTCCCATATTTCAGTGAATTTTTCAAGTGTATCTTGAACCCTGGCTGATATTTGTTCCATTGTATAAATAACCTGTATCTTATGTAAAGTTTTTTGCCAAATAATATCAGGAGTCAGCCAACTAATAGCAATATTTATTTTTCATAGTTTTTTAATGATTTGCAACCTTCTTCTGTTTCTTTGCAGCTTTCAAATGGGGGTCACTGACACCATCTAAAAACAAATGCTCTGTAAGGCTACAAATGTATTGTTATTGCCACTTTTTATTACTTATCATTCTATTCAGTCCATCTCCTATTCATATTCCAGTCTCTTATTCAAATCAATGCAGGGTTGCTAGGGTAATTTGTACCCTAGAAACCAAATTGCTGACACTGCAAACTAGAGAGCTGCTGAATAAAAAGCTAAATAACTATAAATCCACAAACAATAAAAAAATGAAAACCAATTGCAAATTGTCTCAGAATATCTATCTCTACATTATACTAAAAGTTGACTCAAAGGTGAACAACCCCTTTAATCCTTATTGGAAGAAAAAAACAGTCTATTTCAGTGTATTTAAGTTTTACATGATGTTCAAGTAGCCTTAAGGTATGAAGATCCATATTACAGAATAATCTATTATTTGAAAAACCCCAAGTCCCTTGCATTTTGGATAACAGGTCCTGTACCTGTACAAGTATATGTATAATATATTTATTTTAGAGTTGAAAGTTTTTTGTAATTAATTTACCAGGAGACATAATGTTCAGTCCTATTTGACTTTGTTTTTTTTTTTTGGAAAGATTGTCCAAGTGACCCATATATTGAATTTGCAATACTGTATGAGCAACAGCATTACACCATACAACTTTGTTGTTTACACCGGCACACATTATTGTCATCTAAACAGAATATGTTTGTCACAGAAGGCACATCTTGTTGACAAACTGACCCATCTATTAGATGCAAGGGGAGCATGCAGCTCTGTGCATTACATTGTCTCTTTAATCTTTCCTCTTTCCATTTAAACATTCTAAACCAAAACACAACAGTGCCTTCAAATATGTCCGTATTCCTGATTAAAATGAATGGATCTTCTGTTGGTTCTATTCATGAATTCATTAAATGAGATTTACAGATCACTTCTATAAATTAAAAAAAAAATCAAATGCTGTATTTTGTGCTATGTCTCAAGCAGCTTGCTGTATCATAATTCTCCAGTCATACTGCGAAGGAATAATCAGTCTTCCCTGGTTGAGAGATTCTGCAGGTGTAGTCCCTCAGAATGCATTATTTGTATCTGTAAGGCGAATGTTATTATGTTGTTACTCATTATTATTACCAAGTATTTGCAAAGCACCAACATATTCTGCAGCATGGTACAATAGATGAGTATATACATCAAATATACAGATTGTATTCAAATACTGACTGATACAGAAGTAGAGTGTTCTGCTCATTAGAGCAATCTAAAAGGAGAAAGGGAATGATACACAAGATGTGGAGCTGGGTAAGGTCAGGAATCAACAAAATGAAAGATGTGGCATTTAGTACAGGTGTGGGATCCGTTATCTGGAACGCATTCGGAGAAAGCTCCAAATCATGGGAAGGCCATCTCACATCTAAATTATAATGAAACAATTCAAAATTTCAAAAATGATTTCCTTTTTTCACTGCAATAATAAAACAGCAGCTTGTACTTGATCCCAACTAAGATATAATGAGCCCATACTGGAGACAAAACAATCCTACTGGCTTTCATTAATGTTTAAATTATTTTTTGTAGACTTAAAGGGATCCTGTCATGGGAAAAAATTGCATCAGATCAGTTAGTAGTGCTGTTCCAAAAGAATTCTGCACTGAAATACATTTCTCCTAAGAGCAAACAGATTTTTTTATATTTCATTTTGAAATCTGACATGGGGCTAGACATATTGTCAATTTCCCAGGTGCCCCAAGTCATGTGACTTGTGCTCTAATAAACTTCAATCACTCTTTGCTGCTGTACTGCAAGTTGGAGTGATGTCACCCCCTCCCTTTCCCCCATCCAGCAGCCTAACAACAGAACAATGGGAAGGTAACCAGATAGTAGATTCCTAGCACAAGATAACAGCTGCCTGGTAGATCTAAGAACAGCATTTAATAGTAAACACCCATGTCTCACTGTGTACTATTCAGTTACATTGAGAAGGAAAAACAACAGCCTGCCAGAAAGCAGTTCCTTCCTAAAGTGCTGGCACAAGTCACATGACAAGGGGCAGCTGGGAAATAGACAAAATGGCTGAATAAAAATCCATTTTGAGAAATGGATTTCAGTGCAGAATTCTACTAGAGCAGCACTATTAACTGATGCATTAAAAAAAAAAAACATGTTTTCCCATGACAGTATCCCTTTAAGTAGTTATGAGCAAATTTTCTTTTTGCTAGCCATGGTTTCATGGCGAAATTCTCATGTCGCAATCAGCAAATTTTATTGTGAAACGGAAGCAAAAATTAGCCTCAGCAAAAAATCACCAAAAGAAAAAAAAACGCCCATTGGCTTTTTTGCATTTGGAAAAAAAAGATGCCACAAGAAAACGCTCTCATTGACTTTGGAGTGAAACTTGGAGCGTGGGCAGCTTTTATTGGACCATGTATAGTCACCTTAGGCAAGTTTTATTTGTTACCACTAGTGATGGGCGAATCTACCCAGTTTTTTTTGGCGAATTTTCGCCATGCGAATTTTTGCTGGCGTTTTGCAAATTTATTTGCCAGCGGCGAATCGCGGGAATTCGCCGCGAATTCAGCCCTGGCGAATAAATTCGCCCATCACTAGTTACCACTGGGCATCTGAGGAGAAATGGCTGACAAGAAGAAATCTGGGTTGAGATTAGAAGAGGAAATAGGCATGTTTAATGTGTAAGGGGAAGATTTTACTTAAGAACTAGGGATGAGCAATTTTTTTTGACGAGTTAGTTTTTTTTTTAGTGCAACGAAACTGGTAAAATTCGTCCATCCCTATTAGGAAACGAAAATTGAATAGATGAGTTAGAACTTTGAGCTTTGATGAAGGAGGATTCAAAAGAAATTTTAAATAAATAACATTGTATGGACAGGCTGCAAGATGTAAGCAAAAACAGATGATTTTAAACACATTCCTTTAGTCACAGGAGAGAAAGGAGAACTGTACAGTAGTTTTAAGTAAGGGTAGTTGGCAGGATTATGCTGAGCAATGTAATTTTTTATACTGTCGATTTTGTTTCTGCAGTGCTCAGCAATATCTTAAGCATTTATTGAAGTAGGTGTGGTGTGAGATGCTATGTGGAAAATAAGGAATTAAGAAAAAAAATTGAACTAACGAAAAGGTGAATTAATGAGTTCAGTACAGTAGGTTTGTTTAACTAGGAAGAAGCTGGTATTACAGGAGAGCAGTATGGATTTATAGCTGAAAATGCCAGGTTCTGAACTGGCATAAATGGTGATCAGTTGGAGAGTTTTGGTTTAAGCTGTATGCCAAGGCTGGTGTTGTTTAGTTCTTCAGCCGTATGACCTGGGTAGTAGAATGCCAGGCAGCAGTGTATTACAATATACAGAGGTGGCTAAATTAGGACATGAGATGGTGAAAATGTGGATATTTGGAAATCTAGACTTAGGGGCAGATTTACAACATTTGTGTGAAGGATTCAAAATTCGATCGAATTTTCAAAAAGATTCCAATTTTCAAATACCATTTTTGGACACTTCGACCATCGAATGAAAAAAATTAGATCGATTTGAATGATTCGAATAAAAATCTATTCGATCATTCGACCATTCGATGGTCGAATTACTTGCCCTTCAAATTTCAATTTGAATCCCTAGTTTAGCAGTTTAAACCTACCGAATTGCTGTATAACCCTATGGGAAGCTCCCGTAGGGTTATTTCAGCATTTTGAAATCGAATAAAAAAATTCGATCAAATGGTTACAATCGTTTGATTCAAACTATTCAATCGTTTTTTATTCGATCTAAAAATTCGGTAGGTTTAATCTGGCGAACTAGGGATTCGATTTTTTTTCCGATCGATTGAATTTCGCTAAAACCCTTCAAATTCGATTTCCGAATTTGAAGGGTTAAAATTCGACTGAAATTCGATGGGTTGAATTCGAGGGTTAATAAAGTGTGGCTAGATTAAACTGCCTGTCTATCAAACCAGTATTTAGTGATGGGCGAATCTCACGCGTTTCGATTCGCCGAAAAATTCGCGAATTTCCCGAGAAATTAGCGAATTGGCGAAACATTCGTGAAACGAGTCGCACGTCTTTTTTGACGCACGTCGCGTCAAACGCGGCGCGTTGCGTCGTTTCCGACGCATCGCGTAATTTTCGCCGCGCGTCGCATCGTTTTCGACTCTTTTTTTGTGTGAATTTTTTGGCGGCGAACTTTTGCTGGTGTTTTGCGAATCGCGGGAATTCGCACCCTGGCAAATAAATTCGCCCATCACTACCAGTATTGACTAATTTTAGGAAATAGTTGTTTTCCTGTGCAAATCTGCCATTCCCACACATTTTTAAGGGAATAGTTCAGGGTAAAATTAAAAATTGGGTAAATAGATAATCTGTGCAAAATAAAACATGTTTCTAATATAGTTAGTAATGTAATGTATAAAGGCTGGAGTGACCGGATGTGTAACATAACAGAATACAACACTACTTCCTGTTTTTCAGCTCTCTGTTGGTCAGCGACTTAAAGGAGGGGCCAGATAACTGTTCAGTGAGTTTGCAATTGATCCTCAGCATTCAGATCAGATTCAAAAGCAACGGTTATGACCAATGTGGCCCTCCCTCAATTCACTAACTGGATACTGCCTGGTAACCAGGCTAACCAGTCAGTGTAAACCAAGAGAGCTGAAAAGCAGGACGTAGGGGGAATGTAATTAAAGTCGCAAAGAGAAAAACATTGTGCACCAATAAGAGTTAAAATCCACATCTTGCAATGTAATATTGTTCCATAAATGGTTATTGCATTGCGAATCGTTATTGCGCACTGCGGATTATAATTGTGCACTCTTAAGAAGTGCTTGAAGGTGTCGTAATCTTTTGGAGCAAAAATTGCAACTTTTTCAGTAAGAAGTTTTATTACATTGACAGCGCATTAGCGCAAAGTATAACATTCACAAACTGCCTCCCACTGGCGGAAGTGGTTGCTAAACAGTTTCCCGGTTCGCAAAAGGTATATTGCATTCGCGCAAAGCAAAATTTGTTTGCGCAAAGGCTTAACTTTTTACATTGCGAATAGTTTTTGTGTTACCGACGTATATTACATTCCCCTAGTAGAGTTCTGTTATGTTAGACTTAAAGTCGCTCCAGCCTTTATACGTACATTACAATTTTTTATTTTGCACAGCCTATTTACCCAGATTTTACCTTTATACCGAACAATTCCTTTAACTAATGAAATAAAAGTTATATTTTAATAAATGTAGATGGGGGCCAAACTGTTGCTTGGATGAAACATTTGAGACAAATAAGGTATCTTTTTCTTTATTAATGTAGTGTTTCTCAGTATAACAGAAAAGACAGGAGTATAAATTACGTACCTCTTCAATTTGACGAAGGAATGAATTCATGCTTCTTCATAATCTATGAGCCACCGAGTAATTACCATCCAATCCTGTGACTCAGAGCTTCTAAAGATACATCACTTTTGAATCCAATAATTTGTAATTATAGAAGAGGGTATTTGGCTTTATTCCACAGATATTAGGGATACCTTTGCATTATCGCATTTGACACTGGTGCAGTAAATAATTCTTGGACTTATTTATTTATGTATTTATTTATTTCCAAAGCTTTGAGATTTGTTGCTCTGAAGATACACATTCATGCTTATAGTCTAATCCCACTAATGAGCCTCTGATCTAAAGCTTCTTTAGGAGTACTACTCATAATAAACCTGAGACTTGGTTCAATTCTCCCTACTTGCAAATGGCTTTTGTTTATAGTGGACCCTTTGAACAGACTGAAGATATACTCCTATTGCTATTACATCTCTAGGAGGAGTTTCTAAGCTGTGCACTCTTTTGTTCTCACAGCTACTGTCCCATCTTCCACAATGCATTCTCTTCAAACCAAAATTCAATAATTACCCCTATTCAGTAACCATTGATTCTCAGTACAATTTAGGAGTTATCTGGGTTCAGATGAACCATAGTCAAGTCTAAATGAACCCCTCTAACCTCCAGAGATTATTTTCAAAGTTAACTTAATAAACATTAGCTTTTGGCAGGGGAAAGGGTGGTGTTCTATTTACATATTATGATGGGGGTTTCTATACTATTCTATGCAAACTATGCAAATAAAAGGGAGTGATACTGACTTTTTTTACTTTAAATTCTGGGAAAACAAAGATACAGAAAGACATGTTAAAAATCAGCCTTTTTACTCTACTAAAGTAGCAATCAGTTTCTATGAAAACATACAGTATGTCCCACATAAATAAACTCAATATATTCAATGTTTAACTGTTAATAAAAAAACTGACACCCTTTTTCTTATAAATAAATATTTTTTATGCCTATTCCCTCCTGATGAAGGGAGGGTGTACGTCCTTGAAACGTTGATACAGTTGTTGATATAATAAAAAAAAGCTAAGCTCCCCAACTGCAGATTGAGTGTGTGCAGATCCATGAAAACCTTACTATTCCTAATAACTCATGGCTTCACAGGGGAAACTATTGTTGTTAGAATATCTTCAGTTGTAAGAATAGTATGACTAAGCTTTTGTTCATTTTATATTGTGAATAAAGTACCCCCTCTTGTAAATTATAAGGATATTATAAGTTACCGAGGAGTTTCATGACCATATAAAAACACGAGGCCGAAGGCCAAGTGTTTTTATACAGGTCATGGAACTCCGAGGTAACTTCTAATATCCTCATATTTTGCAACTGCGGTACTTTATTTATTATAATACACAAGTTTCAGTGAGTCATGTGACTCAGAACTTACCGTTTATAACTGATGACATCAGAACTCACCGTTTATAAGGATATAATTTACAAGATATTTATGGCTTTTGTGTATTATATGTATATCTGATGCAGGCTTTCTTTTTGGTGGTATATATATATATATATATATATATATATATATATATATATATATATATATATATATATATACACACACATAAGCAATGCAAGTATGGGTCCCGCACCCTGATAGCAAAACAATACCTTGGTGCTCATGCATTTTAAGTATATAACCAGTCAAAGGTGATGGCTCTTGCAGGATTTTCAGAACAAAACAACTTGTTATTGTAGGCACCATTGGAGTACATCTGCTATGATGCTTATTATGATAAGCGACATTGTGCCATATGGGTCCGTAACCAAGGGCTTTATGCCTACAGTACAAAAAAGTTTTTTCAGTCGTATGTGTATTGTCTTACTCTGATGCCCACCATGGGTTTGTCCACCTCTACTGCCACAGGCTATAGGAGGCCATGGTAACCTGGCCAGTTTGATGCTTGAGTCGGCCTTCCTAAGGGGAACACCAACCAGAGCCCAGTGTTATAACCAGTATGTGTGTTTTTTTATCACAGGGTTTCATCACAATGATGTCAGGATTGTGGGTGGGTCTTTGCATCACTTAGCCTCACTGTGGCTATAAATTGTGTATTTTTTCACTGCACTGTGGTTCCTTGAGAAAGGTCCTTGTGTGGGACAGAAACGTTGGATTAATAAACTTTTTTTATTTTTTAACAAGTTGTTTTGTTCTTAAAGTGCCATCACCTTTGACTGGTTATATATATATATATATATATATATATATATATATATATACCACCAAAAAGAAAGCCTGCAACAGATATCAATGTCTGAGAAAAGAGAAAACAATCTTTCCAGGAAGCTGAATTTAAGACTAAAAAAAATAATCTGCTGACATTGGCATAGGCATGCTGGGTCTTAACTGGCAACCCTCACTAACCTCAGACCCAGCTATTCCGACTTAGGAAAAAAAGGGGGTTATTTCAGTGAGCCGTCCAGTATTATTTATTATTAACAAAAACCAAAGTAGCAAACATGAATGAGAGTGCTATGATAGCAGAATCAGGAACCGAATAATCATCGCCAATTTGGGAACAATGCTGCAGATAATTATAGAAGGGAGACGCGCTGGCACCTTGCTGCTTTTATGGAAATGTGATGGCATGTTAAACATCTTGTATTTGAAAAGAATCAGTAATGTATGAAAAGTAATACAGAATAACAGCACATGTTCAGTACTGGTCTCTCTATAAATACATCTCCTTTCAGAAAAAGCATAATATGTACTGTTAATTATAACTAAGGAAAAATGGCCATAGCTTTTTGGCACACTAAACTTATTCTATTCTGTGGGATCAGTACTGTATAAATACTAAAATGGGACTTCCAGCCTCTGAGTATCTCAACCTTTCCAGCCCTTGGCAGATTGCCACTCTTTGAGTTATTGTAGCAAAGATATTTGTTGAGTCAAGAGGAAACATTGGTAAATAGATTTTAGCTAATGTTGCCTTTATCTGTCAGCGGGACAACTTGGACATCCATGATAAATATTGGAAATAAGTTACTGTTATTATACAATGTAATATTTCATGTTGAATATTATCATGGACATTTGCTGGCCAGGGGCCTCTTCTAAAGCCAAGGAGGGGGCCTTAGAACAAAGGCCATACCTGTCCTGTTCAAAATGTAATGTAGGTATTTTATTTAGCAAGGAATGAAGGTAAAACTGAAATCTAGCCATAATAAAAAAAATATGATGCTGCTGCAGCAGCAAAATTCCTTTGTTACTGTTGTTAAAGGCTGTTTTTCAGCTTTTGTTGTCTCCAAAGAGATTTTGTACCAACTAATATAATACTGAACTTCAGTTCTTCCCCAAATGAAACAAACTAAAACACTATATAATATAATATAGCAGGCTGTAAGAACAGGAGCGTGTTTGTGTTTGGTTGCTATTTAAAATGATAGCAGTAACCCATGGAAATGAATAAAATTCATAGATTTCCTTGTAATGC
>CM044443.1:84012941-84025520 GCA_024363595.1 Xenopus borealis | reverse complement strand
AAATTACCTCACTGCCTGGGTGCTCAGGTGTGCACAATGCTTAGTTTGTTTTCTGAGGTTGGTTGAATATTGAAGAAATTAAAGTGATACTCACATTTATAAAACTAATAGGAGCATCTCGGTAATAGTACCATGCAATAGTAGAACATGAACGTCTTTCTTCTATAAGTGCCCCAAATCCACACCCAAGTTGTCCCTGGTTTAGTCCATGGTACTTACACTCATGCTGGGCTTAAGGAAGTATTGTGCTTCAATAGGTTGGAGTACTACTAACATTTGTACTATAGATTATTAAAGATTTGAACCATCACAGCCCAGAATGAAGGAACAAAGAGGCCCTCTCCTTCAGCTTTTTTTGCAGGATGCATCTGGAGGTAAAGATGGGCTGGAGGTCTAACTGGAACAGAAAGTGTGTCAATTGTGTGACCTAACAAATATAGTTTGTTTGGTATGCTTGTGTGCACTGTGAATCCTATGATGCCAGGGGGTGGCCCTTATTTTTTAAAATGGTAATTATCTATTTATGATTACTCAATGGCACATACTACTAAAAACATGTATTATTATGAAAATGGTTTATTTACATGAAGCAGGGTTTCACATATAAACTGTTTTATGCAATATCTTTTTATACAGGTCTACATTGTTTGGGGGTATAGTTTTCTTTTAACAGCCACTCAGAGCCCACTGAGCATGTGAGTGTCACAGAGACTTTCCAAGATGGTAACCATCTGTGACAAGTTAGAAATTCTGGATCTTTGCTGCTATTGAGAAGCTGAAACTTCAGGTTGGTGCAATAAGTGCAATATATAAAATATGGTACTGTATATTAGGCCATATTAATTTTTAGGGTTTAGTTCTCCTTTAACTATAGGTTTAATTCTCCTTTAAATCTAAAACTTGATGTTATCAGCTGTTTTTTTACTATTTGATTTTGTTTTGTAGACATCAAAGTAAAAACAAACTGTTCAATTTGATGTACAGGCATTAAATTTGTATGAAACTATGTCCACAGAGTGGTGGAAGATGTACTTTACCCCATATCCACCAGTCACATCAAATTGTTTTATATAGTACAGGCATTTTATATGAAACTATGTCCACAGAGTGGTAGAAGATGTACTTAAACCCCATATCCACCAGTTAACTTGAATAGCTATTGTGTTTTCTGGCAGGAGCACTGACATGGAAAACTGATTTCTTAAAGAAACTGGTCCAGAGGATGATGTTGGCAGAGGCAACACGGTGGCTACAATCCTCCCAGAATTGGTGAACCTCACCAAGATCACTGAAACCAAACAAAGGGATTTAGAGCAGAATCAATACAGTGTTTTGTTTTGGAGGTTGCAGTGTCCTTTAAGTTCATAAAAAACATGTTAGGATCAGTCATTAAAAAATAATTTTAAATCTACTGGAAATGAGAAACTGATTATTCAATTCTTTAACTGGCTGGGGGTTTAAACAGTCACTTCATTTACTGATATAAGTGAATGCATCATCATTTTAAAACCCTAAGCCAATTAGATGAGATGATTTATTGCTGAAGATCCCAGTCTCTCTAATACACATGTATTACAGATAATTTTTCTGCTTAAAGAGAATAGGCCATGCCACACAGTTAATTGCTTAGGGATTCTGATATTGCCAAGTTCAGAGCCTGTTATAAATAAATCATCACTGTACATAAAGGATTTTTAGGCATCACTATGAAGGTTATTGAGTTTTTAAACAGGATGAGCTTTAAAATGTTGCCACAAATTGCTCTTGAGATTAAATTAATTGGTAAATCATGCCATCCAATGAGCAGAAAAAGTCTTATTTTCATTGTGGGGTGCAACAATATACAAGTATAGGTAGTGGATATACTGTTGTTTTGTCAGGTATCCCCACTGCCTCTTTGGAATTATACATGCAACTAGGTACAGGCAAAATACTTTTTGGGACAATGCTTACCACATGCAATTTTCAACAGCCCTCTGTCATTGTATTTAATTCTAGTTCAAGCTACCTTTATCAGTTGTTTAAAGGGGTTGTTAACTTTTATCATGATGTAGAGAGTCATATTCTGAGACAATATGCAATTGTTTTTTTTGTATTTGTGATTTTTGCTTTATGTAGCTTTTTATTAAGCAGCTCTCCAGTTTGCAGTTTCAGAAATCTGGTTCCTAGGGTTTAAATTAGCAGCACTAATAAATAATTCTGTAGCCTTACATAGCTTTTGTTTTTAGAGTGACCCCCATTTAAAAATTGGAAAGAAGAAGGAAAACAATTCAAAAACTAGAATAAAGAAAAGATTAAGACTAATTAAAAAGTTACTTAGAATTAGTAATTCTATAACATACTAAAAGTTAACTTGAAGTTGAACCACCCCTTTGAAAAAATGCCTTGTATATCTTGACATTCTATTAACCATATCTGCAGACAACTTTGGTCAAAGGGTACAAGTGTAATGACCACTTGGACACCCCCCTGGTTGCCAAGGTTGTACCTGCTTACCAACTCAAGTCATGAGTCCCCTTTGCAAAGGGAAAGGATACTGGGAATGCTTCTCCGGCAGTGCCTCCCCCTAATGGGATCCAGGAATACACCTGTGGTTGGCCCATTAGGAAAACATGCAAACACACATTTTATTTTGTAACAATTAACTTAATGCAAAATGAAAGGCAGTGAAACTTGTGCATTTGCATTCCTACAAATGACCCTCTACGTCCCATCCTGGCACCTCCTTGCCAGGCAAAGTCCCACACTACTCCCTTTGGCAGTCCAAGAGTCTCAATCCCTTTTTCCCCAAAGGAGTGCTTATGTCCCAGGTAGCACTACCTGGCCAAATTCCTTTCCCGCTGGAAAGTACTTGCTCCCACATGGCAGGCACACAAACAGCCTGTTTCCCAAACAGGAGATTGCTAGATCCTTATTCTTTTTCTACCCTCCCTCAGGTAACACTCACCAGGGGGATTCACACAGATGGGTAGGCTCCTCCATGAGCTGGAATAGGCATCCACAGCAAAGAAGTTTTAGAAGCTCCAGGCTCTCCTAGCCGAGCACACTTCAAGGCTTTAAATCCTTCAGGGAATTGCTCCCAATGCTGTCCATAATGTGAGCAGAATTTCTCCCTTGACTCCTCACTTCCAGCTCCCAATGCTGTCTATAGCTTGAGCACACAGAATTCCACTGCTGAACTACAGCTCCCAACACTCTCTATAGAGCGAACAAACAAATCCAGCATCCAAGCTCCAAACCCTCATGATTGAGCTTCCAGGCATTTAGGGCTGGATTTATATAGCAGGCACCCCTAGGCCCACTGCCGTTTGTCACCCCTGTCCTCTCCACTTTTTTTGTGAAAATTTTCATCATCGGGATTGGTTATGGGGATTGGTGCATGGGAAATTTAAAAAACAATTGTATCTCCTGCCCATTTCCAGTGTTTTTAAACCAATGTGGATGTGGTTGGGCAGCATGACGCCTCCCTAAAATCTTGCCACCCTACGCCTGGGCCTACATGGCCTTTCCACAAATCCGGGCCTGAAGGCATTGGTGTATCCTGCCTCAGCCTTCACAGGCCTATCAAACTCCACTTTAGGCTACATTTTAGTGGATGAGATTCACTGTCTCCTCAGTGAAATAACAGTCAGCAGTAAGACAAAATCTTTAATGGCTAGCACACTGAATGAGACTGACAAGGTGCTATTGCAAAAAGAATTGCATTTACATAATTTTGGATACACTGACATCATTATATTAAATAGTAAGACACATTCTGTTACACAAATTTACAATGCACATATACATACCACCCCACTTTAGTCAAAAAATGGATGCTTAAGTAAAGAGAAAGTGGATACTCCTGCCACCGAATGAGAATTACCCCAATGTTTTGGCTAATAGCCATTCTCCTTGAGAAAGGCTATGAGCCGAAACATCGTGAAAAGCATTTGGTCAGATTTGTTTTCATGGAAAAATTCAATTAAATAAAGTTTTAGTAAATAAGCCCCTTAATGTACCTAAAACAGTACACAGGATTCTGTAAATGGACAAACCAGTCAAATTTATAACACATCAAATGAAACAAATCCCCTTAAAATTAACAAGCATATTAAAATATAGGTCTACTTGAAAAGGGAGTTGAACCAAACTGGAAGCAAATCACCTTCCTTAATAGGAGAACTAATAATAATGAGCAATAATAGCTTAGCCTACCTGAAGAATTGTTGTATTCCTTTAGGTCTTTGAATCCATTGTATGAATATACATATGATCAGGAAGATACAGATGGAGTATTTTGCCATATTTCACTATACAATTTCAGTGTAATGCCTACCAAGTTGGAACAAAATAAATCAAGATGGAAAATACAGCATACTTCTTTATAGCTATGTAAACCAGTTGCACAAACCCAAACAGTACCTTGTTAAAAAAGTCATATAAGTGTGTATCCTTTTTGATGTTTTCACTTGCAAACTTTTAAACGCCACTGTTATATTTCTCGATTTCAATGCTTGCAAGGACTTGAAAGAGAAAATTTAAGATAAAGGAACATAGAAGGAATGTTTTTATAGTTTGTCAACCTTTACCGAGGCAGATAAAATGGTATTACTTTTAATATGTGTGTGGGGTGGGGAGGACTTTCAAGTATCTGTAGTAAGAAGCTTAAAAAGCAATCTTGAGAAAAGGACTTATCTTACTCAGTGTCTGCCTTGTGGTTTTAACAGTGATCCAATCTATCGCCTGTTTATAAAAAGATGATAGATTAAAACATTGAATATTGGGAAGACTGAGTTCTCAATGCTTTGGAAGATAAGGCTTCTGCATGCTGATTTTAGTGTACTTTATGTACCTTATAAACCAAGTCTCAAACTATGTTTCATATTTATTTTGGGATGCTTTTATTTCTGTTGGAATGATGATATTTGTTGCAGTGTACTATATATGGTGCATTTCGTTAAATAAAAACACCTTTGTCAATAAATCTTACACAGACACTTTAGTCTCCCATTAAAACATTCCTAAAATACCAGCACTTCCCCAGTTGCATACAGAAGGGGAAAATCGTTTTTTTGAAATTTGTAATTATTTGATTAAAATGGAGTCTATGAGAGACAGTCTTGGAATTCAAATCTTCCTGGATAATGCCTTTCTGTATAATGGATCCCATACATTGATAATCTATATAGCATTCTGTAGAAATATAATTAAAAAAATCCTCTAAAAAAATCTCTGGTCTTATTTTTAGAGTATGTGGTATGGTCAGCAGTGTAACTGCAGAGGAAGCATATAGGGGATATGGGGCCCCTTAATTCATATACAGTTTGAATAAATACTGCTAAAACAGGTAAACCACTAGATATTTTTGGGGGCCTGGAAAATAGTTTGCTATGGACTCCAGTAATGTCTAGTTACACCACTGGGTATGGTACCTCAAGATTCTTGTTTTGCAACTTATCTGGTATTTTATACAGGGAGCCATGTTTGGGAGTTTTAACTTTGAAAGCAGCAAGTAAGTTGCAGGTAAAACTTAGTCCCTGTGTAAAATGTATAATGAAGCAATATAATTCTTAATGAATCAGATGAAAGCTGAGTGTAAGACTGGGCATACTGGGGATGACTTTGATGTAGTTGGCCAGCTTAAGGGCTCCTACACACGGGCGTTTTTACCTGCGCTCCCCTGCGTTTCGTTTTGCTGCGTTCAAACGCAGGGGAGCGCAGGTATAGACGCACTCAATTATTTTCAATGGGGCTGTACTCACACGAACGCATGTAAGAGCCGAACGCAGGAAAAATGCAGCATGTTGCGTCTGAACCTGCGTTCGGCGCTTACACGCGTCTCGTGAGTACAACCTCATTGAAAAGAATGAGGTGCGTCTAGACCTGCGCTCCCCTGCGGCTGAATGCAGCCAAACGCAACGCAGGGGAGCGCAGGTCAAAAACGCCCGTGTGTAGGAGCCCTTAATATATTGAAATATATGGACAAACGATCCCTGTTGTATTTAAAAGGTAAGGCATTTTTAGTAGCTTTATGCCCAAAATGTCCAATGGCCTAAATACATTGATAATGGGTTGACTTCAAGATGATATTACATAACATAGTGAGCAAGGGAAGCATGAAGGGTATAAGTGAGGAGTTGATCCATAATGTCCTTTCACCCCATTGACAATGCCTATCCCATGTCAAAAGTTCCAATTTGCATTCTTGCTTGTGCCAAGGCAGGAATGATGGGGATTGTTTTCTTTATTCTAAGTATGTTTAAATATTTTTGCTGCATATTGCTTTACAAAAATTAAACTGTTAGCCACAGCATTTAGCCATATTGCTATGCTAATGAAGATATATAAATAAATAAATACATATCTATATAACTATCTATACATGTATATATAGACATAGTTATGCATACATATACATGCATATATACACAGACTATAAATATTACTAGCTAGTGCTAATTAACCCCAGTGGTAAGAAAAGCTCTGATTAGCTTGACAAGCTGCGGGCTTAATTAGCCTAACAAGGTATTCTGGACAGCCAGTTTCTCTTGCGAGATCCCTGAGCTCTCAAAACCAGTTACATTACCATACAAGCTCCTTTACTGATATAATTATTGGTGACGAGTTGGCTTAATAATGGCAGTCAGGTCCAATCATGACATCATTAACCCCTTAGTGCAAAAAGCTGACCTGTCTAATAATCTTCTTTCTAACACAAACATCTATACACAACACAGCCCATGTGATGTTTATCACTCTATATGAGATACAGTACATAGCAGTGATGCATGATATTAAAGGCAGTTTAGTAAAGCTATTAAGTAACTACTTGAATCCCAAGCACTATTATATCTATGAACCACTGAAGCATTAAGCCATGTGCTGATATTGCTTTGGGTGATGGTCTCTAAAGAAGATGAGAGAAGTGGTACTTTTCCAGTACAATTTCCATACAATTCTGATAAATGGCTGATAGCCCTTGTACTGTTTATTTACATGTATATTTATTTAGCTAAATTTTTTCTAAGCTGAAAATGAATTGCTGCAACATCGTCTTGACCAGGTCATTGAGTAATATAACAGGTTCATCTCAAATTTTTTAAATATATAGATATTTTTTTTAATATGACCAAAACAGAGATCTGTATTTTGAATTAGTATGATGCCTATGATAATGGAGTATGGAAATCTTGGTTATTACAAGGAAGAACGGAGGAGCAGCACAGGAGTATATGTACTGGGTATCATATTCATTTAAACCCTTTACTGACTTCTTTGTAGTTTGGACATGGGAAAATAATTTTTCTTATGTGCTTCATTCCCAACCTGGTAATACCCAATGATTGGTAACCTTAAAAGTCCAATCCAAATTAACATAGTAAGGAGAGGAAAGCGATGTTCTCTGCTTGTGATTCTGCAGTTAGCAAACAGAAGAATGACTGAGAATTTAATTAGCATTAAATTGATTCTGTCACAATTATGGTGTCGTTTTTAATTACTAAATTACACGTGTGTATCTTTTACATTTATTGAGCCAATAAAAAATACTTATTTTTATTTATAATATTCATGTGGGCAGCCATCTCAGGTCATGTTGCCTGATCCTGTGCCCTCAGAAACAGCCAGCATTGCACAATGCAATTGCTTGAGACAACTATTGTTTCTCTTGTTCAATATTATCTGGACAATATTAGCTGAACAAGTTGTAGTTTTATTTCTCCTAGGTGGAGAATGGGAGCATTTGTTAGAAATGCAAATGATTTCTGAGATCATTTTGAGCTATACCTTTTCCAAACTTCAGGTAACCTGCTTTTTGAAAGGGTAAAGATGAACCGGGGATGCCAGGAACCATTACCTCTCATTGTATTTAATGTATTGGGGGTCCCATTGCTTCTCATTGTGTTTAATGAATTAAAAATTATACTACCTTCTGCCCCTCACCATATAATTCAAATTGAAAATGCTTTTTTACCTGTCCATTGTTCTGTTTACAGGCTGCTGGGGAAAACAGAGGGGGATGACATCACTCCAAGTTGCATACCTAAAGTCACATGGCTTAGGACATTTGGGAAGGTAAAAAAAATGGCTAGTATGCAATATTAAAGAAAGTTGCTATTTTGAAAAACAGATTTCAATAAAGGAGCGCTATTAACTGAAAAAAAAAAAAAAACACGATTTCCCATCCCTAACACAGCAGAATGAGCTTATTGAAAAGCATAATTCTGAGGGAACATTTTATGAAGAAATAGACTTTAGTCTTTAATTCCTCCTTTAAATTGATCATAGTAAGAATCATTATTAAAAGCTGGCTTGTTAAGAAAATGCAACCTTTCTTTACGGTCAACCACAATACTTGAGTAAGGCTTAGTTATTGACCCAGAATAATGTTAGTATTCAGTGCTCATGCCAATACATATGTTGTAGGAGTTGACAAGAAGGATAGTACTGTGCTGTGACCAGACCACCAGTATAGGGATGCAGGTGGCCAAGTTTCAGGGACACAATGATTGAAATTCCTGGAGCAAGGGACCACGATGGTACTAAGCTGTGCTGGGGACTAGCACAAAGGCTGACACTACCGATTCCAGATCAGGATCAGATCACAAGCCCAAATTTTAATTATAAGCTGACTGATACTTATGCTGCTTTCATGTTCTACTCATTTACCAGAAATAACATGCCTGAGATATGTGCTGGTTCATTAAATTAATAGTTCTGATGTCACCAGAAGTAATATGCCTGGGATAAATAAAGTGGTTTATTAGTTTTGAAACTTCTATTTATTTGCCTAAACTGTCAGTGCCCCAGATGCAAGTGGAAAGTACCATAAGTAGTACATTGCAGGGAGTTGCTTGGAGTTGTTCCCTAACTACTGGTTTACTTTTACTGCACTTTCATAGCACAACCACAGGTGGGCTACATATTCCAAATCTCTGCAACACCAAGAGACATCACGCAGGCATCTTCAATATGCAAAGTTATAAAATGTCTAATGAAAATTATTATATTGCAAAATTGGATTTTTCATTCTTATTTCTGCAGATTTCCATTGTGCTATTTCTTTTATTACATACTGTCTATTGAATACACAAACACAAGGTGCTCTGCATAGTAACACCCAGGCTTTATAATAATGTCAGTAAAATGTCAGTTGCTTGAAGAGATGCCATTCAGCACAAAATGATTTGTATCTGTCTTTGGCAGCTTGACATGTTGGGCTTGGCCCTCTTTCACCTCCTTCTTGGATCTACTTTGGAAATGATTGCATTGTGCATTTTTACTCTTTGCTTCTTACAAGGAATCAGTATTTGATGCTATTAAACAGTTATTTCATTAAACAGAAATGTTTTCTTGAAGATTTCTCCAACTGAAATCTGTTTTTTATCTAATGAGTAGTACTTTTCAATAACAGTTTCACTAGAATTCTAGACCCCATTTGTCCAGGCCTTTCGCTCTCAATCAGTCACCCTGCCTCTTCTTTTACCAATTCATCGTTGAGTGACTCCATGTCTAAGACTCAGCTGAATAAGGAAGATTGGTGCCAGCGATTTGTTAATGAACTGTCAGGCAACCATGAAGAGATTTCTTTACTAGGCATGCCAAATATCCCTGCAGAGATTAATACTCGAGATCAGCATTTGCAGGGTTCCCTGTTCCCTTCATATTTTGCATTTGACGCTTAACTCCAAGCATTTGCTAGTAAAATCTATGACATTTCTTCTTTACCTGATTATATTACATACCCACATTTACACAGAATTTCAGAGCTACAGTATACCTATGTCTGAACAAATATGGGAAATCACTCTCTTAAAGGGGTTGTTAACTTTTAGTATGATGAGAGAATGATATTCTGAGACAATTTGCAATTGGATTTTATTTTTTTATTATTTTTGTTTTTTGAGTTAATTAGCTTTTTTTTATTCAGCAGCTCTCCAGTTTGTAATTTCACCAACAATGTATCGATTTGAATGAGAGACTGGAATATGAATAGGAGAGGCCTGAATAGAAAGATGAGCAATTAAAAAGTGGCAATAACAATACATTTGTAGCTTTACATAACATGTGTTTTTAGATGAGGTTAGTGAATCTTGAAAGTGTCAGAAGAAATAGGCACATAATTAGAAAACTATATAAAATAAAAAATAAAGGGCAATTGGAAAGTGAACATCATATTGATCAGATATACATTCTAAGCACTTTTGCAACTGAAATTAATATTTTTTCTAAGTTTATCATATGTTAAGAAAAGTATAAAATGCTAATATAATACTTTGTTTACCAAAAGTGCCGCCTGCTGGTCAGATTTCTAACCATAATGTTAGAAGTGTCTAACAGTCTAATAAATAATAATCACTAGCAGTAAAGCTGCGTTTGAGTGCTCTCCTCCTTCTCTTCAAAACTCAGTTTTCTAACCATGATGTGGTACAGGGAAGGGAATAGGAAAGAAATTTCCTTCGTGCCATAAACCAGGAGATATCTGGGGCTTCTCCAGCCCTTTTCAAGCATTGATTTATCCTGTGCAGATGCATTTACAGTTTACACCCAATGCTTTAAAGAGTGGAATAAGTGTGTAAGCTACCTTCTACAGTCAGATTCTAAAAGGTTAACTTGAATGTTACACAAGAGATTTCCTGGAAAAACTCTTCAATAGTGATGTACAGGTTAGGAAAAGGTCAACCCCCATCTGACCGTAACATGAAAAAAACTTAGCCTGCACCCAACACTAACCTGAAAAATTTTGTTTTGTAGGACCTGCACCCAACCCATACCCACATCCTCCTGCTCACAACTCGATGTTTGCATGCGCTTTATGTTCCAAGAGAGATAGTGTCTTCAGGAGCAGAGCTATAGTGTACTTTTCCAGTTTAATCTGCACCCAACCCAAATAGCTGCTAATTTTCAACCTTAACCACCCAATCTGCATGTAAACCTGCTGGTCCCAGGTCAATCGGCACATCATTACTCTTCAAAAATCAAGTGTCAACTGATACTAGTTTGTAGGCATGCAAATGCTAAGATTTGTATTATGATTTTTCATTTACAACCATATTTTGGTCTTGTTTTTTAATACTAAACTTTATAGGAAACACATTTCACTTGCCACAGTCCCTGAGCAACCTTCACCTTGTAGCTCAGGTTAGGCTTCATACATCTGATGGCACACAATGATCCAAAAGTATAGCATATAGGTTGAGAGGCTTAAAAGTGAATTTTTACATATTGAAAAATATATATTTGCCAGGGCTACTTGGATTAGAGTCACAAATCTACATAATATCTTCACTAGATTGAGTTTGATTTATGGGGCTGAATAGCCTTCTTGCAGGTCACAAAACACTGTACAAAATAGGAGGCTGGGTTTTTTTTGAGTCAGCTACAACAGTTTACAAAATATTAAGTCAATTAGGGAAAAAGAAAATCTGCTTTAAACACAAAATGTGTATGAAGACAAAATGCAGCAAAACAGATCAATCCTAGGAAATGACAGGTGGATAAAGCACTAATCCAACCTTAAAACAACTGTTCCCAGCCCTGTGTCTTTGCTCAGACTCTTCCTATAGGTCTTCTTCTCTAGTGACATTTTCCTGTGCACCCTCTTAGCGGGGACCATTTCACATTCATACATCTCACCATCTTCAACTATAGTATATTCATTTATATGGCTGTCCATGGACAGGAAAAACTTCCAACCAGTAGGGGAAAGGCAGCAGTTGACATCCATCATATATTTAATTTATCTATTTATTTGCATCAAATCAAATATAGACTAATATAGATGATTAAACATAAGGTTGTGGAATTAACTGATTTTCTCTGTATTGGGAAGTAGCCACATGAATGAAAATTAGCTACCCAGACAATTTAAAAAAAATATGTTGTTCTAGTGGTTTAAAATGAAACGTATTTTAATATGAACTCATTTTGACGTATCATATTTTCATTTTTTGCATGATCTGAAATGTGATAAACATTTTAATCCTAGTGACTGAATCCCTGGCGTTGCTAAGCAATCAGCAGAAAGAGTATGTTTTTCGTTATTTTCCTAATGGAAATTTTCATCCAATTCCTGAACCCAAGAATTCAACCAGTGACTTGGACAGATGTTTCAATAATCTAACAATTCTTCTGTGTGCACGCACAAAAACACATGCACATTAACCAAATGCCCATCAGCATTATCTCTCAAACCCACTTCACAAGTGTATGTGTTTTTATGTAGGCACCATATTGCTATACAGTATATACTTCCACTTGGAGATTTTCTGGTACCCTGACCTGACTTGAGCTTTGTGTACTAAGTATTGATTAATATGTTATATATATATATATATACTGTATATATAGTGAATAAATTACTCTCTTGTAAAAAGGATATTTAGTTACCGAGGAGTTCCATGACCATAAAAACACAAGGCTGAAGGCTATCATAAGCAGAAGGAAATGGCTATATAGCAAGCAACTCTAATATTACTAATTGAATATGCTAGTACTGTCATGAGCACTAACAAATGCTGGCATCGGCTTAGCTGTGGCTGGCTATTACGGACAGCTCATTTACATTTCTAAAGTGATAAGTACATTTACATATTAAGG
>CM044443.1:83961947-83996337 GCA_024363595.1 Xenopus borealis | reverse complement strand
ACATCCCCGCCGCACCCCTAGACCACCATGGTAAGATGTTACTTACAGTTAGATTGAGTTTATTGGTATTTGAACTTTCATATAATTTTCATTATGTGTATGGTGGCCTGATAAAACCAGTAATCTATGGACTATGGATATTGGTCTGATTGTCAATCTTTGCTATATGCCATTTTGCTCATCTGTGTATGGAAAAGGGGTATGACAATGTAAGGGCCATACATAGTAGCAAAGTACTCTACATGGGCTACTAAACCTGTAAGCATTCTGATCTTGCCAATCTAACACAATAACATACTAAAAGCTGTATATAATCATAAGAACAACCAGCAGCACAAAATATATGTATTGGGTCTGTATTTAATGTGACCAGTCATATTCAATGGAAACACCCCAGACAAGGTAACCTTTCCAACATTATAGTCTTTTTTGCCTTGTTCTCCAGCTCTCTTGCTGTGCCCGTGGCTTATTCTATCCCTATAACCATTATAATCCATTTTGCTGTCTTTGTAGCTAATACTATCCCTATAAACCACCTTGCAGTCTCTGTAGCTTATTCTATCCCCATAAACCATTTTGAACCCAGTGCTGATTTCCTACGCTGCTCACTAATGTCAAACAGCAAATTAAGAATCACAGAGGAAAGAGTAGATCCTGAAATCTGAAGCCATGTCATTACTCTTCACAAACTTTTTATCCTTTTATCCAAAGTTCATTGAATTTCAAAACTTACTGAATCCCTTTGCTCATCTCTAGTGTCAGTCATATTAACAGTCATTTCTCTTTTTTATCTTTTTTTATTTTGCTTTGATCTTTTTTTAATCATTAGCCTTGGTTTCCATACTGTTTAATTATCAAACGTAACTCCTCTCAGTGTTCTCCAATGAAATGCTCATAATGTATCCCACTTAAACACTCCCATGACTCCATAGACTCCATACATCCATTCCTATAAAAATATTAAACTCCCATACACATCCTAAAATTCCAGAAAACCCCATTCAATTTCTTGATTATTTTATCTTTCAATCTTGTCAGATTACTCCAAATTATCATATTCCAAATGATCATCTTACAGTAGAACTGTTATAAATGTTTTTTTTGTAAAATACATCTAACTGACCCCCTACTGTTATGTACTGTGCAGCCAATTCAGGCCATCTCTGCAGACCACCTCTGCTGTTCAATGTTCTCTAATGGCCCACCAAGAAACTGCCGTATCTACTGTGCTGTGTTCTGCCTTTGATCAGCATTCTATGTTAGAAAGAAAACTGGAGATAAATCTGCATTGTGTTAATTAGATTCCTCTGCAGTCTGCAGCGTCTGCTATTAATTCAATTAGCGGAGCGTTTGTTATACTTGCAGTTTCTAATCAAATAATTTCTTTGTTCATAGACAAATCTTTCCTCTGGATTAAGTTTATTTAGCTTTTTAATCAGGACCTGTTCATATTCTCTGCTTTGCAATTAACTGACATTTTCTTGTAAACCTTCTTTCTGTATACGGCTACAGAAAAATGTTTTTTTTTTTTGCATTCATAATATGCGCATGGCATATAAGCTTCAAAGACACATTTAAGGGACAGTACAGCATTAAACTATACTGTATAACAAACATCCAACATAAGATTATGCTGGGAGATGTTTTTCAGGAAAAGTCATACACCCCCTTGTTAAACACTGATCCTAACCATATCCAGACAACATATGACTGATCACACAGCAAAATGAGGTTTGACATATTCTCCATAATTACACTAACATGTCAGTGTTGGTAAAATATAGAAGTTTAATGCTACAGGTATTGATTATCCAGAAAACTCGTTGTTCAGAATTAAGGAAGGGTTATCTCCTGTAGACTCTATTTTATTGAAATAATCAAAATTAAAAAAAAAAATCCTTTTTTTCTATATTAATAAAACAGTAGTTTGTACTGATCTAAACTAAGATAAAAATCAATCCTTATGGGAAGTAAAATCAGCCTATTAGGTTCATTTAATGTTTATATGATTTTCGAGCAGCCTTAAGGTATCAAGATACAGATTACGGAAAGTCCGTAATCCGTTAACCGGGAAAACAGCATGTCCCAAGCATTCTGGATAACAGGTCCCATACTTGTATTGAAAAGCTTTACTTTTAATTTCCACTTGATAATGAGCTACAAACAATTATTTCTTTTTCAACCCATTACACTTACCATACTTTTAGAAAGCAAAGTAAATTTTATGTGCACATATTGAAGGGCAGTTTCAGAACCAGAAACAGAGACCTGAGCAAAAAGAACAAAATCTGCTTTGCTGCTAGAGAATGCTCTGGGATTTGTAATCATGATTTAGAGACCAGAAAGTTAAAATGGGTTTCCCAATGCAACTGATAGCCACCATATCTGCCAACAAATTTTTGGAATCCTGGAGGACATTCTTTTTACATGCCATACTAGAGTGTGCACAAAATGAGTCAATCAGCTTTTGTATCTATTACTATGTGTGAGCAAAAATATTTAATGAATCAACCGAAATAATGACCCCACTTAACGTCAGTAAAGTCACCCCATGGTAATGTTTTACTTTTTCTACACATAGATATTTGTTTTTTTTCCCCAAGAATATTGATAAAGCTTCTAGAGGACAACAAAATATTGTGCAGCATTTACATGTTGTTGTCGATTGGCTTTTTTAAATAACCATAAATGCAAGTTTCTCATTTGGGAAAAGTAACTGTACCGCTACATGTATCACAAGCTCAAATGCCTAAAATTAGAATCAAGGGCACCAGATTGGGTCCAAATAGTTGGATCTTGGAATGACCTGTCTTGTTTAAGGAGTTAGTGCCTGGGGGGGTTGAATTCCCCTTTAAAGCACAGATGTGAAGGTGGTTATATACTAAAATCCGATTTTATCTCATTATTTGAATGAAAAAAACTTGATGCACGATTTTGCCTTATTTATAATTAAAATAAATCAAACAGGATTGGGAAAAAAACAAGCGAAAAAGCGAATAGTAAATTTTTCAGACATTTCTCACAAATAGCTAGATTTTTTGGGGGTTTTGCCCGAATTTTTTGGATATCTTCAAATTGCTATAGGGACATCTCCCATTGACTTATACATTACCTTAGGGCAGTGGTTCTCAACCTTCCTAACGTTGTGACCCTTTAATAAAGTTAAATTGTTCCAATCGCACACCCTGGCCCTCCAAATAACGATCACCTGGTGCACAGCGAAGGAGAATTCGGCATCCCTCAGTCAACAGTTCCAAAGCAAATCACCAGCACACAGGAATAGCTGGCAGGTAAAACCTTGCTCGTTTATTATGAATGCAGCATGCAACATTTCGGGGTAATCCCCTTTATCAAGCATGAATGCAGCATGCAACGTTTCAGGGTAATCCCCTTTATCAAGCATATTTATGCTTGATAAAGGGGATTACCCCGAAACGTTGCATGCTGCATTCTTAATAAACGAGCAAGGTTTTACCTGCCAGCTATTCCTGTGTGTTGGTGATTTGCTTTGGAACCTTTAATAAAGTTCCTCATGTTGTGGTGACCATAACCATAAAATATTAAAATATTTTTGTTGCCAGCCCAGAGCAGATTGTTAGGAAAGTACAGGAGACTAGTGCGGCAGGGAGAGCTGTATGGCAGTCCCTACTAAGGGGATATAGAAAGCTGTAGTGCAACTGGCTTCCCTATACAGGCTACTGAACTACAACCCCTAGCACCAACACCCAGAGAGCTACAACCTTGGTCCAGGGCAAGTGGGGAGAGAGATGAACCTGCTCCTGTAACCCCTAAAGGGACCCCTGTGAAAGGGTCATTCGACCCCCAAAGGGGTTGCGACCCCAGGTTGAGAACAACTGCCTTAGGGCTTTTTGCAGCATCAGGGTATCATATAGCTGGAAAAATTCATCTCCCATTGGGACATCTCCATTGACTTACAGTATACATGACCTTAGGGCTTTTTTGCAGCATCAGGGTATAATAAAGCTGGTTATTTTTCCACTTAAAATGTTAGTTCTTGCCTCAAAAAGCCTAACCAGAAAAATCTGAGTTTTTAGTAAATAATCCCCTTGTTTGGCTGGAATACATTTATAATAAACTCCTACTTTAGGTTGTTTTTGCCAAAGGGGTCAGTACAGGCATTACAGCCAAGGGTGTACTTACTTACTTACTTACTTAATTACATTTTCCACAGAATTAAATAGCATATGTCTTTTTTAGTTGCATAAATTATTGCAATGCAAGTTTTTCTTTGTTATATTTTGACTCTTATTGCTTGAAGGTTATGAAATAATTAATTACAATCCCAAATTATTCTACTTTAATATTTGTATTCAGGTGCTGTCCCTATACAAGTGTGAAAACCTTTCCTATGCAAGTACAACATACATTTGTGCTTTAAAACCTTTTGATTGCACAGCAGGCAGAGTTAGTGAATTTGGAATATGTATAAAATTACTGTGATTTGCTTGTATATAACACCTTTAGAACCTTCATAGCCTGAAACCTTTCTTTTTACTTATTCCATAAGTGACATTTTATGCTATTATAAAATGTCAATGGGATGCATTCATTTCTGCACTCTTTACAGCAGAAGAAAAAATATCACATTATGGTTGTACAAGGCCCTCACATCATTTAGGTCTGGAAGACCTTGCTCATACAACTGAAATTATCACAGAGAAATGTATTATCACCCTGTAATAATTTCATTGTAATCTGACGTGAGGTGAGTGAAAGTCAAAATCATGTTTGATCTATGTATATACTGTTTTAAAACATTAGAAAATCAAAAATCTCAATGTCAGAAACAACTAAAGGTAATACAAAAGTAGCAAACATTTATATAAAGTGCGAGGCAGAAGCTACTTGTGCCAGATGAATCTACTTTACAGTACATTAAAATTAAATTTGCAACTCATAAATTATATCACCTAAATGAAGGTTTTCAGTGAAGAAAACAAATTACTATAATTAATTACTTTAAATACTATAATATAAATATTAATTAGTCATATCTACTAACCAAGGTCATGTCCCAATGAACACCTCTCGATGAATAATCAAAATCGGAAGATGACTTACAAAGACATCTAACAATAGGGAGTACTTCAAGGGTAAGTCGACACTGGTCACTTGAACTGTCCATTAAAGTCCTGTGCGGAATAGTTTCTAAGACCCGGACCTGACCTGAATCCACAGCCCACTACCTGACCCAGACCCGTAACTGCAACTGCGACCCACAACCAGCTTACCTCCATCAAACAGGAAGTGAAGTTCCTGCAAACTGGAAGTGACATAATCAAAGTGGGTGGGGACAGAAACAAGTTTTGTAAAACTTTATAAGGAGTACAATATAGACAATATAAGATAAGACATTTACATCAGACTCACAACCCGGCCCGCAACCCGTAGTCCCTCATTCTACAGGGTTCCCCTTTTTTTTCGTGGGTACCCGATAAAGGCTAGAGTGTTAACTAAAACGTTGGTTCATTTTAATAAATAACTTTTTCACTTTTTAATAAAAGTCCAATAAGTTCCAAAAGGGTTGATTATAATCAGCAGATAGCTAAACTGACAAATAATACCCTAACAGTGAATTCAAACATATCTTCCCCAAAGGATTGTATACACATCTGGTAGTACTACATTGAGATTGTATCCCCTTACATAACTATGGTATGGCACTTCTACAGCTGGAAGGCATGCTGAAAGAAGATTTCACTGGACTGGACACCTTAGGACCCACCAGACAACCTCATATTGAAGTAACATTCTCATAAAAATCCTAAATGTACACATCTTAATTATATAAATTGGAATAGGGAAAGGGTTATGGAAATGTTCCTGCTCTGGGGTCCAGTACGGCCGTGGCTAATCATTCTGGGCTGGCGGGGCACAAGAGAGCTGGGGCCCACCGGGTTTTTTCCCAGGACACTAGCCCAGTTCAACCCTGGATGTGTTTATTTCCGTACATGCTAGTCCCTCTCTTTCTGCTTCAGGCATGCAGACTGTTCTTTTTTTCCTACCACGTGATTAAAGAAAGATCTCTCCAGACAAGGTCTCTCCTATATGCTTTGTTTCCCCAAATACCTAGCACTCTACCAACTTTCCTCCATCATTCTAAGCCCCTGTGTTTTATTAGTTGGCTGGTTCTGAGAGAACAGCCAACCAAAATACAGTAAACCTTTTGAGGGAAAGCTATAAGAACTACAGTAAGTCACAGAGCCAAATTGGAGTTGCAAAGGAAGGTTAGTGCACTCCCACAGGGCTGGATTTCCCTGCTCAGTGACCTGAGGCCTCTGGGTCCTAGCACCTTCCAGCTGCGCACTCCCCTCCCACACAAGCGTGTGCATGCACCATAGTGCATGGGGAACTCTGAGTTTTTTTGTAATTTTTGTAATTTAGGATGCAGTGGGGCAGCAATTTTGCCGCCCTAGGCCATCCCTTTGTGGCCTTGCCTGTGCTTTCCTTAGTGGGCAGTGCACTACCTGATGTAATCTAAATCTGCTTTCTGTGTGTCATTAAATGAAGATTGTTCATTGCAGGAGCAAAGTGAAACAAACAGAAGTGTTATAACTTTCTAATTATATTCTGGGCTTGAGAAGATGCTTCTTAAAACAATTTACACAAATACCAAATGTTTATTCATTTATTCATAAAGGGGTGGGCTAATACTGTTGTATCCATTCATTCCATATTCAAGTACACCTCTGCTCCCTTTGAACATTTCTGTTAACCCCATTAATTCTATATATTAAGTGGAGCTTTGCATCTTGGATCTTTTTAGGCCATCTTTTCAGTCTACCTGAACACACTGAAATCAAGCAGAAAATTAGGTTTGTCTGTCATAGAAGCCGGATGCACTGGTTTCTGAACCTGCTTGTATTGAAAATCAACATTAATTAATTAATTAATTAATTAATTAAAGATAATTAAAAAGCAGGGTTGTAACCTATTTATTAGAATGCTAACAGGTACTTTTATCTCATCCTCAATTAGCCCACCCCTTTATGAAATAAACATTTGGTAATTGTGTAAATTGTTTTACGAAGCATCTTCTCAAGCCCAGAATATAATTAGAAAGTTACAGATGAAGCCACTTTGGATTGTGCATTTGACACAGAAAAACTTAACTCATCTATCCCATTTATCCCACTTAGCACAGAATATTGTGTCACAGCATCCCATCCAATTAAAGAGTTCACCATTGAAAACAATGGAGCTTTGGTATGCTAATGAAAAGGTTAAATGCATTAAATGAGTTAAGATAACTTTAGATAACACAGTTTCTTCAATTAACTCTGAGTCATGACGCAGTTAACTCACAAATCCCAGTGGCTGCATCGGTATAACATTTCTGTTTGTTTCGCTTTGCTCCTACAATGAACAATCTTCATATTGTACACATATTGCAGTACCTATAATTATGTAGCTTTCAATCCCTCTGCTTGGAACAGATATGATATGACAGAACAGTCATAATTCAAGCTAATTTATTATTGAAAGATGGTCAATGCAACTCTTAAACAGCAACTGGCTTCCTCTCTACAAGGTGTATTGTGCCCTAAAGCCTGTACTTTCTGGACCTACTTAGATAACTAAAATAAACCATATACTTTAACATCTGGTCATTTGGTGAGGTCACTAAATGAGTGCATCTTAACCATATTTGTCCACCTACAGACTGTGCCAAATCAGAATCACCCAAAAAGAGGGGTGTCAGACACTCATAAAGACTCCACAAGGGCCGCCACAAATAAAGTTAAAAATGTTGTGTATTGCAGATTCCTTAAAAAAGAGACAGTATCTCCATTGGCCCAAATCAGAATGATCTGTTCATTCTTCCAAACTAAGGGACTACGGAAACCCATCAGGAGGGGACTGCATCAACACATCAATGTAGTACTCAAACAATGAGATTTTCTAAACGACCAGATAGCTTACTGATTTTTGCTATATTAATGCTCTATATTAAGCCTTCTATGAAAGTTTTATCCTCAGATTAAACATCCCAATTAACCTTTCAGTTCAATAAAAAAAACTTGGCAAATGTGTCTAGTTTGCTGTTTATCCTATCACAAAATAATTTGATGGACTTGATTATGTTATATCCAGGACCAAAATACGTACATAGAAATGTAATTTCCTGCCAGTAAAAGGGTTAGGGGCCTACCCTAGCATCCAAACAATTCAGGACTTAATGATGTTAAAGCAGAGGGACGCCCATAATTAGTGATGGGCGAATCTCACCCGTTTCGCCGAAAAATTAACGAATTTCCAGCGAAATTCGCGAATTGGCGAAAAAAATTGCGAAACGTCGCGGGGCGTCGCGTCGTTTTCGTTGCGTCGCGTCATTCGTTGCGTCGCCCATCACTACCCATAATGCTATATATAGACCCAAACTGTAGTATGTTCAGTACCCAACTGAACTGTATTTGTGATGGTCCTGGTTCAAAGTTTTCCTTACCAATTATGTAGGAGCCAGTCAGCACTTACCTGCTCAGTCTGTAAAGGATGCAGGTACTGCAACTGCCAGTCACCAGAGTATGTGATTTCAGCCAATTTAAAATACTAATGTGCTTAAAATGTTGTTTTTATACCAATCAGTTTATTGGAATTTTAAATCCTAAAAGGTTTTTTATAGGTGATATGTCTCCAGCTCGGGGCAAAGAGATTTCACAGTGATTGTGTTTGTGATATCAAAAGTAATTCCCTGTATTTTTCTTTTTACTATGGTTATAAAAATCAAATGCTTGTCCATTAAGTGCTGTGCATATTCAGCCAAGTCTGGAATGTGCAGCTAAAGCTTAAATAAAAGACATTGCCTTAGCAGTCAATTTCATTGATGTAGACTGAGTTTATTTGGCAAGCCAACACATGTAAGCTAAGAGGATTGAAGATCTGTTTGGTTGCTATAATAAATAAGGAATCAAGATGTGTGTGCAGCAAGAAGATGAAATTGTGACTTGTAATTAGATTTTGCAGATATAGAGAGAGCAAGAGATAGAGAGATAGATAGATAGATAGATAGATAGATAGATAGATAGATAGATAGATAGATAGATAGATAGATAGATGATATATATAATTGAGAGAAAGAGAGATATATCAGATGGAGATAATCCAAATAGATAGACAGACAGACAAATACTGTAGATATTGTTACAGGAACCTTTTGGATGTTGCTATGGAATTGAACATTAAAAATACATGTTTTCCAGTAAAACATTTAAAATTACTTTCAGGGAGAACATAGAATTTAAAGAATGATCATCTGATATGAAGAATTCCATTAGATGGGTCCAATGGTGTCAAGCATGTATGAGGGTTTAATACAGGGTTAAACCATTTGATGTGAGTTGTATGGGAGAGAGAAATGATAAAGAAACTTCACTACTTGGAATACAATCATAATTGTAACAGTTTTCTGTTCTGGGTAGCAAAACATGCAGGAAATACTAAAATAATTTTTGTATATCTAGAGGTTTGACCATGTAATGATAATAATTTGAGGGAATGAAGTTGTGTAAAAGATAGAACTTGAAGGAGCTGTATCATTACTGGGCGAGAGCTCCAGAAAGTGAGAGCGGCTTTAGAAGGCATGCTTCCCTGGTGGATTGAAAAACTATAAAGAGAGACGTGTTATCTTGTTAATTGATATATATGCGTTAAACGCCAACCTTCTGAACAACACTTGTCAAATGAGACAATCTGTAAAAGGCTATACAAGGCTGATGGCTAGCCCTCCTGTATGATGAGCAAATATAGTACATCTTTTCATTGTATTTCCAGAGCTATGCGTTATCAATTGCAGGTTCTAAATTATCTGCACAAGAACATTCTACATATGGTCAAAATTCTAGTACAATGTGTGCTTCAACACACTTGTACACTCTCAAAAATAAAATCCGATTCTGTGCACTGGACATTACTCCCCCAGATATGGTGCAGCGTTTCTTCTCCTTGAACATCTGTTTCTTTTGTTGCCTGGCACTGTTACTTAGTGTTTTCTTAGAATAATTCTTCTGTGTATTGACGTATTGATCCACAGTTCATACACAAACTTTGAGCAAGGGACACCAAGCTGCTACAGCTATAGCCCTGTGGAGCTGCCATTCAGCAGAAAAATTAACTCTTGCATTATCAGAATTACCTGTGCCTGGGTCTTTGTTTCTTGGCCCAATTGATATAGAGGACAATTGGAACTACGTACAAAGCAGTTCATTCCAGTTACATTCACTATGAACCATACAAGATATTTTGATTGCTGCTACAGCAACAAAATGCAGGAATCACTGTAGACCACATGTAGACCATAGCTTGCAATCACTGCTCCTCAGTTAGAATGCCAAAGCAAGTTCTCCACCAAGGGAAAGAACCAGTGGCTTAACTATAGAGGATGCTTCTTCTGTAGCTAAGAAGAAAGAAAGAAGAACCCCCCCTCTTCCCAAGCTGCATTGAAGACTTTCATAAATTAATATTGCATTTAGGATTTTCCTGAATAACTATCGTTTTTATATGTATCTTTAATACATTTTTCAAAGCATGAACAACAGTTTCAGAACGTAGTATGTGTCCGATTAATAACTAGTAATATTCATTAAAATGTAAACATAAAAGCAAAAGGAAAAGAAGTTTTAACACTATACATTATATTTTCATATGAGAGATTTCCAAGAGCTTTCAAGCTTCACAGGTTAAAATTGATTTATCATGCAAAGGATAGCAAAAGCCCATTGATTCAGTGACTCCTGGGGGTGGATTTCACAGCACCACTAGTCTCCTGAAGTATGCTTTGAATGAACTGGTTAGTTTCTTGGAGTAGCCGACTACCTTTCAGAATTTCCGTGTCATAGCTGGTTGTGTTTTGAAAAATATATACTGTTAAATGTCCAGGTGGTTGTGGAAGACTGGTGATGTATGTGATCTAAATAGAGAAAATAATGTAACTTTTTGTTCTTTTTTGGTCACGGCTTCCAGATAATCCATATGAAAAATATGGTGTAATTTGTGGAGTTATTATAGAAAGCCATTGATGCAGTATAGCCTTTCAGGATTCTGCTGCTGAATGAGTTGGATGCTACATTACTAAATAAGGCCCAGTCGGTTGAAGGGGTTTCTGCATTCAATAGGAGGTTACTTCCAGCCAGAAAGTTTGTATATTTGGGCACATCCAAAGCAAGTGTAAGAGATTTGCCTTTAGAGCTTTGCATTGGGTACACCTGTTCGAACAGGAGATTTCCCATTTTGAAACATTTTTCAGGTGTTAAGTATGAGTTATGGAGTCGTTTTAAAGCAATTTCTTGATTACTAGTGAGTAATGATTTTAATATTTGTGTATAGAATTTTAAGATATCTGTGATAGACATTTGAAATGTAGTGGATGTCCATTTGAATGAAGATGTGTCTGATCAGCTCTCTTCTATAGAGGGCTCAACCACCAGCACGCTTGTACCCAGCTCCTGCCTCCTGAATTCTGTTGTAGCTCTGCTTAAAGAGGAAGTTTACTACTTTGTCCAACGTAGTTCAATAAACGTACTTTTTGTATATTGTACAGTTATTTTTGAAACTCAACAGGACAAACGGGAATTGAAGCTATTCCATGTTTGCTCCTTCGGAGGTTGTGAGGAGCTCCCTGGTTTTGAATCAGGGACCTGTTGTGTTCGAGGCACTACTCCTCCTGCTTGAGCCACAGGAGGCAGTGGCCTGGCTTTAAGATACCTGTTGTCTTGCTGCAGGCCAGTCTCCATTTATGCAAGTACACACCATCAATTCCAGCTGATGGCAATAACTCATCCTAAGCACTATTTAAGCCAGTTCCCTCAACACCCTGTTCTGGATTATTAGCCTAAATGCTGACTCCAAGTCTTGTGATATCCTGTTGTGCTCTTGAATCCGGTTTTCCTTAAAATATCCTGATCATGTTCTTATTCCTGTCTACCTGTTCTCGTATCCAGCCTGTTCCTGAATCCTGCTTGTACCTGAATCTGACCCTGTAACCTAGTCCTGTTTCTGTTCCCTTTTTTGTACTTGATCTCCTGGTTCTGACTGTTGGCTTGTATTTTGACCTTGCATGAACTCTGCCCGTCTTGACCTTTTTTGCCTGTACCTCAATCTGTTTTGTCTGCCGCCTCCCCTTGAATTTCAGTGTGATCCTGGACTTGTTTTGTTTTGTTGCCTTACATCTGGACTTCTATTTTTTTCTGCAATACTTTTCTGTTTATACTTTTGTTCAATAAAAGTTACCTAGCACCTTGGCTCCTGTATGCAAAACAGCCATCCCTAACAGAGGTAGGTAATTACACATCCCCTTATGTGTATATTGACACAAATACACACACACATTTCTATTGTTATTATTATTATTTCTGGCTTGTTACAGAATTTATATGCATCCAAATACACTAGGAAAATTTTTGTACGAAACATAGAAGACTGCAAATATTACAGTTCCGACAATATGGGAACACCAAGTTATTATTGCTTGTTTGTATATTTTCATGTTAAAGTGCTTTATATATTATCCCTGCTTGAAGAACACAAAAGTTTTCTGTACAAGGGCATATTACATCTATACTGTTGTGTTTTTTTTGTCTACCACTATTTTAGTTGTTTCATTCACCTTTCCAAGTTCCCTTGAGGTTTGTATGGTTGAAGCAACTTTTGTTTGTAGCAAATGTCTTGTACCCTTTATTTATATGTGCTCAGACATCATTCAAAGCTTTCAACCCAGATAATACTATAATCCTCCCTTTTAGTCTTTTTGTGCCACTAGACTGAAGAAACAAAACCGTTGATATGTTTTGTGTATTTTTTATCAAACAGCAGATGCAGTACATGCTAAGAAGCAGATCTAGATACCAGTGCTGAAATACAATGTCAATAAATAAGCAGCAGCCATGCTGCTCAGATGTTCTGCTGCACTGTAGGCAATGCTGTAACTGGCAATCTGCTTCCAAGTATGCTCTTACAAACAGAAATATCTCAGCAAAGTGAAATAACTTTGCCTTACATGTAAAACAAGCCTTCAAATGTGTTTCCAACAGAATTAAAGAGACAATACTAAGCTGGCAATTAGTAGAAATAACAGATTGTGGGTTTTTTTGTTTTTTTTTTGGAAAACCTCTTTGGAGACAAAGAACCCAATTACTTGTCTCCCTCCAATAAATCACTCACACAAAAAGCTATAATCTATGAATGAACTGTCCCACGGAGCAATATAAAGAGGAACTAATGGCTTGCAATCCATAAAGCTTGAACAACAGAACATGCAATCCATAGAGTTAATGATACACAACTCAAAAGATGCTAGGGATCCAAAAGCTTGCAATCCACAGAGACAGATCTTGTAGTTGAAAGAAAAACAGCACCACATAGCTTTATTGGAATACAGGAGAAAAAACTGGCATTAAAATGAACAATACATGGTAATGTGAATGAATATACTGCCCACCAGAGAAAATTTGTCAGACAGGGAACAATAAAATACTAAAACATTTTTCAGATATTGGTATATTTTGAAATAGGGTAATGTTTATACTTTAATTGTATATAATATAAGTGTACAATACAGGAAAATGTATATGGGTACAAAAGGTGAAGACAAATGATGGAAGGGACTTGTATTTGGAAGTAACTAAACTACAATTAAAACATGAAGATCCCATGGCCTGAATTGTTTCAAGTTTCTACCAAAGCATGTATACAGAAATGTACATACGGTTTTAGCAAGGCTGGAAGGAAAGTTGACTCATGTGGTGTTTATACAAATGGCCTGAGGGTGTCACTGTGCACAGGACTTGTACTGTGCATACACAGGACATTCTGTACAGCTTGAAAGTGAAAGTAAGAAGTTACTGTTGTGTGTAAGGCCTGTTTGAGCCTGCTAATGAAGCACTGTTATACTCAGTGTCGGACTGGGCACCAGGGGCCCACCCAAAAATCTTAGACCAGGGGCCCACCATAAAACCTTAGACCAGGGGGCCACTCTCAATATTAATATTCTTCATATCCTCAATCAACCTCTATTGTCCTAGTTTGTTTTCTTCACATACTATAATCAATTATTCCATCTATTTAGCCTCTTTGCTCTCATAGAAATAGGGAATGACCATGAAATAGGCCAAAAGTTTAGCAGCATGAGGGCCCACTGACACCTTGGCCCACCGGGAGCTTTCCTGGTATTCTGGTGGGCCAGTCCGACACTGGTTATACTCTCCTCATCCTCACCTACCAAACATAACAACTCAGTGAAAGTGATAGCAGGTTTGCAGACCCCTGAAACTGCAAAACATGACAATGGTATCTGCTAATAATAACCAATACCCAAGGAGCCAGCACCAAATCCAGCAAGCTATGGCAGGTGATCCTGTTGTTTTCTGGTTTTCCTAATGTGTGCTATGGAAAGTATCTGTATTATTAGGTCCCCAAAGTAGATAATTTCCTGTGAGATATACAGCCTATGTGACATACACTTGCCTAAATCATAGGCTCTGCCTTTACTGGAGCTAGTGTGTAGGACCTGCTAAATTGTGGATATTTAATTGTACTAAGTTGAGCAAATATTTTCACAGTTCAACATAGTATCAACAAGTATTGCTGCATCTCATAAACAGCAGCGTTTTTGCATTGTACACTAGATGAAATGTTTATGATTGCTTAAGCTTTTCAGCTCAAGCAATCATCTAGGAACCCCACCACCAGTTTTAATAATCATGCTGGGTTTTTGCCCCATGCTGTTGCCCAAAGTTTAGACTTTCTTTTACATTTGTGCTGTGAGTCATTTCCTAGGTGTTACCTTGTACTTTTGGTTCCTAGCTAACGCTAGTGACTTTTCACCAGCGCAGGCACAGGCGTCATTTCACTAGTGAAAGAGACCGCCACTAGTATTCATTTCACACTTCATCGGCAAGCAACTTTTCTCTCTGGAGAATGATCATTACTCTGCCAATTCACTAAAGTGCGAATTTTACAGAATGTTACCGCTTGCGCCAGCGTTGACTTCGACCAGGCGAAGTGCTAAAAAGAAGCTAGATCTTCCTCAATCACATTCTGTCTGCCAAAAAAAGCATTAAAGTTGAAAAAAACTGGTGACTCTTTCTTTTTTAAGCAGAAATGCCTGCAAAAGTCCTAACTTCCTCCAGACATTTCATAACATATGGAACATTGATTTTTCAATGGGCTCATGTGTAGGACATTATAGGAACTCTCTTGTCTTTATTAAGGTTCCCTGGACATATGTAATAAAAATCGGTAACTTAAACCATTTGCACCAACATTTATAATGAAGACGTCCATACAACTTTAAATTTCCCACCCTATGCAAATTGACCAAAACGCAAGATCGCTAGCAAATTTTCACTAGGCACAAATGAACGCTAGCACATCACTAATGCTCAGACAGCCAAACTAAAGCTGGGGAATAGTCAGCAGCGTTTGACGCCCAGGATGAAAAGCATATTAGTGAATTAGCTTATTTGATTTGCACCTGGCGAAGTGCTGCAATGGGTACAAAGCTGGCACTGGCAAAGATTTGCCCCATAGTGAGGATCAGAGGAGTGGAGAAATTTGAATGTAAAGGATTGTATTTGCTATCATTTGCTTAAAAGGCATCCTAAGGATTTTAATGGGTTGAACATGTTCCTTAGTAGTAGAGTTTAACATGGAGGGGAGAGAGAAGGGAGTCAGGAAAACCAGTTAGTAGGAGATTGGAATGGTCTAAATAGGATAGGTTAAGGGCATAGTGCGTTTATATTTTCCACATGCTATTTCCTCTTTACCCTAGTTGGCTACTGTTTACTCGGTCTGCTTAAGCCTTTAATTCTGCTATGTTTCAGTTTGACCCCTGCCTATTCTCCAGCTTCAATTCTTACTGCCTGCTTTGACCCTTTATGACACTAATTATTTAGTTCAGCGAGACTTGCAGGTTCCTCGTTGTTATCATTTCATAAAGTTCTGGAATCCCAGTAGCACACTGCTGAAGACCAGTACTAGCAGGAGTTTTTCTCCTCCAGGAGTGACTAGATATTGTTGGCTGTCTTGTCTGGTTTCTGATGACAACCACATTTACTTTCTGTGCACTTGCATTTAAACGAACAGTAACTAACATATAATATACTGTTAGCAAGCCATTGGGGCAGCCATCCAAGCTGGTAAAAAAGGAGGAAATGCACAGCAGATTGACTAGCTGCCCCCTTGGCTACACAGTTTATATATACTATAATACAGATTATGACACAAACACACAGCTTTTATCAGTGTAGAGCATCAGTACATTATATTTTAATTACTTTGATACACTTTCAGTTTTTTGGTGTTACTGTTCCTTTACGAAATGGCTCAATAATCCACTAGAAGTTTACATCTTGCATTAGATTAGTTCAACAAATTAAATACTTAGAATCTAAAATAAAAATTCTGACTGCCTACACAAACGGCAAGGTGATTATTGTCTAAGCCTAGCTAACAGTTGGTTAACAGATTTGCACACTGCAGCTTTTTACTGGTGGCTTTTGAGTAGTATTTTGGTACCTGCAATATTCGCTGTAGTATTTAGTCTATACTATACAGCGTTGCTCTTGCAGCAATGCATCTTAGTGTAGCTCCTATAAATAACATATAATAATAATGAATGGTCCGGTTGACCTTCTGGAAAATCACAGTAAATGCTCAAACTCAATAAGCAAAGTATCACCTACTATAATTCACTTCCAGGTACTGAAAATTACCATCCCCTGGCATTGTATTACCAAATTATATTTGCAGCTTGTAGCTTCACCCGAGTGTGCAGCAGCCACCTTATAAAACTATTTCAGATGGGGTGCAAAAGCAGCAAAAACCTTAGCTGGGGTGAAGTAAATACAATAGTAAGAAGACAACAACCTGAAGGTTCAGCATCCATTCAACACTAATGATCCAGGTCTTGAGCGCAGGAGCTCACCATCTTGGATCCTGTTTGGAGCATCTGTGACAACCATATGCTCAGAGAGCTCTGGGCAGCTAAACTAAGCCTAGGAGTTGACACAAATCATCAAACATAAAATCTTATAGAAGCTGATGCTACAGGGTTTATACAAATTGCACTGGTTTCTGAGCTGCCATGTAATGTGAATCTACATTAATTACTAATCAGTCTTTAATATTCTAATCAGCCTTCTTTTTCTATATTTTGACTTTTATATACCATATACAATTTATTGTGAGTTGCTCCCTAATATATTGTTAGTTGGAATATATAATGTGTGTGTAATTTCTATGCATGCACCAAATCCTAGATTCAATTAGGGATTCAGCCAAATTCTAGCAATTTTTTTGCGAGATTCCAATTCAGCTTGGCTGAAGGGAATATGAACCCTAAATTGTTTTCAAAAATTTGTCATGCGCACATCAGGTATTTCCATCTGCACACCAGAATTTTCCACCAGACCAAGGGGCAAATTTACAAAATTCATGTGAATGGATCGTAGTTTGATCGAATATGATCGAATTACGATCGTACGATTTAATCGGATATTCTAATTTGGCCTCTTCGATCATCGAATACTGAATTATTGAATAGATCGAATGATCGGTAATTCGATAATTTGATCATTCGATGATCGAAGGAATCAAAGTTTTAAAAATCTTTGAATGCCTACTTCGCCGGATTGAACCTACCGAATTGCACTGCACCCCCCATAGGCTTCTTTGACTAAGTCCTGCTCGAATACCATTCGTACAATCAAAGCGTTGGATCATTCAAATTGTACGTTTTTTTCGGAGGCTTAAAGGAAAAAGTACAATTTTTTCGTGAAATGGAATGATTGATATTCGATTGTATGATTTCATTGAATAGCGAACAAAATGATAGCCTAAAACTATTCGATAAGCATTCGATAGTCGAATGCTTATCGAATTTCCAATAAAATCGTAGGATGTTTGGGGAATAATAGTAAATTTGCCCCCAAGTGTTCAGATTTGGTTCAGTATTCTGCCAAATACTGAAAAGCAGGTTTCAATGCTAATTTGTACCCTACCCTTTATTGAAGTTTAGTTGCTCATCACCAGGTCTTTCTTCTTTGATGTCTCTACTCCTTCTGCCCTGGAGACTCTATTCCCTCATTCCCAATGAGCATTCCAAATGAATGAAAACTATATTGGAAGATGTAGTAAAATAAGTATATTCACATGGGTATGCCTCTTTCTGTATCTGTATAGTGGGTGATCAATGATATAACTCACAAACTGACAATTCTATAAACCGTGTGTGTGGGATAAATGCAATTCTTAATCTCTCCACCCATCTGGTATAATAGTGATTTGCAACCCACTCGCATGATTCACTTTTTTCTATTATTCTTCAGTTTCAACCACTATATTTCTGATAACCTGCTCCATTAAATTCTACTTCTCACTGACATCAAACTGAAAGCCTGAATAACTGTTATTGGCAGTATATACATGTTTGTAATATTGTCTAATATACATAGAACAGTCAATATTAGATTTCATACTGGCAAGATTTCAGTTCTGGTGGCAAAAGTTTCTTTTTCCTTTAATTTAATTGAAATCTAAAAACGCAGGGAAATGACACATGTTTACATGCATGAAGGGGATCTGCTGGGCAATAACGAGAATGAATACAGTTCTTTTAAAACAGGGAAGCTGTCTGTGACTCCCAGTTATGTCTGAATCATGTTCACGACAAAACCCCTGTACTGGCAGCAGAGTCAGACTGGGGCAGCACTGGGGGACTCACCAGGGTCCACCTGGTCTTCAACACCAAGGGCTGATATCCACCCCCCAGGTTTTTTCCATGTGTCCCACCAGCTCAGTCTAACTCTGATTGGCAGGTACTTGTTGCCATGTGACACTTCTCTATTAAAAAGGTTGTTCACCTTTGAGTTCACTTTCATTTTTTATTAGTTGTAGCTCTCCAGTTTGCAATTTCAGTAATACTGTATGTCAAAATAACCCTAGCAACCACCCTTTTAAAAGAGAATACTAAGATTGCTTTAGCTCTATTAAACCACAAGAGCCTATCAAAAAGTCAGCTTTTTCATGTGTTCTGTTTAAAAGCATGCACTTAATTGGTTGCTGTGACTTTCTAGACTTGAAGCTAATTTTAAACTTGCTTGAGGTCATTTTGTAAGTTTGAGCAACTTATATTTATTTGCATATAGTTGTTTTGCACTTTTTATCCAATTGTACATGCTTTTTTTCTCATAAGTTAGTTTTTCACTTAACACAAAAGGCTGCTAGCCAAACCTAGGTTCCCAACATTTTGGCATCTTACTGGGGATATTAATCAGTTAATCTTGCTGCTCTAGCAGACTTCTGCACTGAAATCTGTTTTTCAAAATAGCAAACAGATATTTAATTTTGAGATCGGACATAGGGCTAGACATATTGTCAGTTTCCCAAGTGCCCCCAGCAGTGACATCGTCAGAAAGCATGGGGTCCCATACAACAAAATTTTATGGGCCCCTGGTCCCCACCCACCATAGCCTGGACCCCCAAGCCCCACCCCAGATCCCACACACACCACAGTAAAAAGGACACACAGACATCAGCACAAACACGATAAACACACACATGTTGTAAAAAGCCATTGGTGGTCAGGACTCCCCTACAAGTTAAAAAAAAAATCATTGGTGGTCAGGGCCCCTCTATAAATTAAAAAAAAAAATTGGTGCCAGGGCAAAAAGTTAGACTAGCATTGGCCAAGGAAAAAAAAAGAAAAGAAAATGCCATAGGGAATCAGTTTAACTTACCTTTAAAGGTCTTCTAAACTCTCCTCTTCTTCAGGTCCAATCGGAGGCTTTCAGCTCTTTTCATGGCTTTCAGGTCCAATCAGAGGCTTATGGCTCTTTCTGTGGCTTTTGGCTCCAAACGGTGGCTTTTTGGTTTTTTTTGCAACTTTTGGACTTTGGCGACTTTTGGAAGCTTTCGGAAACTTCAGTGGGTTTTGGCGATGCAAGGAGGGCCTGGCTAATCCAGGAAGTTGAGCTCTGGCGGACCCCTTTTAAAGCACCGGGCCCAGTATAGCTGTGTTTTTTGATGACGGTCCTGGCCCCCAGTCATGTGACTTGTGCTCTGATTAACTTTAGTCACTTTTGATTGCTACACTGTAAGTTGGAGTGATATCACTCCCCCCCACACCCAGCAGCCCATCAGCAGAACAATGGGAAGGTAATCAGATAACAGCTCCTTGGTAGATATAAGAGCTGGACTCATTAATAAAAATCCATGTCCCATTGTTACTCCTTCAGTTACATTGAGTAGGAGAAACAATAGTCTGCCTGAATGCAGTTCCATCCTGAAGTGCTGACTCTTTATGAAAGCAAAATGACCTGAGATGGCTGCCTATACACCAATATTACAACTAAAAAAATACACCTTTTGGGTTAGGAATGAAATTTTACATGGTAGAGCGAATAATTTGCAGTGCAAAGGGTGTAATTTAGAAACACAAACTACACCATCAAAATCATGACAGAATCCCTTTAAGTGAATGATAAGATACGCAGATAAAGGACACAGGACCTAAGGGGTGAGAAGTAACTGGTTGGGTGGCTCACATCACATCAGTACTGACTGCTAGACTAGCAGCCTCTACAGTACCTCTGAACATTGCAGATTGTAAAGATAAGAATAATGTACCCACTTTTAAAATGTAAAAGGCTGTTGAAAGTCACCACAGAGTTCCATGGCCTTTATAAAAACATTCTGCCTGCGGCCTTGTGCTTTTATATGATCAGGGAATACTTGGTGACATTATATAGCATTATAAATTACAGTAGGTGGTACATTAACCTCTATAAAGTATATACTACATTTGACTATATGTCCATATTATTCACTTTTCTTTGTTAAAGGAACAGTAACACCAAAAAATGAAAGTGTTTCAAAGTAATGAAAATATCATGTAGTGTTGCCCTGCACTGTTAAAACTGATCCGTTTGCTTCAGAAACACTACTATAGTTATATAAACAAGCTGCTGAGTAGCAATGGCGGAAATTGAAAAAAAGTTATATGGCACAGGATAAGTAATGGATAACAGATAACATTATGTTCTACAGAGCTTATCTGCTGTGTAACTTGAGCCTTTTCTCCTTTGACTAGATGCCCCCAGTGCTACACAACAGCTTATTTATATAAACAATAGTAGTGCTTCTGAAGCAAACACTGCAGTTTTACCAGTGCAGGGCAACACTGCATTATATTTTTATTACTTTAAAACAATTTCATTTTTTGATGTTACTGGTCCTAAAGATGAGCTGCTTTTTTACTACAAATAAAAACTACATATCTATAGCAAAATGAGCATCTAAACAGAAAATAGAGAAAGAATTTGAAAAGAGCACTTCAGGACTTTGAAGTTCAAGAATGCTATTTGTGTAACTACGTGTTTCAGAAGAGATGATTAATTAAAACCAACACATTATTAGGCCTACATTATAATATCCCAGAACTCTAAAAATATCTTAAATAACAGGAAAATGTATGCTTTTACATCTTAATTTTTTTTACATACACTGTAAAAAGCATTTACTCAGTGTTGGTACAGTACACCCTCAATTTCATGTTAATGATGGTGCTTATGTGAAAAGTGCAAAAACCCCATAGAATCCATAGCTTCATTTGTTATTGTTTACGCCAAATTATTATTTATCATTATTCCAATACAAGCCTGACTAAATTTACTTGCTGATTGACAGGTCAAAGAGTATATTTACTCTGGGTCCCCAACACCGGAGAGACCCCACAACAGTGTCCCTCTGGAATTAGGAATACTTATAATAAATTAACATTTCTGGGTTGCATTGGCAATTAATTGCATTTTAGATTACAATTTTTTATAAAACGAAGAAAAAGTCAAGTGTAAACTTACTCACTAGAGGACCAAACTGGATCAGTCACACTGTTGCCCTGAAGGTCTTGTTTTCTCTGAAAGATGGAGTTTTTTTTTCATATAAAGGGGAGCAACACTGCTATGAAAGTTTTATGTCCCTTTGAATGAGTTGCACAAATGCACAGAAATATAACTACAGTAAACTGGTAAAATAAATGGAATAGCTGAACTATGAGGAGTATTAAAGTTGAGTTTAATGCAGACATAGTCATTATTTCTCAGTAAATTATAAGGCATTGGAACAAAGGACAAGAAGCAACTGACTGATGACAGTAGAATACCATAATGCTTTTAATTGTGGCTAAAGTAGGCTTAGACAGGAATAACAAAATCTGCAAGGATTAGAGTATGATCATTCCGTGAAGATTGTTTCTTAGACCACAATTACTAAACGTCTACCTCTGGATTCATCAAACAGGGTCCCCTTTTTTTATAAGATACATTGAATGACCATCCATCTTTATGGACAGACAACTAAAATGTTATCCAATGAGGTGGGGATAGTGGAGATGCAGAAACTCCAATTTTTAATTTGTCCAATCATATTCTAACCCCTGCAGAACTTGCTCAGTTGTGAAAAGGTCTGTCCTTTGTTCTGAAGCATCAACTTAAACAGCTAGATTGTGTTACATATTTTTTGAGCAGTCAGGCATGGAATATATTGAAATCTATTTTTTTAAGACAAAAGAGTTCATTTAAACCACCAGTGACAAAACCTGCTGTGGAGAGTAAAGTAATGGAAACTAATTCTTCTCAAATATACTGTGATCAATTAAGAAACTACAGGCTATTAAAAGTTTATCTTATGATGGCCCACTCATAATTTGTCTAGCTGACAAGAAGGGTTTTCGGTTCCTTAAATAAATTATTCCAAATACCATTTAGAAACTATATTGCAATTATCAGAAACTGATGTGCAGCAGGGGCGGGGTTTGGCGTTGCATATAAGATGTCTGTTTTAAAGTGGACCCGTCACCCCAAAAAAATATAAAAAATCCTATTTCCTCACATTAGTCAAGCAAAATGAACATTAATTACACTATATAAATTATTTTAATCTTGTTTCCTTCAGTCTGGGAATTCATTATTATAGCAAGCAGGCAGGAGCCATTTTGTGGACACTGTTATTAAGACAAGCCTTGCATCATCTCAGAATCTTGTTTGTGCACCAGAATGGGGGACCCAATGTCTATCCCCATGTCCTGGCTACACAATTAAATGGTTAAGAGAACTGGGGGAATGTGTGGGGAGCAGTGACATCTAGGAAGTGCTGAATGGAAAGTGAAAGTAATTATCTGCCCCGCCTCTATGCCTAAGGCATAGAGGAGGGGCAGACAATATTTGATTGACAGCTGAGATTTTGAAATTAGCTTAAAAAAGCTATGAATGCTTTAATAAAAATTTGAATTTGGGTTTCATGTGTAATTTGAAAAGGACTTTTATTATACAGATTGTTGTGTCTGGGTGACGGGAACTGTGGTTATATGAGTCTTTCGGAAGTAATACAAACACACCGGCTACGTATAAGCAATGGTTTTTATTATATACATAGAATGAAAAATAAATACATTAACGAATGAGCGAAAGTATGCAAGCATCCCCTCTCTGTTTCTCAAAGACTGGGAGATCCACAAATACAGTCATCCACAGATGGGGCTCAAACGGTTCCTAAGATCCTATGGCTTCTCCCACAGGTTCCTGCAGTTGTCACGCATAAACCCCACAGGAGAATCTCAACTAACTGGACGGAGATCCCCAGTTTTTCTAGCCTTGCTAACAATGAGTTTATTTAGCGATGCAGTCAATTAAGAAGATATAATGATTTGGTTAATAACAGATCTTGATTCCCATGCACTCATCAGGATCTGGCCAGACTCCAACAAGCACATCCGAAACAGGGATCTTATTTTTGCTAAGTAGTAGCTGAATAGCATTTTCAGAAATCATAAACATATTAGGTAATACATATGAGAATATCCAGAGTGAGAATAAAGCCTTGAGTTGAGTCGTTCCCATGATTTCTGTTGCACAAGGCTTCATTATACAGGATAGATTATAAAGCTGTATTGTATACTATACTGGGTTCAACTTACGACATTGGGCTCAACAGTAGAATAGTTATTTGTGTTATAGTTTTATATAGTTCTGTAGCAAAGTATTGCAATGAGCTCTTGGGTTTAATCAAAGCATTACCACGAGCCAGGGGCAAATTCGCGGCGAATTCCCGTGATTCGAAATTTGAAACGCCAGCGAAAATTCGCCTGGCAAAAATTCACCAAAAAAAAGATTTGCGCGTCGTTTTTGACGCGACGCGACGAAAACGCGTCAAAAATGTGCCGCGACTCGTTTCGCTAATTTTTTGGCGAAGCGATACTGGGTAGATCCGCCCATCACTAGCCATCATTGAAAAAACTCCAATTATTACATTGACGCACTAGAGATTTGCTCTGACTCCAGATCCTAAGTATCCTGCGAATATCAACGGCATCACCCAGCAAAAATGGAGCCTTGTGCGCTGCACTGTTTGCCTCTACCACGAAGATCCTTGGTGCAAAATCGAGCACAGAAGCAAGCCACAGAGGCCGCAGCACGGCTTGAATTTAGCCGCGATGCCCACAAGGCCAAAATGGCAGCGAGGGACTTGACTCCAATCAAGCAGAAGAATCCCCACCAGTAGAACCTATGCTAACAGATCTTCTTACTGAAATCAGATCCTCCAATGAAACCTGCAAGATTTTTACTAAAAATGTCTAGTTCCATATAAACTAAAGTGCACAAGAGTATAACATCACCTCCTGGTCAGCCCATATTGGACTTGCTGGAACATGCTGGCAAATCCAGAACAACCCCACTTTTCAATGGACACTCCAGAATTGATGAGGTTGTTGTAGATGAACCCATAGAGTTCACCAGTATGAATGTTGTGAGTCTTTACATGATAAAACCACATATGGAATGTATTAAGACATTTAAATGCTCCTCTGAGTAATTTGATGCGTACTGTATAGTGGTCCCCTATTTATTTTGTATTGGATCCTTTGTATTCAACTCCTGCACTGACTTTTTTTCTTTTTGAATTTGATTACTTACAGGTTCTGGGGACCACGAGGGGGGCAGTTATTGCACTGGCATTTGAGTCCTAATGTCCACATTTGGAGACAAAACTATTTTTTATGACAATAATATGATTATTATTTGGGGAAGCACTACTGAGATTTTTTTCAGTAAAGAAGGAATATTTCCACCCAGTAAAATGCACTTATAATATTGAACATGAATTTGCAAAATTTCAGAAACCAATGAATCAGAATATGATATTACACTATCATAGTTAAAATCCATGGGCTACTGAGAGGTCATTGCTAATTTCACAATTGTGTAGGGTTTTCAGGAACAATACAGAAACTAGTGGTACACAACAGCAAATAATATATTGTTTTTAAAAATATGTTCATACAGTAGAACTCATCTGGTAATGGGATGTTCTATTTTTTCCTGGTGATAGATGGAATGTTTTGATGTTACATCTCAGGTTGAAGCTGCATGCTTAATGATGAGTGTTTGAAGTTTTCAGGTATATACACTTGGTTTTTAATGAAAGATGATTTCTAAAAGAAGGTCCTAGGTGGGGAATGAAATGTTGGCCTTTTTTTGATTTAACATGATACAGAAAAGTTGAGTTTTTTACTCATTAAATGTTTGTGCATCTGTTCTATGAAGATTAGTATGATATCAGTTTGACATAGCACCCAAGACAACTGAAGCTTTTAGCATAGATATTTTTGCATTGTTACTAGTATTGCTAATATCTCTCAAAGGCGTTGAGGCATTCTGAAACCAAGAACCCATATTTTCCTGTTTTTGTTTTTAAACTGCTGGATTTAACTTGACATAAAAAATGTATACATATAAACAACACTCAAATGTGTAATATTAGCAATGTGCTCTCCCTGTTTAAATGAAAAACAAAATTAAAAATGATGTTTACATTTGTTTCATATAGAATGATTGAAAGTCAAAAAATTGAAATATAAAAAATAGTTTGTTTTATTTATTTCTTTGAAAAAGAAGAACATTTTCTTTTGTATTTTTCTGGAGCTGACACACTGCGGGACAGATTCACTAAAACGCGAAGCATCTAACGCTAGCGCAAATTCGTCAAATCGTAACTTCGCAAATTCACTAACACCGTCTCTGGCGAATTTACGCTAGCGAAGTAGATAGACTTGCGCAACTTCGCACCCTTTCGCCAGGCGAAGTTGCGCACTGGCGAAGGATCGTAATTACGCAAATTCACTAAGATCAACTTTTTGCTGTTCGTTAGCACTTACGCTATACGTTACTTCGCCAGGTCAGACCTGGCGAAGAGCAATACAATAGATAGGAGGTTGAAAAAAAAATGTCTGGCGTATTTTAGCATATGACGGTGATAGTCTGAAAAAGATCGTTTTTTTGGGGGGGAGGTTACCCTCCTCCCCCCCTACATTTCCTAACATATGGCAACACAACTATATAGGAGGCACATGTAGAGCAATAGGACAACTTTATTTAATTTATTAAAGGTTTCCTGGGCTTGTGTAGTGTTGTAACATATACTTCTATTAGAACGTAAAGTTCCCGCCGTATGCAAAGTAGGCTTCGCTAGCGTAACTGCGCTTTGCCTGGCGAAGTAACACTAACGCAAATACACTACCGTTCACCGACCTGAGCGTAACTTCGCACTTTAGTGAATTTGTGTAGCACTGGCAAAAATTCGCCTGGCGAAGTGCGGCGAACGCTAGCGAAGTGGATCTTAGTGAATTTCCCACTGCATCTCTCTTTTTCAGAAGCCAACACAATGTAACTCTAGCTGGAATTGACATGTTGCAGCTCTCTTTGCTAGATTCCACAATAAATGAGCTCTTTGCTGGGGAAGACTGACAAACTGCAACTCTCTTTGCCATTGGTTTTTAAGGGAAGACAAATACTGTATATTGCTGCCAAAACAGGCATTTTGCCATGAGCCAGAGACTGACTTGATGCAGTTCTGTTTACAAGATCCAACTCTCCTAGATGTAACATGAGTGTGTGAATCTGGAAACCTAATATCCAGAAAGCTCTGAATTTAAAGGAAGGCCAACTCACATAGAGGTCAATTTAAGCACATCATTTTAATGTATTTTAATAATTTTTTTGTTTCTGTAATAATGCAACAATAAGTTGTGCATGATTGTAACTAATCATAAATCCATACTGGTGACAAATCAATCATGTTATTTAGTTAATTTAAAGGCCTGTTTTCAAGCAACCAGAAAGCATTTTAAAATTCAGCTATGGTCAAACTAGAACAAGAATAAAATATCTAAAATTCTATCCTTGATAATGACATGCAAAGTTTAGATTACAACTCTCTACAACACACTTTATTTCAAGTTTGGTTTATGATAAGAGATTAGCATTTCTCTCTCATAAACTAAAAATACACAAAACACTAAGGAGGTGAATTTATCAATGTTTCAATTTCAGTTTCAATTTGAATTGCAAAAAAAAGTTTTTGCGTTAAAACTCCTTAATTCATATTATGCTTTTAAAAATGTAAATTATTACAAAAAAATTTGACTGTATCTAAAAGCATCTAAAAGCATCGGAGTTCATGTAAAATCAATAGGAGATGGCTATAGCAAATCTAAATAATTTTTTCAGTGTGAGTTTTTAGAATTTAAAAATTAGAGTTTATTTGAAGTAGAAAAAAACCTAACATAACACAAATTAAAAATTCTACCACAATTTAGATAATGTAAGCAAAGTTCTGAGCAGTTGCTATTGGCAACTGCTACAACTTGCCACTTCATCAGTCATAAATCATAATTTCTTTTCAGACAGGAGCCTGACCTTCCTGTATAGTTTATTTTCTCTACCTTGAGCCCTCCTGGTTTGAGAGTAGATGTGGACTTCTCAACTTGTTAGTAAGAAAGGGTGATTTGCTGCCCCCTCAGCGATGGGAAACAGAAGCAGAAGGTAAACCCCTTGTTTATTTCACTAATATGAAAAATAATTTATGATGAATTCATTTCCAGTTCTTTTCAGCAAAGGACAAAATAATCATAATTTTAAATTATATTTTATACAATGCCATTCTTATTGTTTCATAACAATGCCAATTATATGTTCATAGAAGTATTGTAACATGATCTCTCCTGATTTGCATTTACATTGTAAAACTTGCCCACGCAACTAAGACTCATTTTGCAATACCAATTTACAGCTGCAATTAAAGCTACATTATTATACTTAATACAAACTATTACAGTGACAAATTTAAAGGGAATGTCAAGTACTCATTTGTACTTTTATTAAAAATCCCTACATATGTTCATATTCAGTACTATCAAATAATAACAAAACATTCCCCTAACTCTCCATGGCCATTGGCTGCTTTAACATGGAAAAGAATACTCCATAGAGAATCCCACTTGATCTGTGTAAATGTGGCTCCATATTGTTTGTACTTGTGGTTGGAGTTGGAAGCAGACCCCACAGCCTGGGTCCCCCTGTTTCCAGGGCCCCCCTGCGACTGTTGGGGTATGTGCATCAAGATGCACTTCTTGCACTTTACAATTGCACTCATTGACAACCATGGAACTAACGCCTCCTCCTGACCAGGTTGTAACTTCCAGGTTCCCTTCTTGCACTCACATACTCATTGGGCTCTGAGCAGCTGTTGAGTGTCTGCTAGTGTCTTCGAGCACATCTGGAGAATTGTTGCTCAGCCCATATTAGTTTCTATGGTTTAGGTCTACTGTATCATGTAGAGAGATCAGAAAGTATGAGATCAAAATAATTAGGCAAACCAGAATTTATTTTTTAAGTAATTCCAATAATAATCAATATATAGTTATGATTCCCAGTATACATAATAAATATACCTTCATTTGCACTTTATACTGCAGGTGTGTGTTCATGGAAGAAAGAAAAACTTTCCACTACCCTAGCCAAGTAACATTTATTCTCAGACCACAAAAGTTTGTTCAACCCAATGAAGAAGGAGAGATTTTTACCTATTAGATCCACGGTCCTTAGTGACAAGCATTTGACTCATAGCTTACAAAAGAACATGCACTTGTTTTTCAGGGATAACCCAGACTATAGTGCCATTAGCAAAATGGAGTTATTTGATACAGCACCATAAATAACAGCATGACTTGCTTTTCTAAGAACATATTCTCTCGGCAATTAGTCTGTGGGATGGTTCTTACATAAAACGTGTTTTTGAGAGGAGGAGAGATAAGTTTCAGTCAACTGTTGCCATTAAATAAACTTACCCGTCCAGAAAGGAAAGTGACTATAATTCTATCGTCATAATAGTAATGTTTTATTTATATAGCAGTTTTTATCCTAAGAAACCTGTAATGCTTAATTAAAAAAAGAAAGTAAATAACATTTTTACAACTGTATACTATTGTCATTTACAATATTGCACAAGGTTTTCAAGAACAATTTAACAATTTTTATTTTGAGAATTCTACTCACATTATGTAATTATGTAAAACATTGAGAGTCACTGTGCGTCTAAATAAAAATCTCCACAGATTTTCAGAAAACATTTATTATATCGCCAACTTTATTTTATTGATAATCTGCTAAAACACTGTGACCATATTGTACATGGTAAACAGTTAGGTCAGTTTTTCTAAATATGACTGCAAATATCAGAGGGCAGTCTTAAAAAGGCTAATGCAGGTAGTAAAACCAGCATAAATATTGGACATGTGCTGGTTACCAAGAAGTAGCAAAGTCAGTGATGTCAATAAACAAGGACATACATATTAAAGGGATTATGTCATGATTTTATGGTGTAATATTTATTTCTACGTTACACTGTTTACACTGCAAATAATTCACTCTGCCATATCAATAAAATTGTATTCCTGAGCCAACAAGTGTATTTATTTAGCTGTAATATTGGTGTGTAGGTAGGCATCTCAGGTTATTGTGCCTAGTCCTGTGCTTTCAGAAAGTGCCAGCACTTTATGATCAAACTACTTTCAGTTAAGCTATTGTTTTTCCTACTCAATGTAACTGAAGGAGTTCCAGTGGATAGTAATGGGCGAATCTCCTGAGATTCGCTTCGCCGAAAAATTCGCAAATTTCTAGAGAAACGAGTCGCGGGACGCTTTTGACACGCGTCGCGTCATTTTCGGCGTCAAAAACTACGCGCGACTCGTTTTTCTGGCGAATTTTCGCAATGCGAAATTTCGCTGCCGATTCGCGAATTTATTCGCCGTGAATTCGCCCCTGGCAAATAAATTCGCCCATCACTACCAGTGGACCTTGGATTTTTACTATTGAGTTGTATTCTCATATCAACCAAGGAACTGTTATCTTGTTTCAGGGAGCTGTAAACTTGCTTTCCTATGGGTCTGTTTATAGGACGCTGGAGGGGAAAGGGAGAGGTGATATCACTCTAACTTGCAGTGCAGCTGCAAAGAGTGACTGAAGTTTATTACAGCATAAGTCACATGACTAGGGGCACCTGGGAAACTAGCAACATTTCTAGCCCCATGTCAGATTTCAAAATTAAATATAATAAAAAGTTTTTTTGAAAAATGTATTTTGATTCAGAAGTCTGCTGGAGCAGCACCATTAACTGATGTGTTTTGGGGGAAAAAACACATGTTCCCAGGACAAAATCCCTGTGGTGGCTAATGAAGTTCACACGACTTTAGCTGCAGAAAGAGGATGGCCAGATACAATCAACGGTTTAGTATTGCAAATCTAAGCTTTAATTGCTCATTAAAAAGCAATGCTACTTACTTCTACATAACTCACACTAAAGGTGGCCATACACGGGCAGATAAAAGCTGCCGACAGACTGTGGCCGTGTGGGTGGCCCTCCGATGGGCTTTCCCGATCGATATCTGGCCGAAAGTCGGCCAGATGTCGATCGGGCAGGATTAAAAATCCCGTCGGATCGCGGCCGCATCTGTTCGTTGATGCGGTCCCGCGATCCGACCGCCCGTACTGATCCGGACGTTGGGCCCTAGGGCCCACGATCGGATCAGCCCAATATCGCCCACCTCAAGGTGGGCATATCGGGGAGAGATCCGCTCGTTTGGCGATCTACGTGTATGGCCACCTTAAGGGACATTTTTCAAGCAATGTAAACAAAACAGTGAATGAATACACCACATATCAGCTACTGAATACCATTGAATGAAGTGGTGAGAGAGTTGTATAATCAGAGCTTAATCAAACACAGAATTTAAACAGGAAGGAATTTTTCTTAAAACAAAGTCTTTATCACATGCAGATGAAAGATATAAACCGTTATCAGAATAACCCAAACTGTCCAAAAAATAAGGGCTCAAAAAACAAAAGAGGTCAAAACACTTACAAAGACCCAGGGAAAAGCACTAAGCACATACCCATTAATTCTCACTACTTCTTCTCTAGGTCTGGCTGTGCTCGGCACCTTACCACAAATAAAAATCTGTTGCAAGATGCAGAGTGCAGTGGTGGACAGGGCCACTGTTGTGGCCAACATCCTTTGCCACTCACTTGCCTGTGTGTCCGAATGAGCCACTGAATGCAGATAGCAAAGTTTTTATGGGGACACCACAGATCTCTGTGTTCTCAAATGGAGAGCAGAGATATGGTAGCAAATCTGGAGGCAGTGTACAATGTGCAAGTTAATAGATCACTGTGCCTGTTTTACTGTTTGTCCATAGGAAAATTACCCCTAAAGTTTCTTTTTACACTTGGCATCTTGTGCCTATTTTATTCCCTCATTGCATATGGCCTCATAAAAAAAAGTGCAAAGCACAACATATACAACTTTATGTAAAGGGCTCCCATAACAGCTACATTCTTTAGCTTAAGATGATTCTTGCATTTGCCTCTTTCTTCTTTATCTACTTCTTCTTATTCTAATCATTCTCTGATTGTATTTAATTTTGTTTTGGGAAAAATGAAATAAAAACTTTTTTAAGAAACAAGAAAGATCAAGGGTAATAATGATAAATGCACAGGCTTTTAGGGTTGCACATTAATGTCTCATAATGTTCCAGTGCTTGGGTCTTGCTCATCATAAATAAATCCTATAGAGATATGATAGTACCTCCACCCATTTAATGGGTCCAAAGTGCAGTGGCCACAATTTATTGTGCAGACAGAAGTAAATACTCACAGGGATAATTTTACTGCAATATTTTCAATATTTTGTACTGCATATAGCCATACAGTGCCTTATTCTTGACCAATGCTTTCATTTGCCCAGTTGATAAAATAATCAATGATTCACAATGTTATGTTACCACCAAAACCACAAGCCACTGTACTGTAAGTCAGGTTTTTCGGAAGTGTGGGCAGTGGTAAATGTGTACCTCACATACTGTATTGCTTATCCAAATTCCTGTCTGGTTTATTTTGAGAGTGATATGTTGATATGGTTGAATAATACATACAGTGACTTTGGGCTGGTGGTAGCATCTGCTGGTTTTCATCAGCAGAAAATTAGCATAGACAAAGTCAATATCAAGCTCTGTGGGAGAGGAATACCCCTTAGAATTGCCACTTACCCAACCTTGCACCCATATTCCCTTTGCATTGGCCATAGGCCCACCATAATAAGTAGTGATGGGCGAATTTATTCGCCTAGGTCGAATTTGCGGCGAATTCCCGCGATTCGCCGATGGCGAATAAATTCGCGAATCACCAGCGGAATTTCGCTTGGCGAAATTTCGCCGAAAAACGAGTCGTGCGTCATTCGACGAAAACGACGCGACGCGTCAAAGTTGACGCGACGCGCGACAAAGTTGACGCGACGCGCGAACATCTAGGTGTAGTACATAGACCAATCCATGGGTAGGTGGGTAGGATGTTTCTCCAGATCAGCAAAATAATGCTCATCCTCTCCTCCTGCCTCTCTAAGCTCACTCTTCCCCACTTAACCCAGGATTTGATGTTGCTCCCGCATTTCCAAGCTCAGTCACTAACCTCCAACCTGTATGCAGTACTGCCTATCCAGAGTTCCTATTTGTAAAAATTGGTATGGTGGCCCAAAGTACAGAAAAATTATTTAAGAAATCCTGTTTCATTAAGATAAAAATATGTAGTTTAGCAACAGTTATTCAACAGGACAATGATCCCAAAATCAAGGATAAAAACTGCAGTGGGCCAAGCAAAGCCCCAGTCTCAGTTGAGCAACAACTAGTAAGTTAAGGTACAAAAACCTCATTCATTTTACCTAAACAACATGGAGCAAATCAAACAGGAAAAAATAGACTCCCAAACAGTATACAAAGCTAGTACTTACCCCCAGATGCTGATATTTCTAATGGGTAGCTCTATAAAATATTAAAAGTAAGGAAACTGCATACACATGCAAACAGCATATTCCATATTTTTTTATTTCTCTTAAGATCTTTCTCTAACATAAAGGAATGTCACATTAAAAAAAATAATTTCGAGCTTCGGTGCTTTGATATTAAAATATCACAGAAAAAAAAAATTCAGTGTAAGATTTGTTATTCAGGAAAATGAGAGAACTGGGCAAGGTTCGTAATATTTTTTAAGTCACAGGACAAACCTAAGAAAGAAGAGTACCTTCACCAATCAAAGTTCTGTGTATGCCTTGGCATATGCAAAATTACCTGCATTCAGTCACCATAAAAGTGATAAACATGTTCTGAAAATCCTCTTATCTCTGCACATTAGACTTTCTGCATCCTTTTGAGAATGGGAAGGAAAAATTCTGGCTATAAATTATGCTCAAACAGGCATTGTGAACATAATGCAATCTCAAGTCATATGTTAGGCATCAGTTGTGAAATAATATCCCTATGACTGTGAAATGCGGTGTTTCATCTCATACAGCAGCCTTTTTACTGGTAACATAGCAGTATAGGTCAGGGGTGCCCAAAAGGTATATCGGGATCTCACAGTAGACCTTTAGCTGATGATCTTTGGATCTCAAGACTCTTGTCTAAATCTTCCTCCTGTTTCATACTTTATTTCAGATATTTATTATGTTATGGTTGTTTTTATTAATCATTAAGTCATTAATTAATTATTAAGTCATTAATAAATACAATATTTAAGTAATATTTTGCATTGAACAGAATGCTAACAATGCTTTTATGGATGTAGATCATAATGGGACAAAATCACTAAAAGTAGACCTCGTGTTAGTATAGTTCAAAAGTTAATTGAGTTCAACGAAATTGAAAGTTTTTATTTGGAAAAAATAAAGAATATGCAAACATGTCTTTAAATGGTTTTCTCATGAAACCCGTAATCCTAAAGCTCCGAATTACAGGAAGGCTATCTCCCACAGACTCTATTTTATAAATTTTTTAAAAATTATTACCTTTTCTTTTGTAATAATAAAACAGTACCTTGTACTTGATCCAAAGTAAGATATAATTAAGCCTTATTGGAGGCAACACCAACCTATTGGGTTTATTAAATGTTTTGATTGATTATTTTCTTGTATATTTAAGGTATGAAGATTAGGGATG
>CM044443.1:83911638-83930525 GCA_024363595.1 Xenopus borealis | reverse complement strand
CCTTAATGTCTTAAAAAAGCCTTAAACTGTCTAAATTAATAGATTTGCCACATGTGTTGGATGGTGTCTTTTACCTGCTAGTCTGCTCCTGCTATAACCTGAGACCTCAACGGACATTTGCATGAGCAAAATTAGGTGCTGTTAATCTAAAGCTTGCTAGAATCATCCTTTATCACACACTTTGTCATTTCTAAAGAGGGCTCTTGTTGATGTAATTCCCTTCATTTCCTCTCGTGGAATCCAAGATTTATGACCTATGCAGTAGTATTCTGGAGCACCTCTGCAATAATATCTGCTCACACAAATTCATGAGCAACACATAAATCAATATATTTTTATATATAATAACCCTTGGTGATTTGAAATTAATATCGAATTTTTGCCATTTACGCACATAATACATTTCCCCCTACATTCATAATACAGTTTAATGCATGGGGGCTCCCGAGATAATTCCCTCCCAGAAGAAATGTGAAACATTAGTCATCACCGCTATGTGTTCCAACTATATACTATATACCTCTCAAGCAACAACTGCTATGATTACGCAAGACTATAACTTTATTATGCCTACCCAACAGCCTTCCCTAGTAGGACCTGAAGTAGGCATAGTTTTCACCAACTTGGGAATACATTTGTTTTAAACTTATTGGTTGGCTGTAGGCAGGAGAAAATCCAATCCTTGCACTTGGATTAATAGTGCCAACAGCTGATTTTAGGAAAGGCATCTTTACTCTCTCTTTTAAAGAAGGCATAAATACAGTATCATCGCAATGTTTGTATTAATTTAATTATCTCTTATTTATTTTCACATTTTTTGAATTTTTATACACGCAATGAATGATTATGTTCACAAACAATTAATTAATCAATCTGCACCTCAGCCTATTTAATTCAATTCACACATGATTTTGTCACATGACCTGACGAAGTGCCGGGAGAGCGAAGGGCACGAAACGCGTAGCACTCTCACCTACCCACTGTCCCCATATGCTGGAGAGTATGCCAATAAAGCAGCTTTAATTTCATCACCAAACGCCTCTTCTGTTATCTCCGATGTGCGCTCGAATACGGAACCACATAGAATAAATACAGTATATATATTTTTTTGGAAGTCTTCAGGCATTTGTACATTTTTGTTGTTATTCATTGCACTTTGTACAGTATTTTAGTGTCACAGCTTTGGGGGTTCTGCATTAAAAGTAGTATTTGTCTTGAATATGTCTATGTAATTTCATGTAAACTGTGCAGATTGTTGTTTAAAACAGACACTATAGTAAAAGACAAAATGCAATAAGTAATCAATGGCTGCACTGTATTATGAAAACAAATAAAACTATTAGTTACAGCAAAAAAAAAGTAGTATTTGTCACATAAAAACTTGTTGAGTTAAGACACGGGGGGGGCGGGGGGCAGAGCATTATCCTACAGCTTGCCCCCATTTGCAGCAAGTTCTTTTTTTAATATCATGTATGTTGACCTGTTCAGCCATTGGCACAACTTGTAGGTTTGCTGTTATGTTTAATTGTTAAAAAAAAAAAGTCAACACTGTTTGTATTCTTGATAATCTGCGTTGATGATATCTCCTCATGTTGCATTCTGTTGCAACTTTGAATTAATTTGTCTGAATGAGAATACCCAAGCAATACACAGCTAAGGGCTATGCTACATCAAAGGGGAACTAAACCTTAAAAATAAATATGGTTAAAAATGCCATATTTGACATACTGAACTACTTGCACCAGCCTAAAGTTTCAGCATCTCAATAGCAGCAATGGTCCACAACTTGTAGGTTTGCTGTTATGTTTAATTATTAAAAAAAAGTCTTCTTTTAATGTCTAATACCTGGCCACAGTCACAAGGTCTAGTGAATTATAGCATTTATACCATTGTCTTTCCCTAAGCTTTTCATTAAGTCACTTCTACTATTAGATTACTTTTAATTTCATATGAAGCAAATAATGTAGTTCCTACTATATAAAACCAACTGCTTCCATAGCCAAATGTCTGTCTCCCTATCTTTGAGTACAGTACATTTTTAGATTTTAGAGCAAAAGGCCTGAGAGTTAAATATAAACCTTATGTTTTCAGCAGAGTCACAGTGTGAGCGTTTAATGGCAATTCATTGAGGCATATTCATATGTAGTTCCATTCCTCATCATACTGTATTTGCTGTATCTTTAAATCCAGGTTGTTTAGAGCAATCTAAACCCTTAGAATGAGCAGAGCCAATTCTGGGGACGGGAATCCGACACTTTTCAGATTCCTGCGTATTTTTCATTTATTTTTCAATCTGCTGGTGAGTGAGAATACTTCACAGGAGGTTATCAAATGTGTCAGGTTTACACATCACTTCACTTTGGGTATAATAAATCAGAAGGAAATTCTCCGAGCAGCGAGTTAGATATCCGACTGACTGAGGCGTGAGGGAGTGAGGCAGTGGACGGAAAGAAAAAATGCTTTATCTCCATTTCTTTAATATCTAACGAAAATGAAGCATAGTAAAAGATATTTTTTTGTTGTATGTATGATGGTCTCCTGGCTGCATATCATCAGGACAGGCCTGTGCAGTTTTGTGTCTTTTACCTAAAGTAATGACTTGGCAACACATAATTAGAATTGGCTTAATTAGTGCAGGATTATAATTATAAATATGGTGAGCTCATGTGTCCTTATGACCAGGACAGGCTGACATAAATTGTAGATACAGGTTACATAAGCTAAGCTTATGCATCCATATGACTGGGCAGGTTTAGGGTTTAGGTTTATGGGTGGTTGTTTGTGCAGGCCCCTCCAGTTAATCCATCATGCAGGAACAAATTGATGTTTCCACCGTTATTCTGTGCTAACGTGGGCCTCAACGAGTACAACCTGATCAGGAAGCATGGGTGATGTCACTTCCTCTATGTCATTTCCTTTTATCCTTTATTAACAGTTTAATTTTTAGTGCTTTTATACTGTTTCTATTGGCCATGGATTGATAGAGGATTATTACACTCAAACATTGCCAGATGGGTATGAGTATGTTATTAAATACAGTTATACTTTTATACATATTCTATGGCAAGTGAACCATTGAGTGGGGAGTCTTTTTTTGGATTTTTTATATATAAATGATAGACAGATATATATGCAAAGAGGAAAACAACCCTTAACATATGGAGTTAACTGTCCCAGGTACAGATAATAACTGGAGCAAGGTACAGCACTCAAGCTGGAACTTGTGTAAAAAAGTAATAAGTGATTGGTTGAAAAACATCCTTTTCAAGCACTAAAATGCTCTTCCTTGGGAAACTTGGCCAAATATAACAAGTTTTTTAAGTTTATTCAGTGGGGGATCTTTTATTAAGTGATTTTCTAACAACATTCCAGAATAAGTCATACAGTTGGTTACAGAATACACCACTGATTTATTTAATACCTCATTATCTCCATCTGGAGGGAAAGCATCCTTTTATATAAAAAATCCTGTATGAATGGAATGCTAAGGACTCCAGCCATACCTTTGCATGCTGTGTACAAGGGAGCATTTGCATGACACACACAGTGGTGCAAACCATAAAGACTCCCTACCAGGACCAGACCGGGAGGAAAAGGCAGCCCTGGCAAAAGTATCAAAGCAGCCCATGTATTCACAAGCAGGCAACATGGTATATATTTCCAACCCCAAGGTTAACTAGAACTAGTGTTAATAATCCATTACCATACAATTCCCAGCAATATTATACACCCTATGTGCTGGATTGGCTCTTGCAACAAATATCTCCCCCTTGTTTCTATCTTAACTGTGCTATTTGATGGATTAGTGACCCTATATTTACATTATATTCTAAATTTTCCTGTGTATGTCCCAGCTAGACCATGCACCACCCAGATAAGAGGACTTTAATTACCATGTGTGTCACAGGGCCAAAGTGTGGCATACTTGAATTAACTGTGTCATGCAATTAATGCTACATATCACAGTTTGCCATTTACAGGCTGAAGTGATTTTTCTGATCACTGATCCTCCAGTTGCCAACATACCTATCATAAGCAGAAGGGATTGGGTATATAGCAAGCAGGTCTAATATTACTAACTAAATTTCGTCAGAATTCCAGGTTCCTCCCATATGCCATTACAGTACTAACAAATGTAGAAATCAGCTTAGCTGTGGCTAGATATTGTGGACAGCTCATTTACATTTCTAAAGTGATTGGCTCATTTATATATTAAAGAAATACCTAATTAGTATTTTTAGGTGAGCAGCCCATTAAAATTTTAAAGTAAGTGGCCCATTGGGCATTTGCCCGAACCCCCAGATTGCCAGTCCAGGCCTTCTCCCTACATGGAACATTTTGCACATCTAGCTAGAACCTTATTGCAAATGAGTTAGATCAAACCTTTACACCCTTCAAACCCTTTTACATTTGTATGTCAGAGAAATATTTCACTGTCCAATGTTGTTCATAATGATCTTCATTTTGGATGAGAGAATTTCACAGTAATCTGATGACCTTTAGTCACATGGATGTGGAATTATCAAGTACAAGTACAGCACAGTTTATTTCTGCTCTGTTTTTTGACAAAACAATCCTTGAACAAAAATACAACACTGATTGTATTCTTGATAATCTGCATTGATGATATCTCCTTATAACAAACTGTTGCAACCTCGGCTTTGATTTAATTTGTCCTAAAGATCCAGCACTGAATGAGTCTGCCCAACCTGTACGCAGATAAGGGCTATGCTACATTAAACAGAAAGACAGAGATCTCTAAACAATCCTTATTTTCTGCTGCCAGGGTGCTACGGTACAGACCATGTTATAGAATTCATAAACTTCATCTTGTCCTTGATAATCTGCATTTAGGGCATCACATTCCAAATGTGTCCCCAGTTATCTGCAGTCAAATTATTCTACATTAACAAGAGAACCAGCACTGTCCAAAGCTGTCGCTGCTAATTTACAGCAGGAAGGCCCCTCTCCGCCATGACACAGAGCACTGTCTGAGTATGTCATTGACAATCTACACTTAGTTACTCAACATTTTGTTGCACCAGAAAAAAAATATTTCCAAATATTAGGTAATGAGTCTTAACCCCCACAACCTACTTTAGGTATCCATGTAGTTTAATATTTTTTGTCACTGATTTTATAAAGCAAATCCCCATTTAAGACATTGTATTAATCAGTTATACACGCAAGAAACATAATATAGCTTTTCTTCCTGTGTATATCTGCCAAAAAGCATAAATAATCTAAATTGGCCCCATAAGATGGAGTTTGCTTTGACACACTTTTTCCTTCTGATGTGGAAGTATCTTTGTTTATTATTTGTCAAAAAAAAAGCAAGAGTGGGACATCAACATCTTCACCATGAGGTTATATAAATCATCCCACCCCAGTCTTTTTTATGAATTATAATGAATGGTTTTGTACTGGAGCCCAGCAGCTTTTGGATCCTCCGGCCAGGTTCCTTCTATAGTATTGTTCCATACAGTTACTAATTTTTAAATGTTGAATTGATCAGAACAATGAACTTTAAAGACCAAAAAGTCACTCTAGATGCAGAAAACAATTTCAGGTAGTTATGGACTAGACTAAAGCCAGGAATATTTGATTCTATGGTATATTTTTTACTCAATATTCTTCACACCTGCTTTTTACACAAATGTGTGTGATCATGCACAAAGATACAAAATCAGCAGTAGCTTGCTAATAACTTTTCTGGTCTATTCAAGCCCCTAGCATATATATTTGTTAAATCGTTACACTATCACATACCCTAAACTGACAGCAAATTACTGCATATATGATGTAGCAGGACAATTGTGTGGCAAAAACCTTGCCTGATATTCAATTTTTGAAGATATGTTTTTTCAAATGACCATCGTTCATCCATTTCTTAGGACCTGTAGCTGAAAGCATTGGTGGGCTCCATAGTAATGCAGAGATTTTGGTATTAGAAGGGTTACATGTTGCCTGAGACAAGCTATTTTAAACACTGAATGTTTGTCTCTCCGTGGGTAGAGGAAACAAAAAAACAGCGGCTGCAGTGCAGGGACACATCTACCTTCCAATGGCTAGGTTTGATTGACACATATTTCCATAGAAAAGGTTATTGCTGGCTCTCCCCCCGGCATGCTTCCCCTGCGGGAACCCTCTTATTAACCTCACCGATTGTACCTTTGAAAGGCTTTCACCCCTCCACTTTCTTTTTCCCTGAAAGAGCTGGCAAAGGAGAGCAGAGGAGATGGGAAGGGGGCCCTGTTGATGAAGCTTCACGCAGCGACTTACAAAGGTCAGAGCCCATCCAGAGTTTGGCAGGTGCCATAAAATCCATCCCTCAGGGTGGTTTCAGGCTCTGATGAGGAGGTTTTGAGTGGAGGACTGATATGTGAACATACAGAGCTGGGTCTCTCTACAGAGAGGAGGACATGTGTCCAGCCATATGAAAGAACAGGGGACATGACTAAGGTGCTGTCTGTGTGTCACCACAGAGCTCCAAAGTCTTATTCAGTGTATGTAATGGATAGATTATGTATAAGGGCGCTGTCCAAAGTACTGAAGTCATGAGTACCTGTGATTATAGCCATTGCAGCAGCAAAGAGATTATTACTATTATACAGAGTATGGATATTTAACAGAACAGACTATGAAATAACTTCTTATTATTGCGCTATATACTGTGCATGTATAGACATTAGAAATGTGCTATATAGTTGTTCCAATGAGGCCTTATAATTTCATTTGGCAGCAGTGCACTACAAAAGGTGCTGGGCCTGTAATCCAGAATGCTAGGGACCTTGGGTTTTCTCAATAACAAATATTTCTGTAGTTTGGGTCTTCATGTTTTAAGTCTACTAGAAAATCTTGTAAACATTAAATAATGGATAGAAGAAGAACAGGGCTGTCCAGAATACATTAGTTAAAAAATAACTTTTTTCAACAAAGTTAAATGCATACTTGCATTTCCATGGGCTATATGCATTTCATACCCAATGGGGTACTTAATCATGGGCTATGCAAGTATACTTTTAACTTTGTTTAATAAAGTCATTTTTTAACGAATATTTCTTGGCCTGTGGATTCATCTGAGTGTCGGACAGTCCTGTTCTTGTTTCCTGATTTGGACCACATCAACTACTCGGTGAGCTATTTAAGTTATATTCTGGACCACCTTGTTCTCTTTAACTTTTCAAACATTAAATAAACCCAATGGACTGGATTTGCTTCCAATAAGGATTAATTATATCTTAGTTTGGATCAAGAACAAGGTACAGTTTTATTATTACAGAGAAAAAATTAATAATTTTGAAAGATTTTGGATTATTTGGATAAAATGTAGTCTATGGGAGGCGGCCTTTGGAGAAAGCATTTCTGTAGTCGATAACCTGTTTCAGGATAACATATCCCAAACCTGTACCATAACATGACCCGGTTGCTAGATGATGCACTATCCAACTTCACTGGAGAAGAGCTCATACTCCCAAATAATTCATATTTTAGGGTGAAGTAAAGTAATCCATCATAGCACTAATAAACAGCACTGAAACGTATACCCAATAAAAATACTCCAACTTCTGCATGTCAAATAGATTGAGTTCACCCTCAGTTCTTGGAATACTTTCTGTATAAATCTGGCCTCTCTAGAATGGCTACTGTATAGTTTATTTTCTTAAACAAACCTGGTAATCTATTTCTATATTTAAATATAGAGTTTATATTCACAAATTAGAGAGTGTGGCTGCCTGTGGAAACTCTGAACTATTGAGAATTTTACTCTGTGAGAGCTATCATTATATCCTGCCTTTCTGTAAGAATGAGTAAATCTCCCCAGTTCAGCATTAGGACGGTATATATTGGCTTTTCTTCAAATGGAAGATTTTCTGCCTCTGACAGGTTAGTACTAATATATACTACATATTGATGAGTGTGATGGAAAATCTCTCCCCATGTCAGTTTAGCATCTGATGATATACCGTAGCATATTCCCAAGCATGGCAATCTCTCCCAATGACAGTTCCGTAATAGTATACTTTAAGCAGTCAAAACCATAATTTCGCTGTGCTTTAATCTGCGAAATCGCTTATTGCTTCAATGGCAATTTTGTGTAGGAACTGGATCTGTTATCTGGAAGAAAGTTCCCATATAAGGCAATGATGTTTCCCAAATGTGCACACTTTTCTTATCTATATGGTTTACTGGTAAGACATGATGTGGCACAGATCAAAGTAAAACACAAACATGTAGAATCTACAGCAGCCTTGAAATGCTGCTTATATATTGGTGCTCTAGATTCTACTGAGAGCAGCATATAAAGGGCTAACATGCAGTAACTTGTAACTGAGGGTAACTTAGCTTGCACAAATTTTGAAATTGTCCCATATGTGACAACTCAATACTTGTCATTTCTCCAGGCCTCTCCATGATACAACTCTGTTAATACCTTTTATTCGACAACGTTCCTTTACTCCATTTCATGAATGCAGCAGTTTTGGTGTCAAATTGTTGCTGGGGATACCACATAGCGTACCAAACTACTCCAGACTAATCTGTCAATCTGAAGTTAGTGTTTGAAGTTCTTTTGGTTTTCTTAAAAAGATTAAGGTTAAACTGGTGAAGCAGCTTTAGTCCAACTTTTGTTGATGTTAAAAAAATTGCCACAGGGTGGTGTTAATTTAAAAAAAACAAAAACTGGCATTCAGGGGATTGTTCAATTGTTATTTAATAATAAACTGTTGCAAATGAACATTGAACTACGGCATCGGAGTTCACAGGTGCCATCTTTTTCTCTTGATAATTAAGAGTAATCTTCGTGAAGTGAGCGCCGGGTTAGAGCATGCGCAGTTGGAGCATTCAAATCAATGCAGGGTTGCTAGGGGAATTTGTACCCTAGAAACCAAATTGCTGACACTGCAAACTAGAGAGCTGCTGAATAAAAATCTAAATAACTATAAAACCAAAAACAATAAAAAATGAAAACCAATTGCAAATTGTCTCAGAATATCATTCTCTACATTATACTAAAAGGTAACTCAAAGGTGAACAACCCCTTTAAATTGGGTGTCCAGTTAGCTCCACTAGTGGGTAATTCAAATGGATGCCCAAATATCTTAATAAGTGAAATTTCCCCACCATCTCTGACCTACTAAAAGTCTATTTATACGTGATGTCAGTATAAATGAGAATCTGTGGCACTATTTTAAAATGAATTAAATTCAAGCAGTGCGGGAACTAGGGGTAGGCAGAAGACGTATGTGCCTAGGGCGCAAAGGTGAAGTGAATGCTGGGAACATACCTCTTCCATTCACTTGTGACTAGTCCGAGTACCCTTTCCCAGTCTGCACCCTCTGGCACACAAGTATGACGTCACCACACGAAGGAGAGGGAGGGGGCGAGGGGGCCGTGCAGGTTTCCTAGGCTGCTTGACTTGACCCAACTCTGTAATCTAGCGCCAGCCAACTAACATGAACATTTATTGCTGTTGTTGCAACAATTGGTGGCTATACAAAATGTAAAAGTTTGCTTCCGAACATATTTCAGTTAAGAAAAATGATTTTATATTAAAACAAACCTATTGTTTGTTGTAGAGTTTAAAAATGAAAATACCTCAGCATGGGCTAGTCAGTGGAATGACAGAACTGCTCAGTGAAATGTGTATTTTTGCAAGGTAGTGTATATATGTGTGTTTATTTGTTCTAAACAATGCAGAACAGGAAATCTGACAAGCACATTTACACTCAGCTCAACCTCCAGGGTTCTTCCAAGCAATCATGAGAGAAGGTATTATGTTATTTTATCCTTCACAATAAAACAATATCTAATGCAGGAACATCTGGATTATTAAAAAAAAAAAAACAGGCAGAAAATTTAAGTCATTTACAACAGGTGGTGGGCCCACAGGATGCAACAATATGGAAGTATAAGAAGTTGCTTTGGATGCAAATACCATTAAAGAAACAGTTCAGTGTAAAAATAAAAACTGGGTAAATAGATGCCTGTGCAAAATAAAAAATGTTTCTAATATAGCTAGTTAGCCAAAAATGTAACGAATAAAGGCTGGAGTGATTGGATGTGTAACAGAACAGAACACTACTTCCTGCTTTTCAGCTCTCTAACTCTCTAACTCTTAGGGGCACATTTACTAAAGGTTAGAATTGATTAGAAGTGAAAATTTGAACCAAATTCGAATTAAAAATTTTTTAAAAATTTGAAATTTCGAATTTATTTTGGGCTTATTTGAATATCCCAACATTTGATTCGAATTGGTCAAATTCGAATTCGATTGTCGAAGTACTGGCCCTTTAAAAAAAATTCAGCAGATTAAACCTACAGAATTGATATATATCCTTATGGGAAACTCCCATAGGATCGAATGCTTAAAAAAATTTGATAATTCGAATTGCGTCAAAATCCCTCCAATTCGAATTCGAGGGGATTTAATTCCACCTAAATTCGAGGGTCGATTTCAAGCCTATGATTAAGTGTCTTAGGACACGAAACACATCAAGTTTTTTGTACATGATGTAAAATAAAGATTATTGATCATTTTTTGCTCCTGGATTTATTCACTTCATGATTTTGGAGTACCGGAGTAGTGCCTGCCTCATCTTAATTTTTCAAGTGTTTTGCTCCCCTCGGAATTCGACCCTTAGTAAATCTGCCCCTTAGAGTTAGTCAGCGATTTGAAGGGGGGCCATATGGAACATAACTGTTCAACGAGTTTGTAATTGATCCTCAGCATTCAGCTCAGATTCAAAAGCAACAGCCATGACTTATGTGCCCATCCTCCAATCATTGATTGGTTACTGCTTGCAAACCAATCAGTGGAAAGCAAGAGAGCTGAAAAACAGGAAGTCATGTTCTGTTAGACATCCAGTTATTCCAGCCTTTATATATTATATTTTTGCCAAACTAACTATATTAGAAACATTTTTTTTATTTTGCACAGCCTATCTATTATATAGTTTTTTTTATTTTTACACTGAACAATTCTTTTAAAAATGGAAAAAGCTGCAACAGAGGTTACCCCTTTATTTTTCAAAAGACTTATTTATTGTTGAACATTGGTCATAGTGACCCTTTTAGCATTGGAAAGCATATCCTCCATTTGTGCTACCTACAGTATGAATGAAGCCATCTAAAATTGTCTCTGTAGCTCTCCTACTGTACTTCTTGCTTTAAATGTTCATCTGCTGTGTATCTTGCTAGAGGGCACTTCCTACAATGTAACTGAGAATATCCAAGAATGATATTACTTCTGCTACAGAATGCTTTGTAATCATTTGAATTACTCCTTCCTGTGACCCTATTGCAGCCCAGATGTATGGGGATTCTTCAAGGTGTCAAAGAATAACTATCAAGGACCTTCTGCTTGCCAATGGGGCAGGTTTCCTGAAATAAAAATAAAAAAATCTAGTTGTATAACATGTACTTTCAGTGGCGTAACTACCTGGGGCGCAGGGGGTGCAATTGGGCCAGGGATCCTACCCCCTCAGGGCCCCCTAGCAGCTCGCGCGCCACTGAATCCACTGGCGTACTAGTGTACACACCAAATCTTCTATTTTGAGATATGGTCAAATCACAAATCTTTAAAGGATGGAGGCGAATTCTAGACCGAATCTGTGCAAATTAGTGCACGTAAGAGCTAAAAAGAACTGTGCACATGGAAAACAAATAGGAATTTTCTTATTTGCATGATGAAAAGTCATGTGATTTTAACCATTCTGATTGATTTCGGACAGGAACTTGGATTCGGCCGAATCGGAATCCTGCTGAAAAAGCCCATGTCAGAAACGGAGTCCTGGATTTGGTACGGTCCTAGAGTCAATCTATATATACCCAACAAATCAAAAAAGGGGAACCCCCTAGGTTACTAACTGGTTAATCATTGCTGATCCTACAATAGTTTCCTCTGTGCAATCTCATAACATCATGTATTGCCAGAAGAATTTTTCTTCATTACTCCTGCACAGAATAGTGGTCCGACTGTATTCTCCAGCCTGAGATGACTGAATCAGTCTTTTATTCAGTTCTGAATTGTAGACACGCAACAGCATTCATTGGCCATTAATAGAGTGTGAAATACAGTTTATCATTTGTTCCAAAATATCCATATAATTGGGAAAATGTACTTAGAAGTCCGTAAAAAAAAAAAAATTAATTCTCCAGAAACAGATTGATTGTGATTTCATGATCAAAGGCAAACTTGTAGAGCACAGGAGGTTTCCATTTATGACCATTTCACTACAGTGATAGAGAAATAAAGTTAAAAATCAATGGTTAGCATTTCTGTATTGTAACATTGAATTCTGTGTTCTATTCTGACCATGGTACTATCTGCAAGTAGAGTGTGTATATGTACGTGTGGGTTTCCTCCTACACTCCAAAAACATACATATAGATTAATTAACTCCTGAAGAAACTGACCCTGGTGTGAATGAACAACACTGTAAGGTACTGTGTAAAATGTGTCCATGCTAAAAAAATAAAGGATAATAATAAATCAGTCATTCCTACTTTGCTCCCAACGCCTATTTTTTTCTCTGCCTTTGGCACAAGTTCATGAAACTTCAAGACTTAAATACATTTCTAAACAAAGAAATAGTAAATCCCATACAAATATTTAAAGGGCCCTTTACCTTCAACTCATTGCCCAATGTAGATCTATTTTCAATAGTTCCTGGGTGCAATTTCTAAGTGTTGTAAGTGTTCTGATCTGTTCTTGACTCTGCCTGTCCCTGACCTTGTCTAGTCCGCTGCCTTTGCCCGTGTACTGACTGTTCTCTCAGATTCTGCTTTGTACTGCGATATTGGTGTGTTTGACTCGGCCTGTGACCTCGATTATGCTCTCGTCTCTTGAATCTATGCTGCTTCTCCTGAATGTTCCTTGACCCCACTCCTTGTTCTCCATTCCAGTAATAACGTTCCGTTCCCTTGCCTGCCCAGAACTCTCTCCCTGGTTCTCTCATGTAAAGTCCCTAGCGGCACCCAAGCAGAGGAGGGCTCCTCTCGAAGCAAAAGATGGCTGTTATATATGGAAGAGTGAGACGTGACAGGGACCTTGGAGCTAGTTCTGGTTTTGGGACTCCGTTTGTAACATGTACCTAGCCAAATATATATACATTCTTATTTTTCCTACATACAACAACAAAATAGTACATGAAGTGGTATGTTTGATTTAAGAGTCCAAACTCATATATGTTTTTTAAATGCAGAGGAGAATTATGTCCATCCTTTCACAAAGCCAAAAGGATTTCACCCCTCTTGTAAAATGTAAAAGTACAGTAGAATGAGGTGCTGCTATGAATGTCGAGGTATCTATACACTCTTCCAGCATTCCTAGTTAGGTCTGTGCTCACTACAGGCTACCCAAATCTTTCAAGGGCTTTTGGGCTCATGTATCCATACCTGTTTGCATTCCTTGGCTCAGTCTTCAGAGTTAACAATCCAGCAGTAGGTTTCTTGTTACTGGGTGCCATATCCATTTTTGTATTTCTCAATATGGGCAATCAGTATATAGCTTTATGTTTTACACTACATTTAATCTACTTTGTACTAGAAACGTGCCCTGCCCAAAGAAAAAATGTCATATTGTAACAAAAATATAGTAGCTTTGAAAATATCTGCTGGTGTACTTCTATAAATTGGTCCTCACATTTTAATTATCACTAGTGCAAGATTATCCCGCAGTGCTGAGCAATAGTTTGGATGAGAATACAATGCAACAAATATAAAGAAATTGCAAAGAATCAAATATAAGCAAATAATATATGAGGTCAAAGCAGGGTCGGATTGGCGGGACACCAGGAAAAATTTGTGGTGCAGTGTTGTGCAGCTCCATGAGTGCATGCTTTGCCAGGCTCCATGAGCGCATGCACCATCTGGCTCAGTGCAGCTCCAGCAGCATCTTGGTAGGGGGGCCAGGGGTTCTGGAGGAGGGGCCAGGGGGTCTGGAGAAGGCAGTCAGGGTGTCTGGAGGGGGGAACCTGGACAGCAGTCCCGGTGGGCCACAGGCCCCCCAGTAAAATGTTAAAGGCTACAGACTCTATTCTTCAGAAAATGCCATTCCCAGAACCTAGCATCCTGAAAATTGTGTTTTTCCCAAAAAATATTATCTTAAGCAGTGCTTTAGGAATTCAGATTATACTCCTTTATAAACAAACTCAAGTAGGTGCAAGTGCAATACCCAGGATAATGGGGATAATGGGTTGGTTGAATCAGTGGTGTAACTACCATACAGCAGACCCTGTGGGCACTGAGGTGATGGGGTCTGCTGTATGGTTGTACCCCTCAGAAGTGAAATAAAACTCCTAAACAAGCAGGGTCTGACCTGGAGAAGTGCCTGACAGGGAGATAAAGGGAGGCCCATTCAGTTACAGTTATTCCACTGGGTTGAATTATTGAAATTACACCAGTATACGTTATATACTTATCTGCTTAATAAATGTCCCTCCTATGTTCTTTGAATGGATCCAAGAATGTACATGCAAGGGATCCTATTGTCTAAAATATAATACATAGGAAGTAAAATCTTATAAAATGCCAGGGCTCATTTATGACTGATACAAACACAATTCCTGAAGAAGAAGATGTCCAAATGAGCCCATACATGCAGCAAATACAGATACAAACATCCCTTTACTTAAAGCAGTACTTCAACATTTAATATAGGAGACTAACCCCTAAAACACCCAAAAGCCTATATTGTTAACTGACTAATTCCTGACAAATACTAAACGGTAATAATTCAATCTTTCGTGACATGGCTTTTTTGGATAGGGTCCTGTATGTTTTTCCTACTGTTCCCATGTGTTGTATTTATTTTGTTCTTATCTCTCTTCCCTGTTGAGAGTTTGCCCAGCATTTGAATGTGCTCTGTTTGTCTATTTTCTTGTCTATTCTGCTGCCAAAATTCAGCAAGCAAAGGATGCAGGTGAGGAGATTCTATCATGACAGTCAGCTGGCTGCTTTTGTAAAGCATTATTTTTTGATGTGCTGCAAACATGAATCTAGTTTTATTCAGGAAGCATGCAGCATATTCTGTCTGTTAGGCTGCATTTCCAAGATTTGAGACATAAGGGCATTTTTTTTTTTAAAGAGGCACACCAGCCCTGGAGTAGCAGGAAAGCAACTAGAATCTCTAGGGGTCCCTAACAAATAGCCATTACACTCTAATAAATAATAAACAGATATACACAGGGCCGGCTATAGGGGTGGGCAGAAGAGCTACTTTATGTGCCTAGGGTGCAGTTGGAGGAGGGGGTGGAAATAGTTTGGGGAAAAAATCAATGGGAGAAGAAGTGGGGTGGGGCTAAGCATGTAGGCAACTGGGTGAATAAGTATTACCCTGGGCACCAATGCTACAAGTATGAGACTTGTTATCAAGAATGCTGGGGACCTGGGGTTTTCTGGATAAAATACATTTCCATAATTTGGATCCTACCTTATACCTTAAGTCTACTAGAAAAACATGTAAACATTAAATTAACCCAAATTATTCTTAAAAAATTGGATTATGTGGATAAAATGGGGTCTATGGGAGACAGCCTTTCCATAACCTGCACTTGGTTCAGCTTTAGACTCCTAAAAGGATGTTTGATTATTATGTCACAAATTGCACCCTAAATGCTAGATTCCCTGGTCTCGGTTCTTGTTTCTGCCTATAAAAGCCGCCTTTCACCTTGGAATGAGCTCTCAGCTAATTGGATGCCGCCAGGCCTTACTAAGAGGGGAGCAAAGCTAAAAGGTTCTGGACAGGCAAAGGGACAATCGTCTCTTGAAGAAAACTAGATGAAGGGACGCCACTTGGAAGAAAGGCCAGGCAGCACAAGCAGAATAGAGAATAGTCAGACAGGCTGGGATCAGCATTGGAGAACGTCGAGTAGTCAAAGGACTGTCAGGGGGCCTGCGGCTCCCACAGGGAGGTAGTCAGGATCAAGGAGGAAACCCTTGCAGAGACTCCAAGGCACAATACAATAGGGATGTTCAAAAGAATGGTCAAAGTCCAGGCAAAGGTTCAATAAGGCAGTTAGCACAGAATCAATATCAGGAAACAGGCCAAAGATCAATAAGAGGATCAAACAGTAATATTAGAGTACCCAGGAACATTTGGGCATCGAACCTGCGTCCTCCGCGTCCTTATATTTTGAATTTGGCACCAAAACGCGGGCGCAGTGACATCATTGCATCTATTGCAATGTCATCGCCCCGCACCGCTACCCACGTGGCGGCCCTGGGCGCCGCCATTTTGGGAGCGATGCCGGACATGAAACACGCGCCGCCCGGAGCTCCTGACAGGGCTCCAGACGGCGTTTGTGACAAGGACAAGTACAGGATTGGAGAGATCAGAATTGTCAGCAGGCAAGCAAGGGTCAGGATACAGAGTTCAGAATAGTCAGGCAATGCAAGGGTCAATAAACAGGAGATCAATAGGATTCACGAAGAATGAAACACCCTGGAACTTAGCAAATAGAACCTAACAAATGGGCAACGTACTGTACACTGAAATCCCTTTAAATAGTATTTGAATTTTGTGCCATTGCACAGTGGCACCATCACGCCACAGTCTATGCGCCTATGATTTTCATAAAAGAGGAAAGGGGTGGCATATATTCCTTGAGGTACATTTTGCAATATTAGCAGTGCAGAAGGTAATTCCACATTGCCAATGAGATATATATAGAAAGCATGCACTCTAGACAAAGTTGCTGTTTATTTATACAAGTAGCAGCATCACAATCACATCAATGTTTTGGTTTTGAACCGAAATGTTGATGTGATTGTGATGCTGCTACTTGTATAAATAAACAGCAACTTTGTCCGGAGTGCGTGCTATTATACATTCTTTAAATAATCCATTTTGAGCACAGCACTCGCACCTGAGACAGCTTTAATTGAGGCAAGAAGGGTGTGTGCAGACTAAAGGGACTAAATGGAGATATATATGGTAACATTAATGGTAACATTTAGTAAAAAGAGACACTTTTCGTTACAAAGTTTGTACAAAACATGCAGAGTGTTGGGGTTAAGTTGTGTAGTACTTATGGATTCCAGCAAAAAAAAACTCTATGGCTACATAACTGAATGTATTTGCAACTGTTTAACGCCACCTACTGTGTAACACCAGTACTGCATAAACTGGTGAGCAGCAACACTTGCAAGAAAAGATCCCCAATTTGACATTTTTGAAGGTGATATAAAAAAGATCATATTGGTAAGTGTTAAAATTAAAGCAAAATTATCTCTGATTTTGGATAAAAACTGAGGAGAAATGTGCGCCATTCCCTTTTCCCACACAAACTCATTTATTTCTAACTTGTGGATAGAGTGAACCAGTGACGGTATGTCGTACTGCAGACAAGTCAAAACACTAATTAGGACGCGAGTAAATTAATTAAGGTGTAACCTTTCATTCATGTGTAGTTTATTCTAGCTGCCTGGTGACACTGAGCATTATGTGTGTGTGTGTGTAATTACACTGTAAATGGTACGCTAAGCACTGTGGGTTGAGAATTAATATAGCATATAAAATTCATTGCAGGGTGCCAGCTTAATTATTACATTTTGTCCAATCAGCAGAAACAAGCAGCCAGCGTTCCTGACCTGTACCTCACCTCACTCTGAAACCCAGTTGGCTGCATGTGTCGCTTAGCAAGGTGAACTGCCTGTGGGAATGAAATTCCATTCCCAGTCACATGCTGCGTGGCACAATATGTGAAGATGTGGCTTTCCAGGGAAGCAGGTCACAATACAAACCATATAAATTGTGTGCATATTAACACCTAATGGGTTCATATTCCAAAGTGGGGCAAGGGACGATGTACAAAAGCAAATGCAAAGCGTCCAGCCTTTTGCCGTTTGCACCTTAACACCAACTATGCATGCGAGTTTCCATGTGTATTTCAGTGATATTAAAGGTATTTGTCAATATAATTGCTATTTAAATCTGCTTCTGGCTGTGCCTTTCTGCACTGCTGGACTGATTGTTAAAGGGAAAGTCAACCCTGAAATAAAAATTTGTCTAATTAAACAAAACATAATGCTAAGCAGCTTTCCAATATACATTTATTAAAAATTTTCAGTGTTTTTTAAGTTATTTGTAAAAACTTTTAAAAGCAGCATTTGTCTAATTCCTGCTGGTTATTTTTTAAACAATGTTGCAAAAGTCTTGGCTCCCCAGCAAAAACAGGTCTGTTAATCAGCTGCCTTGTCTTACATTGTATCAACAGTGTGATCAGGAAGGGCAGAGAATAGACAGGGACAGACTAAGGGCCCTTACACACGGGCGTTTTTACCTGCGCAGGTATAGACGCACTCAATTATTTTCAATGGGGCTGTACTCACACAAACGCATGTAGGCGCCAAACGCAGGAAAAATGCAGCATGTTGCGTCTGAATCTCCGTTCGGCGCTTACACGCGTCTCGTGGGTACAACCTCATTGAACAAAATGAGGTGCGTCTAGACCTGCGCTCCCCTGCGGCTGAGCGCAGCCAAACGCAACGCAGGGGAGCGCAGGTCCAAAACGCCCGTGTGTACCGGCCCTAACACTGCTTTTAATAACAGAGCATTTGTAATGAATGTATATTGCAGAGTTGCTTAGAATTATGTTTTGTTTTACTAGGCAAGTTTTTATTTTGGGATTGACTTTCCCTTTAAAACAAAGACTTAGCTCTCATCCAGCCACAATTATTCTCTCATATTTCTACAGGTTTGTTTATCAATTGGCTGACATCTGCTACAATGTTTCACTAGTCACAACCATACAGAGAACATAGAGTGACAGAGAAAACTGCTCTCAATAAAAATAACATTCACAAATAACATTATAATGACTGAAAACCTTAAAGGGGTTGTTCACCTTTGAGTTAACTTTTGGTATAATGTAGAGAGTGATATT